>CM055957.1:37492777-38092777 GCA_029490685.1 Schizonepeta tenuifolia | reverse complement strand
TTCGCAGTGATACTTAATGGCACCCAAAAGCAAGAAAATGGCTTCTTCCGGACCCTCTCTTGTCCCCACCTCGTATGAAGAATCTTTCGACCTGCTGGTTTCGAAGATTCACTTCGAGCAGATTCTTTCCGATGAAGAATTGAAGTCGCCGGTGTTGGCTCCCCTTGCAAATACTCTCAGGGAGAACGGGCTCCTGGAATGGGCGAAGCTCTACCCTACCCACCCGCTTAGGCGCCAGGTCGATGAATTTTATGTGAATCTGCAGTCGTCCATCGACAACAGAGAAGGAGTTACAACGGAGGTCTCCTGTCGGCAACGCGACGTTCCGGCTAGAACCATTCGCCGTGTGTCTTTCCCCATTGCAGTTTCCGACGTCCTTCGCCACGTCATTCCAGTAAACCACACCGCCACGGACTTCATTGAAAATATAACCGACAAGCAAGCAGATGAGTTTCTGGAGAATGCTCTGATCACGCCGGAGAGGTTGAAGAGCAATATGCAAAGGACGAAATTGAAGCCAGAACATCGACTCATGTTCGATGTTGTGTCGAAAGTCGTGTTCGGCTACAGCGGAGCATTCGGCGACTTTAGCCGACCAAAGTTGAAGCAGTCGATGGCATTGGAGCACAAACACGAGATCAACTGGTTTCAATATTTTCTGAACCAGCTGATCCTGGAGAAGCAGAAGATCTCCGAGACCACAACCGACTCAGGGGAGAGACTGTTGAGTGTCAAGAGGACGCTCAACTTCGGTTGCAAGATCTCAGCTCTGATCTTGATCGCAACCGAGGGTCGGAATATCGTCTGAGAGGATTGCGAAGAAACCCCAGTGAAGAGGTTGATGTTGTTCCCAACAGCGAAGAAGGCGCAAGAGGTGATTAGGAGTGTATATACTCCTAAGGAGAAGAAAGATGCTGCGAAGACTACTGAACCCACAGCTGAGGAAGTACCAGCTGTCACTCACCCCACAAAATCCAAAGCTGCACGCCGACGCAGGGCTGAGTCGGAGAAAGAGAAGGCTGAGGAACCTGCCCAGAAAAAGCTGAGGGTAAGGTTCAAGAAGACGGTTGTAGAGACAGTTGAAGAGCCAGCTGAGGTGCCGGCTGAGGAGCATGCCGAGGAGCCAGCTAAAGAGCCAGCTGAGGAACCAGCTGTTGATGCACCTGCCGAAGAAGAGGCACCAGTTGGGAAGGCACCAGCTGAGGAGCCATCCGAGTCGAGCTACTCAGCTGAGGCGACTGCCTTCAAGATCGTCCCTCGAGCTGCTGGAACCGATGAGGTGGAAGGGATGGAGACGGACATAACATCGGATGCTTCTTCCTCCTCTGAGGACATTGAAGACGTTCCAACCTCCCCCACGGCATGAGTTGATGCCGTACCGCCCCCAGAGCCTCTCGCTCTCTCAATCGAACCACAACCAAATATTCCGAGCTCATTGCTCGATGCCAACATTATGAATGCTCCTTCGGCCAATGTTGAGGAACCGATTGATACCCCCCTCCCAACTGAATCTGATATTCCGAGCTCCCAGCTCGATGTCGATGTTGTGACCGATTCTTTGGCCAACATTGATGAAACATTTGAACCGTTACCATATGATATATCCCCCTCCCCAATAGACGATGAAGCTGACCGCCAGGCAGTCGCGTTGGAACACGAAGGCAAGGTGGCCTACTGTTTCCAAAAGCTGATTGGGATGTTCCCAGAAGCTCGTGACATGCCCATCTTCGCAACTCTTGGAACCGAGCTGTTGTACCAGTTCAACCTGATCTTCAGTCACTGGTACGTGAAGGAAGACACAATTAGGGTGCACAACTGGGACAGACTGAAGGCGGATGAGTCTCGCATCCGAGACTATTTTAACTATACAAACCTGGAAGTGGCCTACAACAACAAGGTGGCCCTGCTGACGCGTTGTCTGGACCTCAGCAAGGCAGAAGGCACTGATACAAGGGAAACAGCTGGACAAGACTGCGTTGAATTCCTCGATAATATGCTCGTCAAGTCAGCTGAGTTCCTAAATGATTTGGATGCAGCCGTCGCCGCAGCGAAGGATGAAGAAGAAAAGCTGCAACTGTACCTGGCCAACCGACAAGCCATGGTTACAGTTGAGCCACTAGCCATGATTGAACAAGCCCCTCCAGCTGATCAGCCAGCTCCCTCTCCTGAAGAAATCTGTGAGCTGATAGCTGAGAGGGTGAACCAGCTGAGGACTGAATTGCTTGCCAACTTCCAGCAACACAAAGACGATCAGCTGAGGATGTTGGAAGCACGAGATGAGAAGAACAAGCAGTTGGTGGAGGAGAATGCTTCACTGAAGATAAAGCTGGATGAACTCTCCTCCTCCACCAGCCAAGACATTTCGGATTTGAAGACAACCGTTCTCGGGATGAAGTCTGAGCTGAACGTTTTCCAATCCTTGTCTGACTCCAACCTTGCTAAATCCCAATAGACACAGGATGAAGAATGGGAGTCCCGGTTCGAGTCACGCTGGGCTGAGTTCGTCGCTTTCCAGACTGAGGTAACTGAAACACTTGTTGGATTGAGGAAAGTCGAACAAGAGCGCCATAACTCCGAACTGGCGAAGAAGATGGAAATCGAGTGGGCGGTCGATGAACTCTTCAACCGCATTCAACAAACCGAACAACAACTCACCTCTCTTGATGGATCAGTAGCAAGCCTTGTTGCTGATGCTAAAAATGGGGAAGATAAAGAAGATAAAGAGGCGGATGTTGAGATGCAGGAAGAAGAAGAGACCCAAGCCGAGGAAGCAATGCCAGCTGCATCAAAATCTCAGCTGAGGAAGAAGACGAAGAAGTCCGCTCCTAAGTCAACCGAAGTCGGTGGAGCTGAAATGACAAAAGATTTGGAGCTGGCGGAGAAGTTTGGAGTTTCTTACAACTCCATAGCCGAGATCGTAGCCGAGCTTGATTCGGAACTCGACGGTATCACAACCGAAGAGTGCATTGCAGCTGCCAAGGCTATGGATGTTGCTGAAAAGGATTATATGAATCCGAGCTGGATCAGGAAGTTCGCTGCCAGCCAGACCTAAGGGTAAACCAATTTAAAGAAGAGCTCGACAAGATAACCAAGAATTTGGATCGAAACATTGCCTCCCGCAGCCGTCGCCGAATCGATAAATATCAAGTCAAGGCTGAAGCTCGGCTAAGACAGCAAAGGTTGCTAGGGAAGACTAAGCTTCAAAGTCGGTTTAGGCATGTCGACAAATGGATGCCAACCGAGTGGAACGATGAATGGGAGTTGTTCAAGCAGGAGTTCGTAAATGACTTCTACTACAGGAAGGTTTACGCAACTGACGATCCGAGGAAAGCATTTAAGGAAGCGCTAACCGAGCTGCACACTGGGGACCCAGGGATGTTTAGCCAGTTCAGGCTTGCGATGATTGAAGCAAAACTGGATCTGAACACTGTCTCCGTCCCTCAGAAGGTTACATACAAGCCTTTCTTCCTTCCAGACTCCCGCACCCCCAACACAACAAAGATTGCAGGCGAGGCGAGGTAAGTATGCAAAGAGCATGGGGTGGACATCTCAAAGGAGTCAGCTGAAAAGAGAGATTTTTGTTAGAATATTTAGCAAGTATGGGCTTCAATATTAGCTCAGTTAGTTTTTGAGCAACTGATGTAACTTTTGTCTTTTTGTGCTTACTTTTGTAATCATCAGTTGTAATAAAAACTATTCAGTTATACGATTCAACTTGACGTACAATCTCTCATTGTCCAAGCTCTGAATCGCAAAGTTATTTCAATATCATGTTATAACTGTGCTAACCCTTTGATGTTTTAATCTTATAGACTGTCCAGTATTTCAGCTGAGATTTTGGATAGGTCAGTAGGATTTAGATCAGTTTGATATGTAAGATCTTTTATAAGGGTTTTACAGTATTAGAGTTCTGATCTGCAAGGGTTTTGGCATCATCAAAAAGGGGGAAATTGTTGGGAAATTTATTAAAGTTTTGATTGATTCCAAAACCAACTGAACCCAACCGAGTAGATGTTGCCAGATCCTAATGTTAGTAGTTAGACTCGCTGTTTGAGCATTGTTAAGATTTTATCTTTACACGACTCCAGCTGAAGACGGCAACAAGGCTTCACTCGGATAGAACATCAGTTATGAGAAAGACAACTGAGCGTTCATAAGATGAGCATTCAAGGAGGAAGATGCAAAAATCGACTAAGTATTCAAAGGAAGAAGAAACAAGAGAACATCAGTTGTAAGAAAGACAACGTTCGAAGCCAACTGATCAGAGTCAGATACAAGAAGGACAACTGAGTGTTCAAGATGGAACATCAGTTGTAGACTCAATCAGTTAGATCAACAGCTTGAAGTTCAAAGTCAGCTGAGAGTTCACATGTTCAGATAGAACATCAGCTGAAGACCAATCAGATGAAGATCAGACGACTCAACCGACTATCAAATGTTGGAGGTCAAAGGTTAAGATTTGAATTTCAAACAAGGAAGTCACGTGAAGGTTTGACGCTCTGTCATTACCTCATTTGGCCCAACACAAGGCTGTCTCAGATGGAAAGCAGAAGCACGCAGTTGCCAAATCCGGAAAGTCTGCAGAAATGAAAGACAAGCCATCGCTATCAAAGAACATAGATCAACAGCTCTTCCAACGGCTAGTTGATTCTCTCCGCCTGAAAATAGAGGCCTTCATTCATTCACCAAAACAATGTGTGAAAGACGAGAATACAAGACAGACTAGTGAGAAGAGATATTCAAGCGAAAGAACAACTTCATTCTGTACTTAAGCAAAACCTCTTAGAACATCATTAGTTGAGAGTTCTAGAGAGTTAGTTTCTGTCCTTGTAGTTTTTGATCCAACCTTGAGAACATCACTTGCTGAGAGTTCGTAGAGTGTTAGATCTTAGCTCACTTCTTGTTCGAGCTATTTAGTTGGAACCCCACCCTTTCTTTCACCTGAAAAGGTTTTAGGACCCTACTCTTCCCGTAACTGAGTAGATAGGTTGATTAGTACCCGAAAACTAATCTGTAAGGTTGATAAGTACCCGTAAACTTATCTCAATGGTTGCAAAGCCCGCGTAAGCTTTGTGGTTTGTCCAGAAGAACTTGGACTGAGTTGTGTGGACTCACAGCTCCCTGTGGACGTAGGAGTTCTCTCCGAACCACGTTAAATCTTTGTGTGTTGTGTTTATTTTTGGTTATCTTATTGCATATTCAACCGTCTAACTAACCTGCATACAAACTGCATTCTTTCTCAACTGTTTTGGTTATTAACCAACCTTACATAAAAGCGCGAGTTGATTTTATACGAGTTATTTTCCACCACATTCCGCACAGCACATCACTTCCAACCGAATGTTTCTTACTCGGTTGTGATCCCAACTGAGTTGCATTACTCGGTTGAGTTATTTTTAGGGAGTTGTTTTAAAAAGTTTTATCTGGTGTATTCCCCCTCCATACACCCGAACTCGTATCGGGACCATCATTATTTTATACCAAATATTATTTGTGTGCAATTCGACTTGTTTGCATGTAGTGTGGAAATGTCATGTCGTAAATTGTTTCTTGCATACCTGTAAAAAAAAGACTGTATGAAAACAGACAGCTCAAATATTTTGTTTTAAAATATAAAAGAAAATTATGAAAAATAATAAAAATTTAAAAATATTGTCTAGGTGGCAGCATACATGGCATGTATACGTGGATAAAGAATTGCCACGTAAGATGCTCAATTACCAAAAAAGAAAAAAAGCTAAGTTCTAATTATAAAAACATTTAAATATAAATTTTTTTATTGTAAAGTTTGAAAAGTCAAATTTAAATTGGAAAATGAAGGAAAATTTATGTTTTTTTGGCATTTTCCCTATAAATAAAAAGTTGTGCTATATCAAAATTCGGATTAGGCCGGCAGTTCTAATTCCATAATTCCTGATTTTATATTCCTTTTACATAACACTGCAGCACTGCCAATTGCCCCCCCCCATAAGGATCCCTGCTTAAAGTAAAGCCTTTAATAATCGTCATTAACCATTCAAGATAGCCATGCATTTGATGGGTCTATGGTGATGGATCACAGTCAATTTGAGAGGTCCCAATTTTAATATTTAATTTTATAATTTACGGCTTACTATACAATATTAAAAATAAAACAATACACCGAAACAATTACATAGTTGGACATTTAGGGATGACCTAATGGTAGAAGTTTCATGTTCAATCCCTCAATAAGTCGAGCACGTCACATTTGTACTTGAAAGATATGATTTTTACATGTCTTGTATGATTTACAACCTATTGCACAAAGATGTGGATTTATGCGCATCAAAAGTAATGGTTGCGGATTCCCACGAATTCAAAATAATAGATAAAAAATAAGGTGGTCAAACATTATTAAAAATATACAAGTAACCTTTTTTAACTACATTTTTTTTTGAGATAATTTTTTTAAGTACATTAAATATCAATGAAACTTACTAGATTTCAAAGTTAACCACTGCTAGACCAGGCTCGAGCTCGACAACGTTTGTAATACTAATAATGTTAATATAACAAGATACTTAAATTAAAATTGAGAAAATAAAAATATTATTATTAGTTTTTTTTAATCAACACCAAGAAAAATAAAAAATAATATACTACAGAGTAAAGAGGACCAAAATGTAGAGCATTTTGGGGCTTTCGTTGAGAAATATCTATTCCTAATTTCTAAAGACTCAAATTTGATAGTTGACCATTATTCTAATTTTAAATTAATGGAACTTTTAAATATATTTGAAAAATCAAATTTAATTTGGTCAATTATATTTTGCAAAGAAAAATTTAAAGACAAGGCCGTAATCTTTATCCCGGACACGTGTCAGAACGCCAATGGCTAAACAAGTCTCGCTGACTTTGCTTTAACGATCCATCCTCCCCCTGAGCAGAGTAAACCGCAGCGTCTTCTGATGTAAAAGAATCCATCGCCTTCCGATTCATCTCTCTCTCTTCCTCTCTCTCCAATACATGCACAGATATTGTAAAGATTTTATTAGAATATGTCTCTATAGATTATGAGTGAGATTTGTTGCCCACTGTGATCTAGACATTCATGGCTGAAAGCGGATCGTGCAATCTAGGGTTCCGGTTGGGTACGGTTCATATTCTACCATTTTCTTTAGCTCCACCTTTCAGTTCCTGAATTTGTTACTCGGTGATGATAAAATTAAATTTTGGGTTTGAAGCTTGAATTTATGTTATCGTGTTGAAATATTTGTGATAATGGAGAGAGGGTACCGATCAGGTTGCGATGGGCGTTTCCTCGGTTTTATGCCAAATATATTATTATCTAATGGAATCAATCTTATTTGACCGATTTTTGGTGCAAATCTTTATTGATTTTGATAGGTTATGTTTAGCTTTCCTTGAGTGAGTGCATCACTAATTACCAATTTTTGAGGTCTTTGATTTGTATCACCCAACTCATGATGTTGTCAGTTAGATACACCCTATTGGTTTTTGAAGTGTATAAGATGCAATAAGGCTGATGCATTCATGACGAAGTGTTTATAATTTACAACGAGCTAGTGATGTTAGGGATGCACTCGATTTTCTAAAAAGTTGAATTTACTTGTTATCGTCGATTTACCATATGTTAAACTAGATTATCATGGCTTAGGTATAAGTTTTTCATAATTTTGGTAGACGTGTTCCTTTATTAGATGTAAGCATGTTTTGGTGATTGCGGGGGCTCCAATAACATACTTTGGATTTGAATGGTAAGAAAAGTAATTGCCTAAGTGATTCGTCGTCAGGCTAAGTCTAGGATTGAGATTCTAAATTCTAAGTTTGAGACTATTATCTGGAAGTGGAGGTAAGAAAAGAGTAGGGAAAAGGTACTGTTAGCGAAACTGAGTAAAGAACCATGGTCATCGTTTAAATTCGTAAGAATAGGAAAAGTCCATTTTGAAATGGGATTATAAATCCTTAAAATTTGTCTTACCTTCATTTTCAATCATTAATCATAGAAAAAGTCCATTTTCATTCTCCATCTTTTCATCATCTCAGTTACTTTATACATTTAATGCAAGATGGTTTATAAGTTTTCACTATTTCAAATTATGTATCTTATTGCAAGCTGGTTGTATAAGAATTTGTGTTGGTCTTTAATGTGTTTGATTACTCGGTAGCAGATCTAATTTATTGTGTTCAAATTGCAGATATTAAGCAGATACTATTGGAAGCCCAACAACGGTGGCTGAGACCTGCTGAAATTTGTGAAATCCTTAGAAACTATGAAAAGTTTGATATTTCGCCTGAGGCTCCAATCAAACCAGTTAGTATGTCTTCTTCATCTATTCAATCTTGTATTTGCTTCAAATAAAAAAATTACAAATTAAACAAGTTTTAGTTTAGTGAATCAATCACCAAGGAGTTGATTATTCATTTTAATCTGTATTTTCTTAATACTCATGTGCACAAACTAGAAAACTGCCTTATACATTTTTAAGACAAACAGACCAACAGGTGAATGGTAAATGTGATGCTGAAATATTACTTCTACCTAAGTTTTTCATATTATTACAATTTGTAATTAATTAAGACTTAGTATGCTTCATTTATTAACCTCAATTTTTTGATCCTATTGTTTGGCACTTGAAGACCATACTTCAACATCAATCATTGTAAGACAAATATAATGACCAATGTAACCTTTCTATTCTAGTAAGCTCGAGATTCCACAGTCAAGTAGCTTTTGATTCCTTTCTGTTAGCTTGTAAATCTAGTTTCATTCTTCCTGATGGAAATTGTTACTGTACAGTCTGTACTATTCTACAAAGTGTGATAAGACGTATAAATTTGTTTATCTTTGTCAAGTAATAGAAGAAGATACTAGGTGATTGATACTGATGATGTTATGTAAGGCATTTGTCTCTGTTATGATGTCTGCAGCATGTAAGAAATAGATAACTTTTAGGGCTTTGTTTTCTTGACAGTAGTTTTGGTCTGTTCCAAGGATTCTTTTCAGTCAGTCTTTATGACCAGTACTACGTAGTACATTTAGCTACAAAGCAATTTGTAAAGATGAATAGTTCTTTTCACTTCAGGTGGCTCGGTTTTTCTTTTCAATCGTAAGGTCTTAAGATACTTTCGGAAGGATGCGCATAACTGGAGAAAGAAAAAGGATGGGAAAACTGTCAAGGAAGCACACGAGAAACTGAAGGTAAGCCTTAAGCAAGGATTCATATCATTCTAATAATGACAGATGGCTGGCCGCTGGTCATTTTTGCATGGATAGTTTTCATTGATACTGCAGCCCTGCATGGCGGTCGGCGGATAGGGTACTCAAGTACATTTTTGGTTACATGTTTTAGATTATGATAGTCGTTTAGCCACATATTATGCAACGTGCTTAATCTTTCTCAGTTTCTTAACAATTTTCGGGTGCAAATCGGTTTTGGAAACATGCTTCTGGATATTTTTCTTGCATCTGGTTTTGTTTACAGGTTAATTAGTGGTTTATTTCAGGTCGGAAGTGTTGATATGCTGAATTGTTATTATGCGCATGGAGAGGATGACGAGAACTTCCAAAGGCGCAGCTACTGGTTGCTTGAGCCGTAAGTGTAGACTTTTCAATATCTGACTCATGGTAACAAATTTTATCTTAATCTTGATATTATTGGTAGTGCATTATTCTGTCTAGCTCCTTCAGAACTTGGCTAATCCATGGTAGAAATCTCAATTTATTTTCTTTAAGGTTACTATGTGTATCAGGACTAATCCCATGTGCAATTTTCATTTGTAACTACTAACTGTTGGTAATCTTCCCATCTTTTAAATCTTTAAATGGATTTATTTATATCGGTATGAATTAGCATGTTTTGACCTGATCCAGGATTATTGTGGTGTGTATGTATATAAGAATTGAATTAAACCTTGAGTTGTAGAGCTATGTTCTTAAGGTGTACTGGAGTTTTGCTAGATAAACTAATAATAAATTGACACCTCAGAAGATAAATTGGTTTTATATTAGTTCATTCTGTTCGTGATCTAGTTGATGCAGAAACTTGCTGAAATCTTGACTCGTTTTACTTCCCTGGAATTAAGGGTGACATTAGAAGAGCTATTGCCTCATCTCTGTTCAGACTTGTATTTTCTTATATTTTGGCTTAATGTATATTCTTAAATTTTGCTTCATCTCTATTGTATGTAAGTCCTTTCACATTTGACATATCTGTTAAACCTCTTGCGAAACTTCTTAGTGCGTTACCTTGTGGTGTGTTTATTTGAGCCATTGATCAACTATATTCTTCCAAATGTATAAAACCTTAAATTAATCGAAACAATCAAGTAGTTCTTATCAAGTTCTCTAATGGTGCAGGGATCTGATGCACATAGTGTTTGTCCACTATTTGGAAGTCAAGGTTAGATGTTTATTTAAGAATTATTTCCAATTTGGTTTTGCTGTGTGGCTTTCTTTTCCCTATTAAGCATGTAATTCTGAGTGATTGAATTTCACGTGGTCCTTCGTCTTCATTGTTGTGTAAAATTGCTTTTTATCAGCAGATTAATTTTTGTTGTGGCTGGCAGGCTATGACACTGAGTTGCAAAAGAGACAATTTTTGGCCAGTGGCTTCGTCTAAAAATTGGAAGTACAATTATATAATTTTTAATGCTCAAATAACTTGTGAACTGCCCAACTCGTGTTTCAATTGGACTTAAAGAGCTGCATGCAAACTAGATACGATAGTTTATTTTATTCTGTTGTAGCCTTCAAATTAGTATTTTGAAGTATCCAATCTTCGAACTATTGGTGGTGAAACATAAATAATTAATGTAATAAAATTTAGATATTAGGAAGGCAAAGGGTGTAGCTTTTATGAATCTTTAACTCTTCCTTCCTTTCTTACCATCTCCAGGGAAATAAGACAAACATCAGTAATCTAAGAAACAGTGACAGAGTTGTGTCGAATTCTGAAAATGAGAGCTCGCTAACTTCCAGTTTCCGTGGAGCAAGCCCAACCAGCACCTTGTCTTCAGCATATGAAGATGTTGAATCTGGTACCTGTCTCCATCTTTCTCTTTTTCTCTGAATATAGATTTCAGTACTAAAATGATTTAATTTAATGTCTTGCCTTCCTTATATTTATATGGCACTCACAGATGGCAATCACCAAGGAAGTTCCACTCTGTATTCATATTCAGAATCTCCATTGATTGATGATACTGCTCAATCAAGCTCTTATAATCAGCTTCTTAATCCAGGTATCTATTTTCATTTTTGTCATCCTTATTTTTGTTTTTATTTCCATCCCATTAATGCTGACAGTAGCAAAGCAGAAAGTGCTTTCATTTTTTAAAATTGATTATTTATTTCTGTCAAGGAAATCAAAACATTTCTGCCCTGAATTACTCAACACTATTGAGGGGTAATAAGAATGGTGAGGGCAGTCTTATAACTGGGTTTCAAGTGACGGATGGTTTGGCATCATGGCAGGAAGTTCTGCCAGACCCTGCTGCTGGTATTGTTGTATTATAACAAAATTCATAGCCATTTAAACAATTGCTGGTCTTTTTTTAACATGCTGCTTTTGAACAGGAGAGATTGCTTATGAACAGGAGTCTCAAAGCTTTCTGCCTGCTCAGGCCAATTGGCAGGTGCTTAATGCGTTGCTCAATCAGAAATCTCTTCCTACAGATCAAGGGACTGAAGTTGGCCAACTTTGCAATACTCCTGATCGGAAAGAGCAATCTGGGCAAAAAAGCCTTCAAATGTTCCTCTCAGATATGGATACTGGAAATGCAACAAATGCAACTTTGGAGGATGGAATGATAGTGACAGGTAGCTCCCACCTCAGAAAGCCTCTGATTAATGGGTTGCAAACACAGGACGGTTTGAAGAAAGTTGACAGCTTCTCCCGGTGGATTGCAAAAGAACTCGGAGATGCTGATGAGTTAGATATGCAGTCGAGTAACGGAATTTCGTGGGGTATTATGGGAAGCGAGTATGACCCTACTATGTCAGCTCACCTGCAAGTGGATACTCACACACTGAATCCTTTGATTTCTCAGGACCAATTTTTCAGTATTATTGACTTCTTACCTAACTGGGCTTACTCAACTTTGGAAACAAAGGTACTTGGCTGTAATTTCTAATATCAGTGCCTATTAGTGTATAACTTAGTAATTGTCGAGTATAAATGTCTTACTTGTGTCGACAGAGGTATAATCATATCTAGTTATGGTGCAAGTTAGACCAAGGCACAAGGGCATACCTCCAAACACAAGGCGCCAACCAAGAAATAGATCAAAGAATAAGATAACATCTAAAAGTAAAAATTTTACGACTGAAATAATGTTAACCTCAGGTGAGTGATAGTTATAGTGGTGTGATATGAGTGATAATAAGTGTACTAAACATTTTGATAGCGATCAAACTGAAGAGGCGCATCATTTTTTAGGCACTATTGCAAGAGTAGATTAGGTTTTCTTGCAACCATATTTTGGCCTGCTGCAGACCTGTATATGACTTCCAAGGGATGATGATTGATTCGACTTAGGATTTAATCAAAGATTATTTTTGGGAGCCGTTATTTTAGGATGATTAGTTTCAGGAGTGTTAGTTGAGTGAATTAATTTCATCTTCCCATCATTGGATGGTATGGTCCATTCCTGAGGAATACGGTATCCAATCACTATTCACGTTCTCATTCCTTAGTACCAACCACCAATTTTCTTTTCATTCTCATTCCCTCATCTCTATAACCATCCAAGCACTCCCTATGTTTTGCTAACAATATCTTTTCATTACATCAACCAGGTCCTCATTACTGGTACATTTCTTAAAAGTGGAGAAGAGTTATCTGAATGTGGATGGTCCGTTATGTTTGGAGAAGTGGAGGTTCCAGCAGAAGTTTTAGCAGATGGGATTCTTTGTTGCTGTGCTCCCCTACAGGATCCTGGACTTGTCCCTTTTTATGTAACTTGTTCCAACAGGTTGGCTTGCAGCGAATTACGTGAATTTGAATATAAGTCTGTAGGAGAGGAAAATATTGGTTCTCTAAATGTAAATGGAGATAATGCTATTGTGATGCATCTCTATCAAAGATTTGAGCAGATATTGCGCAGTGAACCCATTGGAAGTCCTATACATTCTGATCGCAATGAATTTGAAAGACTATGTGTCACCAATAAAATAATTTCAATGATGGAGGAGAAATATCAAGAGGCAGAAGTTTCAAAAAATGATGGGTCACAACTGAAGGTGATTGCAGAGATGCTCCTTAAAAAGCAGCTAACAGAATTTTTTTACTCTTGGCTTCTTAGTCGTGCTGCTGAAGATGGTAAGGGGCTTACAACGATTGATGAGAGAGGTCAAAATGTGTTGCACCTAGCTGGTGCTCTTGGTTTTGATTGGGCCATCCAGCCAATAATAGTGTCAGGAGTTAGCATAGATTTCCGTGATGTGAATGGTTGGACAGCACTTCATTGGGCTGCATTTTATGGCAGGTAAAACTTAACTATTTGTTCAATACACTAGTATGGCTGGCTCTATTTATTTTCCTTTTCTCCTAAGCAGAATATTCTGTTTTGCTTTACTGATGATGATTGTCCTTCTACTGTTCTACCTTATAGTATGTTGCTCACTCTTGACTGCGCATTAGTTTTCAGTATCAGTTACTTTTCGATCTTAAACTTATATTTTATGTTTCAGTTGATTTTGACATAAAAGATTCTGAAATATGTTGTGGATGATCTCCAGAGCTGTAGCTGGATGTTAAAATGTAGTATCCATTTTATACTTCTGGGTTTCATGTCAAATTAAAATATGTGTTTTAGAAGAGAAACATGAGAAACTTTTGGCGAGCAGAGGCAAAACTTTTGGCTACTTTTCTCACATGTTCTTGTCTAACAGGGAGGACACGGTTGCTGTCCTTGTTTCTCTTGGTGCATCGCCTGGAGCACTGACAGATCCATCTGCTGAATACCCACTGGGTAGAACTCCTGCAGACCTTGCTTCTTCTAGTGGACACAAGGGCATATCTGGCTTCCTTGCTGAGACTTCCTTGACATCACACCTCTCAACTCTTAGAGTAAATGAAGGTGGAACTGCAGAAGTGTCGGCATTTGAACCGGTACAGACAGTTTCAGAACGACTAGCAGTGCCAAGAACTGGAGGAGATGTTCCAGATACACTTTCACTAAAGGATTCGCTTGCGGCAGTATGTAATGCTACACAAGCAGCAGCTCGCATTCACCAAATTTTCCGTGTTCAGTCATTTCAGAGGAAGCAGATAGAGCAGGGCTCTGATGAGTTGCTGAATCCAGATAATATTTCTTTTGTAGCTGCTAGAACATCCAGGCTCGGTCATTCTGATGGTATGGTCAATACTGCTGCTCTACAAATTCAGAAAAAGTACCGTGGTTGGAAGAAGAGAAAAGAATTTCTACTAATTCGTCAAAAAATTGTTAAAATACAGGTGCTTTGCTTCTTCCATATTAAGCATCCAGAGGTTTCAATCTTTATAGTCTCAAGTAGATTAATGTCTTTCCAATTATTAAACTATGTAATAGGGAGAAAAGTGATCTTGAAATGTGGTATTTCACAATATATATAGTAGCATTACTTAGAATAGTATATTCACTATGCTACTTTGATTCTCAAAAAGACAAAAAAAAGAGTATTCTGCCTCTTTTGGATCCATTTGTAGGTCTAAGCACAAACATTTCTCAGATTGCTAATATTCTAAGGTACAGAAAATTCTCATCAAAACTGACTTTTCTTTGGTTTTGGCTAAAGGCTCATGTAAGGGGTCATCAAGTCAGGAAGAAATATAAACCCATTATTTGGTCAGTGGGAATATTGGAGAAGGTGATTTTACGCTGGAGACGTAAAAGGAGCGGACTGCGTGGATTCCGACCAGATGCAGTCCAAAAAGGACCAGATGTGCAGGGCAGCTTGCCACTGCCTGAAGATGATTATGACTTTCTGAAGGAAGGAAGAAAACAAACTGAAGAAAGGATGCAAAAAGCGCTTTCAAGGGTCAAATCCATGGCTCAATATCCAGAAGGACGAGCTCAGTACCGCAGGCTTCTGACTGCTGCTGAAGAGTTCCGTGAAAATAAGGTAGTGTTAAAATTTGTCATTGATGTAGTGCATCTAATATTGCATATGCTAGGTGAAATGCTCGTGTTTCAATTTATTTACACAGATGCATTAATGATTAGAAAATTTTCTCGATAGTTATTGTTCAAGGTGCTTAAGTATAATTTATATCATCTCTTAGAAAGTCAGCAAGCTAGGAACTGCCTTCCACTCATCTTGTAGGACAGTTACTACAACAGTAGCTTTTATGTGCTCTAGTTTAATTCTATATCCTTGATAATTTGTGAATGTCGATGGAAATTTATTATTTTTATTGAATGAAAGACCATTTTTGTGATAATTTTTTCGTATGTTTCTTAAGCAGGATGCTTCAGATTTGGTCCCAGACATGATGGATGAAATGAAGTACACTGAGGAGGATCTAATCGATGTTTCAAGTCTATTGGATGACGATACTTTCATGTCTCTTGCCTTCGAATAAGTGCACTCATACTATTATACTTAGATATGCGTAGCTATCCGTTAGTAGTCTCTTCTAACTATGAAAGACAACAGTTGAATTAGGTGTCTATGTTAGGTTATGAGGTTGTATATAATCTTGTGCATATACACTTATAGAATGTGTATAATGGATTTATAGGGTTTTTCTTTGAAGCAATTATCATTGCAAGCTTCTGTTTGTTTTATGCTGCTTTCCATGAATGACCATCTTGTTAGAACGTAGACTCTATGATATTGCAGGAAATGGAACGTCATTATTCTTAAAATCTTTTGTGCTAGTATATAAGTCAACGGAGGTCACCTTATGTGATTTGAATCTCTAGTTGTCCAGTTCTGCTTTCCGTTCAAATTTTTATTAAGTTCTGTACCTCTGAGTTTGTTTACTACGATTGTGCTACGAAAGGTTTCCATTCGTTCTAAGTGTACCACAACGCAGTTCCATAACTTGGTACTGAATGAACCCATCCATCGCCATTGTACCAACTAGTTGTGCTTTATAGCTTGGTATGGCTGGTACAAATAAACTCATTTGTCTCATTCGTACCAACTAGATTTGTTCCATAACTATTGTAAGAATGGGCTAATTAGTCCTGGTCTTATCAACTAGTGGTGCACCATAACTTGGTACGATTGGTATGAATGAATCCATTCGTATTGATCTTAGCGCAATTTCAGCTCTTTGCCGTGACTTGATCTAGAGTTTTGTTTGTCTGTAACAACACGGTCGTCCGTCATTTATTTTTCGGCGTCTGAATTAGGGCCGGATTTAGGAGTTCGAGGCTGGGATTCGGCGTTGTCGCCGGTTTGTGAGGCAGCATCGTTGCCAGAATTCATGGATCTGTTTTCTGAAGCATGTTACTCAGAACGCGTTGAAAAGGGAGGCACTATAGGGTTGGGGGATAGATAGGCGATTGTAGGAAGCACGACGGTTAAGATATTGAGAGAGAGAGAGAGAGAGAGAGGATTTTGAAATATTCATAATTTAAACAAGTTTGAATGTTTGATTGGAAATGAGTGTAAGGGCAAATCTATCCAGAAAGTCGAAAGTTTGCTAGTAGAATGTATTAAATGAGGGGGTCTTGCATGCGATCTGCCGCAGGTGACATGCGACTTGGATCGGGTCGGGTTTGACCCGTTGATTCGGTCATTTTTTTTTAATCAGTTTTCTTTTTCCGACTTCGCTTTCGGCTCCGATTTTACGGCTCCGCATTCCCTCCGATTAATAATACTCCCTCCGTCCAATTTAAGATGACTCATTTGGGTGCTGGCACAAAGATTAAGAAAAGTGATAAAGTGGTAGTAGGTGGAGGAAAAAAGACATGAGGGGTATTGTTAAGTAATCTAATTAAGTTCCCTAATACACTTTTGCCTTTCCTTTTCTTCTTGTTTTTTTTTTTCTGAGGCATTACTGCTTCTTCTTCTTTTTCTTTTTCGTTGCATGATTACTTCTTCTTTATTTATTTTTTTGGGTTGCATGAACTGCTGCTGTTTTTTTTTTCGTTAAATGTTAAATTAATTTTTATTTACCTTGTTTTTTTTCCTGGCATCAAACAATAAGAGTTGGTGCTGTATGAAAACACAAACATAAGCTTAAGAAATGTAAATGGAGGGAAAGATGAACTTTGGAGGCAAAATTTGAACTTTTATTGAATAAACAATAAGTAAAGCTGTTGTGATTTGATAAAAAACAATGGTGGGAAATTTGAATCAAACCTAACCACAAAATAAGCCTATAAATACACAGATTGCATCAGAATTTATTACAACCTTCATTTCTACAACTACCACAAACTACATAAGCTGTTGAAAATCAGAAAATGGTTCAACCAAGGAAAAACGAGCTGACTTCAGATCAGCTCAATACTATTGCTCAATATCTCCTCCAGCACACAGTAGATGGGAAACTCAAGTATGGAGCAAAGCAGGCGGCTGCAGACAAGTTTGATGCGAGTTTGAAGACAATTTGGAGGATTTGGAGCAGGGGAGAAGCTCAGAAACAACAGGGACTTCCTGTACATCTGCAAAGCAAGAAAATAGGGCCAGTTAGGAAAAAAACAAAGCCTTTTGAAGAAGCAAAATACAAGGACCTCTCAGATTTGAAAAAGACATCATTGAGGTCAATTGCAGCACATATGGAAGTCAGTAAAAGCCAAGCTCATATCTGGAACAAATCAGATTTCATCAGAGCACATACAAATGCCATCAAACCCTATCTCACCCCTAAGCACAACCAGCCAGTAGCCCAGACACAAATATTAATGATTTAGGCTTTTTTAGAAGCATTCAAAGCCTTAAAGATCAGGTGGCAGCAGCAAATGTAGATAAATTGGTTGTAAATGTAAGGGAAGCATTTGAGAACTACCCAACAGAGAAGATCAACAAAATATTTCTAACACTACAAGCCTGCTGGTGTAAATGAGGGAATGACTACAACATTCCTCATATGGGAAAGGATCACCTAATTGCTACAGGAGTGTTACCAGATTGTTTTGAAGTGGATGAACAAGTGGTGAGAGATGCATTGGACTATTTAAATGATCAAGGAAATGCAGAAGACATATGGTACAGTGTAGATGACATTACACAGTCATTGAATGAAGTTAATATTGAAGACTGAAGGCTGGCAAATCAGATGCAGAGGACATGATAGAACTCTTAAGCTTTACAGGGACAAACAAGTGTAATTTTTTGTTTTTTGATTTGTTTGGAATGTAAAGTAATCACTGTATCTGCAATTAAGGGACAAACATGAATTGCCTTATCAGTTTAGTTGCATTTGAGCCTCCAACAACTAGGAAATGAATCAATTTCCTAGTGGTGGCATCAAATGATCAAGTACTAGTATCTGCCTTATCCTATATGAACATATATATGCATATGAACACTGTAATTGCATCAACAAGATCATAAGCATCATTTGCATCATATAAAGATCAAGTAGTAGTATATGCCAATATCAGTTTCAACATATACATGCATATCATCACATAATTGCATCAGCAAGATCATTAACATCATTTGCATCATATAAAGATCAAGTAGTAGTATCTGCCAATATCAGTTTCAACATATACATGCATATCATCACATAAATGCATCAGCAAGATCATAACCATCATTTGCAGGGCAAAAAAGATCAAGTAGTAGCATCTGCCTTATCCTATATGAACAAATAACCCCATCTCAATCAA
Organism: Schizonepeta tenuifolia; assembly: GCA_029490685.1. Taxonomy (NCBI): domain Eukaryota; kingdom Viridiplantae; phylum Streptophyta; class Magnoliopsida; order Lamiales; family Lamiaceae; genus Schizonepeta; species Schizonepeta tenuifolia. The sequence continues at coordinate 38,074,018 of CM055957.1, read as the reverse complement.
ATATCACAATCTGTTCATAATCAAGAAACCTCATAATCATAATAGGCATCACCAGCCATCACCCACAACATAATCATAATCAGATAATTGCAGAAAATAGGCATCACCAGCCATCACCCACAGAATAAGTTTAAGAAAGAAATCACCTAATTTTTCCAGTCTTTATACTCTCTGAGCAATCCTTTAGCGAGGTATTTCTTCTTCTATTCCTCATAGCTTAGACTGGCATCAAGATCATCCTCGAATGCCAACTCAGCTGCCGGATCAGTCCTAACCCCCTTGTTCCACGTGTATTCCTCCTTCGCCGGCCCCGGACTCGGAGATTTCGCCACCAAGCCCTCTGAGTTGGAAACCCTAATCTCAGATTTGCACCCCCTTTTTCTAGTGGCAGCACATTCGAACCAAGAGCGGCGGGGAGTGGCGTCTGCATCATCGAATTGTGTTTCCGGCACGATGGTATCAACCAAGAGCGGCGGCGGTTGTGTCTCAGACTCCTCACAGAGCGGCGGCGACGGAGATTTCGCCACCAGGCTCTGAGAGATGGAGAATGACAGCATTATAGTGAAAAAGATGATGAGGAAATGGAAGATCTGTGCAGTCGGCGAGAGAGAGATATGAGAGAAGATAGATTAGGGTTGGGGAAATGAGTGAGAGAGAGAGAGAGAAACGACAGATAGATGCAAGATTAGGGTTGGGCTGGGTGGATTTGGGTTTGGACTAATTAGGGATTAGGCTTAGTTAATAAGTTTGGGTTAGTGATATGTGTGTGGGCCCAGATGGCAAAATAGTGTAATAACCCATTAGTATTGAGGGTATAAGGATAAAAATTCAACAACGAGTCATCTTAAATTGGACGAAAAAATGAGTAACAACGGGTCATCTTAAATTGGACGGAGGGAGTATAAGGATAATCGACGGGCAACAATTTGAACTTTTTCAGCTCGCTCCGAGGCCTTCGGCTCCCCTTGCTCGAATTTTGACCAAAGAAGAAGCGACAAAAAAAAAATGAAGAGACAAATAAAAAAGAAGGTGGAATTAAAAAAAAATTGAAATAAAAGCTGAAAAAAATAGGTTTTCTAAAAACAGGAATTAAAAATAAAATCGAAAAAAAAAAGACAGGCGCGTACACCCCACGCGCTCCACGCGCAGTTACATGGGGTGCGGCAGGTCTTATACAAGTTTTGGTGTTATTAAATTAAGTTTTGGACAGACTTATTTAGTCAATTTCAAGTTGGATTATATTTACAACCAAATCTTTTCAACTCTGATAATTGGCTCGTAATGGATGCCCCATTTATTCATATGGTTGACAAGTCAACAAGCTTCTCTTTAAATTTTACTAATAAAAACATTAAATAAATGAGAATCATGAACATATATATATATACAATTATGAGACGACCAAACATGAGGAATGAATATGATCACTTGCATTTACAGATTGCAGTTATATTAGTATAATAATGTAACAAATTATGGTCCACAAAGTATCTAAATAGTCAACATGTAAGGAAGGGACTGTAATTTTTGAAATTTCAGAGGTTGAATATACATAGCATTAGGCAATTTTTAGGGAAAAAGTTCGCTTGCCCTCTTCTAATTCTTCTTACCCCACAATATTTCTTTTTCAGAGGAAAAATCAATCGAGGGTAATTTAAACATCGGTAGCCATGTCGTTCTTAAAATGATACTAATATGACTCCTTTCTTTGTTCATTATAATTAAACGTTTGACTTTTGCTTTAACATTGCACCGTGTTTTGAGTTTGCATATACTAGTATAAGTATTGATTTTAAAACAAAATATTTATATTTTACAAAATAAAATAAAAGTACAGAAACGAGGAAACATCACAATATGTTTTTCTTTTTCCTATTGGGTCCGAGAATTCATAGAAACAGTAACTTTGAAATAAAAGATGAGATTTTTAAGTTTAAGGGTACGCTGACTGACCTAAAAAAGACCGAATTAATGGAAAGTCAGATTAATTACACAAACCTCATGTTTAGTAACCGTGCAAAATCTCAAAACCTCCTCTTTTACTATTAGAAAGAAATAAAAAAGAAAAAGAAAAAAGAAAAGAAAAGAAAAGACATCCAAAGTCAACAAAGGAGGAGGCCTAAGCGTGTTGGCAGCCATTCTTGCCTGCATTCCAGCGAATCTATGACCCCCTCTTTCCTCAGGAAATCAGAAACCCATATTTCCATTTAATTTCCTGAGTTTTCCTTGTATTCTTTGTATACATACGGACAAAAGTTTTTTTATTTTTCTTTTCTGTGGATCAAAGCGTAGAAGCTGCTGATTTTTGTGTATCCTTCCCTTTTAACTTCTTGATTTTGGGAGTTGTGGATCGGTAAGGCAAAATCTTGATGATACCTTTTTGTGATGTGGATGGGGTTCGTTCTTCTTTTCTTGACTTTTGAAGAAGAGAAATTATGAATCTTGAAGCTGTTTGTGTTGATTTCTTGATTTTTGATCAAGATTTTGCTTATTTCTTTCTAATGTTGCAGGTTGTAGGTTCTCACTTTAATTCGAAGGTACATGTTAGTTTGAGAAATGGATAGTTTGTGCTGTTTTAAACAGGTGAGTTTGTGTTCTCTTGTAAAATGTTATTACAGTTGTTCTTAACTTGTTATTCCCCCTTTGAGAATTAAGGTTGTTTTGCTTGTTATGGTTGGATGCTGAGGGTTCTGAATTCTGAATTCCTTATGTTGTGTGCGCTGCTTTTGTTGATTTACAGTTGATGTATGCTTCTTAATATCTTTGGCGTATTTTGGATTAGTCGAGCTATAATCTGCCCAGTGCGTATGATGGGAAGGCTATCCCGTGCTACTTATGTATTAACATGCCTTAGGGTTTTGCTTTTGCATTGGAGTCCAATATGGGGTTTTAGGGGGTTATTACTTGTGGGATTATATGTTACGGTGGGGCATAAAATCGAGCTTGATGTTTTATAGATGACGCTGTCCTGTGTGTTTTTAAATTTTAAGGTAACTTCAGCAATCAATCAGTAGCTCTTTCAGAATCCATTGGCTTTTGTGATGATTCTCATCATTACAGTATTTGCTTTTGTGTAATGTAGTACGTTGTAAACTTTTTGTTTGTTTCTGTAGTTAACTTGTTCGTTTCCTTTAGCTTTCAGGAGGACGTTCGTCATGTGGCTCTGGCAAGGGAAGTGGCAGCAGGAGCCACATCAAGTTTGGGTTCAGTTTAGAAAAGGGTAAAGCAAATCACCCAATGGAGGATTTCCATGTGGCTAAATTTTTACAGTTCCAAGGTCACGAACTCGGGCTGTTTGGTATATTTGACGGACATCTGGGAGATAGCGTGCCCGCTTACTTACAAAAGCATTTATTTTCAAATATAATAAAGGAGGTTAGTTGCTGCATGATATTAATTCAGTATGAAAGTACAATCTTGAAATCGTTGAGTGAGATATTAGTGTATCACGTGGTTATATCTTTCGCGTCTTGGGGTTTTTCTGTTACTTGAAATTAAGTTTCACCATAAATAGTGAATCTTAATCCATGAAACCTCACGCAAAAACATTCGTCGCTGATGTTAGAAAACCAAACTCACTGTCAAAGGAACCGGAAAGTCCAATAAGTTAATCGGTATCCAAATTATCTGGTAGACTTTGTGCCTTCCACTTAAATTTGATGACTAATTGAATTTGTTTTGCATGGTGAAACACAAAATTACTGTAATTACCAAAGTTGACATTTATATTAATAATGTAGTAAGATGGTTGTGGGAAAGATGTTTGGTTGAGAGATGCCTCGTTAAGTGAAATTCGCTTTTCAGAAATCTAAGGTGCCAGGTCACTATTGGATTTTGTAATAAATTCAGTAGAACTTCATGGCAATCATTGTACATATCCTAAAAAGGGCAAATTCCAACTAACTCTCATCATATAATTCCAAGTGGAATTAACTCAAGCTTTGCAAGGTATAGCCCCGTTAATTTTTTTAGGAATTCTTGGAGGGATGAGTTGCCGCTATCCTCAGCTGATACACGTGTAAAGTGGCCGGATCTTGTTTGTATCCTTACTATGCTCAGTGTCGTGTCATGACACGGGTCATCTATGATAATATTACATTGCTCTTGTTTCTCGTAATTTTCTCCCGTTGCTATTTTTCTTTATACATAATTTAAATAATTCTTTGAATGTTATCAGGAGGACTTTTGGAGGGATCCTACGAGGTCTATTGCTAAAGCTTATGAGAGAACTGATGAAGCTATTCTGACTCACAACCCTGAACTTGGTAGGGGTGGCTCTACTGCTGTCACTGCAATTGTGATCGATGGTCGACACTTGTGGGTAGCCAATGTTGGAGATTCGCGTGGAGTACTTTCGAGGAGGGGTCAAGCTATACAAATGACTATTGATCATGAGCCCAACACCGAGCGCGGTAGCATTGAAAACAGAGGTGGATTTGTCTCCAACATGCCAGGTGAAAATCCGTGAACATGTCTTTCTCTGGTGCTTTTTGTTTCGACTCATCTGTAGTTATGATTGCAATATGATGATAGCATATTTTTAGCCATGTTATAGCAACATCTGAAATATTTAATGATATAGTAGTGTCATTAATAACACTATGCATGCCCGAGCAGGAGACGTTGCGAGAGTAAATGGCCAATTGGCCGTTTCTCGTGCTTTTGGAGACAAGAACCTGAAGACACACTTGCGATCTGATCCTGATGTTACAAATGCTGAGATAGACGCAGAAACTGATCTTCTTGTTCTTGCTAGTGATGGTATATGGAAGGTCTGGTTTCTTCTCTGCCCCTATCTCATCTTCTTACCTCTACCTCTCATTAATGGCTCAATGACACACTATCTTTCTGCGCGCGTCTCTGTATAAAAAACACTCAGGTGATCTCGAATCAGGAGGCAGTTGACATTGTGAAGAAGATCAAAGACCCCCAGAAGGCAGCGAAGCAGCTAGTGGCCGAAGCATTGAACAGAGAAAGTAAGGACGACATCTCCTGCATCATCGTACGCTTCTAGGTGCTCAGCTCTTGTACATTATGCAATACCATCCATACCTTTGAAATCCAACAGAAATTCAGCTCGAGTTTCAGATTGAGATGATTCTGCTGGTGTTTAGTCTCTGTAACATCAAGTATGAAAGCTGTTGCCGCTAAGTCGTTTACTATTGCTTGATTTCTTCTTTTTTGTGTAGATTTGCTTCAATTCTAATATTTTCTTTTTCTGGAATGTAATTTGCAAGAGAGAATTATAAATTGGGTTTTTGTCTAAAGTATATTTGTGTAATAATTGAAGTAGGGTGAAGTTTCAGTGTATACAAGAAGATTGCAGCCATTTTGCTGTGGTTTGATCTATTGGTGAAAATGAAGACATTTCTCTAAGATTCAAATTATTGTAATAATTTTTTTTTTTTTTTTCAGTTGTAAACTATTGATTGAAGTTGATGTAGCAAGATTTTGTATCGAGTTAGTTCTTTAGTGTCATTGATAAGGGTGTTAAAATAAATTGAATGTAAAAATTAATTCTTCTTCTATATAGAAAAAATTAGGACGGACGATAATATCTATGGGAGTGTTTTATACTTTTATTGGGATGAAACAATCTTTATTTTTTATATTTGAGACGTAGAAAGATGCGAACTTTCATTTTATTTTTAAAAAATATTTTACCAACAAAAACAAAGTCGTCCTTACCCATACCAACATTTTAACTAGTCGCTCGATCTGTCTCCATTGTTCATCACTAATGTGCTCAAACATCTCACCTAATTGAGTTACACAATAATCACCATAGATATATACTCTCTCCGTCCACGACAAAAATGCATGTTTTTCCATTTTCATCGGTCCACGAACTATTTTTGGTAAGTTTTCTCTTACTAAGGCTATCAACTTCGCGGGGTCTCGAGACCCCATGAAGACGCCCAAAAATTGGAGACCAAGCGTTGCAGACGAGGCTGTCTCGAGCCGGTCTCGAGACATCGCATGTTGCACATGTGTTACACCAAAACAAAAAAAAAAAAAATCAAATTTTGCGTGAAGGCCATGCGCCAACGGGTGAAAAAACGGTAAAATTATTTTGGCCGGCAACGGCTAAAAAACGGTAAAAATCCTTTTTTTTCCTTATTTTCCTCCATTAATTCTATACTCTTTACCCTCATTTCTTCCACCATTCACCCTCATTTCTTCACATCATTCCTCATTTCTTCCTTGTGAAAATGGATCTCAACAATCCCTTTTCGTCATCGTGATATCCCGAAACAACATGCAATCAATATGAAAATCATCCAAAATGATACGTGGTACATGAGGAGGGAGCAGCTTGATTTGATTCTAGATGACATGAAATTGACTTTCTAATCCACATAACCATATTTAATCACCTAAATGAGAAGCATTCACAAAACTATTCACTATCCTCTCTCGATAGATAGCAAAAGAAGATCAAACTATCGATTCTCTCGGCTAAGACTCAAGATAACAATTCCACACTTGGCCTTGGTCGATTTGGTGAGCTTGAAATGGCGCATAAGCTCCAACATTTCTTGTTGTTGAGCTTGACTAGCATCACTCCTAGCATACATCTCTTGTTGGAATGCATCTTGGCGGGCGTACAACTCATTTTGGAATTGATCTTGCCGAGCATACAACTCTTATTGGAATGTATCTTTCCTGCTATACCAATTTTGTTGGAAGCTTTCTTGGCGGGCATACAAATCCTCTTAGAATTTATCATACCTAGTGTACATCTCAGCTTGGAAGTTTTGTTGGTTCCCCAATTGTTGTCGTTGGAGCTCAACTATTTCTTGTTGTCGGAGACGGATTGCTTGGATACCATTCCTCATCACAGCAAACTCATTATCCCATTGAGTACAATAGGTCTCAATGTGCTCCACACGAGCCCCCATTCCTTCAAAGTTACCCCCTAAAAAAACTTGAGGACCCCGATGGCCCTCCAAAATCTTGGTTTCCCCCAAAGGCATGGTGCCCTCCAAAAGCTTGGGGTCCTCGACCACCCCTAGCTCGTCCTTCCTCTCTTTCTTCTTCATAGTCGTTTCCTCTTTCACATTCTTCTCTATCATCTTGTTCTCTCTCCCATTCTCTTTTTTCTTTATCATCTCCATCATTCATCACAATTCTAGGATTCCCGCTTGTGCTATCGCCATCTCATGGAATGGTGTATCCATTTTCCAATTTTTCGTGTCGGTCAATGAAGTCACAAATGTAAGATCGGGATCGGGCAAAGGAAACACTTCCATCACCTCCTTCTCCCCCTTCTTAAGCTTCTCCTCCTTATGTTGCCGAAAGTAATATGGTGGAGAAGCCGAGGCAAGTACCCTCATACTAGTCCACATTGCTGCATCAATAATAATGGAATTCGAAAGAGTGTTACATTTAGGAGCGGTCGGGCAAAGGACCATGGCAATAGGTGTGATAAACCCGCCACAACAAAGCATTCCGATTGTTTGATTCCTTTGAGCATGGAGTTGGCACATAAGAAGTTGGGCCAAGTTGAGCTGAGTAGACGTGAGCATTGCCCAAATAACAAAAAGCTCGATGCTCCTACACGAGCCATTTTCCCCTCTTTGAAAAACGGTGTGGGCCAAGATGCATTGGATCACCCGGAAGACGAGGTTGCGAATAAGTGTGGCCTTAGGGCTTCCGGAGTCAAAAGACCTAGTGGAATTCGTCATAGTCGCCCACATCTTCTTTGCATCAAACTCTCGAGGCTTTGTACAAATGCCTCCCGCCGGGCATCCTAAGATCTCATTAATAATTTGCATAATGAGTGAATGAGTTGTATCTTTCAATTGAAAGAGTGCCGTGTGGGGAATCTTGGATGAAGACATAAGGAGTCGCAAAGTAGCTAGAAACTCCAATATGGCTCTTGGGCAAGTAGGCCACATTCCCATGAAAATAGAGCCCTACCCTATCCGATCAAATAACTCCTTCACATTATCCTACAAACCAAGGTCCTTCAAGACTAGCTGATCGGGAAATTTGCTCGAACCAAGACCTCTTTTTTGCCAATTGAGAGAAGAGCACATTATGTTTTTCTCTTCGGAAGGCCACACCATACGCCGTCGGATCATACGGTCCTTTGTACTTTTGGGCATATTTGGACTGTATATCTTGAGGAAGGCTCTTCATCAACTCATTTCAATGCCTTGCCGGACGGGAGGAAGAAGGCTCCGGAGGCGGTGGAGGCGGTTGGCTTGGTGCCGCCTCCACACGAGCTCGCTTTTTAGCTTTGCCGGCACCCTTGGTCTTTGTCATTGTACCTACCCTACACAGCACAAGATTAGTATCCAATCTCCAAATCAAAACCAATATAATCTCTACGTATACTCTATCAACAAGTCTCCAACATCCACACTTGCATAAACAAGAACTCCTAACTAAACCCAAGCACAAAACAATAACTACATCAACTACAATTCCAAATAATGAACAATGTAGCACAAAAGTATAACCACCAATCCTCACAATCACAATATCATGCTTTTTTCACACTTAAATTCAATAATTCATGCTAGTTAATCACCTAAGAGTTCCAAAAATTCAAGATAATATATAAACTCCTTAGATAATCAACTAACAAGCATAAAAGAATAATAACCCACAATGTAGCATGATTAATTGCACAATTAAGCCTAAAAACCCCCAAAATTTTGAAAATTAAGCCCTAGAAAAATGACTCAAACATAAAAAATGAAAATTAACAAAATTAACAATAGAAATAAACAACCTAAGCAAGAAAAACAAAAATAAAGAAGTAAAAATACCTTAAATTCTTAGAACTAGAAGGAAAATTGGGTAAAATTCCAAAACTTGGGATAAGTGGACTTGGTGGATGAAACTTGAAAATTCTTGGATGAAAGTGTAGATTAGGTGATGGTTAGGAGATGTGTGGAAGGAATTTGCAAGATTTTGAAGAATTAAGAGAGAAAATTGTAGTGGAAAGGAGAAAGTTTTTTTGATTTCAAAATAGAGGAAGAGAGAGAGATGTGTGGTTGGGTGGGGAAAGAATGAAGGAAAAGAGAAGAAAAGGAAGGAAAGAAAAAGAAAAATAAAGAAGGATTTTTTTTTAAAGAAAATTAAAGCTGACTGGTGGTTTAGGGCAGCCGATCGGCGGTTTACCCATGCTAACCGGCTGTCTGGCATTGCGGCACCGGTTAGCCGCCGGTCGGCATTAGGCCTAAGTAAAAGATGCAGTGCTTGCCGGCGACTTGGGGTGCTAATTGGTGGTTGAGCCATGCTAACCGGCGGTCCGGCGGCTAGGGCGCCGGTCGGCATTAACACATGGAAAAACATGTAAGAGGTTCCGGCGGCTTACCGGCTGTCCGACTAGGTCGCCGGTTAGCCTGCCGATTAGCATAAAACGATTTTTATTTAAGAAACAGAAAGATCAAAACTAAACAAACGCAACGGATTAAAACTACCACACAACACAAAAACAAACATAAAAACCACAACTAAAAAGGGAAAAGAAAAGTAAAAGAAAGGAAAAGAAAATGCAAGTGTTGGGGTGCCTCCCAACACGCACTTTGTTTAACGTCTAAAGTTAGGCGATACCTCACTTTCATGGGTTGTTGAGAAGTGTGACCGTGACATTCCGGTCCGGGTCACAATTGATGTAATGCTTGAGACGACGGCCATTCACCACAAATGTTTCTCCATTGGACTTGAGAAGCTCATAAGTCCCTTTTCCATTGCACTTGTAGACAACATATGGACCCGTCCATCTTAAGTTCAACTTGCCCGAAAATAAACGAAGACAAGAATTGTAGAGAAGTACCTCATCACCGAGAGCAAAGTCTTTGGAACGGATTGCATGATCATGGAACTTCTTTGCCATTTCCTTATAAATATGAGAACTTTCAAAAGCTTCGTTCCCCCACTCATCAAGCTCAAGTAACTTCTCAACCCTTGTATATTCAGCTTCCTTAAATTCAAGATTAATCCCCCTCGTGGCTCAATACGCCTTATGCTCAAGCTCAACGGGTAAATGACATGAATTTTCAAAAACAAGTTGAAATTGAGACATACCAATGGGAGTTTTGTAGGCGGTGCGATAGGCCCAAAGTGCATTGTCCAAATGATTTGCCCAATCCTTCCTATGTGCCACCGACTTCTCAAGAATTTATTTGATCTCCCGATTTGCTAACTCCGCTTGGCCATTTCCTTGAGGATGATATGGAGTGTCAATCTTGTGCTTCACACCATAATGAGAAAGCAAACTTCCCAACCACTTGTTATTGAAATGTGATCCCCCATTGCTTATCAAAGCTCTTGGAGTCCCAAAACGAGTGAGAATGTGCTTTTGCAAGAATTTGAGGTACACTTTTGAATCATTCTTCACCGTGGGAATCACCTCCACCCATCGAGACACATACTCAACCGCAAGTAAGATATAAGTATACCATTGAGATTTGGGAAAAGGACCTATGAAGTCAATTCCTCAAATATCAAACAATTCAACCTCCACCATAATGTTTTGAGGCATTTCATCCCTCTTTGGGATATTCCCCATCCTTTGACATCTATCACACGCCTTCACATCGCCATAATAATCTTTGAAAACGGACGACCAATAAAAGCCGCTATGGAAGACCTTGATAGCGGTACGATGGGCACCGAAATGATCTTCACTTGGAGAGCTATGGCATTCCTCCATGATTCTTACCCAATCGGTTTGCTTCACACACTTTCGGATGATGTCATCGGCACATCGCCGATATAGGTTAGGGTCTTTCCAATAGTAAAATTTTATATCATGCAAGAATTTCTTCTTTTGATAATGAGAAAGGTCACACAACAACTCACCAATGACTAAGTAATTAAAAAAGTCCGTAAACCAAGGAGTGTAATCAATCAACTTAAGCACTTGTTCATTGGGAAAACAATCATTAATATGTACCCGAAAATCTTCTCCTTCAACCGGGTTCTCAAGTCTTGACAAATGATCGGCAATGGCATTTTCACATCCCTTTCTATCTCGGATTTCCATGTTGAATTTTTGGAGCAATAATATCCAACGAATCAAATAGGGCGTTGCATCATTCTTGGCGAAAAGATAATGAATTACGGCATGGTCCGTATAGACAATGGAATGTGTTCTTACTAAGTATGGACGAAACTTATCGAAGGCATACACCACGTCAAACAATTCTTTTTCGATGATAGTGTGGTTCAATTGAGCCGAGTCTAATGTCTTGCTAGCATAGTAGATAACTCGAAAGAACTTGTCTCGTTTTTGCCCCAACACGACCCCAAGAGTCCAACCGCTTGTATCAAACATCAATACAAACGGCTCCATTCAATCCGGAGTGATCAATACGGGGGTAGACACAAGTGCTTTCTTCAACTTCTCAAACAATTCAAGACAAGCACTAGAAAACTCAAACCTTGTATCTTTCTCCAATAACGAGCAAAGAGGTTTGAAGATTTTTGAAAAGTCCTTGATAAAGCGTCTATTGAACTTCGCATGCCTAATAAAACTTCAGATAGATTTCACATTTGTTGGTGGGGGAAGCTTTTCAATTGCCACAATTTTGGCTCTATCAACCTTTAATCCATCTCTAAACACCTTGTGTCCCAAAACAATTCTCTCTCTCACCATGAAATGACACTTCTCCCAATTTAGACACAGAGAAGTTTCTTCACATCTTTGCAAACCTTGAGAAAGATTATCCAAACAATTATCAAAGGAAGAACCAAAGACCGAAAAATCATCCATAAATACCTCCATAATCTTTTCAATGAGTCCGTGGAAAATTGCTATCATGCATCTTTGGAAAGTAGCGGGTGTGTTGCAAAGACCAAAAGACATCCGCCTACATGCAAAAATTTCATAAGGGCATGTAAAAGCGGTCTTGTGTTAGTCCTCCAGAGCAATGGAGATTTGATTGTAGCTGGAATAGCCATCCAAAAAGCAATAGTACTCATAGCCAGCCAATCTATCAAGTATTTAGTCAATGAAGGGAAGAGAGGGAAGCGATCTTTCCTTGTAGCCGCATTCAAAGCTCGGTAGTCAATGCATATTCTCCACCCCGTTTGCAAGCGTGTGGCAATTTGCTCACCCTTCTCATCCTCCACAATGGTTATGCCTCCTTTCTTGGCAACAACTTGAGTCGGGCTCACCCAATCACTATCAGATATAGCATATATAGTCCCAGCATAAAAAAAACTTCAATACATCTTTCCTCACAACCTCTTGCATCACCGGATTTAAATGCCTTTGAGGTTAGACCTTCGGCTTGGCCCCATCTTCCAAAAGAATACGATGCATGCAAATAGAAGGGCTAATTCCTTTGATATTGGCAATGAACCACCCAATAGAATACTTATACTTTTTCAAAACCCTCAACAACATATCAAATTCCTCATCATTTAGAAATGAAGACACAATAACCGGAAAAGTTTCATTCTTACCCAAGAAGGCATACTTGAGATGGTCGGGTAAGGGCTTCAACTCCAATGTAGGTGGAGAGCTTGGCTTAGGCACTCCTTCAAGCACTCCTCCCTCAATGGATGTATATAGATCCAAATATCCCAAATCTTCTAAGGGAATGCCTTAGTTTGCATCCATATAAGCAATAGATTCCAATAACTCATCACACACCTCATCCAATTCCGAATAAGAATGAATAGAATCCATATTACAATGATCCAAAGGATCTTGCGAATATAAAAGTAAAGAGTCAATGAAATTAAACTCTTCAATCTCCAACTCATTTGGCTCATTCATAGCATCATAGATTGAGATGGTCATTTTCTCATCATTGTAATGGAAGGTCAACTCACTATCTTGAACATCGAACAATGCCCTTCCGGTTGCCAAGAACGGTCGGCAAAGAATAAGTGGAGTATTGTCATCTTCGGGCATGTCAAGTACCACAAAATCCGCAAAAAATATAAACTCATCCACCATAATAAGCACATCTTCCACAATTCCTCTAGGATAAGAGATAGAACGATCGGCCATTTGCAATGCAATAGAAGTAGGCTTCAATTCTCCAATCTCCAAACACTTAAAGATAGAACGAGGCATCAAATTGATACTAGCTCCAAGGTCACACAAAACCTTCCCAAAAATTTGCTCTCCAATCACACAAGCTATTGTGAAACTACCCGAATCCTTTTGTTTCAATGGAAGTTTTATTTGAAGTACGACACTGCATTCCTCCGTCAAATTAATGGTTTCAAATTTCCTAAGTTTCCTTTTCTTTGACACGACCTCTTTCAAGAACTTTGCATAGCCCGACATATCTCTTAAAGCATCAAGCAAATGGATATTAATTTGTACCTTTTGGAACATCTCCATAAATTTAGCAAGCTTTTCATCCATCTTTGCTTTAGTCAACCTTTGAGGAAAAAAGAGCTTTGAGAGCTACATTCTTGCTAGGTTGAATTGCCTTGGAAGTCACCTCTTTTGGAATTGGAGGCTCCTTGATTGGCTCATGAGGTTTATCCACTAAAGGAATGAGCTCTTCCACTTCTAGTTCTTCATCCACGACTTCATCTTGATCTTCCAACTCCGGATAGTTCTTGTAAGTAGTTTCACTCCTCAATTGAATGGCATTGTATTGATTCTTTGGATTAACCTCCGTGTTGCTTGGAAATTGCCTCGACTTATGTTGAGAAGCCACTTGATTGGCCATTTGGCTAACTTGTCCTTCCAACATCCTCATTTACTTAGACAAAGCCGTGTCGGTTCTTTTCAAACTTGTGACCTTTTGTCCCGTTGCACCAATGAAAGCATTTTGATTTTGGAGAAGTTGTTGCATCATTTCTTCCATAGTCGGAGTCAGTTTCTTTAGCTCATTGATCATTCCTTGAGACACCGAACAAATAACTCGAATGATTGTAATTGCTATAACCTCTTTGATTCACATAATTAGCATCCTCATGTTGCATGTACTCTTCAAGTCCTTGTTGAACCGATTGAGCCACCATTTTCACCTCCATCTTTCCCTTCCTTTTGGCCTCATAGTCTCTCTTAAGCATGTCGAATTGCTCAACAAGGTCATCATATCTTTCATCGAAAATGGAAGCAATCTTTCTTGATGAACTTCTCTCTTGTGGCCAATGACAACTATTGGCCGGCATTTCTTCCAAAATTCTCACTGTTTCTTTATGAAGCCGATTGGGCAAACCACCACCGGCGGTGGCATTCACAACCTCCCTTATGTGATTAGTGAGTCTCCGATAGCAATTGAGAATTTGTTGCTCCTTGAAAAAGCCATGTTGAGGGTATCTTCTCAACATATCCTTGTATCTCTCCCAAGCTTCAAATGGACTCATCCCCCAATTGAGAGAAATGTGAGATGTCCGATATCAACTTTTGAGCACGTGAGGGAGGGAAGTACTTGGCTAAGAATAATCGGCACAATTGCTCCTATGATGTAATCTCCGAACGGTCGAGGGTCTTGTACCATGCTTTGGTCTTATCTCTATCCGAAGAGCCTCAATCGAATGACATCATTTGAAACCCCTTGTATCTTGATGGTTTCACACACGTCCAAGAAGGCACTCAAGTGGGCATTTGCATCTTCGTTGATCCCACCTCCAAATTGCTCCGCTCGAACCATGTGAATCAACCTCGGCTTTAACTCAAAGTTGTTAGCATTGCATCGAGCTCCACACCCCTCATCTTGGAATTAATTGACTTGAAGCTCGAACATTTGATTAATGAGAGGTGGTGGTGCCCTATTCCGTTGAGCTTGTTGCTCATTCATTTGCCTTCTAAGTTCTTGCATTTGTCTCTCCAAGTCGGCCATTGGTCGTCCATTCCTTTTTTTCTCCTTTCTCGGTTTGCTCGCTTATGGGTGATTTCGATCTCCAAATCCAAAGTAATGATTTCTCCTCCTTTTCTCCTTGTGATCATGCGCTATTTCACCTACACAAGCCGACCAATATCAAACATAGACTTAAAATACAAAATAAAATAATAAATGCTTGAACTAGTAATCGTGGCGCAAAAATCATTAACACTATAAATTCTAAATGATCCCCGTTAACGGCGCCAAAAAGTTGATCACTAAATTACTTAGTAATAAAAATCGCAACTCTAACGGGCTATTGTAGCATTAGCAATCGGATATCGTATCACTTCGCGGGGTCTCGAGACCCCACGAAGATGCCAAACAATTGGAGACCAAGCGTTGCAGGCGAGGCTGTCTCTAGCCGGTCTCGAGACAGCACATGTTGCACATGTGCTACACCAAAAAAAAAATTCAAATTTTGCCATGCACCAACGGGTGAAAAACGGTAAAATTCTTTTGGTCGGCAACGGCTAAAAAACGGTAAAAATCCTTTTTTTTTCCTTATTTTTCTCCATAAATTCTATACTCTTTACCCTCATTTCTTCCACCATTCTCTTGGCTAAGACTCAAGACAACAATTCGACTCCAAAAGGCACGAAGAATATAAGCTCCCATACATGAATTCATCACTTGCAAAGTCTCAAAACCATGCATGATGTGACAATTTGATATCCATGCATGTAAAAACCTATTAATAATTTCTACAAATACTTGGCATGCAAGAAAGATGATCTATAATTCCCACATGAAATCAAGACACAAATCCACAGTCAAATAGAAAAAGGTAATTATAATTAGAAAGCTAAGATCATAATCACCATTGAATCATCTCAAATCTCCAAAACCAACTAAAGAAAATTAGTTAGACATAAGAAGAGAAATAGCACAAGAAAAGATAATTGAATGCATAATTAAAGATACTTAGAATCCAAATGGAAAAATTTTCAATTAAATATTCAAAACAATCCAAATCCAATCTTCTTACTTGATTACAATGATTAAACCCTAAAATAAACTTGAAAATGAAACTTTGGGAAGAGTAAACTAAGCTAGGAGGTAAGATGCCACATTTTTGGGGCTAATTCCCCTTTTATATAGGGTACAAGAAGTGCTAAAGTATGTTAAAAACGTAAAAAAGGGCAAAATCGGAAGTTCTAGTGCTAAAATGGGCTAACTGGCGCCCTAGCCGTGCTATTCGGAGGTCTGGACCGGCCAACGGTTAGCAGCCATTTAGCATTAAGGCATGCCAAATTATGCAGATTTTTCCGGCGCTTTAAAAGTGATAACCGGCGATCTAATCCTGAACCGCCGGTTAGACGGCTTGGACCGCCGGTTAGCTCATTTTGAGCGTCGGTTAGCTCTCCAATCTCTTTTCGTTCGATTTCTTCACTTCTTCATCCCGATTCTTGGATTCCATTCTTCCTTGAACCTCCACTTTAGCTTACGAATCCTTATTTTACCTACACATACTAAAAAACTCCACCAAACGTGATACAATTCCAAAATAGATAAATTCATACCAAATAAATCACAAATTTGGCAAAAGTTAAGCAAAACGCGATAGTAAACAGGTTTAGTTGCTATGAAAATGAGTGTTTATCACCAGTGTATCTACACTCTTTTCTTCACTTATTTTTCTTCTTAGCTAAACTAGTTTTCTTCCGCCATAAGTTCTCTAATTTGGGCATCGGATGGTCCTCACGTGATTTCACCCCGGGCGTTGGACTTTCTTTATTGCAGGAATCTTATCGGAGGAGTTTCACAACCCGTATTGGAGAGGTTGTTCAGCTGTATTTCCTTTTTAATTCTTCCTTTACGTGTGAGAAATTCCCTCTCGTTGATAGAGCTTTAACCCGGCTCTACCAGTACTGACGGTCGAGATGGCACAACAAACATTTTTGTAACGAAATTAAATTAGTATTAGTGATAAGAATATAAAGATTCCAAATACACTCTAATGTAAACTACAAAAATAACTTAACGTCGTGTCGAGAATACAATGCAATAAATAATTTCCCGAAAGATGAATCGCAGTTGGATTGTATCATCAGAAAAAAGATATATGATGATATAATGTAATCATTTAAACTTCTTGATTAGTTAATGTAGTCTAAGGTCATATGAACATTGATGAATAACATGATTCAAATTTGACTAATGTTGAAAAAAGGGTCGAAATTATTTCTAAGGTTAAGGAAAGGGGTTGTGAATATTCAAGGTGGGTGAAGGTGCAACCTTTATGAATGTTCAAGTTTTTAAAGAACTTGAAGAACTAGTAGCGTGTCACGTGCGTTGCACTTGATTTACTTTTTTTAATATATTTTTATTTTGTGAACATTAGAGAAATTATTCATTAATTATATAATCATATTAATATAATCCTTTTTTAAAATTTAATAATTATTTATATTTCTTTTACATATGAACTTTGTATTTCTGGTAAAAAGTTTAATGTAACACATGTATTATTACATTATTTTTGTATTCGTATATCATAATTTCTAGAACACACTGTTAATTAGAAAATAAATGATTAAAAAATAATATAGTTAACACAATAATGTTATCAATGTTAAATTACTATTTATTGATAGTTGAAACTTATAAATCATAGCGAGTAAGCCGTAAATAAGCGTAATAGTTCTATCTTTTCTTAAGGTCTAAAATTTTATTGAGAAAACTATTTCTTTCACCTTATGATTATCATACTAAAGATTATCAGATAGTGCGCTTAAATGGAAATTCAAAATATTAAAAAGGCCAAATGGCCTGTAAATTCCCCAACTTTTATCAAATTCGGATTTGGCAACCGTCAGATCAATTTTTTCGTAAAAAATCTCGAACTCTCAATTTGACTAAATGTGCAACCACTCTAGGTCTCCGGCAATGACTTTGCTGACATGGAAGCTTGAAAATCCAGGATGGACAAATCGGATGGCGAATAAAAACGACGTTGTTTCACACTTATTTGAAACGATGCCGTTTTAGAATTAATATATAATTAAATTAAATTATGTCTCTCCCCTCTCTTCTCTCGGTCCTCTCTCCTCCATCATCGCTGACTACCAACCATAAACAACAATCATCTTTCCCTCACCTTATCTCTCTTCTTCGTCGGTTCCAAACAGAAATCCGACCTCTCGAAATATCAGCCCTACAATCAATAGTCCTCTCCCATTATCGCCACGACAAGTTTCAGAGCATTCTTCAAAACATCGGCGCTTCGCCCTCCCTCCTCCTCATCGCCTGCGAAAACCTCCGAAAGCATGCCCCAGCTCACCGCCGCCGCTGCCGCCACCACCACCGCTCACTCTCGATTTGGTTTCGGCTTACTTCTCCATCAATGATTAGGAAGTTGTTCGATTGCAGAGTAATTGCTATCAATTTGGGGGGAATTTTTTTAGGGAGAGAAATCCCTGGCGAATGTGCTTTCAATTCAATCTTGATAAAGGTTCACTTAAATGGATTTGATAAGGAAATTCAAGAACTACGCTTGAGATTGAACAAGGAGAATCTGAGAATCGATGATAATCTGCTCTCTTCTTTAGATGAAATATTGATTATTACCACAAACAACAATCATCCCTTTCTCACCTCTTCTCTCTTCTTCTTTGAGAGACGACTGCAAATTTTGGTTCATGTTTCGAATGATTCTTTGAATGAAAGGTGGACATTTCGACAGTGATGGTATTTTTTCTCCTATTTCTTTTGTTGGACTTGCAACATCGGAGAGAGAAAGAGAGGGGGGAGAGAGATAAGAGAAAGAAGTAGGTGAAGAATGGGCAGTTGGGAGGCGACGACTTATCATCGATGGCAGTGATCGAAGGAGAAGGATTGGTGGTGGTGGTCGCTGTAGAGGTTTTAGGTTTGCAGATTTGCAGACGAGGGGTAGGAGGAAGGATAGATGATAGAGGAGAAGATGACGTGATTTTTTTTTATTTTTATTTTTTAAATTACAAAACGACGTCGTTTTGTTCGTATATACTAATTTATTTGTCACATGAATGCCACGCGGGTGCCAACGGGATATAATTATGCCACGTAGGCAAAATCCCCAAGTTCTCATCGCCGAAAATTTGAAATAGTTGCACATTGAATCAAATTGAAAGTTCAAGAATTTTTACGAAAAAATTGATCTAACGGTTGCCAAACCGGAATTTAGTAAAAGTTGAGGAATTTACAGGCTATTTGGCCTACGAAACAAAATTTAGTGAAGTTTATGAAATAACTTGCTTTATTTGGAAGTTAAAATTTGCTCAACATATATATACTAATCCCTCCGTCCACGGAATGGTTGCCACATTGTGGACGACACGAGCTTTAAGAAAATGGTAGGTAATAATGGATAATAGTGGGTATTGTTGTGAGTGGAGTAAGAGTCCCACAATAAATATGAGTGAAGTAGTGAGAAATATAAGGCTAAATAAAATGTATTGTGCGGAACCTACTACTATAAATGGAAGTGACAACTATTTCGTGAACGGACTTAAATGGCAAAAGTGGCAACCATATTGTGGACAGAGGGAATACTCGAAGGCCACATAAACGTAATATACAAAGAAAAAAACTAAGTTCAAAATATTTTCTTAACTGAAAGTTATTATAAAAATTAATTTGACAATTTGTTGTTCATGTGGATATCAAAATTTGAAGAGAATTTTATTAATTATAATAATTTTATTTGATTATGAAATCTTATCAAATTCATATTAAATAAGTTATTTAATTGATAAAGTCTCAACGCATAAAAATACTCACTTTGCCTTTAGTAAAATGAAAAACACCCATACTCCTTAATATCAATGATTTTTGCATACTCTTGAATATTTACTCCCTCTGTATTTTTATTAAAGCCCTGTTTCACGTTTTTCTACCGTATTTTTATAAAAGTCATGTTTTGCTTTTTGTACCATTATACCCTTATTCCTTTACCAAATTACTACTCCTAGCCATTTTGATCCCACCTTCTACCAATAATAATTTCACTAATTTTTCTAACAAACATAATTAACCTACACTAATTAAATGGATTTGGGCATAATTTTCCAGCCCAAATCCATTTCACTCGATCCACTCTCCTTCTTGATTACCCATATATTTGCTCGATTGGTAGCCAACGGTAGAAGAAGAAATCAATCCACTTGGATACATATGCGTATAGCATGCAATATGCATATTTTTAGTTAAGAGCGTGTAAAATGATGAAACATACTTGACTTTGTTTTGTTTTGTTTTGTTTTTTTGTTTATTTTTTCTCTATCATAAAAATGTGTTCTTTTGAGATTTACATGAAGAACAATATCTATAAACAGTAAAAAAAATTGAATTAATACAATAAATGAACGCATACAATGAAAATTAAAAGGCCGCTGATTTTAGTGAATTTAAATTGGAAACCGAATGAGAATTTTGATTGTTGAATTTTGACAACAAAATGAGGCAGCTATTTCAAATACTAAATTGATTTATATTAGTATAACCAAACATTTTCGCTAACACAAGTTTTTATTGCTTTATTCCTTCATTTTGTAATCAGTTTTTTTTTTCTTTTCTAATTTGTCAATCAAAGAATTAAACTTAGAACTAAACTTAATAATCTCGTTATATTAACCACGAAACAAAAAATTAAACTTAGTCAAGTATATCACCTTAATTAACAATCACCAACGATACAAATCACCATGCCTTAATTAAAAACAAAATGAATTAAACTTAGAAGATCAAATATATATTGGAAAATTATTAAACTTAGCATATTAATTCGAAAATATCAAATTAATATAACATGCCTTTCATTTTTAAAAATGAAACTAACTCTCTAGTTTTGGTATATCCACACTCTTCTTTCAAATTGCTACAATCACACCCACTTTATTAACAAACTAACAACCTCATTAACAATACCCCTACTTTCTAACTTTTACCCCACTCAAATACACTTTACCAGCTTTTCTTAGTTTTCGTGTCCGGTCAAAGTAGGCTTTTATCCAAATACGGAGGGAGTAGATTATAATATGTCATCATGTCATCCACTTTATATCACATCTCTTACACATGTGTAAAAAATATGATATAAGGTGATGTGATATAAAGTGGATGACATGTGTGGTAGTGCGTGTAATCATTTGTGATATTTGACAATCATTATCCAATAATTAATTTTTAATTATTTTTTATGAATCATATAGAGATTAAGTCGCGTAGTAAATTCACTCTAAAAATTATGAATCGTCATTAAATAAACCTAAATAACGTTCCCGCTCGGTGTTAACTAAATCCCGCTCAACACATGGCAAATCCCGCTCGATTTGATTAACACCGAGCGGAAAATGGTAAAAAAGTTGATCAATGTACAGAATGATGGTTGACTGATGCATGACATGAATTACTTACGAGTGCAGACATGAGACCTAGCTACGTAAAGCAATATCCCACTTGAGCGAGATTAGAGTACAATACACTATCTCGAGCGAGATTTTATATAGTTGGAGCTGTTCACACAGTCAGGTGCACAACTGACGTCTTTGGCTGAGGATCAGCTATGTAATCTAACTGAGGTTTCAAAGAGTTAAGCTATTTGAAAGTTGTTGGAAATTAAAGCTCGTTACTCGAACTGAAACCTTATGAAAACGGGGAAGGTCAAGTTCCCAAAACTTAGTGTAGTTTATATAAATACCGTTTGTATGCAGAGTTAGTTGGTTAGATAACTGAAATATAAAATACTGAAAGTAATTGACACAGTATTTTTACGTGGTTTGGAGATTGACTTCCTACGTCCACGACTTCCTTTTCGGGGAAGTCATCTATTAGGTAAGCTTACGCGTGCTTATTAAACGTTCCACTTGGTTTGCGGTTACCAAGCAACCTAACCAATTCGATTACGAGTTCGAACCAAACCTTACAACATTTTTTCGGGAAAGTGTACAGTTTGGTCTTAGATTGTGGGTTCTAAGGGACCTAGTGTCTTTGATTGCGGGTTGAAAGACAAACCTGGGGTTTTGGGGTTGTTCTTGCTCTAGAGAGAGATTCTGCTTGAATTGGTCGTCTGCTGCTATGCGCGTATTGTTTTTCTCTCTTGTAATTTCTCTACTTTCTTCAATGGGGAGTGATAATCTTGAGTTTGCATGATTTTAGAACTTTAATTAGATGATTTAGAATGCAAATTCGTGTGTATGATGAGCATTATTGTTAAATATTGCTTTCTTGAAGAATTTGATACTCGGGGTTCGTGTTTGTATTTATAGGAAATTTTGCCGAGATTTGAAGAAGGAAATGCTCAAGAGGTGTAGTTTGGAGCTCATGCGTGAAGTCGGTGCTTAATTTGGCTAAGTAACGAAAGCTCGATGCGCGTGACGACAACGAGGCGCTCCAATGTTCAAACCAAACTTCGTGCTCCGACAAAAGTGACCGCTTAAAACAAAGCACATCTTTGTGCTCCATCTCAAGCTTCCGCTTAAATCGGAGCACATAACTGCAGAGGCACCTCAAAACGAGACACTTCATGCTTTGGAAAAAGCGCCTGCTTAAAATGGAGCACAAACTTTTGCTCCAATCCAAGCGGCCGCATTTCGACGTAATTTGGTTGCGCGTCCCATGCGAATTTTGTGCCAAAATTACCATCATACACCTTACTTATGACTTGCCTTCTACTCTAGTTTTTCCCTATTTAAAGGGGGTCTTCCCCCATTTGTAAAACTTTATTTCTCATTTCAATTTTAAATTCCAACTTTCTTCTTCTAGGGTTTGTGCTTTTAATTCAATTTCAAGACTTGTGTTGGATGGTTTTGAAGAATCAATTGAAAATTTCTCCATTTGGGTTTAGTAGTATCTTTATTTATGGCTTTATTTCTTCTCTCTCTTGTCATTTATCTAATTATGTCTAGCTAATCTTCTTAGTTGATTTTAGGAAACTTGTGAGGCTCATTTGATGGTGGAATTTTATTATTGATATTGTTTTGTCTTCCAATTTGTAGTTCATGCTTCTTGGTGCTTATTTCTCATGTTAGAATAGGTGGCCTCTATTTTAGCATGCCTAGTGTTTGTAAAAATGCCTAATCGATTTTTATGATCTTTGAATTCAAGTTTGCATGATATGAATGGTTAAGGGTCCTAGCGGAAGTTAATCTATTCATAGAAGGTTATAAATCTCTGGTGCTTTTGGAAGTTAATTCCTCGTCTTGAGTCTTGATCGAGATAGACTAGTTGATCAACTTGCATATTTTTGTCGAGAGAGAGAGAGTGTGCATATGTGAGTGATTCCTTCATTAGAATTAGATTAAAATGGTTGGATGAGTCAATAGTTTAATTCCCCATCGTTTTGAGTTAAGCAAGGGTCCTAAAATCAACCCCCATCTTATATTGTCTTATTTGATTGTTAATTGCTTAATTTCTCTTTGATTGCTCTTTGTTGTCAATTTCCTTTTTCTTTAAGTTTGAAAAGCCAAAAATCATGATGATCCTAGCGTTTGAATAGTAGGAGAGTGTATAAATTTTATTTCCACTTTATTTTTGTCCAATAGTCCTCGAGGATCGATACTCGATTGCTACTATTACAATTACCCGTTAAAGTTGCGGAATAGTTGCTAATTAATTTAGTGATCAACTTTTTGGCGCCGTTACCGGGGACTATTTAGAATTTAGAGTGTTAATGATCTTTGCACCAAGAGTACTAGTTCAAGCATTTCTTATTTTTAATTTGTGTTTTGAATCTAAGTGTGTTCTTGGTTGGTTTGTGTAGGTGAATTGGTGCATGATCACAAGGAGAAAAGGAGGAGAAATCATTCCTTTAGACTTGGAGATTGAAGTCACCCATAAGCGAGCTAGCGGAGAACGAAGAAGGAAAGAAATGGAGAACTAAAGGCCTAATAATATGGCCGACTTGGAGCGTCAAATGCAAGAACTCCGACGTCAAATGAATGAGCAACAAGCTCAAAGAGATAGAGCACCACCGCCTCCAATCAACCAAATGTTTGAGCCTCAAGTTAATATGTTTCAAGATGGAGGTTGGGGCAATCGGTGCAACGCCAAAAACTTTGAGCTAAAGCCGGGGTTGATTAATATGGCTCAAGCGGAGTCATTTGGAGGAGGGTTCAATGAAGATGCAAATGCTCATTTGAGTGCTTTTTTGGACGTTTGTGAAACCATCAAGATCCAAGGGGTCTCAAATTACGTTATTCGATTGAGGCTCTTCGGATTTTCTCTAAGGGACAAGGCCAAAGCTTGGTACAAGACCCTCGACTGTTCGGAGATCACTACTTGGGAGCAATTGTGCCGACTTTTCTTAGCCAAGTACTCCCCTCGCTCGCGTGCTCAAAAGCTTATTTCGAACATCTCCCACTTCTCTCAATCGGGAGATGAATCAATCTATGAAGCATGAGAGAGATACAAAGATATGTTGAGGAGATGCCCTCAACACGGATTTTCAAAGGAGCAACAAATCTTGAACTTTTATCGAGGGCTTACTAGTCATACACGGGAGGTCATGAATGCCACCTCCGGTGGTGGCTTGACTAACCGACCTTATGAAGAGGCGGTTCGAATTTTGGAGAAAATGTCGGCCAATAGTTTTCATTGGCCACAAGAGAGGAGTTTTTCAAAAAAAGTTGCTTCCATTTCCGATGAGAAGTATGATGATCTTCTTGAGCAATTCACCTTGCTCAAGAAAGACTATGAGGCCGAAAAGAAGGGAAAGTTAGGTTAGAACTAATTGATATCGAGAATAACTTATTTCCCGCTCGAGTAAGAAATATCCCATTCGAGTTGGATCAAGCAAGATATAGTAAACGATAGGGTTTTGTCGAGCGGGATTTGACATAAATAACACCTAAAAAATTATTATAACTAACAGATGAAATCTCACATTAAAAATCGAAGGCATGAATTTTATCTAATGAAATTCGTATAAAATACCAATAATACTCACTAAAATAATTAATAACAGTATTTATAAAACTAGCTTCTCCATAATTTGCCATGTTGTGAATGATAACAAACCGCCGCCGAAGTATTCTTTTGTGAGAGATGAGTTGGTGTGGAGTGAGATTTGTGAGCAAAGAGTGAAAGTGATAGATGTGGGTGACATGAGAAAGATAAGAGAGCGTGGAGCGGGATTTGAGAATGTGGAGGTAATTTATTGAATTCAATAAATGTTGAGGTGGGGGTGGGTCGTAGTCGTGGGGTTAGGTAAAAAAAAGTAGTGTAAAATCCCGACCTTGTAATTTGGAGAATCTATGTTTTATTGTAGACGACAAGGAGAAATAGAGGAGTCAACTGATTTGACTAAAAGTGTAGACTGATTTCAGTTAGTGGGCCCCCAACTTGTCAGTGTGTATTTTTCATTGATATCAAGGGGGTGTGTATTTTTAATTTTGCCCATTTCAGTGTGGGCATAAATTTTTTTCCCCCATTGATAAATATGTCTATATGATGACAAATATTAATTTCTTTGGAACAAGTAAATGATATAAATCAATATTCAAAAGCCAATGAGATCGTGCCACGTCATCCCTCAAGCCCATGATGGAATTGAAAGCCCACTCAAATCCTATCTTCCTACAATTATAAATAAGAGTCTTCATATCACTCAAAAAACACACAAGAAATTCTCTAAGATTTCTCTCTCAATATTCAAGGTGTCCCGGCGAGATTCAAGGCGTTCTTTGTGGGAAGCAACACGTTCTTCATCGGAATTGTCTCAAAGCAGTATTCGATCCGGAAACAAGACGAAAGTCCTCCGCATCAACACTATCAAGCCCAAAGCTCAAGTCAAGCTCAACGTTACTTCGAAAGGAAGACGAAAGTCATCCGCATCGACGTTACAAAGCTCAACGTTATTTCGGAAGCAAGACGAAAGTCATCCAAGTCGATGTTATAAAGCTTGAAGATCAAGTCTAAAGAGATCAAAGAGGCATACTTCTCCCTCAAATCTCAAAGACTACTTAAAGATCGTTCGAGGGTCAACTTGAAGAGAAGAATCAGATAATGAAATAGAGATTGAACCCGCATATATATTTGATATTCTTATATTACAATTCTATATTTATTTGAATAAATACATTTTTTGTGTTTACAGATTTTTGATAATCTTATATTTATTTGTATACAATCTTATATTTATTTTGATATTCTTATATTTGTCCCATTGAGCGTGCCAAAAATCTGTAAACACAAAATGAGGTGGAAAATTTTGCTTATTTAGCATGTATACATGCATATGACGTGTAAAAAAGCCCAATATATTGACTTCGGACCGAAAAAGGAGATAAAAATACGGAAAAAAAAAGTTGCGGTTCTTTTTTTCAGAGCTCCTCGAAAAAAGTTATTTTTACTAAAAAGTAAAAAGATACAGTTATTAGGCCGTTTAGCTCATCTGTGATGAAGTTAAATAACCAAAACGGCTAAAACATAACAAAAGGGAAAGTAAAATTGCAAGATGCTTTTCCTTTACTTTTTGGCTTCACAAAACTGAGAAATATAGGAAAAGGTCATCATCAAAATAGTGAAGATTTTCTCTATAACAGAGAGATCTGAATTGGTTAAAGAGAGAGAGAGATCTGAATCTCAAACTCAATTGTTTTTTCCTTTTTCCCAACTAAAAAATGTATAGATAATGAAATTGATTGTATCACATTTTCTAATATTTGCAACCAATTCTCACTACTTAAAATATTACTACTGGATATTAACAAGCCAGAAAACGATAGAGAATGATGAAAAAGTCTACTCTCTTAGGGATGGCAATGGGTCGAGTACTCACCTATTAAGTATTTCTCAAATTCAAACTTACAAAAATTTCCACGCCAAACCCGTCCTAAACCCGATTAAAAAATAATTTTAAAATCTATACCCGACCCGAACCCGTTGGGTAATACCCATTTATTACCCGCTAAAAATCTGAATACTGAAAAGTAAACATCAAATGACAAAATATTATAAATATTATTAAAACATAAACATCAATAGAAAATTTCACTAACATTAATCTCCAAGCAAAGTACTACAAACTTATAAAATCTTAAAACATAACTAGAAGATTATGAATTATTGATGTTGCTGTATCGTCATATTTCGGAAGTAGATTTACAGAAGTAAAAGAGAAATATAAAAGACTCGACTTTTACGGAATGTGTGTGTGGGTTAAGAAAATAATACAAATCCTAAATCTATTAAGATTTATACTAATTTTGTAATTATATAATAAATTATACATATAATATCTTTTATCTTACATATAATAAAGGGGATGAATACGGTGTGATGGTGATTAGCATGAGAGAGTGGTGCGCTGCGGAAATGAAGAATACAGATTAGGGTTTTCTTATAAACATGAGAGAAGAGAGATAAGCAGATCTTGGGCTTTTTCCAGATTTGGGCTAGTTTTGTAATAAGTGTGGGTGTTAATTTTCTGTTTTAATTAGTGTTTTAATTAGTGAATTGTAAATATAGTTTAATTAAAGGGGATTGATAAGTGAGTGACAAAGGGTAGTAATATTGGGTAAGTAAGAGGGTAATATTGTACAAAAAGGCAAAGTGGACACTTATAGGCGAACGTGGTTACTGTTCCAAAGTGGACACTTATAGATGAACGGAGGGAGTATATAAATGAGTTTGGGTAGCGGGTATTGGGAGGTAATTACCCAAATCCGATCCAAACCCGTCATGGATTTGCATGTTTCCACCCAAACCCATCTCAAAATTATTTAATATTTTCCAAACCCATTCCATTAGAGTTTGGGAAGTAGGGGTACACACGAAAACCCGACCCATTGTCATCCCTATACTCTCTATTGACTTCTTACGAAAAAATGAAATAAATGAAAAAGAAGGATATATAATAATAAACCCACTGGAATTAATTTAATTAAGAGAAAAACAAGCACACATACTAGATTATCGGCGTTTCCACGTGGCACGCAGCAGCGGAAATTGCTTTCAATTTCAATGTGACTGAAAAAAGAAAGAAAAAGAAAAGAAAATACTAGTAGTAGTAAAGATTCTAAACCCGAAATTTCGATGAAGAAATAAATCCTTAAACCCTCTCTCTCTCGCTCTAAAACCCCGTTTCTTGCTCGACAATCCTCTCTGCAAACCATCTCCTCGCTCCTCAATCCGCCAACTATAAACTCCTCAATTTGATCAACTTCCATTTCCATACTTCAAATGCCGAAATTACCGCAGCTTAACGCTCCTAACCCAAAGGTGTGGGTGGTGATCGGCGTTGGCGTTGCCGGACTTTTAATCCTCGCCGAGGTCCAACGACGTCGGATCAGAGCCAAGAGCTCTGTCAAAGAAGATTTTGGAGCGTTTGTCGATAGGTTTGAGCTCCTTCCGTTTCCTCAGCCACCGCCACCTGCTGCTCCCCTGTCGCTCTCTGGCCTCACCTTCGCAATCAATGACAAGTAGGAAGTACATTAATGTCGTCACTTCATTCTACTTTCGTCTGTTTCTGCTATGTTTTATTTCCTCTATTTTGGCCTTTTGACTCCTAATTCCTAAACGAACATCTTGCGTCCCTCTCTCTCGCACATAATAGATATTGGATGGTGGTAATTTTATCTGGATTTTCCATGTTATGGCTTTTACATCTTCTGTTGCATCTGTGCTAAGACATCTTTTGGGGAATTTTAGAACTGTAGAAATATGGAGGAGATTGAGAATGTAGTTATGTAAATTTATATTAGCTTCTTGGTTGATGCTCATGCAAAATATTGCTCATCAAATCAATTGGAGATTTTTGGGTGGTAGATATAAATTGGATTGGTGTAAAGTTTGTTGCAAATGATTTGAACTCATTTCATATGGAATTTCGATTCGGTAGCTCAAGACTTTTCCTTCACTGATGGTTATTCTGTAGCATTGATATAAAAGGTTATGTGACTGGACATGGAAGTGCTGATTGGAAGAGGGTACAAGCAGCAACAGAAAAAACAGCTATAGTTGTAACAACAATGCTAAAAAATGGGGCAACCTGTGTGGGCAAGACAGTCATGGACGAACTTGGTTTGGGGTATTGCCTTTTACCTGAGTTTTAGCCTTTTTCTGATATGATGTTTGATTTAATTGAAAATGAGATATTGAAGAATAAAATGTCAGTGCATGTCCCTGATTCATGCCATATGATAGAATTATCGTTAAGGAAAAATTAATTATTGTTGTTGAAAATTGATTAAAGGTTGTTAGGGGAAAGTAAAAATTATGGAACCCCAGTAAATCCTCGAGATCCTTCTCATTTTCCCGGAGGTTCTTCAAGTGGATCAGCTGTGGCTGTTGCAGCTGGCCTAGTAGATTTTGCTCTGGGTACGTACATTTAGTTTCTTCCATTTTCATTATCCAGACCACTAAGACTTTTGGTTTTCTGTTGTTGGAATATAATAGATGTGTGTCTATTAAAACCATTTTTGTAACTTTGCTGTTATGCTTGTCGTTATGCATATATGTAGTTTTTTATGAAACACATTTCACCCTCAAGTTCCTTACAAAATATGTAGAAACACAATAACAAAACAAAAAAGTTCCATGTATTTGTTTTTGTAGTTTCAATTATTCTATTTGTTTCTTTCTACCTTTTCATACTTATTTTATTAGACGTTGTTGATGAGCTACTTATTCATGATTTTTGGTCATCACATTGTCTCCATCTTTTATGTTATAGTCCTCTAGAAATAAGTATTGCATTGTTAGGTTCTATGCTACAATTATCATTTTAACAATATGCAATGGTATTGTAGGTACGGATACAACTGGTTGCATAAGAGTTCCAGCCTCCTTTTGTGGCATTATTGGATATAGACCTTCTCATGGTGTTGTATCTACAATTGGTGTTTCGCCAAACTCTCAAAGCTTAGACACTGTTGGTATGCAATCAAATCCTGCTATTTTTGGATGTTTAGAACACCATCAGTTAAATCATTGGTTGCAGTTGCCATTTTAAATAATTGTACGTATTGTTCATGATTACTCTGTGTGGATAGTTTTTTAAATATACGTTAGTATTTAATAACATCATCATGATATTAGCAATTCTGTCTGTGCAATTATTAATATTCAATAATGATAACATTATGGTTTCAGGATGCTTGGCATCTGATCCTCTGGTTTTGCATTGCGTGGGACATGCTCTACTTCAGTTAAGTTCGCTGGAGCCCAAGAGGACTAGAAGATTAGTTATAGCTGATGATCTGTTCCAGTTTTCTAAGGTCCATCTGCAGAAGACTGTTTATGTTATAAACAAAGCAGTAGAGAAGTTATCTGGTTGTAAGTTCCACCCTTTTGCATTGATCTACTCTGGATTCTTTCTCTAATTTGAGACAAAATGTTGTTGTGAAATTTCAATATCATTTTCAGTATTGCCCTGATAAATCACAGTTTTCACAGAAATGAATGATCAAAATTAAGCAGGTATACTTTCTTTTGTTTTAACTATGCAGACCAGACACCTAAGCATATTAATTTCGGGCAGTACATTGCTTCACAAGTTCCAAGCCTAAAAAGTTTCTCTAAGGAATCTACAGACCTGCAACACGGAATATCTACTTTGAAAGCACTGTCTTCTGTAATGCTTTTACTACAAAGGTACTGAAATGCATGATTTCTTTTTCTACTACATTAATCTCACTACCAGAAAAAGTTAAAAATATGTATTTTATTTCTTGGCTGAACCTCACATAAACACCATCATGAGCCACCTGCACAGAAAATGCTTGTACCTTAGCATTCTATTACTTCTATCTGTAGATTTTGTGGAAGATTTTCCTTTATCTGCTGAAGGTGGTTGGGAAAGGACAAATATTCATATGTTTAGGAGGAGATCAAATTGGCCTTATATTCAGTTCCAGAAATACTTTTTATGACTGCGCTTATTCTATTTCAGATATGAGTTCAAAACAAATCATGAAGATTGGATTAGATCAGTCAAACCTAAGTTAGGCTCTGATGTCTCGCGTCGTGTTTGGGCAGCAATAAATGCAGTCCAAGAGAATGTCAAAAGTCTATATATAGTCAGAAAGGAAATGCGAGCTGCTCTAAAGAGTCTCTTAAAGGTAATCACTATTGCTTTTCTATCTTATGAGTGATGGACAATGTCTGAGGTTATTATGGGAATATTTGTGGGCCATTAATGCATCGATTCTTTATGGATTAAAATGGATTTTGGACTCAGGTGATTGTGGTGTACAGAGATCTGATGACTTTGTATTACTGTTATTTATTCGAAGCCGACACACATTTTCTTCTACGTATTGCAAACAGTTATGTCATTTATGTTGTTTGAAGTTGTTATTTGTCTAACTGGATTTTATTTGTATATTCAATTGTAAGGATGACGAGATATTAATAACTCCAACAGTAGCTGATTCTCCACCCAAATTGAACTTGAAAAAAGGTCTGCAAGTGGAGTTCTATGACAGAATGTATTCTTTGTTGAGCATTGCAAGCATGTCAGGAGGTTGTCAGGTAATTCATATTCCAACGTTTCAGATGCTTCTTGATGTTCCTATCTATCTAACCTTTCTCAAAAGAAGTTCGTCTCCATTCATCCGTGTGTCGTTCTCGCTCTCTCCCCCTAACAATATGGTCTATTTCGTTTTATGATTTCAGGTTACCATTCCATTCGGAACATATGATGATAGGCCAATTTCTATATCATTTATTGCATCCCATGGAACTGATAAATTCCTGCTCGATACTGTTTTGGATATGTATTCTTCTCTTCAAGAAATAGTAGGTACTTTTTCTAGCTCCTTACCGTTACCGTATATCAATGGTAACATGGATGATGCTGAGCTTCTAAAAGAAAAGGTTCATTCTCCTGAATTGCTTTTGTGCTTAATGTACTGCATTTCCAATTTTCATCTTCTATTATTTAATATGTCATTCGGGGTCTTTTGTCCCATGAAACACACTCTGTACAGGGGAATGCTGCTTATAAAGATAAGCAGTGGACTAAGGCTGCAAGTTACTACACAGAGGCGATAAAACTGAACGAGACAAATGCAACTTACTATTGTAATCGGGCAGCGGCCTGCTTGGAGTTGGGATGGTGTGATTCTTCATTTACTTCATTACAGTAGTCTGCGTGAAATCACTTTATTTAATCTTTTCTAATTGAGATAGTTTATGCAGTTTTCAACAAGCTGAAGAGGATTGCAGTAAAGCAATTTCTCTGGATAAGAAGGTGAGAGCTAGGTTTGTTATCCTTATGATTCGACATTGGTTTATGTTTTAATTTCTTCACTTCTTTTATGTTGTCAGATAGGTAAATTTCCATGTCATCTCATGTTTGCCTTGAATGAACTCATACACATTTCTGCCAGAATTATGTCACTGATACGGAGTTTGGCAATTTCTAGATTCTCTCTTGTGGATGCTTCATGTGTCTCACTAGATCTATTTAACAAGGGATGATGGAAAATCTAGACTGGAGTCATTACAATTGGAAGACCACAAATTTCTACTGATTTTGTGGCTCTAATAAAGCTGTTAAACCCAAAATTTAGTGTTAGCTGAACCATTTATTTCAGATCAATATTCCCTTATTGCATTAACCTCTAAAGGAGACTCAACAGTAGCCAACTAAGTTCCATTGTTTCGTTGCTCCATATATTTAGCAAATATTACCTTTTGGTACGTATCCAAAAGAAACATATAGAATACATGTAAAAAATAAAGCATGATAGAGTACTTATTTCACTCGCGCAATTTATCATAACTTGTTTCCTCAATGCAGAATGTCAAGGCCTATCTAAGGCGTGGAGCAGCTAGAGAATCACTGCTTTTACACAGAGAGGCTCTTCAAGGTTTGGCAACCACTTATCAACCTTCTCTTTTGCTCCATATGTTTAAAAGATTTAAGAAGCAATCTCATGTTTGTTACATAACTAAGTTAACATAAATTTAGGATTTGGAACAACATTAGATTGTAGATAAACAAAAACTATGTGTCACCCTGCTGCCTGATACCTGTAAACTTTTTCCGATAGCATAGTTTTCCAGCACTGGCTGTTTTGCTTTCTTCGTTACTGATGGTTGTTGGGGTTTACCTGGCAGATTTCAAGCACGCAGTCGTTCTGGAACCTCAGAATAAAGCTGCTGGTGCAGCTGAGAAGAGACTGCTAAAATTGATCAATTGAGGCTTCAAAAGTTTTATCCGATCACTATCTCGGAATAAAGCGTTGATACTTTCATGGAGGTCAAAGCTGACGAATTTGATGGAGACTAAATCGGCTTAAGGTTTGTAAATTTGAGAAAATCCCATTTGATTCGCATGAAAATAATGTCAATGCTGCAGATATCTGTTTAGCCATCGATTAACAGTTGTTATTTTTGGTTGATTACGGAATATATAAAGATTCGTTTTGTTAGATTTGTCTCTCCAAATCTCTGTATTATGTGCCAGAAGTGCACAAGTGACAGAAGCATCATACTGTTTTCGTACATTATTCAACATGTGCAACAGAATGCAGAAAAACAACTTGTCGAGAGGCGGAATCCTATTGCAAAGAAATGCCTCCGTCCATCATTGTTTAGATCAGAGCTTGAACTCTGTGTTGGCATCGAACTCTTCAGAAGATGACAGCAGAGGATCCTGTCAACACATCCTTCAATCTCTATCAGAATTATCATTAACATTCAACTATTTGCAGGGCAACACAGATGCTGGTCTTTGGAAGAACAACTTTAAATATGTTACTAAACAAAAGAGGCCACCCTTTGATTTTTCTGTTAATAATTAATTTAAGGGATATTGGGAAGACCTGCATGATCTTGCGAGAGAAAACTCGGCGGAAGCGGGTGCCGGCGCATCCGCGGTTATATTCTCTCTTGAGGGAGTCGTGTATTTGTAAGAGAATCTCTCTGTAACTAATCTTCCTCTTGTTTGCGACTGCTGTTTTTACTGCTCTTATGAACGTGCTCGTCATCGCCCCCGTTGTATTTCTGTCGGATGAGAAAGCCTGTAAGAGAAGCTGCCAATCAACCTCAATTCCATATTACATCTCGTATTTCACCATAAAAATGCTTGATCTGGAAAAACGACTAACTGTTGTATCTGCAGCCTGTTGATAGTCTTCGCAGGCACTAAAACATATGGCCTTTCCTCCACTAGTACCTTTGGATTCATTCCCACCCTCAGGGTTATTGTCGTCCCATTTCCCCCTGATGAGTATAAACCGTCATGAGAGAGAGAGAGAGAGAGAGAGAGAGAGAGAGAGAGAGAGAGAGAGAGAGAGATGAGAGATTTACGTGTTTATGTTGTACAGGAGTGGCAAGTCGAGAACAGTTCCGCTGTGGCAAGAATCAACGATGGCGTGAAGCGTGACGCCTTTGATGAGTGGCTTAACTATAGTTTGATTAATGTAGTTGTCGAAGATCATGCCGTTGGTTTCAAAATCTAGCGGACAGATGGTTTCATCAAAGCCGTCGATCTCATCACCGTGGAGGCCGCGTTGTCGCAGGCCATGTCCCGAGAAGTAGAAGAGCAAGGAGTCGCCTTGTTGAATTCCCCTCATCAGCCACTTGAAACTATCTTCTATGTTCTTTCTTGTAGGTTCAAGATACGACTCTTTCTCTACAAGTAGTTATTTGAACTTTCATAACAATGCAAATCAATCAATTTTTATATGAACGAATCATATGACTAAATACTCAAAATATGTCTCAAAACTATCAACATTTTTCAGTTTTATCACGAAACTACAATCATCCCACATTATAGAAATCGATCTCTCTCTTGAAAATTGAGTGGTGACTTGAGCTTATGTAGTGTTCATTTTTATGCATGTATTCTGACATCGAATCCGGACAATCCTACTCAGCTTTCCAAACAATTTTTGTTTTTCACTTTATATACAACCAATCGTCACGGAAGAAAAAGGAGCAGTAAGTACGTACCTGCAAGAATGAGGATGGAATCAGGAGGGAAATGGAAGTGGTGAAGTAAAAGATCTCTCATCATTTTCATATCATGTATCGTTCCCTTGAGCTCAAACTTCTTGTTCCTTTTGTAACTTATGCAGCAAAGCAGTGCCCTCTTCCCCCTCGCCGCCTGTTTTAAGGTGATCGGAGCAGGCGACGAGCTGTGGCCTCCGCCATGCTGACTGCTGCTGTTACCTGAGCTTTTCTGTCTGCGGCCATAGCAGAATCCTTTCGACTCAGCCATGATCTTGTCTTGTCTTCTTTTACACTCCAATCTTAATTACAATGACTTTGCCTTCTTATGTATTCTGGTATATACAAGTAATTAAACTAAACGAATACATATATATTCTGCAGATTGGCAAGATAAATTGGTTTTGGATTGTTTAATTGAGGTGTTGATCGAGGATTTGCTGTTGTGATTAAAAAGACAAGATTCTGTCTTTGGATGAAATTATGGATGATTTTAAAACTAGAAAGATTATTGGAATAGGATTCTTGCTGATCTTGATGTGCCGCTTTATGTTTACACACTTGAACACAATCTGATTCCATTTTGTTCATACATTTCTTTTATTTGCAAATAATCCATAGAGCTTCCGTGGAAGAATGAGATTCCCGTAGGCACGTAGTAAAATTAAAGAAGACTTTAAATATAGAATAATTAAGATTATCCTATTCAAACCGGATTAACTAAATCTTAGAAAAGTGCAGTGAAAAAAATCCGACCTGCCGGATTCGAACCAGCGACCTAAGGATTTCAGCATTACAACTACAGTCCTCCGCTCTACCAACTGAGCTAAGGTCGGATGATAGGTATTAGTTCAACTAGTACAAATATAAACATAACAGATATCAAATGGATTAATAAATAATTAAACAAAAGAAACTTCATTTAGATTTCATTTTACAATTTTAAAAAACTTTGCAATTAGAATTTGAACTCATGCTCCTTCGGTGCCTAAAAATTTAGAGGAATTATGTAAATCGACATTGTTTCATAATTCTAAACAATTACTAGTATGGAACGTCATTTAATATTCCCTTATGCTGTATTTGAAGCCTTGGCTTTGTTCAAGGAAAGTCAAGCTTGAAATGAGAGATCCAATTCTAGGCTTCCAGAGAGTAGGCAGGTTGTAAGCAGCACCGGCATTAGCTGTAGAATAAGCTAACAAGTGCTACAGTAGAAACGTAGAGTAGAATGAAATATGACTGCACAAAAATTTAAGATCCCAACTATCCATCCATCTGGACTAAAAATATGACTGACTTTAATAATAACAGTTACACAGATTGTCTTGTCGCCCTACTAATACAATGAACAAAATTTGAGATTCCACAATCTGTTGAAATATTATACAGAAAACAATGGAAACTTAAGCTCCCAACTTCACTAATTTGAAGACCTCGATATCAAGAATCACTGACACATTCTATTTCGGAGCGGATTTCACTGATCCTACTCTCCTGATGAGAGACTCAGCAGCATTACATAAGTTGTTTAATCCGACAAGCCTCACCCGGAATGTGTGAGCTAACATCTCCATCCTCTTCACATCATCCTCCAAATCATTCAGCTCAATGGCCTGCTTCCTCTCAAGCAGACCATACAGATGGATAGGATCTCCCTCTGATTTACCACTCCTCACTGCAACTCGTAACAAAGCATCAGATCCCATATCTGTTGATTGTGGATCGAACAAAATACCAAAGCAGCCAAATGCAAGGTCAGGAGTCTCAAACAGTTGATCCACATCATTGCTTTCAAGAGTTGGATTATTCAGTTTTGCACCTGAGGCTGCCGAGACACATCTCCTCCTAGCCGCCCTCATTATATGAGCAGACTCCCTCATCCCACTGAGAAAAGCTCCATGCATCGTGGCCGGATACTGCTTGTTAGTTGCTTCACCAGCAAAGAAAACTCTATCTGCAACGCTCTCTGCAAGAATATCATAATCATCTCCCGAGGCACCAACTGCAACATAAGAATATGATCCGTACGAGAACTGATCCTGACCCCAACGAGTACACACTGCCTGGATTGGATCTGGAACTGCAATCCCTTTAGGGCTGAAAATGCCCTTCAAAATATCCAAAACCCTGTTCACAGATTCAACCGGAGAACTCTTTTCAAACTTGACAGCGGCTTCTCCAGCCACAAGAGCAACAAGAAGTGGCCCACCAGCTACAGCAGAATAACTATAAAAAAGAAAGTATTCACCTCTCATGCTAGGGTCCTCAGTCAAATGCCCAAAGGTATCAATCTCTCCACCCCAAAAATCATACGGGAACAAAATGGCTACTTTGTTTAACAACCCAAATCCTAATCTATCAATTGCATCTTTTTTCCTTTGAGGAAGCTCCGGTACAAACTCGATTGTCCCTCTCTTGAGCACTCCTAGTGGTACTGTGCAAAGCACCATGTCACCTTGATACTCTTGCCCTCCGGCATATACCATAACCCCATCACTTCCATATCTCACACATTCAACGGGCCGTTCATAGAAGATAGGAAGGTCCTCAGCTAAAGCTCTAACAAGCCTCCCATTTCCTCCAGGTATGAAGCAATGATCCCCACCCATTTCATACGGGTCATCTTGATCCCAGAAAGCCATAGACAAATTCGATAACAATGTGGCATTGGCATACTCGAGATTCGCCAAATGCCAATCCAATAGCATCCGCTCTAATGGCTCCTCAGCTACTTTATACACTCGCCTAAATGCCTCCAAAGCCGTCCCTAACGAAATATCCACATTCCTAATCTCCTCCATGATCCCCTGCCTAAGCTTACAAACCCTATCAAGCAACTTATTAAACGAGCTCTCTACTTTCGAATCAACATCAGAATTAACCATTCTTCCATTAGGTAAATACAAGGGGCAAATATCCCTAACCTTATGAAGCGGCAATCCAAGCTGGCGCGCCAAAACACCCAACGGATTTCCATTGATCCCGGTTAACACGCTCCCACCTAAATCCGCGGCGCCAACAACATTGTCGTCACTTCCGCTCATTTTCTTGGTCCGAACTCTACCTCCGGGCCGGGCCCTTCCCTCGAGAACGACAACCTTGAAGCCCAAGAAGATCAGCTGCCTAGCGGCAACCAAACCCGACAGGCCAGCGCCAATGATGATCACGCTTCCCAGCGGCAATTCTTCAGAGGACTTGCTCTTTACATCCTTGATCGCAGGGGCAATACCAAAATTGATGTATCCGTGGTGGAGAAGGAAGTTGTAGGCGGAATTGACGAGGTTCTTATGCTCGACGCGTATGGACTCTAGCACCTGGTCCCTGGTGGTCCAAACGGCGACATTCGAGCGCCACCGGGCGAGAATGTGATTGCGCACGATAATGTAGTTGGCCTGCTCCGTGCCGCCGACTTGCGGAACGACGTTCGCCTCAATTTCTTCCTCCGTCAAGGTATCGACGGGAAACCCTACAGATATTGCAATTAGGGCTTCGATGTCGACCTCCTTCGAGAGGTCGGACGGACCCCTCCGCTTGCGGAGGTAGCCCGTAAGAGCGTCGCCGTCGTCATCTTCGTCGACGGCGGAGGAGGCCGTCGGTTTTGCGTGTGGGCGGAGAACGCGGAGGCGCGAAGCGGTGGAGGAAATCATGTCAGTGTAGATTTTCTTGCGACGGCGCCGCCTCTTACGCGGTTGGGATTCGGGCAGGGCCGGGGGTTCCGGTCCTGGCTCGTTTGCGAAATCGTTGGTTTCCATGGGTTCGGTGCCGGTGGTGTAATCGTTTGTTTCCGTTGGTTCGGAATTGGACTTTGGATCGGCGGGAGAAACATCGGGATCAAGTGTCGCGGTGTCTTCGGTGGATGTAGGGACGCCGGCGGTGTCTTCGGTGGATGTAGGGACGCCGGCGGTGTTTTCTGGCGGCGGCGCCGTGGTTTCCATCGGTGCAGGAGGATGAGGACGACACAAATTAGGGTTTTACACGCAGTGCTGTACGGCCAACGCGCCTATTTCTCTTAGTTTTTACCGTTTTAGACGTAAGATTTTGGGAAAATACGTTTGAAAAATTGAATAAATAAATTAGTTAGTGATGAAAGGCAAATTCATCATAAATCATTTTAATAAATGTGCAACTAGATTATACCAGTACATTATATTTGCCCAACTTCATTTTTTTTTTTTTTGTTATTTGGAGATCTCATTTAAATAATTGTTCAGAAAATAAAAGACTAGTAAAATAATAAGGTGAAAATTAGTACTGTATTTAGCTGTGGTCAAAATCTTCCTTGAAAAGTGAATGAATAGTGCATAGAGAAAGGTGATGCAATTTGCATACCATTTCCAGCGCAACGCAAGGCCACATTAATCCCATGTTTAAGCTTGCACTAATTCTTCTTCATCGGAAACCACCATACCATTACCTGATGCCGATTTCACGCAAGACATCACTTGTCTCACCTGTGCTTGTCGACCAGCGACAAAGCCGGTGGCAGTAGGAGGATTTTTGACGCATTGTGGATGGAAGTCCATTCTAGAAAGCATGTGCGGTGGGGTGCCGATGCTCTGCTGGCCGTCTTTTGCTGATCAATATCTGAATTGCAGGTTTGCGTGTGGGAATGGGGAATTGGGATGGAGAGAAGGGTGAGAAGCTGAGGAGAAGGGTTGTGGAGTGGAAAGACAAGGCGGCCAGAATTTTTTCTAGCGCAACAACTTTTTGTTGTGACCTAAAAAGTTCAGGTTCTAGCTCGCTTACAGAAGACGTAAAGGTGGTTTGTCAGATGTGAGTTCAGAGAGCTGGCGAGAGAGCATCTGAGGAAACTATGCTGAATGCATAGT
This sequence comes from Schizonepeta tenuifolia, assembly GCA_029490685.1. NCBI lineage: Eukaryota > Viridiplantae > Streptophyta > Magnoliopsida > Lamiales > Lamiaceae > Schizonepeta > Schizonepeta tenuifolia. Next base: position 38,034,486 of record CM055957.1, on the reverse strand, counting down.
AAAGGACTCATTTAACCAGACACCTTCAAAAAGCATATACAGCCTTTATCTGTCATAATACGGATTCAACAGGTGAACGTCAGAAATGTTAGCCAATGGCGCGAGTTCATGTCAAAAGTGGACAGCGGATCTTTAATCTATTTACCAACATACCCTTATTGGTTAAGATATAAATATCATCTCATTCCTCATTATAGCACAGATTAACATATGCACACACCAACAAAACTCACGCACTCTCTTCTCCATTTCCTCTCCGTTTAAGAGCTGACTTGAGCGTTGGAGGGGGTTCGCCGGAAAAACCTCCGGACCCTTTCTCTTTGCAGGGAGTTGGAGAGGTCTATTCGCTGAGCTTGAGTCGGAACTTCATCCTTTCGCGTGGTTCTGATAGGTGAGCAGAGGTATTGTTCGTGTGAGGTGTGTTTCTGGTGGAATTGTAATGTTAGGTCAAGTTTTTGGACACAACATCTGGCGCCGTCTGTGGGAAGCATGTTTCGCGTTTCCTTTAAAATTTTCATTCCTTTAGAATTTGATAGTTTCCTTGTAGATTAGCTCTTCACTTGTTGTATTTCGACGTAAAGAAGTAAAAGATGCAAAAGCTTTTTGGATGTGTATCATCATCACTTTTTCAAAACTTTTCAACCTTTATTTACTTTCAGCAAGCTCTCAGCGTGCCATTACAGGAATACTCGCCTAGCTGAACAAGTATCCTATCAAAAAGGGAGTTAAGAGACCTGGCACGTAGGCTCTTTTTCTCCGAACAAAACAAAACAACTTTTCCTCTTCTTGAACAGAAAAATGCTCAAACATAATATTTCTTTAAGTTGCTGATGTTCCACGGTCCTGGGGCCAGCTTTCCTTCTTGGTCCATGAGCTCATATGCTCCTCCTGATAGAACTTTAGCTACCACAAAGGGTCCCTCCCAATTCGCTTCGAATTTTCTCATTGGGTGCATGGCGTCAGCCCTTTTCAACACCAAATCTCCTTCTTCCAGTATTCTGGTTATGACCTTTTTGTCAAACGCTGCTTTGATCCTAGCTTTGTAAGCCAAAGCTCGCTGATGAGCTTTCTCCCTGACCTCTTCGATTAGGTCCAAGCTCTCCCTTCTAAGTTCTTGATTTAAGCTCTCATCATAGGTTAATGTTCGATATGATGAGATGTCACTCTCCACTGGCATGACGGCTTCTGATCCATATATCAAGCGAAAAGGTGACTCCCCCGTGGCCGTTTTCTGACCAGTCCTATAAGCCCAAAGGACGGAATCCACCTCATCTAACCACTGAGACCTCTCTTTCTCCAGTCTTGCTTTAATGCCATTCACTATGGTCTTGTTAGTTATTTCCACTTGACCGTAAGTCTCCGGTTGAGCTACCGAAGCAAACATTTGCTCGATTTTCCTTGCCTTGCACCATTCTTGGGTTTTTCTGCCAAAAAGCTGTGTACCATTATCTGACACCAAAATCCTGGGCGCTCCATATCTGCAACAAATATTTTTCCATAGAAACTTGATTACATTATCTTCAGATATCGAAGAGAGTGGTTCTGCTTCCACCCACTTACTGAAATAATCCACTGCCACTATCAGATGACACTTCTTTCCTTTAGCCATGGGCAGTCTCCCCACTAGGTCTATGCCCCAATTGTCAAAGGGACATTCATCGTACTGCACTCCCAGCTCCTCAGCAGGTGCATGAATTAAAGGCCCATGCTTTTGACACTTAGGACATTTTTTTCACAAAATCTTTTGCATCTCTTTTCAAGGTAGGCCAATAGTATCCTGCCCTTAGCACTCGCCTCGTCAGCTCTCTGAACCCAGAATGGCACCCAGCTCTTCTCTGGTGAATTTCTTTCAGTACCTCTGCGCTTTCGATTTCCATTAAGCACCTGAGTAGCGGCTGAGATATAGCTCTCTTGAATAGATGCCCCCCAATCATGCAATACTTAGCATAGATTTGCCTTTTATGAGCTTTCACCCCCTCCAACAGCTCTCCTGTCTCCAAGAAGTGCAATATGGGAGCTCTCCAATCGTTTCTAGCTTCTATCGTGCTGACCTCTTCTTCTTTAGCGCACTCTGCTAATATTTTGAGCAATACCACCTTCTCAGGTATTAGCTCTCCTGTTGAGCTTGCCACTCTAGCTAGGTGATCTGCCTTGCTATTGAAATCTCTGGGGATTTGCTTTATGCAGACATCCACGAACTTCTCCTTCAAATTCCTTACTTTCTGGACATACCTCGCCATTCTCTCTTCTTTCACCTCGTAATGTCCTGTTAGTTGTTGAACCACCAATTGGGAGTCAGAATGCATTATAACCTTCTGAGCTCCCAACTCAACTAACATTTCTAAGCCTTTGATGAATGCCTCGTATTTAGCCTCATTATTTGACACCTTGTACTTGAATTTTAAGGCGAAACATAGTTCTTCCTCATCAGGTGTTATGATAGAGACACCCGCTCCGCACCCATTGATTGTGACCAACCCATCTACGTAAGCCTTCAACTCCGGTCATTGCAATGGTTTCGTGGTTTCCTGGATAAAGTCTGCCAAAGCCTGAGCTTTAATAGCTGTTCTTGGCTCGAAATCTACTTCATACTCTCCCAGTTGAATGATTTACTCAAAGAAGCATTTTCTGTGGAAAGGTTTGACAGCTTCTCTACTTATTTGGATAGCTCATGATTTTGCTTCTTTAGATCATCATTCGCTAGCGACAGTTGGTTACTGGTATCCAGAATATCCCGGTTCTGCATTTGAAGCTGCTCTGCTGTATGGGTAAGCTCTCTAAGCTGCATTTGATAGCTCGCTATGCTCTCTTTTAGCTTCTCCACCTCCTCCTTGCGAGTGTCACCACCCTTAAATTGAAGAAGTTTCCCATGAGCACTGACTAGCTGGTAAAAGGAGAGAAGCGGTTATCAGGATAAATTCATGGGAAAACTTAGAACGAGCGCGGGTACATGCGAAAAGAAGTAGTCAGCTAATTACCTGGATAAGGCATTGTGCACTTTCCTCCTGTAGTTGGAGCAAAGAAGGAGGCTGCGAGGGTACTTCCTCGTCAGGGGAAGAGGGCAGAGCATGCAGTAAAGCGAGGCATTCAGAGGGGGGTAGCTGTCGGAGAGAGCTAGACGTCTGCCCCCGGAAGACATAACCCGTGGAGTCAGCAGCTCTCTGGGGAGATACCTCAAAACGAGGAATGTGTTTACCTTTCTTAGAAGCGGCTGGGGGCGGATGAACAGGGGCTGGTCTCTTGAGTCCCGCTGAAAACGAAGTGACTTTCTTCCCTTTGCCAGCAGGAGGAGGTAAACCTAGAAAAGGGGGGTGTTGCTTGGTCAAATCTCCAGTAGAAGTTACCTTCACAGGTATACGGCCGGATTTAGGCAATGCTGAGAATTCCAATGGACCAGAGGTCAGGTTGGAAGGAATAGTGGCGGAAGAGTCAGGGAGTGTACTGTTATCATTGGCTCGATTTATCTCTTTGCTAGCTTGCTCTTGAAGCAGAATATTAAAGTCGAATTCCTTGTCATCAGGAAGCTTAACATTCTCAATCCAGCTCATCTCTGCATGATTAATAGCAAAGCAAAAACCAATGTCAAAAGGCAGACATGCATATATATTCGAATAGTAGTAAGATAATGAAAAGGAAAGCAAAGAGATAATGAGCAAGACCCACTCTCAGGGGAAAAAGAACACCCGTCAGCGGGAGCCAACTCAAAAACGAAAGAACGGAGGGATTAGATAGTAAATCGTTGAATTTGAAGGCGCTGAGGCGAGCCTTGGTGGTGAGCTTGTTCAACACTTTACGCTCGATGGGCTGAATAGCTTGAACACTGGGACGAGGCTGCTTTAGGCATAAATCTTGCCACAGAGCATATGGAAAAGGCCAGTTCCCGTCCTTGGGAGTGATGACAAAATATTTATCCTTCCATTCCTTCCCGACGCTACAAGCATTACACAGGTGTTGTGCTGGGCCTCTAGGCCTCGCACTGATGTAATAAAGGCTATCTATGAGTTTGATGTCATATATTGTTTGGAAAAGGGTAGGAGTGGGATGACCTCCGTTCCCGCGCATCAGAATGAAAAAGGTAAGTAGAACTTTAATGGCAGAAGGCAGAAATTGATTAGGCCATAGATTATGCAAAGTACACACTTTTACGACAAAGTCAGCAAGGGGAAATCTCAACCCTGCCTCAATTTGATGATACCAAAAAACTACCGAAGAGAATTCTACTGAGTGGGGGCGCTCATGAGATAAAGGCATACGAATATCAAAAGTGTCACAGCAGCCTAACCACGCCTTCACTAAGCATTCTATATAGCTGTAACGAATATTTAGTTAAGAAACCAACATAATAACAGGAGTCGAGGTCTCTCATGAAGAATTCCTCTTAGAGACCTGATTGGAGGCCTTCCGTCAGAACCTCATCAGAGATCTACCTCGAGGCCCCTCGTTCAGGGCTCTCCCTCAGTCGGATACCTGACAGACAAAAGCACCTTAATTAATACCCGCCTGGTACTGTCAGAGGGTACGATCAGGCCATAACAAATGGAATGATAGAACGTGTAAAGATCAAGGTAAAAGGGGTTGGTAACAATACAACTTCACTCTCAAGAAACTCATAAGTATATATTAGAAAGGGCAACACACACAAACAGAGATTTTCACCATTAACAAAAACTCATTTTCCTGTTACATTCACCTATATCAGAAAATCCAAAAGACTGACTTAATCTTTGGAGGTGGTTCGTCGGGAAACCTCCCCAGCCCTCATTTTCTTGCAGAGCCATGCTAAGACTCCTCCATAGAAGATGATTCTGACCATCCGGAGTGGAAAAGGACTGTGGTATAGGTGAATGTTGAGCTTCATTTACTCATTTATTCTGATTTTACATGATGTGTATTTTTGGCCACATCAACTGGCGCCGTTTGTGGGAATCGGAATTTTGCCTCGAAATTTCGTTCTAAACTCTTTTTATATGTCCTTCTTTTAACGGCGTCGAGTTCGAGTTTAAACTTGAAGAGAAAGAAAGTACTAAGAAACTGGATCTGAGTATTTTAGTCTATTTGTGCTTCTACTTTCAAAAGCTTTTGCTGTTTTTAAAGAAGTGAGTCAAGTGATTTTAGAATCTCTGTATTTTTACCTCCCTGCGAATCTTAGTGTAATCTCTTAAACTTACTTATCTCTTGTGCTTTCGTAAAACTCCTCATTTCGAAGTACGGTTTAAAACCGTTAGTGGGGCAAAAAGATAAACAGAAATTTCTGCTATGAGGAAGAACCTCGGAAACCTTCGTAGTACGAAAGAGCGAAATCAAAAGAAATGTGGGACCCCTAGAGCAGATCTCAAGCAACCCCAACAGAGATTGGGAAACTGGGTTGGGAAAAAAAATATGTTGAATCGTATTCCTTGAGTTCCTTAAATACCCAGCAAGACTTGATAATGGTATTGAGAAAGGGTGGTGTTGAACACCTGTTATGCCCTTGATGATATGCCTTGGTCAGGTACTGATATCTGAAAACCTCGAAATGTAGGTTCAAATCTTGGAAAATATATCAGTTCGAGGTCAAGATTCCCTACCTGAAGGAATGGTGCGCGATGATCGCTCCTCGGAAGAACGTACTGAGGAGGAGAATCAGAATACTCTGAAGGTAGATCCACCAAAGATGTTGACACCCCAGAAGGAGGGGGCTTCTAAGTCGACTACTCCTCAGAAAGAAGGAGGTCGTAAGGGTTAGGAGGTTACGAGAGAGGAACCTCAAGTACCTGTGCAGCAGAGTGTCACCTATGCGGTGTCTATGAATCAGCTCAGTGCTATGGTGAATCAAGCTGTATGTAAAGCCTTGGCTCCCTCAGGGGACCAAAATAAGAGATCCGGCTACACAGCAAAGGAAAAAGCTAAGAAGGTGCGGATGGATCTTGGAGAACTCGTAGACGAAGGTCAATATGAAAGTGATGGGTATGAGAGCCCTCAGACTGAATCAGAAAATGAAGAAGAACCACGGATTGTGAGACCTCAAGATGAGGAAGCTGCTGCTGAGATCGCAACCCTCAAACAGCAATTGAAAGATCTCCAGCGGAAGGCCTCTTCACCTAGGAAATCTCCTAAGAAGCCTGTTAAAACGGGTGACAGCTAGTCTCCTTTTTCAAAGGACATCATAGAAGATCAGCTACCTTAGAATTTCAAAACACTGATGTTGGAATACGACGGGTCCACAAATCCATATGAGCATATGATGAGGTTTGAAAATGGTGCAATGTTGCATCAGTACACAGAGGGAGTTAAGTGCAGAGTTTTCCTTACGACTCTGTCGAAGGTAGCTCAACAATGGTTTTCTCAATTACCTCCCAACAGTATAAGTTCATTCCTCGAGTTCAAGTCCATATTCCTTCACCAATTTGCTAGTGCGAGGAGGCACATAAAGACGTCCTCCTCACTCATGGCAATGAGGCAAGGACCCTCAGAGAGCTTGCGGGAGTATGTGACTCGCTTTAACGCTGAAGTGTTACAGGTCCCTCTGGCTTCGAACGATGTGAAGGTGAAGGCACTCATACAGGGCTTAGCACCGGGTTTGTTCTTTAATTCGCTGAACAAGAGAGCTCTCCTGTTATTCGAAGAGTTGCTGCAGAGAGCTGAAAAATATGTCAACCTCGAGGAGGCTCAAGAGGCTAGAAAGATACAAGAACAACTCTCTGTTCCCAAAAGGGAGACCTCGGAGAAAAGGTCATCCACAGCATCAAGGGCTGAAAAAGATAAGAGAGGGCAGAAGCCTAAGAGAGCCCCGGAAAGATTTGACCATTATACCCCCCTCAATGCGTCCTTGGTAGAGGTCATGGAAGCTGCTAACAGGTCTCCTCACTTCAGGTTTCCAAGTACTTATAAGGAAGCTCCGTGCAACCCGCGATCTGAGTTGTACTGCAAGTATCACAATGATTACTGTCATGACACGAACTCTTGCAGGCATTTGAAAGATGCTATCGAGCGACTACTGAAAAAGGATGATACCATACTCCAATTTGTCAAAAAAGAAAGAGAGAAAAGTTATAAGAGAAAGGAACCCGAGCAGAAGAGACCTGACCAGAGGGAGAGAACTCCCCCTAGGCGAGAGGATCCTCCCCTCCCCCCCCCCCCCCGAAAAGAGGAAATATCAACATGATTATGGGAGGAAATATTAACGGAGACTCAGGCCGAGCTCGTAAAGTTTATGTGAGAGCTGCTAAAGCCCAAGTGAATAAGGAGGTCTAGGAATTAGCAGGAACGATAGGCATGGAGATTAACGTGGTGGACTCATTCCCAGGAGAGGAGACAAACCCAAAAGCGTGTGTAAGCTTTGGTCCCAATGACTTGATGAGCGCAACGCCCCATAACGATGCACTTGTGATTAGTGCTGAGGTGGCCAACTGGCGAGTGGCACGGATCTTCGTGGACACTGGAAATGCAGTAAATGTGCTTTTCTGGGATTGTTTCCAGAAAATAAAAATTAATGCTGATTTGATTCCGGTGAACACAGCATTGTATGGTTTTGCTGGAGGTGAAATACAGCCCATAGGGGAGGTGACCCTTCAGGTAACACTCGGGAGTGGTGAGACCTCGAACACTCGGATGGTAAAGTTCCTAGTAGTGGATACACCTTCGGCGTATAATATAATATTGGGAAGACCTGCATTGAATGACTTCCAGGTAGTGGTCTCTACCTACCAAATGAAAATGAAATTTCCAGCTCTCAAGGAGGGATTGGTAGGTGAGGTCTCTGGAGACCAAGAAGTATCGAAAGAATCTTATGTGAAGTCTATAAGGCATGCCAAACAAAAGGTGAGATGAGCCTCAATGGCAGAACGTCCACTGCAAGACAGAGATGCAAAGATGAAAGGTATGGATGAAAGCCTAGAGCTGAGAATGCAGCCAGTAGAAGAGGACCTGATGATGATAGAACTGTTCCCGGGAAAAGCAGGTTTCACCACGAAGATGGGAAAGCAAATGACTGAAGAACAAAGAGAGGCGATAATCCGATGCTTGTGGAAGAATGCAGATTTGTTCGCATTCAGCCCAGAGGATATGAAAGGGGTAGACCCATCTGTAGCTCTACATCATCTAAATGTAGACCCCAGAGCGAAGCCAGTAAGGCAGAAGAAGAGGTCCTTCGGGCCGGAGAAGGAAAAGGTGATCAGGGAAGAGATCAGGCGGCTGTTAGACGCCGGTCATATCGTTAAAATTTAGTACTCTGAATGGCTGTCGAATGCAGTAATGGTAGCTAAAAGCAATGGCAGCTGGCGAATGTGTATAGACTTCAGAGACCTGAATAAGGCATGCCCGAAAGATCATTACCCGCTGCCCTGCATCGATCAGCTGGTTGATTCAACTTCAGAATGTGAGTTGCTGTCTATGCTTGACCCTTACCAGGGGTATCACCAGATACAGTTGGCCCCTGAAGACGTGATCAAAACAGCCTTTGTAACTATATGCGGTACGTTTGCATACGTAAGAATGCCTTTTGGCCTAAAAAATGCCGGAGCTACTTATCAGAGAATGATGGATGCGATATTTGAGGACCAGATAGGGAAGATTTTGGAGGTGTATGTGGATGACATTCTCGTGAAAAGCGTGAAGGCAGAGCACCATGCCAGAGACGTAAAGGAGGTCTTGACAGTTGTAAGAAAGTATGATTTACGGTTGAACCGAGCAAAATGTACATTTGGAGTTAGATAAGAAAAGTTTTTGGGATATATGGTAACCCCTAGAGGAATTGAAGTAAACCAGGATAAAGTGCGAGCTGTGCTGGAAATGGCCGCTCCTACCAATGTAAGGAAGGTACAACGGCTGACTGGAAGAATCACCGCGCTTAGTCGGTTTATATCTACTTCAGCGGAGAGAAGTTCATTTGAAGAAGGCCAGTAAATTCGAATGGAATGAGAGCTGTCAGAAAGCATTTGAAGGATTGAAAGCTCATCTGGCAAGTTTGCCAGTGTTAACCAAACCTACCCCAGATGAAACTTTGTACCTATATATATCTGTCGGAGACCATTCCCTGAGCGCAGTCCTCATAAAGGAGGAGGGCTCAGTGCAGAAGCCCATTTATTATATCAGTAAAGCCTTGCAGGGAGCTGAGTATAGATACTCGGACGTGGAAAGAGCCGCTTTAGCGGTAATGACAGCAGCAAGGCGATTAAGATTGTACTTCTTAGCTCACAAGGTGGTAGTAAGAACTAACTTCCCCTTTAATCAGGTATTGAGCAAACCAGATCTCGCAGGAAGAATGGTCAAATGGAGCGTGGAGCTAGGGGAATATGATGTGGAATTTGAGCCACGCACAGCTGTTAAAGCGCAAGCCCTAGCAGATTTTATCCAAGAGACTACCCAGCCCATGCAATGGCCAGATTGGAAGGTCTTTGTTGATGGGTCGGTGACAATTGAAGGATGCGGTACCGGAATTATCATAATAACGCCAGATCAGAGTGAACTTAGTTTTGCGTTCAATCTTGAGTTCAGAGTTTCTAATAATGAGGCTGAGTATGAGGCGTTTGTCAGAGGGCTGGAGATGGTAGCTGAGTTGGGGGCTCAGAGGGTCGTCATTCATTCTGACTCCCAATTGGTAGTTCAACAGGTCTCAGGAAATTATGAGATCAAAGAGGATAGGATGATCAGATATGTGGAACAGGTCAGAGACCTGAGTAAACAGTTTTAGCACTTGAAGGTAGAACAGATACCTCGAGACCTCAATGCGCAGGCAGATCGCCTTGCCAGATTGGCCAGCTCTCTGAATGGGTTGGTGCCAGAAAAAGTGACGTTGTTGAAAATGGCCAGCAGTCTTATAGAAAAAAGTGTTCATGAAATAAAAGAGAAAAGCGATTGGAGAGCACCTATTCTACATTTCTTGAAAACATGAGAGTTGTTAGAGGGGGAGAGAACTGGAAAAAGGAAAATCTATGCCAAGTACTGTTTGGTTGGAGGACATTTATTCAGGAGGGCTTACTCACAACCCTTATTGAGATGTGTAACGGAGGCAGAAGGTCTGCGGATAATTAAGGAAGCGCATCAGGGAATAGCGGGATGTCATACAGGATTTCGAGACCTGATCCGGCGAGTGCTGAGAACCGGATACTATTGGCCTTCTTTGAAGAAGGATGCCGAGGTCTTCGTAAGAAGGTGTACCAGATGCCAGAAGCATGGGCCGCTGATTCATAGGCCTGATGAAGAGCTGGAAGTTCAATAAATGGGGCATAGATTTTGTGGGCAAGCTTCCTATGGCAGCGGGAAAGAAATGCCACATCATTGTAGCGGTGGATTATTTCAGTAAGTGGGTAGAGGCCGAGCCTTTATCTTCAGTAACGGAGGAAAGCATCATAAAGTTCATATGGAAGAATATTTGCTGTAGGTATGGCCTACCAGAGTGCTGGTCTCCGACAATGGAACGCAGTTCTTTGAACAAAGAACCCAAGCTTGTGTAAAGCTAGGAGAATCGAGCAAAGGTTCGCTGTTGTTGCTCACCCAGAAACCTGCGGGCAAGTGGAAGTCATCAATAGGACCATAGTGAATGGTATCAAGGCGAGGCTAGAGAAAGAGAGGTCTCAATGGGTGGAAGAGCTGAGCTCAGTGTTGTGGGCGTATAGAACTGGACAGAAAACAGCTACAGGTCAGTCTCCTTTTTATTTGGTGTATGGCACTGATGTTGTCATGCTAATGGAGATGAAGATTCCGACACATAGAATCATGTCCTACAGTGAGGACCTGAACAGAGAGCTGAGAGCTAATAACTTAGATCTGATCGATGAGGTACGTGAAGAGGCATGTCAGCGAGCTCTAGCCTACAGGGCTCACGTGAAAGCTGCATATGATGTGAAGGTAAAGACCAGGAGGTTTCAAGAGGGAGACCTGGTGCTCAAGAGAGCTGATGCGATGCATCCAGAGAGAAAGTTTGAACCAAATTGGGAAGGTCCATTTGTGGTGACCAAAGTGCTCCCTGGTGGAGCATATGAGCTCACAAGCCATGAGGGATACGTGGAACCAAGACCATGGAACATTGGCAACCTGAAAAAGTACTATGTTTAGAAACATGTTACGGAAAATTTTTGTTTTAAACGGGAGGAGGTGTGCGTGCCAGGTCTCATTCCCACCTTTTTGATAGGATACTTGCTTAGCTAGACAAGTATTCTTGTAACGGCACGAAGGGAACTTGTCGTAAATAAATAAAGGCTGAGAAATTGTTTCTTTATTTTTGTCTTTGATTGCATCTCGTTGTGTTATGATAAAAAAAAATTATGAAGCCAAGGTAAGGCAGCAAACATGACACATAGTGAAAATAAAGCGAAATACTTACTCTAAATGGTTTGACAATGGAATCAAACCATCTAGAGTAGGAGGGAGTAGGGGTGTACTTTACACCCCTAAGGGGGTCCTGCAATACCTCATGAAAATGCAAATGAAAATGCGAAACAAGAAACGAAAGAAATACATGGGCAAACAATAACAAAATGAACACAGTTAATTAAGCTGCTAAGCAAGAAATGCAGCATTAGTAGAGCAAACAGAAGTACTGAAGTTGTTCAACACCAAAGTACAAAAGAGATTGTTCAAGTGCGGAAGCAAATAAAAATATTGTTTGAAACATAAACTACATAACAACTAAGCTAGAAAACTGGCAGAATCATCATCAGGGTCAGCTCTTGCAGCATCAGCAGGCTCATCCTCAGGGGCATTCTCCAGCTCTCCTGGTCCATCGCCAAGGGCCCGTGGAGCTCCATTGGTTAGAGGAGTATCTAAAAAGGAAAAAAGAGATGGAAATGGATTAAAAGAAGAGGTGAAGTGTGATAATGACAAACATGAAGATAAGTGCATGAAAGTAGAATAGAACACGAGATACCTGATACCCTGTGATGTGGTCAAAAACACACATCATGTAAAATCAGAACCAATGAGTAAATGAAACTCAACACTCACTGGTGTATTCAGTAATAGTGTGTGGTGATGAACGATAATGGTAAAGGCAATGAACCCAGTAGTTACCTAATCAGTATTCTTCTTCTTCGCACGAAGGATGTCCAATCCGCCTAAGCTGCTTGTAATCGAGTTCTGCAGGAAAAAGGAGGGCCGAAAGTGTTCTTCGGCGAACCACCTTCGACGCTCAAGTTAGCTTTCTAGGTTTATCGATGAAGAAGAATAGAACGCAAAAGTAGCTGAGTCATAAGAATGGTGAACTCCCTGTGAAATGAATATCCGTCGACTTATATACTCGTGAGATTACTTGGAAATGAAGTTGTCCTTTCTTGATTCTTGCTGCTATTACCTTTACACGCGTCTTGTCGTCATTTGCTATGAAACGGATGTACCATCCGACAATTCCCAGCTCGCCTGGGTAAAGCGTTCTGACAATGTCAGATTCACTAAAGAGTGGGAGACCTGATTATAGTCCTTTCTCCACGTTCTGATCTGAGATGTCCTTCAGGCACCTGTGATGGTACCTGATACATATACTTGTTTTAATATCTATTGAGGTCTAACCAAAAGACATTGGCAGCACCTCTCTTCAGGTGTGATTAGCTTCAGGTCAACGGCTCAGGTCTCCATGAGACCTAAGATATTTTATGCTACAATATCTACTCCCCCTACTCTAAATTTGCGGCCTCATCCTTCAGCAAATATAGAGTAGCATTTTTTATTTTTTATTATTATTATTATTTTTTTTGAGACCTCCCCTTGACTTCTTAGAGGGAGACCTGCCTTTTTTGAATTTCCCGAACTAAGCTGCTTTACAGAAAAAATGGGGACTCTGCAACTTCCCCCACTTTTTCCCAACCGTTTTCTCTCTCTTCACTATATTAGGGATTTTGCTATTCTTTCTTTCTTCATTTTTCATTTCGATCTTCTCCACGAGTAATTATCTTCACATTCCCTCATGGCTCGCTCCTCTTCTCATTCTGACGAAGATACTTTCTCTAACAACCCTCAACTTCAAGTCTCCGATATCCATCCACCTTCCTCTCCTCATGAGGATTCTCAGTCGGAAACTTCTTCCCGCGCTCCTCAAAAAGGGAAGAAGCTTTCCACTCGCCGTTCTCGCCGTCTGGCCATCAAACTCCCTTCAGACTCGGCAGCCTTTGCTGGTCCCAAGGAGATTATAAATCTAGTTGATGGGTCCTCTCACTCCGGCCAGGAGACGATGGAAACTGATTCTCCCACTCGCTCTGCTCGGATCTCTCTTCCGGCGCAAGACACTTCTGTCTGCATTTTTTCTCCCGATGCCATAGCAGGTGAATCCACTCTAACCCTTCCGGAATTAGAAGTAGCGAAATCGTGGTTAAACTGTGATGATCTTTTCGATTTTCGACTGCCTTATGAATATGAACGCCCACATCTCTTAACTTATCCTTCAGTAGCTTTTTGGTTCAGTCAGATAGAATCAGGTTTACGGTTTCCACTTCCTGACTTTGTAGTGCAAGTTTGTGACCTTTATAGTCTGTGGCCCAATCAATTCCATCCCTCTGCTATCAAAACAATCTCACTTTCTTTATCTTACTTCGCGGCAATGGGGGTTTTCCCTCCCCCTCCTTGTTTCAAACTGTGTACGATGTGAAGCCCATGGGTACTTTATATTACGCCAGTGCCAGGCCAAGGGGTCATGCCCAGAATCTGTACCCTACTCGCACTCTGGGCAAAGAGTGGTGGGAGAAATATTTTGTGGTTACCCCGAAGCAGAGCGGTTGGCCATTCAGCCACCGTCCTTGGCAAAAACTCCTATTAAAGAAACCTCGACCTGCTATCATTACTATCCCTGCCATTAATCTCAAGGTGCTATCCATGCTTACAGCTAAAGCTCAAACGGAGGCTTTTCCGCTTAGTTCTCTTTTTTCTAACCCCTGCGTGCTTTTCTTTTTTAGATTAGCCCCCCGTGGAGATCATTCCTTTTCGCCTGAGGGTGGGTTCCTTCCATTCTTTATATTTATTGCTTATTTTTACTTCTTGAGCTGACTTAACCCTCTTTCCCTGCTCTTACTTCCACAGAAATGAGTTGGGTCCAGGATGTGAAACTGCCCGATGACAGCGAATTCGATTTCGCCATTTTGCTAGAAGAACAGGCTCGCCAGGATACCGAAAGTGTTGATCTCCTGCAACCTCTCAACCCAGCTTCTCCTGCTGTTTCGCTTCCCTCACAGCCGTCACGGGTCACTGTCCCATCTTCGTCCAGCGTTGTTACCAAACCACCAGCTGCCAAGTCTTTGAGCCATGGTGCTCCTGCTAAGATTCCCAGCAAGGGAAAGACTGTCTCTGACCACCCACTTCCTTCATCTCTAAAGGAGAAAACTAAGGTGGATGTCCCTATTCACGCCAAGAGGCCTCCTCCTCCACGCGTTTCCTCAGGTGCTTCCAAGAAAACCAAACACACTTCCCTTCTGGGGAGCTCTCCTCCTCGGGGTGTCGACTCCTCGGATATGTCTTCAAAGGCCAAACCTCCAGTCCCCTTGGTCAACTACCTCCTTCAGAGTGTCTCTCTCTGTTGCAGGCCCTTCCCCATTTTGAAGAGGAAACGAGGGCTGATCCCCCTTCTCTAAAGCAACTTCAAGAGAGGAGCGCTCACTGCCTAATACAAGTATTTTCTTCAGGCTCCTGCAACATTTTAACTACTTATCTAGCAATCATGGCTCACTTATGTTTGCCTAACTCTTTTCCCTTTCCTCCTATCATTTCCACAGTTGATGAGCGCACATGGCCAGTTGCTGCAGTTCAAAGATGACTCCCACGAGAAGGAAGTGGGAAGGTTGAGAGATGCTCTGGTGGCCTGTCGGGTACAACTGCAGATGTTGACTAAGGTGCATGAGGATTTGCAGCATCAAAATCAGGACATCCTTGACGCCAGTAGTCAGCTTTCTCTGGCTAATGATGATTTGAAAAGGAGGAACCAGGAACTTTTGAGCTCTCAGGAGAAAATGTCTTCATTGTCAGAAGAGAATGCCTCCCTTAGCTCGGTCAACGCAGACTTGAGCCAACATCTTACCCAAGTCAGTCGGGAGCTTGAGCTTACCAAGAATCTTCTTCAAGCCGCTAATCTTTCTTATCAGTCGAGCTATACAGAGGGAGTTCACTGGTGCCAAAGCTTTCTTCTGCGGACCACTCTGGGTCAGAAGGCGTTGCAGATCCTCCATGAAGGTCTTCTGGGGGCCTACAAGGCCTCTCCTGAGTATCTAATGACCCTCCGCAATGACATTGCTTTCCTAGCTAAGAGATGTGCTATGACTGTGCTAGCAAAGGTCCAGGCGCTAGGCTTTAAGGAAACCGTGGATGTGGATCCCATAGTGAAGAATTTACCACTACCTCCTTCATTCCAGGGCAATCCCTCTTCTGCTCTTGGGCAAGCATGGTGGCTCTCCGTTATGCAACAGGCTTTTGAAGCTCTCACCGCCCCTTGCGACCTAGAGGCGGTCTTCTCTAATCCTTCTGCGCCTATCTACGACTTCTTTCCAGAAGATTTTCTTCATGCCGCTAAACCTCGAGGTATTTTATTAGTATTTGTGCTTCGATGTTTCTTTCTTTTTGCCTCACCTTAGCCCTTTTTCATTTCTTTTGTTAAATGTGTCCTTGGGTGGAGAGGCTTCCCAAGCTGTTACTGCTAAGCAAGGAGCATCAGAGGATGAACCTGAAGATGACCCCACTGACACCCTCGAGGCCACTGGTCATGAAGATGCTGCTGATACCTAGCCTAGCTTTTGCTATCTCCTGTTTTTGAACAATATTTATGTATTTCAGTGCTCAAACAATTTCCTTCTCTCCACCTGTTTTGATAGGGTTGCGTCCCTTATCTTGCTACTTGTCCTGCATTACTGCTTTGCTACTATAATCTCGTTGGCGTTGCACTTCTTGTTCAGCAACTTTCTTTTACTATATCTGCTTTGCCATTATGCTCTTATTTGCTTGTGCATTTCTTCTCTTTTAGTTTGCTTGTTGTTTTGTTTTTTGCATTTTCATGAGGTATTGCGGGACCCTCTTGGGGGTGTAAGGTACACCCCTACTCCTCCCTACTCTAAATGGTTTTACCCCGTTATCGAACCATTTAGAGTAAATCTTTCACTCTCTTTTTTTTTTTTTTTAGACATCGTGTTCACTGTCTTATCTTGGCTTTTTAATGCCGTTCGTTACTTCTCAACAGAAACGTAAATAAAGATGAACATAAATAAATAAATAACTTTCCAGCCTTTATTTACTCACGACAAGCTCTCTTCGTGCCATTACATGAATACTTGCCTAGCTGAACAAGTATTCTATCAAAAAAGGTGGGAATGAGACCTGGCACGTAGGCCTCTTTCCACTAAGACAAAATTTCCCATAACATGTTTCTAGACATAATATTTCTTCAAATTACTTATGTTCCATGGCCTTAGTTCAACATACCCTTCATGACTCGTAAGCTCATATGCTCCGACATGGAGCACTTTAGTTACCACAAAAGGCCCCTCCCAATTCGGCTCGAATTTTCTCACTGGGTGCATTACATTAGCCTTTTTGAGCACAAGGTCTCCCTCCTGAAACTTCCTGATCTTTACCTTCGCATCATAAGCTTCCTTGATGCGAGCTTTATAAGCCAGGGCTCGCTGGTGCCCCTCTTCCCTCACCTCGTCAATCAGGTCTAAGCTTTCAGCCCTCAGGTCTCCATTCAATTCCTCATTATATGCCAGAACTCTGTGTGTTGGAATTTTTACCTCCATTGGCACGACAGCATCATCGCCATACACTAAACAGAAAGGGGATTGTCCTGTGGCTGTTTTCCGTCCAGTTCTATATGCCCACAATACCGAGTCCAGCTCTTCCACCCACTGAGACCTCTCTCTTTCCAGCCTCGCTTTGATGCCATTTACTATGGTCCGATTGGTAACTTCCACCTGGCCGCAAGTCTCCGGGTGAGCAACAACAGCGAATCTCTGCTCTATTCCTCTAGCTTTACACCAGGCTTGCGTTCTTTTTCCAAAGAACTGCGTTCTGTTGTCAGATACCAGCACCCTGGGCAAGCCATATCTGCAGCAAATATTTTTCCACAAGAACTTTATAATGTTCTCCTCCGTTATTGAAGATAAGGGTTCTGCCTCTACCCACTTGCTAAAATAATCCACTGCCACAATAATATGGCATTTCCTTCCCACTGCCATGGAAAGCTTGCCGACTAGATCTATGCCCCATTTGTCAAACGGGCATTCTGCATATTGGGTTCCAAGCTCTTCAGCAGGCCTATGAATCAACGACCCATGCTTTTGGCAACTGGGACACCTCCTTACAAAAACTTCAGCATCCTTCTTCAAAGAAGGCCAATAGTACCCAACTCTCAGCACTCGACGGATCAGGTCCCTGAATCCCGTATGGCATCCTGCTATTCCCTAATGTACTTCCTTAACTATCTGCAAGCCCTCTGCTTCCGTTACGCATCTTAGCAATGGCTACGAGTAAGCTCTCTTAAACAGATGTCCCCCAACCAGACAATACTTAGCATAGATTTTCTTCTTTCCAGCTCTTTCTCCCTCTGGCAGGTTTCCCGTTTTCAGAAAGTGTAAGATAGGTACTCTCCAATCACTTTTCTCTTCTATTTCATGGACGCTCTTCTTTATTCGACTGCTTGTCATTTTCAGCAATGTCACTTTTTCATGTATCATCCCATTCAACGAACTAGCCAGTTTAGCGAGGCCATCTACTTGAACATTGAGGTATCTAGGTATCTGTTCCACCTTCAAGTGCTGGAAGCTCTCACTCAGGTTTCTGACCTGCTCCACATACTTGATCATCCATTCCTCCCTGATCTCATAATTTCCCGACACCTGCTGAACAACCAGCTAGGAATCAGAATAAATGACAACTCTCTGAGCCCCCAGTTCAGCTACCATTTCCAGCCCCCTGACAAATGCTTCATATTCAGCTTCATTGTTAGAGACTCTAAATTCGAATTTCAACGCGAACTTGAGCTCGTTCTGGTCCGATGTTACTATAACAATTCCGGCTCCACACCCCTCTGTTGTCACCGATCCGTCGACAAAGACTCTCCACTCAGGCCATTACATAGGCTGAGTAGTTTGTTGGATAAAATCAGCTAGGGCATGCACCTTGATAGTTGTGCGTGGCTCAAATTCCACATCGTATTCCCCCAGCTCTACACTCCACTTCACCATCCTTCCTGAGAGATCTGGCTTGCTTAGTACTTGTTTAAAGGGGAAATTAGTTCTCACCACCACTTTGTGAGCTAAGAAATACAATCTCAACCTTCTTGCTGCCGTCATCACAGCTAAAGCAGCTTTTTCTACATCAGAATACCTACACTCAGCTCCTTGCAAGGCCTTACTGATGTAATAAATGGGCTTCTGCATAGAGCCCTCTTCCTTTATGAGCACCGCTCCCAAATAATAATCCCCAAAAGATATGTATAAGTACAGGGTTTCTCCTGAGGTTGGTTTAGTTAACACTGGCAAGCTCGCCAGATGAGATTTCAGGTCCTCAAATGCTTTCTGACAGTTCCTATCCCATTCGAACTTACTAGCCTTCTTCAGCACCTTAAAGAATGGTAAACTCCTCTCTGCTGAGATAGATATAAATTGACTAAGTGCAGTGATCCTTCCATTCAGCCGTTGTACCTCCCTTATACTGGTGGGAGCCGCCATTTCTAGCACTGCTCGAACCTTCTCTTGATTTACTTCAATTCCTCTCGGAGTCACCATATAACCCAGGAACTTTCTTGTCCTGACCCCAAACGTGCATTTTACCGGGTTCAACCGGAAATCATACTTCCTTATCACCTCCAAGACTTCCTCCAGGTCTCTGGCATGATGCCCTGCTTTTACACTCTTCACGAGTATGTCATCTACATACACTTCCAGAATCCTTCCTATCTGGTCTTCGAATATCGTATCCATCATTCTCTGATAGGTAGCTTCAGCGTTTTTCAGGCCGAAAGGCATTCTTACGTAGGCAAACGTGCCGCATATAGTTACAAAGGCTGTCTTGATCACATCCTCAGGGGCCAACTATATCTGATGGTACCCCTGATAAGAGTCAAGCATAGATAGTAGCTCACATCCCAAAGTTGAATCCACCAGCTGATCGATACAAGGCAATGGGTAATGGTCTTTCGGGCATGCTTTGTTCAGATCTCTGAAATCTATACACATTCGCCAGCTACCATTACTCTTAGCTACCATCACTGCATTCGATAGCCATTCGGAATACTGAATTCTAACAATATGGCCAGCATCCAACAGCCGCCTGATCTCTTCCTTGATCACCTTTTCTTTTTCTGGCCCAAAAGATCTCATCTTTTGCCTAACTGGCTTCACTCTAGGGTCCACATTCAGATGATGTAGAGCTACAGACGGGTCTACCCCTTTCATGTCCTCCGGGCTAAATGCGAATAAATCTGCATTCTTCCTCAAACATCGGATTATCGTCTCTCTTTGCTCCTCAGTCAATTGCTTCCCTACCTTCGTGGTGAAACCCGTTTTTCCTGGGAACATTTCTACCATCATTAAATCCCCTTCTGCTGGCTGCATTCTTGGTTCTAGGTCTTCCTCTACACCTCTCGTTTTTGCATCTTTATCCTGCAGTGGGCGTTCTGTCCCTAAGGCTCCTTTCATCTTCTGCTTAGCATGCTTTATGGATTTCACATAAGATTCTTTCGATATTTCTTGGTCCCCAAAGACCTCACCTACCAACTCCTCCTTAAGAGCTGGAAATTTCATTTTCATGTGGTAAGTGGAGACCACCACCTGGAAATCATTCAGAGTAGGTCTTCCCAATATTATGTTATATGCTGAAGGCGTATCTACTATTAGAAACTTCACCATCCGAGTATTCGAGGTCTCACCACTACCAAGTGTTACCTGAAGAGTCACCTCCCCTTTGGGCTGTATTTCTCCTCCAGCAAAACCGTATAATGTTGTGCTCACTGGCATTAAATCAGCGTTAATTTTCATTTTCTGAAAGCAATCCCAAAAAAACACATTTACCACACTTCCAGTGTCCAAGAAGATCCGTGCCACTCGCCAGTTAGCCACTTCAGCATTGATTACCAGTGCATCGTTATGGGGCGCTGCGCTCATCAAATCATTGGGACCAAAACTTACACATGCTTCTGGATTTGTCTCTTCCCCTGGGAATGAGTCCACCACATCGATTTCCATGCCTATTGCCTCTGCTAACTCCTGGACCTCTTTATTCACTTGGGTTTTAGCAGCTCTCACATAGGCTTTGCGAGCTCGACCTGAGTCTCTGTTAGTATTTTCTCCCATAATCATGTTGATATTTCCTCTTTTCGGGGGAGGATCCTTCCGCCCAGGGGGAGTTCTATCCCTTTGGTCAGGCCTCTTCTGCTCCGGCTCTTTTCTCTTATAATTTTTCTCTCTTTCTTTTTTGACAAATTGGAGTAAGGTATCATCCTTTTTCAGCAGTCGTTCAATAGCATCTTTCAAATGCCTACAAGAGTTTGTGTCATGACCATAATCATTATGATACTTGCAATACAATTCAGATCGCGGGTTGCGTGGAGCTTCTTTATGGGTACTCGGAAACCTGAAGTGAGGAGACCTGGCAGCAGCTTCCATGACCTCCCCCAGAGATGCATTGAGGGGAGTATAATAGTGAAATCTTTCTAGGGCTCTCTTGAGCTTTTGTCCTCCCTTGTCTTTTTCAGCTCTCGATGCTGAAGATGACTTTTTCTCCGATGTCTCCCTTTTGGGAACAGGGGGTTGTTCCTGTATCTTCCAAGCCTCTTGAGCTTCCTCGAGGTTAACATATTTTTCAGCTCTCTTCAGCAACTCTTCAAAGAATAGAGAGGCTCTCTTATTCAGCGAATTGAAGAACAAACCCGGTGCTAAGCCCTGTATGAGCGCCTGCACCTTCACATCGTCTGAAGCCAGGGGGACTTGTAACACTTCAGCGTTAAAGCGAGTCACATACTCCCGTAAGCTCTCTGAGGATCCTTGTCTCATTGCCATGAGTGAGGAGGACGTCTTTACGTGCCTCCTTGCACTAGTAAACTGGTGAAGAAACATAGACTTGAACTCGAGGAATGAACTTATACTGTTGGGAGGTAATTGAGAGAACCACTGTTGGGCTACCTTCGATAGGGTCGTGAAGAAAACTCTGCACTTAACTCCTTCTGTGTATTGATGCAGCATTGCACCATTTTCAAATCTCATCATATGCTCATAAGGGTCTGTGGACCCATCGTACTCCAACGTCAGTGTTTTGAAATTCGAAGGTAGCTGATCTTCTCTGATATCCTTTGAAAAAGGAGACTGGCTATCACCCGTTTTAACAGGCTTCTTAGGAGATTTCCTAGGTGAAGAGGCCTTCCGCTGGAGATCTTTCAACTGCTGTTTGAGGGTTGCGATCTCAGCAGCAGCTCCCTCATCTTGAGGTCTCACAATCCGTGCTTCGTCTTCTGCAAATTTCATTGCAAGATGAGTAATCATGATTTCACTAGCGAGTAAGTCGCTTTTAGGAATATTGATAATATCTACTTTTTCTATTTATTTACTGACCATTTTCTGATTCAGTTTGGGGGCTCTCATACCTGTCGCTCTCATACTGAAGTTCCTGCTCAGGTTCTCCCTGTTAAGGAAAATAGGCGTATTCAGATCATGAATATTTATCCCCATATTAACATGGTTCGAACCATTTTACTAGTATCTCATCACAATCAGGATCTCATGAGACCCACTCGTACCTTCTTGGCCTTGCCTCTTGCTGTGCTGTCAAACTTCTTAGCTTGACCTTCCAGCGGGGCTAAGGCTTTGGATACCACTTTCTTTACCATGGCATTGAGTTGATCCATGGACACCGCATAGGTGACACTTTGCTGCACAGGCGCTTGGGGTTCATCTCTTGTCACTTCTGAACCCTTATGACCTCCTTCCTTCTGAGGGCTGGTTGACTTGGAAGCCCCTTCCTTCTGGGACGTAGTTATCTTTGACAAAGTTTCTTTCAGCATATTTTGATTCTCCTCCTCAGCACGTTCCTCTGAGGAGCTATCATCACGTACCGCTCCTTCAGGTAGGGATTCTCGGTCTCGGACCGATATACCTTCCATGACTGAGCCTGCATTTCAAAATCTTCAGCTAGCATTAGGACCATTATCAGGTCTCAAATGACCATTATTAGGTCTACACCACCCTTCTCAGAGGACCACCATCAGGCCTCAAAAGGGGGATTTTAAGGAATTCAAGGGATATGATGCACCACATCCCCCTTCCCTACAAACTCATTCCCAATCTCTGTTGGGATTGCATAAAACTTGCTCTGAAGTCTTAACGCTTCTACTAGTTCTGGCTCCTCGCGTCAAGAGGATTTCTAGAATTCATTCTTCAGAATCATCTATTTTTGAGCCATTCTCCCGCATAGCAAGAAATTCTGTTTATGCTACCAACGACTCTAAATAGTACCACATAATGAAAAGTTTTACGGGTATACAGGAAATAAGCCAGTTTAAAAGATTACACCAAAATTCGCAAAGAGGTTTAAAACATAGAAGTTCCGAGATCACTCAACTCACTCCTTTAAAGACAGCAAGAATTCTCAAAAGGAGGAACACGCATCGACTGAAATATCCAAACCCAGTTTCTTAATTTATTTTTCCGGGCCTAGGTTTGAACTCGACATCGTTGAAAAAAAGACACATAAAAAGAGTTTAGAACTAAATTCCAAGGCAAAATTCCTCATTCCCACAGAAGGTGCCAGATGATGTGGTCAAAAACACACATCATGTAAAATCAGAACCAATGAGTAAATAAAACTCAACACTCACTGGTGTATTCAGTAATAGTGTGTGGTGATGAACGATAACGGTAAAGGCAATGAACCCAGTAGTTACCTAATCAGTATTCTTCTTCTTCGCACGAAGGATGTCCAATCCGCCTAAGCTGCTTGTAATCGAGTTCTGCAGGAAAAATGAGGGTCGGAAGTGTTCTCCGGAGAACCACCTTCGACGCTCAAGTTAGCTTTCTGGGTTTATCGATGAAGAAGAATAGAACGCAAAAGTAGTTGAGTCATAAGAATGGTGAACTCCCTGTGAAATGAATATTCGTCGACTTATATACTCGTGAGATTACTTGGAAATGAAGTTGTCCTTTCTTGATTCTTGCTGCTATTACCTTTACACGCGCCCTGTCGTCATTTGCTATGAAACGGATGTACCATCCGACAATTCCCAGCTCGCCTGGGTAAAGCGTTCTGACAATGTCAGATTCACTAAAGAGTGGGAGACCTGATTATAGTCCTTTCTCCATGTTCTGATCTGAGATGTCCTTCAGGCACCTGGGATGGTACCTGATACATATACATGTTTTAATATCTATTGAGGTCTAATTAAAAGACATCGGTAGCACCTCTCTTCAGGTGTGATTAGCTTCATGTCAACGGCTCAGGTCTCCATGAGACCTAAGATATTTTATGCTACAATACCCCGGCAGTCGGAAAGAAATCTTTTGGGAGGAAATCATAGATAGGCTCAGGTGGATCAGAGAAGACCGCTTGTAAGTCGCATGGCGCAATGAGAGCCTCAAACGCTTTCCGCATAACAGGATGCCACCAAGCTGTTCCCAGGGAAGCAGAGGAATCGCCCTTGAACGAGGGAGGTGGAGGAAGGTACTTCACGATCTGGTCTACCTCTATGGGCTTGTTAAAACCTAGGTTGCGGGCCTTGGCTAGCAGTGTCATGCCGCACCTCTTTGCTCTTGAGTAGCATCTTGAAATTGCAACACTCGACTGTGAGTACTGATCAACTGCAGAAATGTCAAAGGAGGGAAAGAAAGACATTAGATATCCAAAAGCAGGGATGTGGTAATATTCAAAGATGAGTATTCTCTAAACATGAGAGCACAGCAATAATAATACCTGCACCAGGTTGTGAGCACTCTCCTCCTGAAATTGACGCAGAGTGGGAGGGGTATCTTCTGTCTCTTCCTCCGAGAGAAGAATGGCCTTCAGTAAGGAGAGGCACTCAGAAGGAGGCAGCTTGCGAAGGGAGCTGGAAGTCTAGCCTCTAAAAGCATAACCTGTCAAGTCAGTGCCCTTGGGAGGAGAACCGCTGAGAAGGGGAGTATGCTTAGATTTCTTGGTAGCACCAGTGGGAGGTCGAGAGAAAAGAGGCCTCTTGAGACTAGCGGATGTGTCCACTTTGGTTTTTTCCTTGAGAGAAGTGGAATGAGGTACATTGGGAGCAGCCTTGTCCTTGCCGAGGTTCTGAAGAAGGATACCTGCATTGAATGACTTAGTGGTTGTAGGCTTGATAATGACCCCCGAAGCAGCGGGGGGAGCTAACTGTAGCTGTGCAGGTGCTGCAGCAGATGAGGAAGCTTGATTGGTGGAGTGTGAGACATCATGGGCCTGAGATTCCAGACGAGCTTGCTCCTCCAGTAAAATGGCAAAGTCAAAATCTTCATCGTCAGGAAGCTTCACATCCTGAGTCCAGCTTGTCCCTACACCAAGTAGGGTGCGAAGAATGAAATGCATGTTAGGGAGGCTTGAGAAACAAAAAAGGAAAAGATGAAAGGACAGTTGGAACCCACCCTCCATGGAAAAGAAATAATCTCCTCGAGGTGCCAGCCCAAAGAAAGAAAGCACACTAAGGTCAGATAGCAGAGAATTGAATGGGAAGGGGGCGAACCGTGCCCTCTGAGATAGCTTTGATAGCACCTGAAGAGTAATGGGTGCGATACTCATAATAGCAGGACGGGGGTGCTTCAGACGAAGTGTTTGCCATAAAGGATAAGCAAAGGGCCAACGACCCTGCTTAGGAGTAACAATGAAATACTTGTCTCTCCACTCTTTGCCATAAAGGATATTGAGCAGGACCTCTGGGCCTAGCACTGGCGTAGTAAAAGGTTCCATTGGCTTTAACATCATACACAGTTTGAAAAAGAGAAGGGGTAGGGACAC
The DNA here is from genome assembly GCA_029490685.1 of Schizonepeta tenuifolia. Taxonomy (NCBI): domain Eukaryota; kingdom Viridiplantae; phylum Streptophyta; class Magnoliopsida; order Lamiales; family Lamiaceae; genus Schizonepeta; species Schizonepeta tenuifolia. Next base: position 38,009,604 of record CM055957.1, on the reverse strand, counting down.
CCCCATTACCACGAAGCAGGATAAAGAAAGTCAACAAAATTTTGACAAAGGAATGATGAAATTGGTTGGGCCACAGATTATACAGGTCACAAACTTGGGTTACGAAATCAGGGAGGGGGAATCTTAAACCTGACTCTACTTGGTGGTACCAAAATGCTACTGAAGGATAATCTATCAGATGGGGGCGGTCATGTGATTCAGGCATGCTAACATCGAACAACTCATCAGAGTTTAACATCGACTTTACCAACGCTAATTCTACAGGAGTTAGGGAGGATTCACCTGCTATAGTGTTTGCAGTCACAGCGGGAAGAGCAGAAATCTTCAAAGAAGAAGAAGTCTCAGCAGACGGGACCGATGAATCTATCCCTTTGACTCCTTGATCCGAGGGAGGGGAACCCTCGGTTAGATTGATGACTTCGTTCGGATTAGAAAAAAGCGCCGGACTAGAAGGATTCCTGATAGCTATTCGACGGGAGCGGCGAGCAAAAGGTTGTTTCATTTTTACTTGAGTATGAGTGGATGCGTTTGATTGAGAATCCTCATGTGAGGAAGGTTGCAGTTGAGTGTCAGACGCTGGGGGTTCGCATTGATCGGAGGTGGTGTATTCCTCTGAGTAGGAAGGAGTTTGCGCCATGGGGAATTACAGTAAAAATTCGAAAGAAATGGTTAAGGTGAAAGATAAGAGTGAAAACCCAATGATAAGAAAGAGAATGGGACGGTTGAATAAAGTAAGGGAAGTTGCAGAGTCTCTCCCACTTTTTTGCTCGAATAAAATAATGGTCAAAGGAGACCTGATTTAAAAATTTGAAATGGACAGGTCTTCGTGAGAGAAAATCGAACTGCTAAAAGGAATTGCACGCCACAACGGCTGTGTGAGTTAAGCAACTCTGTATTTCTCAAGAGTAGACCTCCCGAAATTCAGAGTAGGGGGGAGTAGATGATAATGACAAAAATATCCAGGTCTCTGAGGGACCTAAGCATTCTATATAGCTGTAACGAATATTCAGTTAAGAAACCAACATAATAACAGGAGTCAAGGTCTCTCATGAAGAATTCCTCTCAGAGACCTGACTGGAGGCCTTTCGTCAGAACCTCATCACAGATCTGCCTCGAGGCCCCTCGTTCAGGGCTCTCCCTCAGTCGGATACCTGACAGACAAAAGCACCTTAATTAATACCCGCCTGGTACTATCAGAGGGTACGATCAGGCCATAACCAATAGGATGACAGAACGTGTAAAGATCAAGGTCAAAAGGGGTTGGTAACAACACAAATTCACTCTCAAGAAACTCACAAGTATATATTAGAAAGGGCAACACACACAAACAGAGATTTTCACCATTAACAAAAACTCATTTTCCTGTTACATTCACCTATATCAGAAAATCCAAAAGACTGACTTAATCTTCGGAGGTGGTTCGCTGGGAAATCTCCCCGCCCTCTTTTTCTTGCAGAGCCACGCTAAGACTCCTCCATAGAAGACGATTCTGACCATCCGGAGCGGAAAAGGACTGTGGTATAGGTGAGTGTTAAGCTTCATTTACTCATTTGTTCTGATTTTACATGATGTGTATTTTTTGCCACATCACCGTGAAGTCAGCAGCTCTCTGGGAGATACCTCAAGACGAGAAATGTGTTTACCTTTTTTAGAAGCGGCTGGGGGCGGATGAACAGGGGCTGGTCTCTTGAGTCCCGCTGAAAACGAAGTGACTTTCTTCTCTTTGCCAGCAGGAGGAGGTAAACTTAGAGAAGGGGGGTGTTTCTTGGTCAAATCTCCAGTAGAAGTTACCTTCACAGGTATACGGCCGGATTTAGGCAATGCTGAGAACTCCGATGGACCAGAGGTCAGGTTGGAAGGAATAGTGACGGAAGAGTCAGGGAGTGTACTGTTATCATTGGCTCGATTTATCTCTTTGCTAGCTTGCTCTTGAAGCAGAATATCAAAGTCGAATTCCTTGTCATCAGGAAGCTTAACATCCTCAATCCAGCTCATCTCTGCACGATTAATAGCAAAGCAAAAACTAATGTCAAAAGGCAGACGTGCATATATATTCGAATAGTAGTAAGATAATGAGAAGGAAAGCAAAGAGATAATGAGCAAGACCCACCCTCAGGGGAAAAAGAACACCCGTCAGGGGGAGCCAACTCAAAAAATGAAAGAACGGAGGGATTAGATAGTAAATCGTTGAATTTGAAGGCGCTGAGGCGAGCCTTGGTGGTGAGCTTGTTCAACACTTTACGCTCGATGGGCTGAATAGCCTGAACACTGGGACGAGGCTGCTTTAGGCATAAATCTTGCCATGGAGCATATGAAAAAAGGCCAGTTCCCGTCCTTGGGAGTGATGATAAAATACTTATCCTTCCATTCCTTCCCGATGCTACGAGCATTACACAGGTGTTGTGCTGGGCCTCTAGGCCTTGCACTTATGTAATAAAGGCTATCTATAGGTTTGATGTCATATATTGTTTGGAAAAGGGTAGGAGTGGGATGACCTCCATTCTCGCGCATCAGAATGAAAAAGGTAAGTAGAACTTTAATGGCAGAAGGCGGAAATTGATTAGGCCATAGATTATGCAAAGTACACACTTTTACGACAAAGTCAGCAAGGGGAAATCTCAACCCTGCCTCAATTTGATGATACCAAAAAACTACCGAATGGAATTCTACTGAGTGAGGGCGCTCATGAGATAAAGGCATGCGAATATCAAAAGTGTCACAGCAGCCTAACCACGCCTTCACTAACCCTAATTCTTCTAAAGTTAAGAGGGATTCACCTGTGAACGCACCAGAAGCGGAAAGGGGGGCAGGAGTGCCCGCATTGTGAGAGGCATCATCCCCGGCGGCGGTGAATGGTGTAGATCTCCATGGGTCCGGGCGAGGAGACGCTGAATCATCTTCTAAGTCCACAATGTCTTTCACGCTAGAGTCAAGGCTGGAAGAGACAGTCCGGCGGGAAGAGAGGCGTCGAGAACGGCGGGTAATCAGTTTCTTCCTCTGAGTTTGGGTATGAGAAGACGTCTCAGAGAAAGAGTCATCATGAGGTGGTGACTCAGGCGGCATCTCCCCAGAAGGGCATCGCTATTGATCGGAAAGGGTATTTTCTTTAGAGAGCGAGTTGGAATTCACCATCGCCGAATCGTAGTCGAAAGCACGGAAATGGGGAGGGAAAGTGAGTCAGGAAAGTGAAAATGGGAAGTTAAGGCAATGAAAAAGTAATATATCAAGGATATGTAGATAGATGAGAAAAAGAGGGGGAAAACCGAAGAGGCGCACGTCCAATCCTCTTTGAAAAGACGTGCGAGAAGATGACATCATCATGGATAAAGACGAAGTTTTTTCAAAACAGTCAGGTCTTGTCGAAGGTCTTTGCTTCACACGTGTCTTCGGCCATAAATGCCTGCTGAGTCTTGTTCTAAGCGCTAATCATGTTTACTCTATGTTTTAAAGAGAGAGAAACCTCTCTTTTAAACTAGAGTAGGGGGAGTAGATGTTGTGACCTAAAAAGTTCAGGTCTCTTCGAGACCTGAATTTCTAGCTCGCTTACAGAAGACATAAAGGTGGTTTGTCAGATGTGAGTTCAGAGAGCTGGCGAGAGAGCATCTGAGGAAACTATGCTGAATGCATAGTAAAGGACTCATTTGGCCAGACACCTTCAAAAAGCATATACAGCCTTTATCTGTCATAATACGGATTCGACAGGTGAACGTCAGAAATGTTAGCCAATGGCGCGAGTTCATGTCAAAGGTGGATAGCTGATCTTTAATCTATTTACCAACATACCCTTACAGGTTAAGATATAAATATCATTTCATTCCTCATTATAGCACAAATTAACATATGCACACACCAACAAAACTCACGCACTCTCTTCTCCATTTCCTCTCTGTTTAAGAGCTGACTTGAGCGTTGGAGGGGGTTCGCCGGAAAAACCTCCGGACCCTTTCTCTTTGCAGGGAGTTGGAGAGGTCTATTCGCTGAGCTTGAGTCGGAACTTCATCCTTTCGCGTGGTTCTGATAGGTGAGCAGAGGTATTGTTCGTGTGAGGTGTGTTGCTGGTGGAATTGTAATGTTAGGTCAAGTTTTTGGACACAACAATATTGTTCTTATTCTCATGCTTTTGGAACTGCCTTCTTTATCAATTTGTAGAGATTAAAATAGGAAGAGCCTCCACTCCAGGCACAGCTGCCTCCTCTGCTTTCCTCTTCCATTTCTTAGCATTTTTCTTCATTTTGTTGCCCTTTTCTCCATCCATCAAATCTCTCACCGTTAACTCCACCTTCAAATTGCTGTCTAACGCCATTCCAATTCCCCACTCGGTGCAGGCTGAATCGGCAATGGGGTGAGATGCTCCTATCTTTGGTCTCCGCCACGAACTCAGGGGCACCATAATGATCCATAAAATTGAACTCTTGCTGTTTTGCCAGCCCTCATGCCAATTCTGTAAGCTGATCCGCAGTCATCACAGTAATGTTGCCAAAATTCACAGACTCGGTTAGTATTCTATTATCATGATTGGAATGGTGTATTTGTGTTATTACATACTACAAGCTTATAATGCTACACAAATACTCAACCATCTCATACGATTTCAAAAGAGTATTATATATATAAGCTCAATTATCCAACCTCTTAAACAACTTATAAATTCTTGAGGCATAACAGCTTAATTATAAGGTCTTCAAAATAAGTTTAGCCAAACATCAAGCCAACTCCTTAATCAATTTCTCCAAATTCAAATAGGAAGAGCCAGCAGGAGCAGCAGCCTCCTCTGCTTTCCTCTTCCATTCCATGACATTTTTCTTCATTTCCTTACCCTTGTCACCATCCATCAGCTCTCTCACCAACAACTCCACCTCCTCTCTCTTCACCTTGCTGTCTATCTCCATCCCCATACCCCACTCCACGCAGCTGTACCGACAATTCGTCTGCTGTTCCGCAAAGAAGGGCCAGCAGATGACAGGCACCCCGCCAACGATACTCTCCAAAGTCGAGTTCCATCCAGCGTGCGTCAAGAACCCTCCAATAGCAGGGTGGATCAGCACCTGCTCCTGCGGGCACCAGCTCACCAGCATGCTCCTATCCTTGGTCTCCGCCACGAACTCAGGCGGCACAATGGCCGTCGCCCCGGCCACAATATCCGGCCTAATGATCCACAAGAACGGCTTCTTGCTGTTGGCCAGCCCCCATGCGAATTCTCTCATCTGATCAGCAGTCATCACGGTGATGCTGCCGAAGTTCACGTAGACCACGGACTCGGGGGCCATCGAGTCGAGCCAATTGATGCACTCGACCTCCTCCTTCCACAGGTTGGAGGTGAAGGATTGAAGCCTGTCGTCGTGGACGTGGTTCATCATGAGCTGCAGAGGGCCGAGGGTGTAGACCTTGGGGAACATGGCGGAGAGCGCGTCGAGCACGTCGCCCTCTAGCGCGTCGAAGGTGTTGAGGATCAAGGCTCTGGCTCTTGGGATGGCAGCGGTTTCTTGGATGAGGAAATTGAGCATCTTGTCGTCGCCATCGGTGGTTCTGATGAAAGATGGGATGTCGCGCACTCTAATGTCTTTCATACCTGAAATCCAGTCGATTCTTGTTTCGAGATAACCGTTTGTCACTTGGCTCATATCTGCGCATGTAGTTTTGAAATTTTTGTTTTGGTCATTTCTATGTAAATTCATAAAATAAATATATGTGACTCAAATATTTTTTTTCTGTGTAAATTGCAAAGTATCTATGTGACCGACTCTGTGTGGTGACTGGAGTTGACTTAAAGTGGAATCTCAATGGAACAAGTGATAGGTAACTTTTCTTTTTTTTTTTTTTTTTTAGTAATGATATTCGAACACACTGTGATCAGTCACACGCGTGAAAAAAAGAAAAATTGACTGTAAAAATGAAAATAATCACATTCTCCTTAGGATTTATGCTTTTCAGTTATGATATATTTCCATTTTCCATTTTTAGCGCGTGTGGCAACCATTTCATGAACAAACTTAAATAACAAAAGTGTTAACCATTTCGTGAATGAAGGGAGTACTATTTTAAGATTTGTAGATGTGTATTATAATGAACTTAGAGATATTGAAAAAAAAACAAGAAATCTGCCTTTCCTTCAATTATTTTCTTAACTAGGAGTATTTTTTTCTTACAGTTATTCGAAACATGATATTTTGTACGAAAACAGACATTAAAAATAAATAATAAATAATAAAAAATAAATAGAAGGCTAAAAGTTTTTCAATTCCCACTGACGTCTCTATAAGTTGAGTCTGTCACACTTGTACTTGAAAGATATAGTTTACCTGCCTTGTGTGATTTATAGGCTACTGCACGAGGACGGGAGTTGCCATGAAATAGTTGCTACATTTTGGATGACAGCGGTTTTAAGAAAATGGTAGATAGTACTGAATTATAGTGAGTATTATTGTGAGTGGAGTAAGGATCCCACAATAAATGTGAGTGGAATAGCAAAAAGTGGCAACCATTTCATGGACAAACTTAAATGGCAAAAGTGATAACCATTTCGTGGACGTAGGGAGTATTTAGATACAACCCACATATATTTGTTCCCATAGGGATGGCCTAGTGGTAAAAAGTGAGCGCCTGAGATTGAGAGGTCTCAGGTTCAAACCTCATAAAACGCCTCTATAGGTCGAGTCGGTCAGACTTGTACTTGGAAACTGTGGTTTACTTGCTCTGTGTGGTTTGCAGGCTACTGCACAATAGACGGGGTTTACCCAGTACGCACTGAAAGTAGCGGCTGCGGATTCCCACGACATAAAAAAGAAATATATATATATAGAAGGCTAGAAGTTTTTCAATTCCCACTGATGCCTCTATAGGTCGAGTCTGTCACAGCTGTACTTAGAAGGTGTGATTTACTTATTTTATGTGGTTTACAAGATATTGTACGAGAGCGGGCCTTTGTGTGGTTTACAGGTTACTGTACGAGAACGGAGGTTTATTCAGTACGCACCAAAAATAGTGACTGCGGGTTCCCACAAATTCAAAAAAAAAAAAACTAGAAGTTTCTCCAAATAATTGGTGAGAACAAAAGCGAAAATTGCTCGCTTAAACATAAAGAGTGCATTTACTTTCGAACGTATTTAATTTGGTTGTAAAATTTTTATTGAAAAATATTGGATAAGAAAATATGAGAAAATATTATTATTTTTATATTATTTATCATATATTTAATAAATTGGAAAATAAAATTATAGCATCATATGGTCGTTTTCCTCCCTCTTCCTATTTTTATGTCTTTTATAGAAAATATGATCACACTCCTACCTCCATATTAGAAAATAAAGAAAATAAGTTGTCCGGGGAAATTCTCAATCATATCTAACTAAAAAAATTAACAATCATAATAAACATGTGAAAAAAAAAATTAAAAAAAAATTAAAATATTCATTTTCCACCATTTTCATAAAAATAACGCACCCAAACTCTAAATATAATCTACTTTTCGAATGCAACAAGATGTCATATTTTGGTTGTAGAAACTAAATTATACTACTAATACTTCAATGATAAACAACTAAACATCTCTTTCCGATTAATATTTTAATACAGTTGCAGATTTCGCAAATCTTGAAGATAGGCATGCAATAGCAATGCTGTGACAATTTTGCCACCTCAAGGTGTGTCAGTGTATGCGGCTGTCAAATCTTATATTTTTATCAAATATTATCTCAACGGATATAATAATTGACCAGAAAAATACATCATATCTTCGTTGTTTACTAGAGGTTCACGGTTTAGTGGAATTCAGAATTTAGTAAAAAAAAACTAACGACAATTTTCTATTTTATTTTTGAAATAATATTTTTAACGGTTTCAAACATTACAATATTAGAAAATTTCACCCTCCACCTTATTATATTTTATTTTCATATTACCTAACAATTTGTTACTAATAATAGAACATCAAGTTATTGTAGACTTGTAGTACATACATGCAATAAATTTATGAATCTAATTAATGTGAATTTCATATGAAAGCATGCACAGTAAATCACATAAACTAAATATAAAGCCTACGAATAATTAACATGTATTGATAATTGATACTAAAGCATGCAAGAAGGAGAATAAAACAAAAATATAAGTAGTAGGTGGAAATTAAAAAATACACGTAAATATATACCGAGTAGTAATTACCTTGAAGAGGAGTATATCCTTTGTCAACAAGATTGCAATAGTGCGTATACGCCAAGAGACCGCAGGCGCTGGTGGTCCAAAGCAGCGCCTCCGGCAGTCCGAAGCGCTCGGCCGCCTTGAGCGTGAAGCTCATGACACCGTCGGAAACGATGCAGGTCACCGGCGGCCCATCGGCGGCGGAGCTGTTGAGGTTGGTGATGAGGTCGCAGAAGGGCTCCAAGCAGGTGGTGGTGGTGGAGACGCAGAGCGACGGTATGTCCTGGGTGGAGTCGGCGTCGGACGGCGGGAGGCCGTCGGGAATGGTCTGGAAGCGGAAGTCCGGCAGGCCGGCGACGGCGGAGGCGCCGCGGGAGTTGAGGAGGCGGCGGTGGTTGTACTCGGTGTTGACGAAGGTGATGAAGAAGCCACTATGGTGGAGGAGCTTTGCTAACTTGAGCATGGGGTTGACGTGGCCCTGCGCCGGGTACGGAATGCATACGGCGTGGGGTTTGCCTGAGATGATGATGGAACTGGAACCCATTGCACACGCTACTACTGCACCTACACACACACACACCCAACAGCGGTGGAAGAGCTACCTGAGTTTATGTGTATGTATGAATTGGTATGATGGTCTACTACTACTATATAATAATTGAACATCTAACGAAATACTAATATAACTCAATTTCATTAGCTGCCTGCTTCTTTATTAGATTTTATAATAGTTAATGATGATGGAACAAATTAATTTAATTGATCATCAGGATTAACAATATATACTCATTTAATACCTAAAAGCTAGCCTATTAATAACTACTACTCTCTCCGTCCATGAATCATATCCCCATTTGGGTTCCGACACGGAAAATAAGAAAGCTGATAAAGTTGTTTTGAGTGGGGTAAAAGTTAGAATGTAGGGGTAGTAGGATAATGACAAAAAAATAATGGTAATAACAAAAAAGATGTGGTATTGACAAAAAAAAGGTGGTATTGACCAAAAAGTGGGAATAAAGTTGTTGTGATGATCAAAAAGTAGGAATAAAGTTGTTGTTAGGTAGGACCACCGATGGCAAAAGATAGTAAATAAAGAAAAAGTAGGAGGGTATGGTTGTATAAAAAGGTAAGTAGGGATTTGATTCATGGACAAAAAAATGTGGGTAAATAGGGATTTGATTCGTGGACGGATCGAGTATAATATAGTACTACTATTATACTTGGCTGAAATGTTTTAGAAACCTAAGTTATATTATAACAAAATAAAAGTCAGTTGCTTCATTATTTTACCTTTCCTCTACGCTGGAGTAATTAACGTGCATTACTGTACAACTTTAGACTAATGGGTTGATATTGCAAGTTTCTGCGCCAAAAAAAAAAGAAAAAAACAAGAAGAAGAAGAAGAAGAAAAGAAATAGGTATCGAAATGTTGAATGATTTGCCTTAATTAAGTTTAGACTTTTGATGATAAAAATTGAATTTAATTATCTTAACAAAAAAAGTTATGTTTACATAACAAACAATAAATCCCCCTTCCCTCATCTAATTTAAGATTATATTTTATTTTTTAAAATAAGATTTTATGTTATCATCATTAATATAGAACAATCAAGACGGTCTTCTCATTTCAAGTTTTCAAACAAATTAGTTCTAGTCAAATTTGAACTCTCGTTATTACCTTTTGAAAATTAATTAATTTAAAATATATATCAGAGCAGTTGACCAACCAGCAATGCTGAATGACGAATGAAATACTAATAATTTAGTTGAACGTGATTTCTCGTGGTACAGTAGTATTAATTGAATATTGATAAAGATTTTGCGGGCATGCATGTGGCCATGTGATTAGCCCATATATTTAGGGACGATAGGTTGGGTACTCACCCCTCAGACAGTTCCTAAATTTAAATTCATGAATATTTTTTTCGTCTCAAATTTGATTAAAAAATAATTTTAAATTTATACTCAATCCGAATTTATTGGATAATCTGTTAAAAACCTGAATATTAAAAAGTAAACATCAAATGATAAAATATTATAAATATGATTAAAATATAAACATCAGTAGAAAATTTTACTAAAATTAATCTCAAGGCAAAGTACTACGAACTTGCAAAATCTTAAAACATAACTAGAAGATTATGAATTATTGATGATGTCGTTGTGTCGTCATATTTCGAAAGTAGATTTACAAAAGTAGAGGGGAAACATTAAAGACTTGACTCTTACAGAATATGTGTGTAGGTTAAGAAAATCAGATAAAATCCTAAATCTACTAGTAATATTTATAATTGTATAATAAATTATACAGATAATAATATATTTTATCTTATATATAAATGGGTTTGGGTAGCGGGTACCCGAAGGTAATTATCCAAATCCGACCCAAACCCGTCATGAATTTGCATATTCTTATCCAAATCCGTCCCAAAATCATTTAATATTTCTCAAACCCATCCCATCAGGATTTGGAAAGTGCGGGTACCCACGAAAACTCGACTCATTGCCATCCCTACATATATTATTAGCTCACAATGTTGAGTTTGACTAGTATGTTTTTATCTTTTTTGTTAATAAGGATAATTTAAAATTAATATTTGTAGCGTGTATTGATATAATTATTACATATAATAATTACAAATTACGCAAGATGAATTATGTTTTTTTTCTTCGAACGAAAGTTAAATTATGTTTAAAAAGTTCAACCATGACTGTCTCAATTAATAAAGTATCGGTAATATATTTTTATTAACACAGTATTTGAAGCCCATAAAACGGTTACAATTATTTTATATTTTTTGAAAGTTTCAACGCACGCACTACGCCGACGAGGTCTAGTTCAAGTAATTAACTGATGTATTTTAAGTTTGTTTTTAGTGAGAGGTTTTGAGTTCAATTATCAAAATATAGTGTAATATTTTCACATCTTATTTGATGACATAGTGGTCCCTGTATACAGAGTAATAGTTCCATATTTATGTAGTATAGAGATCTCACCTATATGGTAGTGTAGCGATTTATTTGATAATAGATATATACCTTATTGTAATTTCTTTAAAAAATATGAATATATAGTGATAATATGAACAGCTTCAAGATTGGAGGCCAATTTAATTACAACCTTTTTTAATAGGTATTTCTTTTTAATTATTGCACCTTCCACTCACCAAAGGTTAGCAATTTTTAATAATATCTTTTTATATTGCCTATATATCACACGTCTGCATGCAATTTAATGTATCCATGTTGCAAAGAGAGTACCAGTATTATTTTCTTTAATTTTATCGACCGATATACCTTATCAATTCAAAAATATGTAAAAGATATTTTTTTAGTTCTCAAATTTTAATTAATAAAATCTAAATGAATTGATAAATTTTAATTGAAATTTATTTAGATATTAATTTAATTATTAAAAAATAGATTGGTCCCTCTGTGGTCAATTGTACCAAATTTTTTGATTATGGATATATCTATTATCTCATACTCCCTCCGTCCCTGATATATCTTCCTAGGAGGGAGTGGCACGGGGATTAAGAAAAAATATTGATGAATTAGTTGTGGGGGACATCCGAAAAAGGAAAGATAGGAATTTACAAACCCCATTTAATCAAATTAAAATTGGTTGGATTTAATGGGTATATCCATATCTACCAAATACTGATGGACAAAATTGAGAACTAATAAATGGGTTTGAACGGGTTTAGAAAATAGCAATGATACCCATAATGGGTTTGGGTCTCCGTTGGGAAAACTAGGTGTAGTGACGTGCATATTTACTACTCAAACTCATTTATATATATGAAAAATAAAATATTATAAATATATAATGTAGTAATTTTATAGTATTAGTAAATCTAGAGTTTTATTTATTTTCATGCATCTCTTCAAACTAAGAGAGCTTTCACCAAATATTTTTTTTAAAACTCATGTAAGATTTTTGGTTAGTTTTGGATATTATTTAAATAAAATTTTATAGAAAAAGTAGCATATATACAACCTAACGTGTGAACCCTGTAACTTTTACAGCCTTAAGGGAACGCGTTGTTAAATCACTATATTACTCTATTTTTCTCTTCTTCTTTTAATTCTTTATCAGCAATACTTGCCAACCATTCTCTCTTGCCAGATTCATCTATTAACTAGATCATACTCTCTCCGTTCACAAGTATACCCACTTTATGTTAAACACGGAGTTTAAGAAAGCTGATAAAGTGAAAGTTAGTGGGGTAAAAGTTATGATGTAGGGGTAGTGAGATAATGATAAAAAAAACAGTGGTAATAACAAAAAAGAGATGATATTGACCAAAAAGTAATAATAAAGTTGTTGGGATGATAAAGATGTAGAAATAAAGTTGATGTAAGGTGGGGTCTTAAATGGCAAAGGGTAATAATTTCTGTAAAGTAAAGAGGGTAGTGTTGTACGAAAAGGTAAACTGGACATTTACTTACGAACACGTTTATTGTAGCAAACTGAACATTTACTTGTGAACAGAGTGAGTAATAAATGGTACTAAAACAAAATCCATTAGTTTTCTATTCCTCATCTCTCTCGTTGTCATACCTCGCTCTCTCTGTATTTTCTTCTCCAAAATCAATGTTGGCTTTCCCACCTACAGACAGTGGCGTAGTTAGGATTTCAGTTCAGAGGGGTCCAAATTTTTTTCACTTTGCGGGTAGTAGATAAATATTAAATCAGCAAAAAAAAAATCCAAAAAATACACAAAAAAATGCTATTAAATCAGCCAAAAAAAGATACTATTAAATCATGCTCACACCAAGATGCAGTAAACATAACATTAGAATCGAACAAATTCAAATTCAAGTCATACACCTCTCAATTACTCATCAACATTATTTGCAAACTGCAAGAAATTAAATTATTAAGTGGTGGGCATGTTCTAAGTTAACTAATCGGAACAAATCCACTTATAATCCGTGAGGTTGCACGAACACCTCTTTACCCAAATTGAGGGCAAATTAAAAAAAGATTACCAAAGATAAAGTGCAAATTAAGTTTTTTCTGATGTGTTTTACATATAATTATTTATTAATTAATTTACCAAAGATAAGGGCCAAAATTTTTAAATAAATAAAATAATGGCTATCAAGATCTCCAGTCCGTATCTCTTGTATTCATCTCTCCTGATATTTCGCTCCCTCTCCCAACTCTTTCACTCTTTCTCTCCTTCCACAACAATAACGTAAATATAAAAATATAAATCTCTCTAATCCTCTACAACAAAGGATAATTAAGAAATATAATTAAAAATAAAAATAAAAATTTCATATATATAGATAATTATTTTTCAAAAGTCAGGGGGTCCAATGCACCCACTGCCCCCTCTGGCTAGCCCCTGCCTACAGCGATCAACGGTGTTTATGGTGGCAATTTCCGAGTGTACCGTCATTGGCTTTTAACTATGTGGTGGATGTTGTTCCCAAAGAGTTTTCGATTCCGTCATACATGACGATGACGAAATTTCTGGAATTTAAATCGACTATGTTAGATTTGTAAAAAGGTTATCTGAAAATTTTAGATTTTAAGGCGGAATAGTAGTGAGATTGGATGGATATCTGCATACTTTTACCAAGAGTTTTTTTCAAATTTTAAATCCTTTATATTTTGGGCTTTGAAATTAAAGTGACGATATTGATATATTTGAAGACGATCAAATTTTCTGCGAGTTTGAAAGAGGATCTGTAAAGGTTTGGTTCTCTCTCTCTCTCTGTGTGCTACTAATGGAGCAGCGCCGTCTCGCAAATATCTGGTTGCAGCCTTCCGGAGCCATTTATCGCCGCGGTCCTCAAAGAAATCTCGAGTGCCTTATCGTATCTTCAAGGCCAAGGCCATCACCACAGAGATATCAAGGCTGGTAACATTCTTATCGACTTCAATGGCTTTGTCAAACTCACGGATTTCGGGGTCTCGGCTTCCGTTTAATAGTCGAGCTTGTCCAGCCTGTGTTGTGGTTGTTAACGACCATATTACAGTTGTTATGGAAATTTATGCCGTGTAGTCAGAGTAGGAGAACATGAAGGAGAAGGAGAACAAAGAAATATACCAAGTCTTTTCCTATCTTTCCTTTTTAAGATGATCCTCAAGTTTCTTCCTAACTATTTTGGATAGTACCTCACAACAAATTATTATCTCTTACCCTTACTTTATTAATTTATTTACCTAAAATACCATATATGGTCCGTCACTATCTCAACTAATTAATATATCACTATCCTCAATGTGGGACCCTTTCTCTACTCACAATAAATTCAATCATTTTTTCTCTACTCATAACTAATTCAACAACATTTTCCTTAATACTCGTGTCACGTCCTTCTAGGAAGAGACTTGGGGATCGGAAATAGTAAAAATTAACGACGTTAGAATTCTGTTATAAGGGAGGATTTATTCTCCCCTATATTTTATATATTGGGGTGTTGGCATCCCCAACCATCTCGAGACACCCACAAAAATAGAGAACAAGTGATGCAATCAAAGGCGTCTTGATTTATACACGCAACGGTCTCGAGACAGACGCGTGTATACACGCGCCTGCCCGAAAAAAGAAATGAATTTTGCGGCCACACGCAACGGTCAGAATTTTAAACGCATATATGGCCGTTGCCGGCGAGTTTAACGTCTATTTTTGCCGATTTTTTTATTTATCCTTTTTCCTCTATAAATACCACACCATATTCACACTCATTTCCACACCATTTCTTCATTTATTCTTCTACAATTCTTCACTTCTACAATTCAACTTCTACAATTTTTCATGGATCCAAACAATCCTTTGTCGTAGTCTTGATTCCCTGTCCGACAATGTGTACACGACGTGGGTCTCGATTCAATCAATCTCAACTCCCAACAAGCCGGCGAGTCCTACCCCTCCTTCACCACCGACAAGGATAGCCGAGCTCGGTGCCGCTGCCACCACAGTTGTCCGCCATCAAGACTAAAGGAAAGAAGCCAGCCACAGGTAGAAGCAAAGCCCTCGCCACCGCCGCTGCCGCAGCTGCTGCCACCTCCATCTATGACAATTTCAACGCCGTCAAACCGAAGCGGCAAAATTACACAGTTGAGGAGGCCACTGCCATGGAACAAATTTGGCAAGAGGAGACTTGCAATTCAATCATCGAGTCCGACATGTCCGACGAAAGATATTGGGGAAAAGTGGTGGAGCGATTCAACATGTTTGCAACCATTCTCAACCCACGCAAGAGCTTTTTTGGGCGCATCTCAATGCCAGTGAAGAATTGGATAATCGCTTTCGAGAAAGCAGAGAAGCAGAGGTCAAGCGGCGCTTCCGACGACATGGTGAAAGATGTGGCACATGAAATCTACAAGACAACAATCGGAGACTCTTACTTCAAGTATTCCAAGGCTTGGGAAATATTGCGCAACTATCCAAGATTCGTAGCGCTTCAATTTCCCGACGTTCACTCCATGAAGAGGTCGAATAATTTAGCAGAGGGCGCCTACACATCCTCGGCCTCCTCGGCGCCGAAGGCGAAAGCACGACTCCCCGACCGTAGGGTCGAGATGTGGCAAGAAAGGAAATAGTGAGAAAGGCCTAAGGAAAACGGAAGAAACCAACGACTAAGTCATCGGGGCTCGATTCCTTGTTGGATCAGATAAACACCCGTCTCACCGCCATCGCTGAGGCAAAGAGCACCATGGCAAAGACAATGCTCATTGCTGCTCGGGTGAAACAACATGCAATCGATATGAAAATTATTTAAAAGGATACGAGGTACATGCGAGGGAGCAGCTCGAAATCCACATGATGATGGTCTAGAAGGTGAAGGAACATTGGGAATGGACGTAGTTTCTTTTATTTGTAATTTTTTTATTTTTATTAATTAATGTATTGTGTTTTTATTTCAAGTACTTTTCATATTTCAATTAAAATGAATGCAAAATTCGATTTTCAGAAACTAATTATTTAGGGACAAAGATAAAGACAGCGCGTTGCAAAGATAGTGTCTCTATCTGGACCCCACAGGAGATGGAGACACTTAAGTGTCTCTAGCACTGTGAGTAGTCTAAGGGTTCACATGTAAGGGTAGTATATGCTACTTTTTCCAATTTTATATTGACGTTATAATTTAATTATAATCTTTTTTATTTTTTCTATTTAATGTTGATTTTATAGTATCAGAGGTATTACCTAAAAGGTTTGGAGGTTTGGATAGTTAAATCAATGTTTAATCCAGTTTGGGACGAGTATGGGTACAAAATATTTAATCAAGTTCAAATTTAAAAAACACTTTAATGGGTGAGTACTCGATCGCCCCACTACCATTCCTACCTTCAATATCAATTTACAATCAAAAGATAGTAAAGCAATGAAGTAGGCATTCCGTCTATAAAGCTCTCATCGATTATATATTAAAATCACGCAAAAGTACAGTTGAATGTCCGAATTGCAACATTAAGCCCATGTTTGGTTAGACATTTTTGGAGCTTGAAAACAGATTCAATTAACCGAATTCAATACTTCTTGCTTGGTTTGGGTAGTAGGTTAACTATTATCCTTACTTGAGAGCAATCCAAACCCTCCAAATGCAACCCTCCAAACTAGAGGAGTAATAAAATTCTTTCATCTCTTGATTCATTTTCCTTACAAGTGATTCATTTTCATTGTTGAGTCAAACACCTAATTAAAATAAGAGGTAATATATCCATATAGCCGCTTTGTTATAGTGGAGTACAATAGTTGTCCACCAATTTAATATTGTCAAAATTTAGCCAAAGTAAAGGTATTTTGGATGGAAATGCCCTTACTTTTCATAAAAGCCACTCATTTTTCTCTTTTCTCTCTCATTCTATTCTTTTTTCTTTGCTTTCACGTGACTTGTTCTCTTCTTTTTTTTCTTTCTCTTTCTTATTTCTGCTAATTTGTTTCTCTCTCTTTCTCTTCACCTTTTATTCCTTGCTTCTTTTCTTCTTCTTCATAATTTTTTCTTTTCATTTTTCTACGACCATCTTTTTTCTTTCTCTTTTTCTCTTTTTTCACTTTTCTCTTTGCTTTCCGCTCCAGCAACAATCTCGGCGACGGCGAGAAAATCAACGGCGGTGACTCGAAGTTGTTCTCCTCTCTCTTGCTTCTCTTCCCGCTCAAGCTCGAAACCATGCTCACTCGCTCCTCTCCTTCTCTTTTCTCTTTTCTTCCTGCTCTCGCTACAATCAGTCTCTATAATCGCTCTATTTACATCAATTCCTTGAAATATTGTAGTCGATTTTGAGGTATTGTTTTGTATTTTGTAGCTTTTTAAGTTTGATTGATGGATTGATTGCTGAGGTATTTGTTTGCATATGTGTTTCCCTGTATTTTTCGATTTTTTACGATTTTGTACAATTTTTCGATTTTATTACGATTTTGTAGTTGTTACGAATTGTTGTTTTCGTAACTGCATTATCATGTAATGTGGTGTTACTATTTTGTAGTTGTTACGATTTGTGATTTTTGTAACTGCGTTACGATTGTTACGATTTGTTTTTGTGTTACGATTTGTTGTTTTCGTAACAAGACGGTTGTTACGATTTTTGGTTTGTGTACGATTTGTGGTTTGTGTACGATTTGTTGTTTTCGTAACTTCTTTATCATGTAGTGTGGTATTAGGATATTCTAATTGTTACAATTTTTTATTTGTGTTACGATTTGTTGTTTTCGTAACTGCTTTATCATGAAGTGTCGTGTTATTGTTACGATTTTGTTTTTGTATTACGATTTGTTGTTTTGCGTAACAAGATTTGTTGCGATTTTGTGTTTGTGTTATGATTTGTTTTTTTTCGTAACTGTTGTATCGTATAGGACAGTGGGATAACACCGTACGAATTTAAAATCTTACTCCTTTTATGCAGATGAGTCCATCTTGTTTAATTGTTGTGCGTGGAGAACAGTGGGATGAGAATATATATGTTGATGGGAGAAAGGAGTATATTCTCATTCCTCTAATGGGTATAACCTTTCAACAATTTTTGAGTAAGCTTGGGGTGTGATTGGAAAAAGACCATAGCATGTATGCATTTGATGAGATGCATTTGATCTACAAGGCAAATTGATACGAAATGTTGAATTCGCAACAAGAATCATGATAAACTGATACGCATTTATAAAATCGTAACATGGAATCATGTCCAACTAATACAAAATCAGAAATTGGTAATAGAGAAACAAGACACATTTGATACGAAATATTGAATTCGTAACATGGAATCATGACAAACTGATATGAATTCATAAAATCGCAACATAAAATTATGACAAAGTGATACGAAATTATAAATTCGTAACATAGAAACAAGGCATATTTATACGAAATATAAAATTCGTAACATGGAATAATGGCAAATTACAAAATCATAAATTCGTAATAGAGAAACATGTCATGTTGATACGGAATAAAAAAAATTGTAATTCGTAATAGAGAAATAATTCATGATGTAATGGAGCGCTTTTCTGAATCTTGAGACGATTTCGAGGAGCTTCATGAAGGCTCCAAGTGTTGATTTCAATGGATATCATTTATTGTGTTTTACCCAACTGTTAGCATAATTCGGTGGTCTTCTGATATCAGATTCTTTAGTTTAAAGTCCATTTGTTCTACAATAAACAAACAATAAAACCAAATCAATAATTCAGAACATGTAAATAATGTTACGAAATAGCAAATTATGTTACGAAATTATAACTCATAACACGGTTACAAAACACAACCTGTTACAATTTTAGAATTTCGTAACTGATCAGAATTAGTTACGGCATAACAAGGATTCACAACAAAAGCAAAGGAGCACAATGTTGCGAAATTTGAAATTCGTATCAACAATAAGTGTTACTCCCTCTGTCTCACGAAATATGTCTCCCTTTTCTTTTTGGGTTGTCTCATGAAAAAATGTCTTCTTTCCTTATTGGGAAATAATTAAATGCATTCACACTGCTTTTACATTTGCATTCACACTGCTTTTACATTCTTTATTATTTATTCAAACCATTTTTACATTCTTTATTATTTATTCACACTACTTTTACATTCTTTATCATTTCTCCTTAATTCCCATGCCGAACACAAGTAAGGTATTTTTCGTGAGACGGAGGGAGTATAAAATTATACTTATTAACCGGGTTAAAAACAGAACAAAAATATGTACATCGTAGAAATGTGTTACGAAATTCAAATTTCGTAACTTCGTTACAAAATCACACACACCAAAATTAGTTACGAATTTTGAAATTTGTAACATATGTTACAAAATTGGTAAACATTTGTTACGAAATACGAATTTCGTAACAACATAATTAGCAGTGTTACTAAATCGCACAAAAAAGATCAATAAGCATAAAAATGACGATAGGAAATACGAATTTCGAATTTCGTAACATTGATACAAAATATCCAATATGAAATTCTAAATTCGTAACAAAGTTATAACCTTATTATGAAAATTACATTTCGTATCATTTATTCTTGCTTTTCGTATCATTACTCCAATACGAAAATCTAAAATCGTAACAGAATATTAAATACGAAATTGCAATTTCCGTAACATGAGTAACAGATCTAAGAAAAAAACAGGCGATAATTATAAGATTCGTATGAATTCACCCATCAGTTCAACCACAAATCGTATCAATTCACCAATTGTAGCAGTTACGAAATTCGTAACATGTATACCAAATCTCCAATACGAGAATTTCAAATCGGCAAAAATGTGTTACGAAATTCGAATTTCGTAATTTCATACTGATACGAAATGACAAAATCTTAACAAAAAATCAAGGCATAATGGTACGAAATGACAAAATTGTAATATGGTAACCCAGTATAAAATGAATAAATCGTAACAAATGTAAATTCGTAACCATGTATGCAAACATGCGAAAAACTAGATTTAAAACACCAATACATCCAAATCGGTCGGAAATTAATTACCCTAAATATACCACGAATCACCAGGAATCATATAAAAACTTGTAAATCATAAAAAACAATACGAAAATAACATTATTTCAAGCTAGATCTAGGATTTTTCTAGAGAGAGAAAGATGGAGAAAGAGAAATAAAATCGAGAGAGAGAGTAGGGAAGATCTCGAACCTTGAGTTCTGTCAAAGATATTACGAGCTCCATGATGGTTGGGAGGGGGGCAGCGTCGGCGACGGTTTCCTGCGAGATTTAGAATATTTTTAGATGGAGAAAGAGAATGAAACAGAGAGAGAAAGATGAGAGAAGAGGAGAAAGTGAAGGATGGAGCAGCGTGGTGGACGAGGCGACAACGGTGGCGGTAGTGAAAGAAATGCGACGATGGTGTCGACGGCGAAATTGAGGATGCAACGCTGGTGGTGGAAAGAGAGATTTGAAAGAGAGAGAAGAGAGATTCCTGGAAGAAAAAGGAAAAAAAAAGAGAGGAAGGAGAAAAATAATGAATGAAAAGAAAAAGATGAGATAAAAGTAAATAGGTTGAAGGGTAAAATCGTCCACAAATTGTGAAATTGATTAAAATTTGACAATATTAAGTTGTAGTAGTATGACATAATTTGTAGTCTAAGAAGTCCATGTATAACTACATTCCTACTCCTCTCTTAAAATAATGGTTACAGTTCTCCCTCCCCTCCCTACTTAATTTCATTCTATACGAAATAGTTATATAGAAGTACTTGTACAGTTATAAGTTAGACTTGCAACATTAATCAAGTGTTCTGCATGTGCGTTCAACTTTATAGTTTAACTCGAGAGGACAAGAGTACGTACACCATGAAGAAGAAAAGAAGCAACACATGAGGAAGCCACATGGTACGTAATATCTATAATATTAATCATTAATTTTTCCTCATATACTTTTTAGATTTATTTGTGTCATAGAATAACTTATATTGTTGTACATGTACATATACAATTACGAAGTTGGGCACCTTCAATCTGTATCCAATGGAAATAACGGATGTAATTAAGTAGACGGATGATGACTAGTAAAGAGTTATTAGAGAGTGTTGGTGATGGTGATGGTGATGGTGATGCTCACAGCGGTTCTAGAGGCCAAGGACCTCGACGGTCGCCCGGACAATTTCTTTTAATAACTATATTTGTGCTGATTTTTTTTTTTTTTTTTTTTTTGTATTTTTCCTACTATTACTTGTATAATTGTAAGTTTGTCAGCCCAAATTTGCGACTAAATACATAAATTTAATCTAGCCCGGTCATTTTTTAAATCCTAGCTTCGCCCCTGATGATGCTGAAGCCTGAAACGTTGTAATTGATGTGGTAGAGGATGTAGGCAAATGTAAGCGAATGTAGCTGAATGTAGGTGGAAATTTAGAGAGAATGAGTAGTAGAGGGTTGAAAAGATGCTGCTTATTAGATTTAGACTGAATTAAACAGATTTTGCCAACACACGCATACAAATCTATAAATACATTAGGCTATCCACAACTCTTAGAGCACCCTAAGGGTGCTCTAAGGGGTGCTCTAGCACTCGAGCACCCTTAGAGCACTCTACCCCTGCAACGCAAGGGTGCTCTAAGGGTGCTCTATCTTTAATATTAAAAAATTCCCCATTTTCATTTATTAAATTAATTCATCTATTTGTAAATAAATTAAAATACACTAATAAATAAATAATACGAATTTTCCATTAATATTTGAAAATTGGAAAATTACATGCCGTTGACAATAAAAAAAAAACACTACATAATTAAAAAAAATAATACATAAAACTAAAAATTACTTAAAAAAACTACGCCCACCCTCGACATGCCTTCACCTCCTCCACCATCTTCCGGTGAACTTCCTGCTGCTCCGGCGTCATAAATCTCGTGTCCCTGGAGACAATATCCAGGTCCATCTGATCACATCGCTGCTGAAGATACTCGGACTTGAGGCGTGCACTTTCCATCTTCGCCCGAGCTGATTCCCGCATCGCCACCGCGATCTC
Source organism: Schizonepeta tenuifolia (assembly GCA_029490685.1). Classification (NCBI taxonomy): domain Eukaryota; kingdom Viridiplantae; phylum Streptophyta; class Magnoliopsida; order Lamiales; family Lamiaceae; genus Schizonepeta; species Schizonepeta tenuifolia. Next base: position 37,987,531 of record CM055957.1, on the reverse strand, counting down.
ATGCTTGGCCTCGGCGAACTGGCTAAGTCGGGAGCTAACTCGATCCATGACGGAATCGTACTGGGACGACCCTTCGACCGGCTTCTTTCCTTTGCCCATTGCCCTGGCCCTTGCCGCATCTCGACCCTCCGGTCGGGAAGGCGCGCTTTCTCCTTCGGTGGACTGGGTCTCCTCTGCCGACGACTGGGATTGAGAGGATGTGTAGTTGCCCTCCACCGTAGTCTTCGTCCTCTTCATGGACTGTACGTCTGGGAAATTGGCTAGGTGGAACTTGGGGTTTTCCCTGAGGATCTCCCACACCGTGAAATAGCGGAAGGCAGGCGCCTGAGCATTTGCCTGGTAGATCTGTTGGGCCTGGTTTTTTACAAACTCGTCATCGACGCCGCTTGGCCGGCGAGCATTTGCCTGCTGCCAAGCCGACATTCAGTGTTTCACGGCGGTCTGGATGCGGCCGAAGAAGCTCCTCACGGCTTTCTTGTTGAGAGCCAAGTTGAACCTCTGGTTGAAGTGCTCTTGGATAACGCCCCAATATCTCTCGCCGGACTGGTCGCATCCGACGATGGAGTTGTTGGTCTCCTCCACCCAAATCTGTGCAATGTAGGTGGCTTGTTCGTCCTTGTAGTTGTGTCGCTTGGAGCGGACGGGTTCCTCGTCATCTTCGGCGGCAGCGGCGGCAGAGGTGTCAACGGCTTTGCCCTTCCCCTTCTTCTTCCTTCCTCTGGCAGCGGGCTGGGACGGCGGCGGGGCCAAAATGATGCGATCCTCGGTGTTTGTCGCCGGACTGTCGGAGTCCGGGGAGAACGACGGGTAGGATTCGGCGGAGGCGGCGGTGTTGAGGTTGATTGAATCAAGCCCCGCCCCCGTGTAGAAATTCGCGTCGTCGGACATGTCGGGATACCACGCCGACGAATATGGGTTGTTGGGATCCATAATTATTTTTTGAGAAGGTTTGCTTGAAGAATTGTGGAAGATGAAAGATTTTGAGAGATGAAAATAAAATGAGAGGTGTGAAAATGAGAGAGGTGAAGAGAGTATTTATAGGTGGTAAAATGAAAAAAAAAAAAAAAAAAAAAAAAACATATAAATCGAGCCGTTGCCGGCTTCGAATCCAACCGTTGGATTTTAATTTTTTTTAACGTTGGCGCGTGCATTTGCACGCGCTTGACGTTTTTTTTTTTTTTTAAATCGTAAAGCGCGTGTAATGCACGCGCGTGCTCGAGCTGTGCTCGAGCTCCTCTCCTCCGCCACGCACCTGTCTCGAGCACCCCCCCTGCTCGAAATAGGCTCGAGCACCCTTGCTCGAGCCGCGATGTGGACAGCCTTAGAAATTATTTCTCTTCTATGATGGTATAATGAAAAAAAATTGCCTGATTTCACTATTTATTAATGGGTCTGATTTTGGAATATATATTCCAAGACACGCGATGGTGGATCTATTAACATGTTAGTCAATCATGGACCTAATCAAATCAATATCGATATATGTCACATATCATTATTTAAAAAAAAAATATCATCCCCACGTGCTTAGAGCTGATTGCAAGTTGTTTTCTAAGAGCATCCGCAACAAGAGTTGAGTAAAATCTAGGTTAATAGTCGGGAAGCGTGATTTCAATGATTGGTGGTGTTGAGTAAGCCCTAGATTGATTTTTCCACATTGATGGGGTTGAGTAAGACCTAGGTTTATAATCATTGCCAATAATTGAATAGATTTTATTTTTGTTATTATTTTTTTATTTGTAATAAATAATATAAAAAAATATTTAATTAAATTCAAAAATTAATAAATGACAATTTTATTGAATTTAAAAAATTAAAACATACAATAATTAAAAAAAATTACAATAATTAAAAAAAATTAGGGCAACTACTCCCACTGAAATTCCTTTGCAAGTTTGCGGACGACTTTTTCGTGCGCCTCCTTTTCAGCGGGAGTAAAATTAGATGTATCTGTAATATAGATACCGTACACCCACCTCTCCCTCGTTGACTGGGTTTCTGTTGCGAAGTTCTCGGCTACGGCTGTCAACTCTCTTCTCGCCGCCTCCTTTGCCGCCGCTTTGCCCTTCCTCCCCTTCTTCACAACTTTCACTTCTTCGTGACGAACCTTTATCGTGTTTGCATCGCTCGCGGATGTGGTGGGTGCGGTGCCGCTAGCAGACGAAGTATACTCGCCGGCTTCATTTATCCGCATCCGCTTTTGGAGCTGTTGGTATCTTCGAGTTGGAGAAGCTCGGGATATGCTTCAAGAGTTCCCACGCAGCCCTATCCTGGAACTCTTTCTTGTACTGGGCCTGGTAACTATCTTGGACCTCAGTGTACAGATGGAGGTCGTTCCGCCCGCTTCCGAGCTCGTCTTTTTCTCTGATGTAGATGGCAGCGAAGTTCTGGATCTGTTTCTTGGCGGAGCCCCATGCGCTCTTCATCGCATCCTTTTCTCTTGGCGCGGCGGGAGCTAGGAACTTGTTGAAGCGGTTACATATTTTCTCTCAGAACTTGGCCGAGGTTTGGTAGTTGTTGATCATCGCATCTAGCCTGAAATCAATGTAGCACTGTACGAGGAATTCAATATCAGTGGGTGTATAGTTAGGACCTCGCAGTGGCTTCGATGAAGTGCTTGAGTCTTTGGGCTGTTTAGTGCTGCGGCGTGCTCTTCCCTTCCCATTGGCCGAAGAAGTGGCCGTGCTTGAGCTTGCAGGAGCTTTTCCCTTGCGGCGGGGCGGTGGTGTTGGCTCATGTTCCTCTGATTCTTCTTGTTGGGAATCTTTATACGCCTCTTCCTCTTCCTCCACCTCAACATCATCGTTGTCATCGTTGAGGTTGAAACATCTAAATCGAGCAGTCTCCGACGGCAGCGTGGAGAATTGAGAGAAATCGAATGTTGGGAGAATTGAGAGTACCCCCGCAACTACGAGTAGCCGTAAGAAGGCGGAAATTGGTAGTACCCCGGAGACTGCGAGTACCCAGTCGACGAGGGGAATTGGGAGTACCCTGGAGACTGCGAGAACCCAATCGACGGGGAGAATTGCGACAACCCAGTCGACTGGGGAAATTGGGAGAACCCCGTCGACGGGGGGAACTGGGAGAAACCCGGCGATTACGCAAAAGGTGCAAACCCGGCAGGGCCCGAGTATTGGCCGAAACCGGGAGAAGGGGGAATTGGGAGTTTGGATTCGCCGGATTGGGAGGTTGGTTTGGTGGGTCTGAAGCGCAATACTGCTGGTACCACAAATTGAACTGCTCGTCAGCCATTTTTTTTGCACGAAATAAGATTTCAAGTTTGTAATTTTTTGTGGAGAAAGAATGGATGAAGAAGGGAATTTGTGTAGAGAATGAATGGATGATGAAGGGATATATATAGTGAAATTTTTTGTTGTAGCCGTTGAAATATTTTAGCCGTTGCTGCAATTTTTTATTTTTATTTTTTATTTTAATTAGCAAATAAAAAAATAAAAAATTACACGGACCAATGGGAACACGCCACATATCCCCATGTTGTTGCATCGTCGAAGTCGAAGGCGGTGTCGATAAATCGACACAACCTTCGACCTTCCCCTCGTTCTCGCTGGGGTCGAAGCACCCACAACGGGTTCGTTCTCGCCTGTGTCGAGTGAGACGGGGTCGAGCGGCGCTCAACACCGCGATCGACACCGCCGCTCGACACCCGCTGTGGGTGCTCTAAGAACATCCACAATAAGGATCTTGTTAGACCCGGGTCTATCACCGGGAAGCGTGATTTCAATGATTGGTGGTGATGAGCAAGACTCTGGATCTATTTTCCAAAGTGGTGAGGTTGAATAAGACCGGGGGTCTATAATCATTGGCAATGATTGAATAGATTTTATTTTGTTATCTTTTTTTATTTGTAATAAATATTATAAAAAAATGCTTAATTAAATTCAAAAATTAATAAATGACAATTTTATTGAATTTAAAAAAAATACAATAACTAAGAAAAAAAATACAAAGAGGAAAAAAAAGGTACAATAATTAAAAAATAATAAAAAAAAAAACACAAGAACTACTCGCAAAGTCGACCGAAACGTGTCCAAATCTCTTCAATCATATCGTCCATAAGACGTTCCGGGGCACGTGCATCCTGAATCCGAGCTTATCTCTCAATATATTGGTGGAGTGGCGCTGGCAAACCTTGATTGACTGGTGCCCGTTCACTTGTCTTTCGCCCCGTTCGCTCGATTCAGCAGGGCCCTTTATAATTGTCCAACGAGTTTGGAGGACGCCGGAAGCCCTTTCAACGTCTTACGAGCAGCTTCTTGCATCCAAGCGAATCGCAGTCTCTTTGGATTTGTTGGCGCATTGAGCGTCTTCACGAAATATGCCCACTTCAGATAGATGTCGTCGACGATATAATAGCTTATGTGGTGCTCGCGGCCGTTTGCAGTGAATTCAGTTGACGACGCTCGTCCATTGAGGGCGTCGTTGAAGAGGAGGGACTGATTGAGCACATTGATGTCGTTGAGAGAGCCGGCGATACCGAAAAAAGCATGCCAAATCCACAAATCTTAGGAGGCGACAGCTTCAAGGATGAGCGTTGGATAACCCTTTCGTCCAGTGTACATTCCTCTCCAAGACGATGGACAATTCTTCCATGCCCAGTGCATACAGTCGATGCTTCTAAGCATCCTGGGAAAGTCGTGCGTCCTCTCGCGCAATGCAGTGTCCTAGCGGTGTCAGTCTCGTTTGGCCGCCTCAAATAGTAGTCGCCGAAAGCAGATCTGATAGCCCGACAGGAATTTTCGAGGATCTGATTGCCCGTTGAATCTCCACAGTGCAGATATTCGTCGTATTGTTTCTGCTGCTCCACCATTCGCGAGTTGCCTCAGAGCAACGGTGCACTTCACAAAGACGTGAAACCCCAATCTTTCAGTGGCATTCGGGTGTTGTTGAAAATAATGCTCCCGAGCCTCAAGAGTTTGAGTTATTCTCAAGAACATGCCCTTGCTCATTCGAAACCGCTGGCGGAAGACAACATCACCCCATATAGGGTGGTCGTCAAAATAATCTCGTCGGAGGTGTTGTTCGGCCTCCTCATGATTCCGGTGCAGGTACGTCCTCGTTTCCGGTTCGTCATCCGACGAATCAGTCCCGTATGCTTGTTGGTAAAGCTCCATGGCTCGCTGGCTCAACTCGATACGTCGGCGGCATCGCTCCTCCTCCTCTTCATGATTGAAGCTTGCACCTGACCAATTCATTATTTTTTTTAGGAAGAAAAATGTGAATTTTTTTGGGATTTAATTGAATTTTGAAGATGTAGAATGAAATTTGGTGTGAAGTATGAATGAATTGAAGAGGTATTTATAGGGGATGAAAAATGTAACCGTTGGGATGGAAAAATGTAACCATTGTTTTTTTTTTTATAATTTCTGAAAAAAAAAATTAAAATTAAAATTCGGACCAATAGCCACTCACCACGTGGACCGAAGGAGGAATGGGGTTAGGTTGAGAGCGGTGTCAATTTATCGACACCACTCTCGACGCTGGCCGCTCGACCCCGGTGTCGATAAAAGCCACAACAGCTTCGACACACCCGGAGTCGATAAAGGGTGAGGTCGAGGGGATCGACACCGCGCTCGAAGCCGATGCTCGACCCCCCGCTGCAGCTGCTCTAATAGCAAAAAGTACACAAACTTTGATCGAATTAAATTTTTTAATGAACTTTAATTTAGACAAAAAAATTGTATGAAATTTGAAATTGATAGAATTTCTAACATAATTTTAACTTTGGCCAACATTGATTTTAAATTAACCACTCAGAATTTGACCAAAAGATACATGAACTTTGGAGTTCTGTCTTGAATTGTTGGAAAGATGTTGAACTCCGACAACTGTGCCATGTTGGATATTCTAACTGAATCAACTCAACATCAATTTTACCCAAAGTTAAAGTCATGTGAAAATTGTAATGAAATTTAAAATTCATGTAGTTTTTAGTCAAATTGAAAGTTAATGTGAAAATTCAAAATTTGCCAAAATTCATGTATTTTCGGTCATTTACCCTAAGTTATATGACAAAATCTCTTATATTGGATAATAGTCGTCTCAGTTAGAACTTTTTTATTTCTAATTAAAATTTATTATTCAATTAAATACAATTAATATTAATAAATTTAAAAAGGCCTAGGTGTGGGCCGGGTTGCCTTTTAAAAGTTTTGATAAATTCTCAAATGAAAGAATTACAAACTGTAATAATAATAGTAGAGCCAAAGCATGATGGGCCAGGCATGCTAGCTTCGGCATTAGGATTTGAGTAATTTTAAACATAGCTCCTATCTCTCTCTATATAGCCCTCGATTGAAAATAATATTTAAAATAAATATGAGCCACCAATTAAATCATCAAATCAAGCATATACGTACACACTGCTTTCATATTTTTCTGCTTTTCCTTCAAATTCTTGTGCGCCTCTCTTCTTTTAAAATTCTTTATTTTGTCTATTTTTCTTTCATCTTCTTCCCCCATCTTCTGCTAATCTGGTAAAATTTTTAATTTTTCCCATCAAATTGTTATGTTGATTTTTTCCACAAAACTCATGCTTCAATTTGATAAGTCCATAGAATAATTTAGTCAATACAATTTACAATATCTTTGTCCTCAATAACATACAGACACCGTAACATAATTTATCAAATCACGATTAAAGAGTACAAAATACATAATCAGATGAAATAAATCAAAATACGATTTTACAGAAGAACATATCAGAGCACGAATATTTAGAATAAGAACGAATGAACTTTGAGTAGAAAATATTTGCTAATTATTTGTGAATGCTCCAATTTTGAGAGGGCGGATGATTGTAGCACTCGTGTGGCAAAAATCAGAATCGCCACCTTGACGAAGCTAACCAATGAAACAAAACCCTCGACGTAATTGGAGATGCAAATTTCGGTGGTATAGAAATTGAGAATTACAAGAACCCAGATTATACATAAACAAGTTAACACTATGCACAAAACTCTGACAGAAATCTTGACTGCAGACTCATAAGCTCAAAGCAAAAATCTAGGCAGCAAAAAATCATAATCGTTAAAACCGCAATAAATTTGACTACAGTTCTTGAGTCGATTATGACATCCAAGCATCATCAACCCTTGCTTCCTAAAATAATGCAACCTTTTTCTTGTACTAGTTTTTAAGGAAAAGGTCTAACACAACTAATTCCTCTTAAAATAAAAATCATATGAATCATCAACCGACATAGAACATCCCTGAAATTCATATAAAAAACACACAACTACCAGCAAACATGTATAAACCGAAGTATAAGCAATTAATCAACTAAATAAATTCAGCAATTAGAATGAAACTGATCGAGGATAAGATTAGGATACCACTTAGATGCAGACGAGATGAGAGAGAGAAAATTCCCAAGTCCGAAGTGCGAAGAGGGAGAGAAATGGTGAAGGATTGGAATTTTGCGGTTCTACAAATTACAGTAGAATTGCGTGGAGAGTACGCGGATTAAAACTTGTACAGGATTGGTAATAAGGTGAGGAAAGAATATCATAGGAAGCAGAGAAAAGGAAAAGGAAAAGGAATGAAATTTGTGAAGCGTGGGTGGCTAAGAAGAAATTAGAAAAAAAGAAGCAAAAAATATCGATTCTTTATCCATGATTTAATTGGCTATGAGGGTAAATTAGCACATTCATATTTATTTTAATTATCATTTTAAATTGGGGTCTATGTGGACAGAAATAGGGGTATGTTTAAAATACAAATTGAGCCTAATTGAGCTCTTCAGCATTCCCTCCCAACTAGTATAATATACAACATTGCTTTGATGTTTTAATTACACAATTATTAATGAAAAAAATTATGCCCATAATAATCTTATTTAATGATAATTTCACAATAACTTCGCATCCAAATTAACTCTTGGTCTTCTTATTATGCGAGATGACTTTTCATGTCACCAAAATTTTATTTGGAGCAATAATACTCTATACACCGTAAGTATAACACGAGTTTTAATAAATGGTTAATATATTGATTTTGAGTGGAGAATAAGACTCATATGATGAACTATTGTGAGATTTAAAATAAAGGTAGTGGGTGATGTAATTATCCAAAATCAAAAGTGATACTTATCGTGGACGTATGCAAAAAGAAATTGTGTTATACTTATCGTGGATGGAGGGAATATTAATTTAAGGAAATTAACTCTTGATCTTCGTCTAATGCTTTTGCCGATCTTCTTGATCTCCATAATTTTGGATAAGTTTGATTGGGAAAGGTAAAAATAGGTATGAACTATGAAGTAGAGAAGTAGTGGTCCATCAGAATTCGGGGTAAAAGAAAAGGGAGATACTTAATGACATATAGGTAAATAAATGAAAGTAAATATTGGTATATATTCCTAAAATGACTTTTTAAAAAAATTCAATGAAAATCACCAAAATATTAATTATATAATTTCAGTTTTCCGAAGGTACATCCAAGAAGTACAATTTCAGTTTGTAAGTAGTGAGATTTAGGGATCAGATCCACAACTACTCGAGAAAAAAGAAAAGCCCATATAATTTCAAAGATAGGAATTTGAATTTTAGAGTGCAATGCCTGGCCGGCCGCCTCCAACCGTTAAAAACAACAACCTCCAATTCGCAATCGAAATTCAGCTTAGGCTTCTTTATTTAGGAAATGCAAAATAAATACAGGAAATTTAAATACTTACTATTAAGAGAGAGAAGGGGACCGATAAATAAAATTTTCCTTTCAACTTATCCAATAAAATAAATGGGTTTAGCCCAACCTATTTGGGCCTGTCTTTAAGATTTAGTTCACCAATTGGAGTTATTTCAACATCTACTTGTGTAAATAACACAAAAAAAAAAAAAAAAAAAAAAATGCTAACAAACTTTGACCGATTTGATATACTATACTGCATCGTGAGAGATTTTCTTTCTTTCACTTGTATATAATACTTCCTCCGTCTCATAATAAGTGACTCTATATTTTTTATTAAATTATTTTATTATTATAAATGATTTGTTTTGAAATAAAAAAATAGTTTATTCTTTCAAAAGTTGTTGATCCAACCACTTCAACCACTTTATCTTTGTACCTTAATATTTATGCCCAAAAATTTTGAGTCACTTATCACATAATTAAGGAAATATAAGTATTTGAGATGTTTCCTTTCAAAAAAACTAAGCCCTCCGTCGAATATACTTGTCATATTATAGATTATACGATTTTAAGGAATTAGTGGGTGGTGTAGGTAATGATGTGAGTGAAGTAAGAGTGCTACTTTAAATGTGAGTGAAGTGTTATGTGGATCTTAATGTTATAAATGAACGTGGCAATCTTGTGGACGGACCGAAAAGAAAATAATGACAAACACATTGTAGACAGAGAGGAAGTATTTGAGATTTTAACACTTCGTCATCTCTTTTTCATAACCTTCTAATACTTTGCGACCCAATAAAATAAAATAATGGAACTTATAAAAATAAGGGTTATTATAATGAACATATATGAATTTTAAGTCATCTTTTATTTTTTTCTCACGAATTTTCAATTTTTTATAATAATACACGAATTTTTGGTCAACTTTCATTTTTTTCATAAACTTTCAATTTTTTATATCAATACACAAACTTTATGTGACAATCGAGAGTATTGAATCTCCATACGTCGTTGTTTAATCGCTATATTAACATGCCTAAGGGTCAGTGGCAGATCTAGCCTTGTACAAGGGGGTACAAATCTACCCCCCCCCCAAAAAAAAAAATAGTAGTATTATATACTCCCTCCGCCCATTTATTTCTTGTGCATTTTGCCATTTTCGTCTGTCCATTTTAATTTTGTGCATTTTCATTTATAGTAACTTCCCCCTACACATTTACCCTACTAATAATACTTATTCACAAAAATATCATTAGTGGACCGAAATTAAACATCATAACCCAACCCAATTAACAATAAAATAAACCCACTAAATATGGGTGAGACCCTCACTCCACTCACTACACATTTTACCAACTTTTCTTAGTGTCCGTGTCATCCCTCAAATGCACAAGAAATAAATGGACGGAGGGAAATATATAGATATATTAATAAAAATAATATGTTTATATTCTTTTTTTTTTACCTCATTGTCTCATTCTCAAAAATCACAACTGTGGCCCAAACAATTTATTTTCAAAACTCTTAGTGAATGAAAAAAATTAAAAGCCCAAACACATATTAAACCCACAACAAAAATAAACCAAAAAATGAAATAGAGATGAATAGTGAGGAAAATTACAGAGAAGTAGCTTCTCTACTCCAAAACTCAAAATTGATATATTCATGGAACATATGAAACTAGATGATGAGTTTCAAAATCTGCACGATATTGATTCCCTTTCGATTAAACTTGTTGAAACAAAGAGACATGTGACTTATCATCTAATATTTTTGCTCATCAAATTGGTGTTGATTCTTCCGTATTAATTATGTAATTTTTTTTTCATTTTTATTTTGAAGTGTATTTACAATGGATGAATAACAATTAATTAAGCTCTAGTCTTAGTCACATTAGGAAAGATATCTAGACCTAAAAACAGACAATTCGACACCTCAAAAAATTTGGCTCAGGGACTTCACCCCCGAACCCCCAAGCATGGGGGTCTCCCCCTGCAACCCCTCATACACTTAACATTTTGCACCCCAAATTCAAAATTCTGGATACGCCACTGCTAAGGTTTAGGGTGATATTGAGTGAAAATTTCTCCGTATTTCTCCTATAAAGACATTAGGGAAGAAAAAGACTGTAGCATATGAATTTGATTTGGTTATGAAGATTAATGGCAAAATTGAGAAATTAAGAAAAATATGGAGAAATTTTGAAGAAGAAAATACTCTTATCTTTTATAGGAGAAATATGAAAAAAAAAAAATCTCCAAAATATCAACCTTACACTCTAGAAAGATAATTACATAGGTTTGTTAATTATGAAATTAAACGATAACTTATGAAGACTAAAAAATGAGGTCGTTTAAGTTGGATGATTTGAAAAGATTGCACACTCTCAATTGACACTTAAAAATTCGTGGGAAAAATGAAAGTTGACCGAAAATTTGTATATTATCACAAAAATTTAAAGTTTTTATAGGAAAATTGAAAGTTAATCCAAAGTTCGTTTATTTTCATGATATATTAACCCTAGAAATAAATCAGCTTCCAAGAGATATACAGTAACTTCGTTTGCAAATATGAAAGCTTACAAGTACAAAACGTTCATTTAAATCTAAAAAAAAACTCACAAATAATTGTCGAGCTCAGAATCACCTTGTAGCCTTGTCTAGTTGTAGGTAAACGCAAAAATAAGTGTTAAATCTTGAAAGCTTCCAGGAAAAAAAAAATACCTAAGAAAATAATAATAAATTTACCTAAAAGATAATAAGAAATCTAGATAATATAAGACCGAAATAATCCGAGATGCATACCTTGTAGCAATTACCACGGGTCGACCCATTGTTGTAATTCAAGCACAAACGTCAAATCCGTCCGAATTTATGTTCAACTTTGTTGAATTTTATGTCTGAATTTCAAAATTCACAGTAATGATTTACTAATGAAGTCAACGAACTTGTTTCACGTATTTGGATCATTTTGCAATTTCTTGAATTACAAAAGTGGAATTTTGGATTCTGACAAATACAATCACTGGAGCATTATTTAGGGTCAACGTGTGAAATAAATTACGGCAACTAGAGAGACTCCCATCCCATATTGAACGAGTCAATTAAACAAATACTACAATTCATAATTAATGGAAAACCCCAAATTTTGTACACAACCAACACTTTGACAGCTGGAGATGACTAGAGCCACCACAAAATAAAAATTAGCACCAAAGTCTGACTTCAGTTTCCAGTAAACCCATGCCCAATTTTTTTGGCATACATATCGCATTGCCACCAACTCGCAAAGATCGATATGAATACGATATGATACTCTTTTTATTTATATACATTTGAAATAGTAGCTCGAAACTTTAGTCTCATAATTAAAAGTTGAACGTACTCTAAATAAATTCCATCCATATGAAATTTTATTGTATAACAAAATATCCAAATTTAGAAAAGTGTAGGAAGTAGGAACCTTCACCATATGTTACCTATATACTGTACTAGTAGTAGTATTTTGCAGCTGGAGATTGTCCAAGTTTCCAACTCTGCCAAACTAAAATTAGTGTTACGTACGTCACTGTCAAATTTAATTTAATTTAATTTGTTAACCAGTTGTTACATTAACTTTGCCTATAGCACCCTAAATAGGCCACCCTAATAAAATTTTACAGCCTGGAGCAGGAATAATGCCATTAACATTTTAAGCTTTTTGTTTTTTTTGGTCGACATAATATTTAACTTTAATTTAATTTAATCGATTGTAGAGTTGTTACATTAAGTATGTACATTGTCCTTTTTTTATGATGTGAGGATAATTAGCATAATAACTGTACAACTTAAAATGTTGAACAATGTTATTGCAATGGAACAAATTGACCGGTTCACCTAGTCTATAGATCGAAACTAGCAACTTGCTCAACCCAAGATTTCATAATGGACAAGCAATGGTCAAACTCAATTCTTAATTTTATATTTATTGAATACTGAGACAATAATGCTTCATTACTTATTTCAGGCAGTGCAATTTTAAAGTATAATAATTGTGTATTGGTTAAACCAACTCGGCGAGTTAACTGCTAGAGAAATAAGTCTCATTTAGTCCGTGGACAGCGGCAAGCTTTTAGCGAGCTCGCTGTCCACTTGGAGAGCCACGTGTGAGCAGTTCGGGCATTGCACATTGACGAGCGCGAGCTCGTTCAATTTTTTTTAATAAAAATATTTTATTAATTTAAATTTAAAACATACATGAAAAAAGGGAAAAGTTACATGCCACCTCCGAAGCATGTCCAAATTTCTTCGATCAAATCATCCTCGAGTTTTGCACGTGCTTTTTTATTTCGAAGGCTTTTTTTCCGCTTCCGGTAGTCTTGAAAGCTCGGCGGAGCTCCTTGTCTCGTACTTGAACTCGCTTCGGCTGTAGAGGTTGATTTTTTGTCCGGGATCCAATTAGTTACGGAATCGCCCTCATCTTCAACTATCATATTATGCAAAATAATGCAAGCATACATGATATTTGATAAAGTCTCCCGGAACCAGGAACGCGCCGGCCTGCTAATTATAGCCCAATGAGCTTTCCACCCATTCTAGTTTGTGTACGCCCCTTTCCACCCATTCAGGCAGTTTCTCCACTGCCAACGCATGCAGCCAATGCTACCAAGCATGCCGGGGAAGCCGTGCTTCGATTCATGCATTTGCAGAAGCCGGTTGCAGTCAACCGTGTTTGGTGGCGGCAAATACTCAACGCCGAAGGCAGATATGATTGCTCGACATGCAAAAATAATCAAGCGATAACCGACCAATGTTGTCTCTCATCCGTAGATACTCATCGTATTGATCAGCGTAGCCACCATTTGCGAGTTGCCGCAACGTCATCGTACATATCTGGAGTGACGTGAACCATTGTTTCCCCGTTGCATCTGCGTGCTGCTGAAAATAAGGTTCCCGAGCCTCCACCGCCTTGTAGATTATGTTGAATAATTTTTTGCTCATACGAAATCGGTGCCAGAAGACGTCTTCGCTCCATGTTGAAAACTGGGAGAAGTAATCCGCATGAAGACGGGTCTCGGCATCAAGGCGGTCACGATGCACCACCGTCTTTTCTCTCTTTGAACTTTGGACGGCATCGGCGGCCACTGCCTCCTCCTCTTCCTCGGCAACTGCTTCGGCGGCCTTCACCATGAGATTGTCGAACATGATGGAAATTTGGGTCGCAAAGTGCCGGAAATTCTTCCATTCTAGCGTTGTAATAATCATCGTCGCCCGATATGATTTTTTAAATGATCGAAATAAACAAGAATATGAAGGTGTTGAGGAGATTTGAGAGAGAATTGAAGAGACTGGTGTATGAAATGAGGGAGAGAAGGATGTATTTATAGGTGAGAATAGGAGAATTTAAAAAAAAAAAAGGTGATCGTTGGCGATCGCAACGGCTAGCGATCGCGCCAACCAGCGATCGTCAAGTGTCACTTCACGTTAGCGAGCACACCAGCGCACGAGCTCGACTTAGAGAGCACGCGCGCACCTGCGCCAAGCTCGCCAACGGTATGTGAGCGCTCAAATATTGCTCGCTTGGGTAGCGAGCGTGCGGGCGAGCGCATTGCTGCCCATAGCTTTAAAAAGAAAGATTGGATTCAGTAGCGCTCTCTCTCTCTCTCTAGTTATCTAAATATGAGAAAAAATTATCCAATTTCCTTAACAATGACCTAGTAGTAAAAGTGGGCGCTTGAGACTGGTCTTTGATTCAAATTCTATGACACGTTTTTATAGGTCGAAGTCTATCACACTTGTACTTGAAATGATTTTTAGGCTACAACCCAAAAGATGGAAAGTTTATCTAATGAACATGAAGTAAAAAAAAAGAAAAAGAAAAAGGTGAAACTAATCTAATCAATCTATGCCTAGTGGGTGTAGCAGTACCTAAATAAAGATAGGAAGTTAAAGGCCAGGGTAATTACTACTATTATCTCATAGAACAATCTCGCACTTAAGTATCATTGAATGCACATTTCAGATAGTGATTGTAGGTTATCATTGCCATGAAAATAAAATAATAAAATCTCATTTTCATTAATTAATTAAGCTCGCTGACACACCATTGTTCTCCATGATAGTATTATATACTACTTCGTATTATAATATTAGTTCCATGACTAACCCCAATAATTTGGTCTTCACTTTCTTCCCTTCAATTTCATCAACTTAATCAAACAGCCCGTCAAGGTAGGACGTCTATTTCGGTACATTTAATTCCTGTATTATGAACTGTGCTCAATTATTAAATCTCAAATCACAATTATCGTATAAGGGGATTTTCTTTATTAATTCCTTGCCATCAGTATTGCCTTGCTAAATTAATTTTAGGCCGTGTTTGATAATTGATAGGCATAGATTAAGAAAGGGGGTGAGGTGATGGATGTAAGTCATTAAATTCTGCCTGAATTCAGTGAATTCATATTGGGGAAAAAGTAAATCCGGAAATAATTAGATTAATTGCCGGCACTGCAAAATAGTAAAGCTAAATTCTTGTATCCATCATTATCATTCTATTTCTAAAAGAAAAACTATTCTTGCTTTGAAAAAATCTTACATGACACTCCTTATATTCCTCCATTTATATTTATCTAAATTCTCAAATTTTTAAATTTCTAAATGGAAAATAATAGATTTTAAATATCTATACTAAAATCTTGTGTCCCATATCGGTTTCTCAATGAAACTTCACCTATTGAAAAGTCTATAAATACCTAGAATCAATGTGTATTTTCTCATCTTTTGCTCCACCAGTTTTATTTGGCCAATTTATTTATTAATCGGCCGAATAAATAACTATATTTTATAGTTTAATTTAATTTAATTTGGTCAATTTATTAATTGGCCGAATAGATAATTATTTTTTGTAGGAATTTTATTTGGCCAATTTATTTATTAATTGGCCGAATAAATAACTGCTATATTTTTATAACTTAATTTAATTTAATTTGATCAATTTATTAATTGGCCGAATGTAGAAAGATCTTAGGCATAAATCTATTGATCGATCTATTTATCCATATATAGAATTCAGCGTGTCTATTTGTAAAATAAAATAAAAAAAAATCCATTTCCCCCCACTCCATAGAGGAAAGGTTCCTTTTTTGACGGTACTCCCCGGAACATATCCGGTGAAGACGGGGTGGGGCCTGTAGCTCAGAGGATTAGAGCACGTGGCTACGAACCACGGTGTCAGGAGTTCGAATCCCTCCTTGCCCACAACCGGCCCAAAAGGGAAGTACTTTTCCCTCTGGAGGTAGGAAAATCATGATCGGGATAACGGACCAAAAGCTATGGAACTTAGGTGTGGGTCTTTGAAATGGAATTATTTTTATTAGGAAACCAATTTATTAATTGACAGAATAAATGGATCCAAAATAGTTTGAATAATTTATTGGTTGACCGAATTAAATTTGGAAATAGTAATAAGTAATTTTTAATTTGTCAATTAATTAGATAGACGGACCAATTCCCAACTGACCGATACCTCAACTCGGGATCCCACGTGACACATTTTCATTTTTTATTCTTATTAATTTTAAAATTTTCATTCAATTCATTTTTTTCATGTATTTTCCAAAATCTAGAATCGTCATAAATTGTGCATTTATAAATCAAAATCGTGGTCAGCGGGTCAATTCTTACCCGGAACTAAACTATTCTTGCTTTGAAAAAAATTTATGTGGCACCCCTTATATTCCTCCATTCATATTTATCTAAATTCTCAAATTTTTGAATTTTTAAATGTAAAATAATAGATTTTAAATATCTATATAAAAATCTAGTGTCCAACATCAGTTTCTCAATGAAACTTCACCTATTGAAAAGCCTATAAATACATAGAATCAATGTGTATTTTCTCATCTTTTGCTCCACGAGTTTTATTTGGCCAATTTATTTATTAATCGGCCGAATAAATAACTATATTTTATAATTTAATTTAATTTAATTTGACCAATTTTATTAATTGGCCGAATAGATAATTATTTTTTGTAGGAGTTTTATTTGGCCAATTTATTTATTAATCGGTCGAATAAATAACTGTTATATTTTTATAGTTTAATTTAATTTAATTTGGTCAATTTATTAATTGGCTGAATAGATAACTATTTTTATTAGGGAACCAATTTATTAGTTAACAGAATAAATGGTTCCAAAATAGTTTGGATAATTTATTGATTGACCGAATTAAATTTGGAAATAGTCTAATATTTTTTTATTTAATTTGATAAAAAAATAAGTAATTTTTAATTTGTTAATTAATTAGGTAGACTGACCAATTCCCAACTAACGGGTACCTCAACTCGGGATCCACGTGACATATTTTCATTCTTTATTCTTATTAATTTTAATATTTTCATTTTATTCATTTTTTCATGTATTTTCTAAAATCTAGAATCGTCATAAATTGTGCATTTATAAATAAAAATTGTGGTCAACGGGTCAATTCTGACCTGGAACCGTGGCAGTAGACGAGCCAATTCCCAACCGACACTAGACAAATTTTTCATTTTATGCCTTTTTTCCCATGTATTTTCTAAAATCTATAATCGTCATCCATGAAATAATTTTTACGTTATTTGTAGTTGGGTTTCCAGCTTTGCATAATTTATAATTTTAATTAACGAATATTACTATACGAATAAGGACGATAACGAATAGTACAGTCATTATTTCTATTAAATTTTTGGATCTATATAAATCCTAAATAAATTTTATAAATTACGCACTTATAAATCAGAGTTGTGGTTAACGGACCAGTTCCGACGCAGAACTGTGGCAGTAGACTAATATACGTAATTTTTTTCAGAAAGGAACACAAATGACTAATTTTTTAATCGGATTTTAACCAAGTACGAGTATATAAATTTCAAACAAGTTTGAATAATCCTAAACACATCATCTCAAATTGTTTGATTAATCGTCTCCGTTGGAAAACGTAGAATATGTAGGAAAATTGGCAGAAAAATTGCTAACGATTTATCAACGAGTCAATTCCGACCAATAATCGTTATGGTCAACTTTTATTTTATAACATTGACTAAATAATTTTATGAATCACAATCATTCCACATAAAATTTTGTAGAAAACAAAAACTATCAAGTACATAGTGAAACAATTCTTGAAGTTCTATTCTCAGTTAAAAAAAGTTATTCTTGAAGCTGTTAAAAAAAAAGGAATGTCATCATTTATTTTTCTATGAATATATTTGGAAGATGTTTATTTATATAATATTACAATTTATAATTAAATTTTTATTTATTAAATATTTTGTGAATATTTTTGGAATACAGTTATTTATATAATTAAATATTAATTTCAGGTAAAAAGAAAATAAATGTCATCATTAATTTTTTTGTGAATATATTCGGAAAATGATTATTTATATAATTTAAAATCAGTATTGTAGTCAATAGACCGGTTTCATGTTGGAACCGTCGGTGTAGACGGGATGATTTTTAACTTTTTTTTTTCTTAATCTTGTGTTGAATTCATAATGTGGGTATTTAGGGTCGCTTTCATCTTATAGACAATCTTAAGATCTATAGTATTTTTTGCTATCTATATATCTCTTCTCTCTCTCTCACTGCCCACTCATTCCCTTGCCTCTTTTTCTTCATAAAAAGTTCTTCATAAAAAGCTAAAAAATTCAGCTTAAGAGTCGCTTTCCTTTAAGGAAGAAATATATTTTTGCCCATATCGGTTTTGTAGAAGAACAAAGCTTTAACAATTATCGAAAGTAATGAGAATATATTAATTATAATTTTTAACAAACATAACTATATCGGTTTGCGACGTAAACATGTGGTAAAATTACTTTTTAATTGAATTTGAGATGTGTTCAAGGGATATAAATTCTAAGCGAGTTTAGTAGATTGTATAATCGAATTATTTAATGCTAAAATAATTAATAAATAATTTTTTTTAACCTATCACATATTTATACTATTTAATAATTTTATTAATTTTTATAATTTCCCGTCGATTTTCTACGAGTTATACGCTAGTTATAAGAAAATTAATAATAGCATTTTTTTGGACGTTTATACTCTTTTACAATCATAATTTTTTTTGCGGTATTACTAAATAAAAAATTTAAATGCACTTGTAACAATTTTATTTTATACGTCTCACAAATTTTTATTCTATTATCGCCAAATTAAAAGTGTAAAATGCGCTTGTAAAAGTGTAATTTTATACGTGATCACAAAATTTCATATGTAACTGTAAGAAAAAAAAAAAAAAAAAGCTTTTATAAAAACAAAGAAATTAGAATTCAGCTTTACCAGTTACCACGTTACACAATTTACATGTACTAGAAATAGGCGTTCTTTAAGATTAAGAAAAGGGAGTAATTTCTGTCAAAAAAAAATTAAAGGGGAACAATTATGCGGCCGACATATTTTTGTCGCACGTTTCATCAGTCTGACTATTGCTGTAATTGCAATACCTAAAAAATTAGTTACACAAATTGAACGATTTATCTGTTTAATTTTGGACTCAGTGAGTGGGTTTCATTTTTGCATTACGTTGGAATTTTAGGTATTTGACATTCAGCCATACGGCCTCCGGTTTGTAAACGATAAGGTATAGGGTTTAAACTCTGACTATTTTTCCTTCCCTCAATTTTTTAAAAGTAAAACATTATTTCATGTAATTAATTGTAATGACAATAACTATATACTTGGACGAGCAAGTTTACAACTATAAAAGTAAAAGTGTGAAAAAATAAAAAATTCAACCTACATATAATTTAAAATTAAAAATGATCGGGTTATTCAGTGGTTTGTCTGGCCTCTAGATTCGCCTTGCCCATTTAAACGTATAAAACACGGCTGGGGGGTGGATACAAATGTTTGTTGTACAAACGTTAATCTCATCCGTCCATGTGGATAATTGTTTAAAACAATATTTTGGTTAATAAAAATAATTATTAATTCTAACAAGTGGTTTTGAATACCACTCTTTTCTATTTATATCTCTTTCAATTCATTTTCTCTCTTTCTCTCACCTCTCTTTCTAAACCCACCGTCATTTTTATCTCACCCATTTCTTATTTTTGAGTTTCTACTAATATGCTAAATACTAATGATATGCTATGTTTGATTTTTTATTTATTTTTTGTATCATGAATAGAAGAATAGAAGAATTATCTAATTTGTATTTTAAAAGTAACTTATAAGTTTTTAATTAATAGATTATATCGAAATAAAAGTGAAATACTTAATTTAGTTGATTGTCATTTTTGCTTAAATAGATTTGAACAAGTACGACCCATGATTTCCACTTTTTTATTTTTTATTTTAATTCTTTAATTCTAGGAATATATTGTTTTATTTTTGTGTGTAATAAGATTGTTAGTATAATAATTTAATAAATATGAAATTGTGGACATTTAATAATTTACATAAATATAGATAAGATAACAAAAAATGCAATATAGGGATAATATATTAATTTACAGTACTCAAAGGGAGTTTACACAACATTATATGACAACCACATTAGCATTATGTAGTAATTTCACAAATTTATACATTGAAATTGTATATTTTACTTAACTTTTTTTTTTTTGTAATCATAACTTAAATTGATGTAATTTGGTAAGAATAACTATATATTAGTGTATTATTTTTAGATTTTAAGAATAATTTGATAATTTTAAAATCTATACAACTTGTCGCGTAACAATTTTTTCTTAGCGTAATAAAAAAGCTCCAGCGTAAAGCAAATTAAGAGTCAACGTAACAGCTTGATACAGAAGTTTAATCCAAAATTTTCAACTTATTCAATTTGTTGAATGACGATTGCATAAGGTTATGCACTAAAAATCAATAATCAATCAAATTAAACACAAATAAAATTATGGCATTGCACTAACAAGTAACAACTTATTGATTTTTTATCTCTCCCCTATATATATGTTATACTATTATAACAAGTCACAACTTATTTATAATTCAATCTTAGTATGAGTAAAAAAATATTATGATGCTTTATTTTGCATAATATAAGCTACATAATAACATGATATGTTATCTAGAGCTTGCCTAATTAAGAAATAGATCTTTTATTAATTATTACAATCGAATAGAATAAAAATTTTAACACAACGCAAGGAGATATATTTTTATAGTGTAATCGATAAGGTACAACGTAATTGCTTTCCATGCAGCATGATCAAACTTGTTGTAATTTCACAAACTTGTACAATGAAATTATATATTCCAAGTAACTTTTTTTTTGTAATCGTAACTTAAATTGACATAAGGAATAACTATATAATCTTGCACTTGTTTTAGATTTTAAGAATAATTGGATGATAAAAAAAATTAATGTAATTTGCAGCGAAACAATTTTTTTCTTAGCGTAATAGAAAAAAACTCTAGCGTAAAGCAAATTAAGAGCCAACACAACAACTTCATAGAAAAGTTTAATCCAGCGTAACAACAAATTCTCCAGCGTAATAGCTTGATAGAGAGATTTAACTCAGTGTAATAAATTTCTTAACGTAAATGGACCATATTATTATTAGTAATCGGGACCATATTATTATTTTATACTAATAAGTGGACAAAGTAACAACAATATAAATAAAAATTCACAAGAACAATTATCCAGTGTAACAAGAATTCTCTTATTTATTCGAGGAAGCGAGTGACCCATCGAGTACTCAGTGGTTGTGTCCAACGAGTCTCCCATCAAGTGACCCATTAAAATTTCTTAATGCATTAAAAAAATCAGAAGAATCATCAATAATGCTCGAGTATACGAGTTCCATATTTTCGAGCATTCGAGTAATTATATGTTTCTCACTACTGCTCGAGTATACGAGTTCCATATTTGCAAGCATTCAAGTAAATGTATAATTCTCACTAATGCTCGAATATATGAGTGTATTATTTACGAGCATTCGAGTAGCACATTATCGAGCATTCGAGTAACGTGTTTTCGAGCATTCGAGTAACTTTATACTTTCGAGCATTCGAGCTCACCATCGAGTGATGATGTAATATGAAGTTTTTTCATCACCATTTCGATGGTGGCACTCGATCGAGAAGTGCTATCGAGTTCACCATCGAGTGGTGATGACAAATCACTACAAGAAAAATGGTCATAGACAACGGATAAACCATGTTGTCTTTAACAAAAGTTCTTGTCATCTACCCTTGTGTAGTCTATATGGTCATAGTTAACTGTGGGCTAAGATGTTGCACTCGATGATACCATTGAGTGGACCATCGAGTGATTCACCATAGGTGGTGATTTTACCAGATTAATCTCATTCTCTCCCATCTCATGGCGGTCCAGCGTAACAACCTATTTTCTAGCGTAACAACAAATTTGTCAGTGTAACACCAAATGATCCAGTGTAAACAACATTGTAGAGAGGTTTAATTCTATTTAACTAATAAAATTTGCTGAATAATAATTACATAAGGTTATGCATTAATTTTAATAAACAATCAAACTAAAAACGAACAAAATTATGGTATTACACTTACTAGTCACAACTAATTAAAATTTGATCCCTCACTTATATATCATACTAGTATACCAAATTAAATACATACAAAATTATGCCATGCTAGTATAATAAGTCATAACTTATTAAATTCGGTGGTTGTCTCCATCGAGTCTCCCATCGAGTAACCCATCGAGATATCTACATCGAATAGCCCAAAGAGTCTCCCATCAAATACCCAAAAAATAAAATTTGGCATTATATTTTGCATGTTATTATATTTTCGAGCATTCGAGTAACGCATTTTTAGCATTTGAGTAAAGTATTTTCGAGCATTCGAGTAACTTTATATTACTCACTAATGCTCGAGTGCTCGAGTGTCATACTTTCGAGCATTCGAGTAACTATATAATTCTCAATAATGCTCGAATAAATTAGTGTATTATTTTCGAGCATTCTAGTAACACATTTTTTAGCATTCGAGTAACGTGTTGTCGAGCATTCGAGTAACTTTATATTTTCGAGCATTCGAGCTCACCGTCGAGTGGTGATGTAATATGAAGTTTTTTCATCACCATTTCGATAGTGGCACTCGATCGAGTGGTGCTATCGAGTTTCACCATCGAGTAACGCATTTTCGAGCATTTGAGTAAATTTATATTTTTCACTAATGTTTAAATGCTCGAATGTCATATTTTCGATCATTCGAGCTTAGCATCGAGTGGTGATGTAATATGAAGTTTTTTCATCATCATTTCGATGGTGGCACTCAATCGAGTGGTGCTATCGAGTTTCACCATCGAGTTGGTGGTGTTTGAGATTTTAAATTAAATGATAAAACTTTTCTTTTTTGTTCTCTATCTCACCGCTCTCTTCCTAAATTTGTGTTGCT
Source organism: Schizonepeta tenuifolia (assembly GCA_029490685.1). NCBI lineage: Eukaryota > Viridiplantae > Streptophyta > Magnoliopsida > Lamiales > Lamiaceae > Schizonepeta > Schizonepeta tenuifolia. Next base: position 37,964,507 of record CM055957.1, on the reverse strand, counting down.
TTCAAGTTATCCTTAATTATTTGGAGTGCCTAAAATTTCTCAAAAATTGGCTATGTTTGGTATTGAAAAATTAAAAAAAAAAATTCTTATCCTTGAGAAATTTTGTTACGCTGAAATGTAAAGTGGTTATGCTGCAATGTAAAGTTGTTACGCTTGAAAGAAAAATTGTTATGCTGAAAAAACAGAAAAGAAAAGATGTTACCCTTTAAAAATATAACATAATTTCTTATACTTGAGTTCTATATTAAGCCTCAAAATATATTTTTTGGTAAAGTGAATATTATACTTAAGCTTTCGAGTAATGTGTTTTCGAACATTTGAGTAACTTTATATTCCTACTAATGCTCGAATGCTCGAGTGTCATATATTCGAACATTCGAGTAACTATATGATTCTCACTAATGCTTAAACGCATGAGTATATTATTTTCGAGCATTTGAGTAACTACTATTTTTTAGCATTCAAATAAGGTATTTTCAAACATTCAAGTATTCGAGTAATGTATTTTTTGTAGAATATTAGCCGCATAATATAAGTGAAAAAAATATTATAATCGAAGAAAATAAAAAAAAATAATTAACACAATGTAACAAGATATAATTACAGCGTAATGGATAAAGCATAACATAACAATCGTTAATTACATCGTAACCATTAGAAAATAAAGTTTGTTCATCACTCGATGGACCACTCAGCCGAGTGACCCATCGAGCTCACCATCGAGTAGTGATGTAATTTGAAGTTCGTTCATCACTTTCTATGGTGGCACTCGATTGAGTGGTGCTATCGAATTCACCACCGAGTGATGATGACAAATGTTTTTTTTATAAATATTGTTGATTATAAATCATGTTATATGTTAATTATAATAATAAAAAAGAATTTAACAACTAATAATACTATATATTTCTCGAGTGTCTTCGAATGCAAGAGAATCACATTTTCGAGTGTCGTATTTTTGAGCATTCGAGTAACTATATATTTTTGACCATTCTAGTAACTTATTTTTGAGCATTCGAGTAATTATATATTTCTTACTAATGCTCGAATGCACAAAAATTATATTCTCTAGTGTCTTATTTTCGAGCACTCGAGAAACTTTATATTTTCGAGCATTCAATTAACGTATTTCAAGCATTAATTGCAACGTGATACAAAAAATTACACATTAAAAGTTTATATGTTTATTCGAGCAAGCGAGTGACCCATCACTTACTCGGTGGTTGTCTCCATCGAGTCTCCCATCGAGTAACCCATCGAGATATCTACATCGAATAGCCCATAGAGTCTCCCATCAGATACCCCAAAAAATAAAATTTGGCATTATATTTTGCATGTTATTATATTTTCGAGCATTCGAGTAACGCATTTTTTAGCATTTGAGTTACGTATTTTCGAGCATTCGAATAACTTTATATTACTCACTAATGCTCGAGTGCTCGAGTGTCATACTTTCGAGCATTCAAGTAACTATATAATTCTCAATAATGCTCGAATACATTAGTGTATTATTTTCGAGCATTCTAGAAACACATTTTTTAGCATTCGAGTAACGTGTTGTCGAGCATTCGAGTAACTTTATATTTTCGAGCATTCGAGCTCACCATCGAGTGGTGATGTAATATGAAGTTTTTTCATCACCATTTCGATAGTGGCACTCGATCGAGGGGTGCTATCGAGTTTCACCATCGAGTAACGCGTTTTCGAGCATTTGAGTAAATATATATTTTTCACTAATGTTTGAATGCTCGAATGTCATATTTTCGATCATTCGAGCTTATCATCGAGTGGTGATGTAATATGAACTTTTTTCATCATCATTTCGATGGTGGCACTCAATCGAGTGGTGCTATCGAGTTTCACCATCGAGTTGGTGATGTTTGAGATTTTAAATTAAATGATAAAACTTTTCTTTTTTGTTCTCTATCTCACCGCTCTCTTCCTAAATTTGTGTTGCTTTCAAGTTATCCTTAATTATTTGGAGTGCCTAAAATTTCTCAGAAATTGGTTATGTTTGGTATTAAAAAATTAAAAAAAAAATTCTTATCCTTGAGAAATTTTGTTAGGCTGAAATGTAAAGTGGTTACGCTGCAATGTAAAGTTGTAACGCTTGAAAGAAAAATTGTTATGCTGGAAAAAAAGAAAAGAAAAGATGTTACCCTTTAAAAATATAACATAATTTCTTATACTTGAGTTCTATATTAAACCTCTAAATATATTTTTTGGTAAAGTGAATATTATACTTAAGCTTTCGAGTAATGTATTTTCGAACATTTGAGTAACTTTATATTCCTACTAATGCTCGAATGCTCGAGTGTAATATATTCGAACATTCGAGTAACTATATGATTCTCACTAATGCTCAAATGCATGAGTATATTATTTTCGAGCATTTGAGTAACTACTATTTTTTAGCATTCAAATAAGGAATTTCCAAACATTCAAGTATTCGAGTAATGTATTTTTTGTAGAATATTAGCCGCATAATATAAGTGAAAAAAATATTATAATCGAAGAAAATAAAAAAAATAATTAACACAGTGTAACAAGATATAATTACAGCGTAATGGATAAAGCATAACATAACAATCGTTAATTACATCGTAACCATTAGAAAATAAAGTTTGTTCATCACTCGATGGACCACTCAGTCGAGTGACCCATCGATCTCACCATTGAGTGTTCATCACTCGATGGACCACTCAGTCGAGTGACCCATCGAGCTCACCATCGTTCATCACTCGATAGACCACTCAGTCGAGTGATCCATCGAGCTCACCATCGAGTAGTGATGTAATTTGAAGTTTGTTCATCACTTTCGATGGTGGCACTCGATTGAGTGGTGCTATCGATGGTGATGAAAAATATTTTTTTTTATAAATATTGTTGATTATAAATCATGTTATATGTTAATTATAATAATAAAAAAGTATTTAACAACTAATAATACTATATATTTCTCGAGTGTCTTCGAATGCACGAGAATCACATTTTCGAGTGTCGTATTTTTGAGCATTCGAGTAACTATATATTTTTGACCATTCTAGTAACTTATTTTTTAGCATTCGAGTAATTATATATTTCTTACTAATGCTTGAATGCACAAAAATTATATTCTCTAGTGTCTTATTTTCGAGCACTCGAGAAACTTTATATTTTCGAGCATTCAATTAACGTATTTCAAGCATTAATTGCAACGTGATCCAAAAAATTACACATTAAAAATTTATATGGTTATATTTATTGGTTGCAAAACAAAAGGATTTGATAGTGCCAGCAATTTCTCTTAAGATTAGTTACGTTGTTGCTAAAAAAAATTTGTTAAACTGCGAAAAGTTTTTGTTATGCTGGAATAAAAGTTGATTACCTTACAAAACATATCATGATATTTTATACTTAATTTTTATATTAAACCTCAATGATTCTTCTAATTCTTGAATTTCCACTTAAATTATTAGTTAATTAAATATTAGTTAATATAATTGTTAATTATTAAGCGTAATTCTCCAACGTAACTCTTCACAGTGTGATTCTTCATAGCGTCATTCTCCATTTCACCAGCGTACCTACCTCATAGAGCGATTTAACCATTTCTCCAGAGTAAATCTTCATATCATGATTCTTCATTTTAACTTTTTCTCCATTACAACTATTTATCTCTCCAACTTGACTGATTATTCATAGCGTGACCATTTCTTAAGTCATATTACTCTATTTTTTTAAAATCTCTCATTTTTACTTCGTCCAATTCAAAATGTCAATTTTATCTAAATGTAGCAAATGTATGAAATTATTTTTAATAGATTATGTTCAGTTTTTATATACTGTATTAAATTAATATTAATAGATTTTGTTCAATTTTAATGTATTAAATTATATTTTAATAGATTTTGTTTAGTTGTACTGTATTAAATTAATTTTAATATATACTTTTTCTACATTAAGGTCAATTTGAATACCTAGAGAACTAATTTTCGAAGAATTCATCAACACATTTAAACAAAGTAAAAAGAGAATAAAAATTGTAGATAAAATTCACCTCAAAAATGAAAAACGTAACAACCAATAAAGGTGTCAAAGCTTTAGTTTTTTATTAACCACGCTTTTAGTAGAGAGTTCGAAGTGATTAATAGTAGTACTTGTTTTTAGCGTATTAAATTATTTTTACTACATGTTGTTCTGTTTGTATGCATTAAATTAATTTTAATTGATTTGTTCAGTTTTTGTGTATTAAATTTGTTATTTGAATTTGATATATGTTGTGTACATATTATTTATTTTGTAAAAAAAAATTAAAATAATAATTAATAATATGTATCTTCAAATAAAAATGATATATTTCTAAAAAAAAGTAACGAGAAAGATAAAAACAAAATTTAAACTTGGAATAATCTGTATATATGTATAGATGTTATATGTATATTATTTATTTTGCATCTTCAAATCATCATAACTTATTTATTTTAGATCCATTTTTAATATATTATATATCAAATTAAAGATTTTTTTGTGCTCTTTAATTCAAGATGCATATTGAATACATTATATTTAATAAATTTGTAGGAAAATTGCAAAAAAGTAAAAATGTGAAGTGGAGAAAAGAGAGAGAGAGAGAGAGAGAGAGAGAGAGAGATCGAGAGGCCAAAAAACAATACCTCTCAATTCCCACTTCTCAAACAATACCACCTTTTAAATAGTGCCAAACCACTTATCCTATAAAATAAAGCAATATTAATTATTTTCCAAATGGATGGATGGATTTTGCTGTTTGCAAACAAACGTTTGTAGCATCCTAGCTCCCTATAAAACACAATTCAGAAGCTTAACTATATGTCACCTCTTATGACAATTTGCATCTTCTAAAGTCTAAGATAAAAAAGTCAAAACTCATGTAGAAATCTACATGGTGCAGATGGGCCGACCCGTCCCACGCGCCAGCCCGACCAGCGTGTGAGATCCACGCGCCGTGCATGGACCTCACGCGCCGCTTTTTTCATTTAATTTCAGATTTTTTTTAATTTTCAATTTTTTTTTTCTTTCTTTTTTTGTTTGTCGCTTCTTTTTTGACCAAGATTTGAGCGAGGGGAGCCGAAGGTCTCGGAGCAAGCCGAAAAAATCCAAATTGTTGTCCCACGATTATCCTTATATTAGTTTTCGGAGCGAGACAGAGCCGTAAAATCAGAGCCGAAGGTTCCGCTGGAAAAAAATTTTCTGAAAATAGAAAAAAAAAGGCGCATGAGAACCACGAGCGGCGCGTGAATCTCACTCACGTATCGAGCGGGGCGCGTGGGACGGGTCGGATCGAGTCAAGATCCATCTGCATGGTGCATATTTATGCACAGAAGTGCATCTCAAAATCTAATTGTTAATTAAGATATTGTGTTCCAACAACTTAAAAATAAGATAAAAACTCATGTGCAATTAACTACACGACAATACGGTTGATTGTACGGGCCCATGTTCAGGTCGCACAGGCCTAAATTAAAAGGGTAATTTTGGCGCACGTAAGACACAAGCCACAATGCACATCTAGACTAGCACATGAGATGCACATACCTACCTTTTTTCATTCAGTTTAATTTTATTTTATTTTTGTAATTTTTTCCTGTTACAATTTACAAATTCTCAATTTCACTTTATTATTTTTTAATTAAAATATATTAATCTCAATGAAATTTGAATTAATGAATACAAATAAAAATATCTTTTAAGGGGTCAATATGTTGGCCAACCGTATGGAGCAGTCGTTCGGTTGTACTGGCGTGGCGTGTGACTAGAGAAATAAAATGGATGAGCACAAATCGGGAAATATTAACAATTTTAGGATTCCATTATTTATTTTTAACCTTAATCCGGTACCCAATATCAAACGAATGGACCTATGAGGTTTTCTTTATGTTATTTACGTATCGAGACAATTTGGACTTATCATTTGACCCACATATAATATAATATATAGTAGTATTTGAGAATTATATTAAGGATACCCAGCCGCTGAACTCAGCCACACAACCAACCCATTAACTATTGTGTCATGATTATTGAGGCATTGATATTCGTAAGAGATATTCTCTTCATCACGCCACACTTGTCCTAGTTTTTTTGGGCATGAGAATTAAAGGAGAAAAAGTCTATTTAATGAAGTTATTAAAATAAAATAAAATGAATAGAGAGAAAATAAATAGTGAAATAAAGTGAATAAAGTGGGTAAAGAGAGTGAATAGTGAATAACACATAAAATGAGGAGAAAAATAAGTTGAAAGGTATAAAACGAGTCTATTAGCCAAACTAATTGACCCTAATTTCCTTAATTATTTTCCAAACAGGAATTAAAATAAGTGTAACGGGACATCCAAAAAGAAAAGTAGGACAAGTACAGCGGGATGCCCAAAGCTTAAAACATCACGGCGGCTATCACAAAATAGTGATTTATACCATTGCAGATTACGGAGATCACAGTTTGCGATCTCCACCAAAAGATGACCGCTTTGTTATGGATAGTTTTTTTGCCACGGAGCGCGCTCCATTTAACTCAATTTCATTCTTTTTTTTTAATTTTTTTCCAGTAGATATACACTCAAACAACACATTTTAATACCATTATTTAAATATACACATAATTATTTAGTTAATGTAATGTTTTTTAGTTAAACTAAATTTGTACTTTAAATATTATTGTTATTCAAATTATCAAATTAAAAAAAATTAAATGAAAATATAAAATGAAGAAAACATCATGGACACATTTTTTTTAATAATTACGTAATGATTCTTTTTAATTGATATAATGGTTTTTATTTGAAATTAATAATTTAGGTTTTAGAAAATAATTGTTATTCATATCATGAAATTAATGTAATGTTTTTTTAGTTAAATTTAATAAATTAAGTTTGTACTTTAAAGATTATTGTTATTCAAATTATTATATTACAATATTTGTAAAATAAAAATATAAAATTAAGAGATCAACATGGGCACACTTTTTTTTTATTAACTAGCGTATAACCGGTCGAAAATCGACGAAAAATTAGAAAAATTAATAAAATTATTAAATAGTACTAATATGTGATAGATTAAAAAAAATATTATTTGTCAATTATTTTAGCGTTAAATAATTCGATTATACATTCTACTAAACTCGCTTAGAATTTATATCTCTTGAACACATCTCAAATTCAATTAAAAAGCAATTTTACCACATGTTCACGTCTCAAACCCATATAGTTATGTTTGTTAAAAATTATAACTAATATATTCTCATTACTTTCGATAATTGTTAAAGCTTTGTTCTTCTACAAAACCGATGTAGGCAAAAATATATTTCTCTCTCAGAGGAAAGCGACTCTTAAATTGAATTTTTAGATTTTTATGAAGAAAATGAGGCAAAGGAATGAGCAAGTGGTGAGAGAGAGAGAAGAGAGCTATAGATAATGAATAATACTATAAATGTTAAGATTGTCTATAAGATGAAAGTGACCCTAAATACCCCACATTGTGAATTTAACACAAGATTAAGAAAAAAAAAGTTAAACCACCGCTTCACAATCATCCTGTCTACCCCGACGGTTCCGACATGGAACCGGCCTATTGACTACAATACTAATTTTAAATTATATAAATAATTATCTTCCAAATATATTCACAAAAAAAATTAATGATGACATTTGTTTTCTTTTTACTTGAAATTAATATTTAATTATATACATAACTATATTCCAAAAATATTCACACAATATTTAATAAATAAAAATTTCATTATAAATTGTAGTATTTTATAAATAATCATCTTCCAAATATATTCATAGAAAAATAAATGATGACATTCGTTTTCTTTTTTACTAGCTTCGAGAATAACTTTTTTAACTGAGAATAGAACTTCAAGAATTGTTTCACTATGTACTTGGTAGTTTTTCCTTTTTACAAAACATTATGTGGAATGATTAAGATTCATAAAATTATTTAGTCAATGATATAAGATAAAAGTTGACCATAAATATGCTTAATTTTATGAGTTCAAAATTATATAATATATTAAAAAAAAAATTGTCCCGCAAGTACTGAATTGATCCATCTACGTGCACGATTATTGGTCGGAATTGACTCGTTGATAAATCGTTAGTAATTTTTCTGTCAATTTTCCTACATATTCTACGTTTTCCAACGGAGACGATTAATAAAACAATTTGAGATGATGTGTTTAGGATTATTGAAACTTTTTTGAAATTTATATACTCGTACTTGTTTAAAATTCGATTAAAAAATTAGTCATTTGTGTTCATTTCTGAAAAAAATTCGTATATTAGTTTACCGTCATAGTTCTGCGTCGGAACTGGCCCTTTGACTACGACTCTGATTTATAAGTGCGTAATTTATAAAATTAATTTAGAATTTATATAGATCCAAATTTTTTATAAAAATAACGATTGCACTATTCGTTATCGTCCTTAATCGTATAGTAATATTCGTTAATTAAAATTATAAATTATGCAAAGCTGGAAACCCAACTACAAATAACGTAAAAATTATTTCATAGATGACGATTATAGATTTTAGAAAATACATGAGAAAAAAAACATAAGATGAAAAATTTCTCGAGTGTCGGTTGGGAATTAGCTCGTCTACCGCCACGGTTCCGGGCAGAATTGACCCGTTGACCACAATTTTAATTTATAAATGCACAATGTATGACAATTCTAGATTTTAGAAAATACATGAAAAAAATGAATAAAATGAAAATTTTAAAATTAATAAGAATAAGGAATGAAAATGTGTCACGTCGGATCTCAAGTTGAGGTACCCGTTAGTTGGGAATTGGCCCGTGATGGTCCCGATACGAGTTACTGGTGTATGGGGGGGGGGGAATACACCAGTTAGGATTTTTCAACTTTCGAAAAACTTAACACTTGAAATCAACTTCAACTGAGTAAAAGGACTCAGTTGGGATCACACAGCTGAGTAAGCAACCTCAGCTGGAAGAGTGGTGCTGTGCGGAATGTGGTGGAAAATGAACTCGTAAAAACAAACTCACGCTTTTATGCACGGTTGGTCAAAACCAAAACTGTTGATGTGAAAGTATGCAGATTGTATGCGGTTAGTTTGTCAGTTGAGATATGCAAATAATGACTGAACACAAATAAACACGACACACAAGATTTACGTGGTTCGGAGAGAACTCCTACGTCCACGGGGAGATGTGAGTCCACACACCTCAGTCCAAGTTCTTCTGGACAGAACCACTCAGCTTACGCGAGCTGAGCAACCGTTAAGGATAAGTTTGCGGGTACTTATCGACCTTACAGTTAAGATTACGGGTTCTTAACAACCTATGCTAAGTTTGCGGGCACTTAACAGCCTATCTACTCAGTTGCAGGAAGAATAGAGTCCTAACTAACACTTTTTAGGGTGTGAGAGTGGGTGGGTTTTTCCAACTACAGCTCGATCACAAATGAGAGCTAGATCTAAGGTTTGAACGAATAAACACTCAACCTAAGATCAAAAACAGTTTCGATCTCTAGGAACCCTCAGCTACTAATGTTCTCTCAAATTGGAACTCTCAGCTGCTGATGCTCTTAGATGATGATTTTGCAGATTTGTTTTTTGCTTTGATTTCTCTCGAGAAAGCTCTTGAATTTTTCGTCGTCTAAGTGTCTGTCTCTCTCGAATGAGAGAATGCCTCTATTTATAGGCGGAGAGAATAACCTAGCCGTTGGAGGAGCAGTTGATCTCTGATCGGTTGAAAGCGATGGCTTGTCTCTCATCTCTGCAGACTTTCCCGATATGGCATCTGTGCTCTTCTGCTTTCCATCTGAGACAGCCTTGTGTTGGGCCAGATGGGGTAATGACTGAACGGTCAAACCCTCATGTGACTTCCTTTTGAAATTCAAATCTTTGACAGTCAACTTCGGTTTGTCGGTTGAAAGTCTTGACCTTCATCTGAGTGATCTTCAGTTGATGTTCTGATCTGTCGAGCTCTCAGCTGACTTTGAACTTCAAACAGATGAACTCCTTGTTCGGATTCTATAACTGAGGTTCTGAAACTGAACACTCAGTTGTCTTCCTTGTATTTACTCAGTTGGGTTTGAACCCTCAGATGATTTCCTTTTCATCTGATGTTCTCTTCCTTTCAACTGTTTCTCATTTGATGAACGCTCAGTTGGTTTCCTTCTCAATTGATGTTCTGAAGACTTCCCCTTGTTTGCATCTGAACAAATGAACTCTCAGTTGTCTTTCTTCACAACTGATGTTCTGTCTGAGTGACGCCTTGTTGCCATCTTCAGCTGGAGACCTGTAAAGATAAAATCTTAACTTTGCTCAAACAGCGAGCCTAAATTCTAACATTAGGTTCTGGCAACATCTACTCGGTTGGGGTCAGCCGGTTTTGGAATTCATCAAAACTTACACTAATAAATTTCGCAACAGCCCGTCTACCTAATTAATTGATAAATTAGAAATTACTTATTTTTTATCAAATTAAATAAAAAATATAAGACTATTTCCAAATTTAATTCAGTTAACCAATAAATTATCCAAACTATTTTGGAACCATTTATTCTGTCAACTAATAAATTGGTTCCCTAATAAAAATAATTATCTATTCGGCCAATTAATAAATTGATCAATTTAAATTGAATAAAACTATAAAAATATAGAAGTTATTTATTCGGCCGATTATTAAAAAAAAATTGCCAAATAAAACTCATACAAAAAATAATTATCTATTCGGCCAATTAATAAATTGACCAAATTAAATTAAATTAAATTAAATTAAACTATAAAATATAACTATTTATTCAACCGATTAATAAATAAATTGGCCAAATAAAACTGGTGGAGCAAAAGATGAGAAAATACACATTGATTCTAGGTATTTATAGGCTTTTCAATAGGTGAAGTTTCATTGAGAAACCAATGTGGGACACAAGATTTTAATAGATATTTAAAATCTATTACTTTACATTTAAAAATTCAAAAATTTGAGAATTTAGATAAATATGAATTGAGGAATATGAGGGGTGTCACGTAGGATTTTTTCAAAGCAAGAATCGTTTTTTTTAGTAATATAATTACGTAATGAGATTTTTTTAATTAATGTAATGTTTTTATTTCAAATTAATAAAATTTAGATTTTAAAAAATAATTGTTATTTATATTATGAAATTAAAACAAAATATAAAATGAAAAAGAAAAAAGAAAAGTAGAGATCACCATGTTTGATGATTTCCATTGTGGGAAGAAAATAGAGAGATCACTATGGTCCATGGGCCCACACATTAGCAGCGATCTTCATTTGGAGTTCGTCATTACCAATAGTCTAAGGAATGTCAATAGGGCCAACCCTTCGGGTTTCGGGTCAATCCTATCGGGTTGTCGGGTTATTCGGACTGGGTTAGCTCGGGTTGAATTTTTTTCGGGCTGAAAAAACTCAACCCTAACCCTAACTCTTCGGGTTGCGGGCTGGCCCATCGTGTCACACACTTTATTAACAAAAATTAACATGTTTATTAACTATTCTATATTTGTCGCAAAAAATACAACAAAAAAATTGCAAAAATAACATAACAAGCATATAAGTGGTTCGACAGATTAAATCCAAAAATAACATCCAACAAATCAAGTCTAAGAACACTACATGACATCAACAATTACAATAATATTCTATATTAATTTGTTGTCTCAGCAAAATTAAACAATTGTGAACTGTTAGATGATGTTGAGAATGAGAATGAAAGGAGGCTAAGAGATAAAGAGTGAAAATTAGTTCTAATTTTTATATGTTTAGGACTAGAGTAAGAGAAAGACAGAAAGTGTGTGAATTAATTCGGATCGTTCAGGTCGACCCTAACCCTTTTCGGGCCAATCCTAATCGGGTTGCAACCCTGTCGGGCCAACCCGGGTTATGTATTCGGGTTGTAAAAACTCAACCCTAACCCTTTACTTTTTTCGGGTTATTCGGGTCGACCTGTCGGGTTCGGGCTCAATTGACATCCCCTTTCTAATAGTAACACTTGAGTTTATCGTGTAATTTACATATTATTGTACTTATTTATTCAGTACGTACTAAAAATAGTATTTACGTTTAAATTCTCACTATATAAAAAAGGAAGTATATATGAGATCACAAAATGCATAATAGCAAGATTTTAAATTTAATCATTATATATATGTAGAGTACTACTTAATTCTACCTTTCTTTTCAAAAAATAAAAATAAAAATCAATCTACTTTTTACCAATATATAGCGAAATTGTAGTCGACCACCAGTTCTCACCATCCTCATGAAAAGTGGTCCTATTATTCATTTTCTTTGAATATACTTGCCTAAACTAGAAAACTTGGCCATTAAAAGGGAAAAGGAAAAGAAACCATATAATATTCACTGTCAGCACCAGAGTTTTTTAATATACTTAAGCCTAAACTAGAAAACTTGGCCATTAAAAGGGAAAAGGAAAAGAAACCATATAATTCATTGTCAGCACCAGAGTTTGATGATGATTAGCTACATATTTAACATATTTTAAATATTCCATCATAACATATAGTATAATAAATGAAAATATCAAAATTTAGGAAAATAATTATGATATATGACCTACAAAATCATCATTGTCACATTTAATAATTTTTCAGAGGGCCCCCACAACTCCGGATCAGCATTATTTGGATTCTACAATACTTCGTCTAGGTTAATGAGTAATTCACATAATTAGGTAGGTAGGTGTGACATTTTCATATTGTTTGAATGATTGTTGCTGTAACAAATAAAGACGGGTGCATGGATGCACATACATACATGCATCTATTTTTTTTTTATAGTGATTACATACATCTATATTTATTCTTTAACATTGAATAGATGGGTATCTTGTAAAAGTTTCCTTCATATCCATTTATTAATAAATTCATGATCTTATAAATGATAGTTGCTCGATATATAGTTCAGTTGTATTTCTACTCTCTCCTTCTCAAATATTTGGTCTATTTAGATTTAGGCCTCAATCAGAGTAAGAATTAGTTCGAAAGCATCTTGAGTTTGAATTATCGAGTAACTATCATTTACATAAGATTATGAATTTATTACTTAATAATGGATATGATTGAAACTTTTGAAAACGATTATTTTAACTAAACTTCAAAATACTAGTGAAACTTGGAATATATTTACATCACTATATACATTGCGTTTTAATTTTCTAGCTAGACGATAAATGACATATCTGTAAATGATTAATGAATAGAAATTATGGACATCCTTAAATAAAAAATACTGAGTATTTGAGAGTTGGGACGTAATAAGGATACGTTTGGTTTAGAATAAATTATTGGGCTAGATTCATAATCATGCAAAATCGGACATATCAAATTGATAATATCATCCTCGTTACAAAACCTTTAATTAATTTTCAAAGTGATTGATAAATGACTCGTGGCGAGTATTAACTAAAGAAATGTGAAAAAGCCAGTATTTTAAACTTAAATTTTCCATGTCACGATCTTCAATGCCATATGATGTTTTGGCCAATCTTAAACCCACATGAAAATACACATATAATGATTATTTATAATTCTCAAAACGCTATATAAATTCACCACTATGTTTCCTCTAGATGACAAAAAACACAAAATACACTTTCAAGAAAACTCAAAAATATATACTCCGTGTCCGTGTGTGTTGTTGTTGTTGAAACTTGAAAGCGTGTTTGGAGGATTAATTAGGAATACTTGCTGCACATCTATTTATTAATTTTGATAAATTGTGACATTGTAACCGAAAGTTTGCGCTGGTCTTCCGATAAAAATATGCAAAAAAATATTCGATCGCTGCTAACTACATTCAAATTAATTTTATATTACTGCTTCCTGTTACATAAGCCTTATCTTCATATTAATTTCATACTACTACAAGTTAAACATATTAATTAAATACAGTAAAAGGAATCCCTATGACAGTGATTAGTTGCAAGGTGAAACTAGTTATCAACAGATCCTGTACGATATTTTATTTATAAGAAAAATTAAATATTAACATTTCTAAATGTAACGTAAGAGGATGAAACAGTACCGATAAGTATTAAAATTAGGAGGTTAGTTATATGTCGTTAATAATAGAAAATTATAAGAGATAGTTGGTCCCTTCCTCTGTTCTGAACATCCACCACCAACCATCTATCATCAGTTTTGATTGGCTTATTATATTACTGTGGAGTGCTCCGTTTATGTTATTTAGAATACTTTAATTTATCTATAAAATTATGGCGATTCCTAATTTTAATATTTCATCATGAAAAAGTAATTGTATTGTGCATGTCGTGGTCTGTCTTGGAACTATTAGTTCAAAACAATAACATAAACATAAGTACACAATTTATGTAGTAGTATTTCTTAAAATAAAAGTTTTTGGTATAGAGTTAGTGTTCGATTGCCTTATTTGCCGAATACTATTTTCCAGATAATAATAATTAGACTTAAATTTGAAAAGTTACGTTTGAAGTCATATATTTACACTTCTGCAAATGATTTTCTTTTATTTTAATGGGATTTCACTAGCAGTATTTATTTAAAATAAGACTAAAACAAATACTACAGATTTGTGTATTTTAGATACTAAAATACGATTAAAACAAATAACTACATATATGATTTTTTTATAAGAGATTAAAACAAATACTACAGATTTGTGTATTTTAGATACTAAAATATATAAATTCCTCAAATAAAAATACTAAAATAAATTAATAAATATATTAATATTAATGCTGGACTATTGTTTATTTCTTGCTTTATAAATTATACTGCAATATCAGAAAAAGTTATTACTGTGATTTAGAGCCTCTACAGTAATAATGCACAGTAATGTAATCAACGGGACTTTCGCATTTCGGGTAGGGGCTGCACCTTACGAGTAATCGCATTTCGTAGTTTTTTTTTTGAGAGTTAATTTCGTAGTTTAGAAAATAGAAAACTTGATTAAATACTTTAATAATAAGTTAAATATACGATTATGGTTAGTCCGATTTATTACTAATTCAAAAGGTTTAAGCATTATTAGTCTAAAGGCTTGCCTTTTTCTTAATTAATTTGGCCAAAAATATTTTCGAATAATAGTGATAAAACTACACAAAAACTATTGTGATGAATCATGCCTCTTCCCCCCTCCAACGAAGTACTTATTATTTTATGAAAAATTAATACTTTTTCCTGAAAACGTTAAGTGCAATATATTATTTTCTCAATAAAAATATGTTTTCATCAAAGTTAATTCAATAAAATATCAATTTTTAAATTTTTTTTACTCAATTTGCTTTAACAAATTGCTACTATACGTTTCTTTCATGAAATAATCATATGACTAAGTCATAGAACTTGAAATTAATGATCGATAAGATTACACACTCCATAAAAATTTTAATGGATATGAATTGAGTTGTAAAGGAAATAGGTTAGTTTTCAGCAAAAATTTCTTATTTTGTTGCATGCTTTAATTTTGACAACACTATGCCTATCCATCTATAAGTATGGACAGTAAACCTTGTCATCAATAGTGTAGCTTCAAAATTTATTGTTTCCATATTAGGGAGAAAAGTCTACGAACTCCATTTTACTTTTCTTAAATAAATATTATTTTTCCTATATGAAATTAGTGTACATAGATATAGATACTTAGAGAGATGCCTGGATTTGCTGTTGTTTGATTCAACTTTAGAATTTTGAAGACAAGTTGTGAATTTGTATTTGCGTTCTTCTTTTCCTCTTTCTCGTTATTGTTTGCGGGAAAATTTGTATTGTAAATTGTATTGTTAGAGTCAAATATGTGTCTTTTTAACTGAAATATATTTATATTTATATACAAGGTGTTATGAATAGTTAATTTAAAAAAATAAACTTATGTACCAATATTTACTTTCGCCCTATGTTTAGTTTTGCTTATGTATCTTTCAATTACAATGTTTAGTAAATGTATAAGTTTGATTTTTATTTTTTTCTATATCGTGAGAACTTACAAGCGTTAGTTGATGTTCACTAGGTAAATCTCAGCTCCTGTGCTATATATATTTTTAATTTTGTTGATATATACTCCTTCCGTCCACTAAATGGTTGCCAATTTTGCTACTTAAATTTGTCCACGAAATGGTTGTCACTTTTGCTACTCCACTCACAACAATACTTATTTATATAATTCACTACTACCTACCATTTTCTTAAAATCCGTGTTGTCCACAATGTGACAATCATTTCGTGGACGGAGGAAATAATGTTTAATAAATAAAAAAGTCAATGGGATTAGCATGGCGGTATACATACATTGCTCAGCAAGACTTGTGCAGTAGTTATGATGCTACACCCTGCGGCTAGCCCAAAACTATTGGAGCTACAGCTATTTAAATATTTCATTTAACATTATGTTTAAGTGATTATTATAATTTTGTAAATTTATATTGTCCTTTTTCAAGATTTTTAACCTCTCAACAAAAAGGTTATATTGGAAAAAACGATGAGCAAATTAATGTGTTAAAATTCAACATTGCTATGATAAAAATAGTAAAACTCTGGGTTGTTCAGCAGGCAAATTATAAATACAGTACTAACAGTAGTAGTAATTTATATCTTTAATATTAATAATAAATACTTCATCCGTCCCATTCCAGTTGTCCTACTTTTTATTTCGAATGTTCTATTCCAGTTGTCCTATTTTTTTTATGAAAATAATTAGTTTAGTTAATTACACTCACTTTATAACTTTCAACCTACTTTTATCCTTATTTTCCGTGCCATTAACTATTCTCCTCTTTCTACTCAATTTATTTCATTATTCCCTCTCTCTCTGCCTACTTTATTTCACTTTAATAACTTCACTAAATATATTTTTTACCCTTAATTACTTTTTCCTTAATTTTCCAACCCAGAAAATTTAAGATAATTAGGGTGAGACGGAGGGAGTAAATGAGAGGTTAAAGAAAGGACATTAGTCATATTCAATTAATTAAGAGTAGGAATATTGCGTATTTTGGTCAAATCACGCGGAAACAAGGGCTTGTCAGCATCAGCCGCATCGCCTTAATTCCACGTAACTATCGACACCCTCAACATTTCATTTCATGCACGTCATATTTAATGATATACTTTAAATTTAATAATACTGTGAATATTTACGTTCCCATACTAATATACAAAATATTGAGTTGATATGTCAGTAAGGTTGTAACTTGTAACTTGATAATACCGTTAAAAATTATTTCAAATTAATAATATATGTCCTATTATCAATATTCTTTTTCCATGCAAGAATATGTAAGATCATTGGATTTTGGTACATGAAAAATACATTGAATTGAAATGCATATGAAGGAATATACCCCATTTACATGCACGGAAAGAAAACCACGTTACAAATCAAAAGGATAAAGAAATATACCTCAAAGAAATTATAGAAGTCAGCACCATTCCGTTACATAGGAATATAGGATATTTGAAAATATATATACAAACATGAGGATGTAGTTATTTTAAAGATCAATAATTTGGTCCTAATTTTATTTGTTAATGGATATATTTCTATCATTTGGGAGTATTTTGATACAATGAATTGTTTTACATTAAATTCTAAGAAAAATTGGACAACTTAACTAGAGCAAGACATAAAAAGTCGAATCCGATGAAAGCAGATAAAATATAGTAAACGATTTGTAGGAGTAAAGAATATCTAAAATGTTAGCTAGAGCTAGAAACATGAAGGTAAAATTGTGGTTTAATTTTTATAAATAGATGATCCACGTCATATCCTAGAACCTAACAGCCTGGCAGAAGTCGGCCCTAACCCCACTTGCGTTTCTCCACGTGTCGTAAGCTGATGTTGACACTTCCTTGCTCACAGCTGTCTCCCTCTTTCTCTTTCTCTTTCCCCCTTCTCATATAAATTAACCCCAAACTTGCACTCCAATTTTCATCTTAATCCAAACCAAAAGAAAAATTTAAAAAGAAATGGCCTCAAGGTACTATTTTGCCACTGTCTCTCCCACGCTACTTCCACTCTTGTTCCTCCTCTCCCTCCTCACCTCCACCTCTATGGCAGCGCTGGTGCAGCAGCAGCCGCTTCTGCTCAAATACCACAACGGCGCTCTCCTCAAAGGCTCCGTCACCGTTAATCTCATCTGGTACGGCAAGTTCACCCCCGTCCAACGCTCCATCATCGTCGATTTCCTTCAGTCTCTCAATTCCGCCAAACCACCTCAGCCCTCCGTCTCCACCTGGTGGAAGACAACGGACAAGTACAACAGCGGCGGCGGCGTCTCCACTCTCCTCGTCGGGAAGCAGTTCCTCGACGAAACCTACTCCCAAGGAAAATCCCTAAAAAATTCGCAGATCGTCTACCTGGCAGCCAAGGGCGGCCACGCGGCGAGGACGGTCAACGTCGTGTTGACGGCGCAGGACGTCGCCGTCGACGGTTTCTGCCGGAGCAGGTGCGGCAGCCACGGTTCGACCCGCGGGAAGGCTCGGTTCGCGTACGCGTGGGTGGGGAACTCGGCGGTGATGTGCCCGGGCTACTGCGCGTGGCCGTTCCACCAGCCGGCGTACGGGCCACAGACGCCGCCGCTCGTGGCGCCGAACGGCGACGTCGGCGTGGATGGCATGGTGATAAACCTGGCCACTGTTTTGGCGGGAGCGGTAACGAACCCGTTCAACAACGGATACTTCCAGGGACCCGCGGCGGCGCCGCTGGAGGCGGTGAGCGCGTGTACGGGCGTGTTCGGGGCGGGCGCGTACCCGGGATATCCGGGCAACGTGCTGGTGGATAAGAGCACCGGTGCGAGCTATAATGCGCAGGGGGTGAACGGCCGGAAATATCTAGTGCCGGCGATGTGGGACCCGAAAACGTCGCAGTGTTCGACACTTGTTTGATATGACTATGGTTATGTGGGGCAGGATTGGGTGTGAGCGAGTGTACGTATGTCGTTGTGGGTGTGGTTTGTACTTATTTGTACATTTCTCTTTTTTTGTCATATGAAAAATGTGTGGAAATTGCATTAGTAGGGAAATTATAATAATTCGAAAAGTGATGTGTTCTATTACTTGAGTGCTCTTTTGCCTTGAAAAGCAAAAAAGAAGGGAATTTTTTAATTAATTACGTTTTCCGATCTCTTCTCTTGTGGGGTAATAATTTAATATCGATAAATTATCTAATGAAGGTGGGGTCGGGGCTGGGGCGTAAGGATTCGTTCTTATCTCTTGTGTAGCGATATGAACAATTTGGTTTATGAACATAAATTTTTCAAGGTACATGTGCGAAACACGAGCTACAAATTAATCTATCTGTTTCCATGTAGATGTCACATATTTGTATCCATTTTCATAGTATTTGCATAAATTTGGCATAATAGGGCGAATTCTACAGACAAAAATGGTGTCTTCCACAATAAAATTTGATAGTGAGACTTCAAGTAAGTGTTCCTATGATCTTCTTCTGTTCGAAAACTTGAGTATATTGTTGTAATTTGCCACTCTTTTTTGTTGCGACATTTCACAGCTAAACCTTTCTTCTTTTATTATAATTATTCACATTTAAGGATTTCTTGAAGTTCATTGCAGAAATAGAAAAAATTAGGTGTTCAATAAGACAAGAATAATTAACAAAGAAGTTCAGAGAGAATTTGAATAATACTTCGAGCAAGATCTGACAAATACTTAATATACAGGGAAGATGAATTAATGTCAAATTAGGAATTAAATTTATATTTGTAGCTATCAATTGATACATGATGTCAGAGAGGGCTATAAATATCTCAAAGGTTTTAACCTTTTTTACCTTTCCATTCCTTTCCCCCATATATATAATTTGACTCCGTAATAGTGACCGACTTGAGGTACATGGATGGTTTTATGAAAGGTAGTACTATAGTAGAATACTAGTTTGTTGGCTGTAGAACATCGACTGGAATTCTCGTATATATATTATTTATAAAATAATTAAAATATAATTTTCCGATTTTTTAAAATTTATTTAGTATAAATGTTAGTTAACCAAACACATTGATTTATTTATTCATAACTTTTCATATCCGATTAAAAAATAGTTTGTTCGCATCTTATGTCCATATAATAATATATGCTATTATCTTAATATCACAAAGTAAATACTCCCTCCTTGACGTTTAACTTGGCTCGCTTTCCTTTTTAAGCGTCCCACTCAACTTAGCTCGTTTCCCTTTCTAGCAAAGATTAGACAATATTTTAGTATTTAAGTACTATATTTACAGTAGTCTGCTTTTATGAATATTGAAAACGCACTCACAACTACTTTACCATCAATATTTAAACACTCTATACAAAATACACTAAACAGACCCTTCACATCTAATCCTCTTATTCTTAATCTCCATGCCGAAAAAAAAATGAGCCAAGTTGAATGAGACGGGAGGAGTATTAACAATATATTGTATAAATACCAATTTATTATACCCGTTAATTATCTGAAATTCCATTAAAAATAATCGTACATGTTATCGTACCAAACTTGCCTCGTAGTACGCAATGTAGCCTAAATCTTACAAAGAAAATAGTATAAAATAAGTTTCAAGTATAAATCTGAAAATTATGTACAATTTAAGAAACACGTGTCAACCCGATTAAGAAGTACTCTTAGTACTCATTCATGTATAATAGTGTCCACTAATAGAGAGAATCCGTTCTACATACTTTATCGCTTAAGAAAAATTACAACTAATTCACGCTTTAAAATTATATATATTCGACAAAACATTAGAATAAGTATTACATGAATGATCATCTCATTGCAAATAAGTATTACACGAAGGATTATTTTGTGTATTAACAAATAACCACTTTACGTTGTAATTTAAAGAATATTTTTTTAAAAAATAATTTAATACTTTATTTCAAAGTGATATAAATTTCAATAAGTTATTGCAAATGATCATCCCATTAGGTCATAAGTATTGCATGAATGACCATCTAGTTGCTAATAAGTGTAAATGAATGCGAATAAGTGTTGCATAAGGGATCATTTTGTGTAGAATTTATTGACAGGAAAACACTTTATTTAATGTGATAGTAATTTGATAATTCATTGCAAATTATGTACAATTTATGAAAACACGTGTCAACCCCGACTAAGTAGTACTCTTAGCACTCATTCATGTATAATAATGTCCACTAATAGAGAGAATCCGTTTTACATACTTTATCGTTTAAGAAAAATTACAACTAATTCATGCTTTAAAATGATATATATTTGACAAAACATTACAATAAGTATTACATGAAGGATCATCTCGTTGCAAATAAGTAGTACACAAAGGATTATCTTGTATATTAACGAATAACCACTTTACGTTGTAATTTAAAGAATACTTTAAAAAAATAATTTAATACTTTATTTCAAAGTGATATAAATTTCAATAAGTTATTGCAAAGGATCATCTCCTTAGGTCATAAGTATTGCATGAATGATCATCTAGTTGATAATAAGTGTAAATGAATGATCATCTCACTGTGAATAAGTGTTGCATGAGGGATCATTTTGTGTAGAATTTATTGACAGGAAAATACTTTATTTAATGTGATAGTAATTTGATAAATCATTGCAAATAAGTATTACGAACCATAATTCCTCTACAATGGCTTTCTTTACATGGATGAGTAAGAATGTATAAGAATCATCAATAACAATTGTAACCAAATCAATACATTTCTAAATTTCGTTCTATGAATGGACTTCATAACCAAGCTCAAAAAATAATTGCAGCATCCCGATTGATTTGAATAGTCAATGTATCAGAGCCATACTCGTTTGATTAGATCTTGAAGAAATAAATGAACAATAGCTAGAGTTTTATTCCATACTATTACAACAAACAATACAACTAAGTAAGATTCATTATACCAAAATTTTCTGCTAGAACTCACCATGGTGTAAGAAAAAGTCTAGTTGAAAGTATAATGCACCAAATTGCAATTTGGTGATAATCTGCATTTTATACAAATACAGGCATATTTCTACAATTTAGCTTTATTTATTAGAACAACTCCAATCATATCTGCATATTTAGTCATTCTCTATATAAGAATTGCTAGAAATCTATAAGTGATATTTCTCTTATCCTCTAATAATAGGATGAAGCTCGCAACATAATGAGTTCTCTTTCTCTTTTACACATTTATTCAGATGTGTGGTGAACATGTGCTCTTAAAATCAGTTTTATCCTACTCTCTTTTATCCATCCTACTCTTAACATCGATATATCACACATACACACCAATATAAAATCAGGATGATCAGCAATTCAGATTTAAACAAACCCAAAATTAGATCTCAAACCATATAACAACATCGATCATATTGAACATCTAAATTGGGGAAGAAGTGCAACAAATTGGATAAACTCAAATATGCATTTCATCATGCCAAAATCCAATATGGCAAAAATAAATAAGGGTCACCAAGAAGATTTAGTCACTGGGAAGGATTTGGTGCAGTATCGCACAATCCAGAGTGAAGAGAATAAGATGAAAGCTTAAAATTTCTGGTTTTTCGATAGTTGAAGGAGCGTCTTACCTTATTATTTATATGATTTTGATCAGCAAGACTCACAATATATGATTTCATATTTCCAATCCGGGAGTTTAATCAGAGAGATGAAATTCCGCTCCTCCATGGTTTCAGTGGAGTCCATAACGTCCGTTCAGCATATATTGAAATCGAATTTTAGGATATTGATTACAATTTAGAGTAAATGGATGAATGTAATTGTTGCTATCAATGAGAAATGGAATGACTTTATGTTTTAGAGAAATGAGAGCACCATCTGAAATAGAGAAATGAGAGCACCATCTGAAATTTAGATAGTATACAAAGAAAAATTATTAAAAATCCACGTAGGATAAAGAATAAATGTGAGTTTAGGGATATGTACTCCTATTATAAAGAAGACTAGTTTGTTGCCCGTCGAACATCGACGAGAATTCTCATATATATATTATTTTTTAAAATATTAAAGTATAACTTCCCGATTTGTTCTAAAATTCGTTTAGTATACATGTTAGTTAACCAAACACATTTGTTTATTTATACATCACAAAGGAGAATGAGAGACCTTGAGAAAATCACTAGTTTGAATCATAAAGTCCTTGATTACTCTATGGAACTGGCATCCCTTATAACCAATGGGCAATGCAACTTTCCTGTAAAGAAATTCAACAAAGAAACATAACCGAATGTAAATAAGACAAATCCTGTATATAGATGAAAGGAACCTATCAGTAGGATGTCTTTGCTGAAGGCTCAAATTGTTTAAACACACAAAACGTTTACAGTTTTCAATTTCCAAGCTCTTCAGACTTTCAGATAGAAGGCTTAGACAAATATCATTTTGAAATAAAGTACAAAACAGTCAAAGGTCTAAAATTGAGATTGAAAAGTCGGTTTCTCCCACTTTAATTCTGGTAAAAAGTTTTTACAAACACAAAGAATCTCCTTAAATGCTGGTTTTGTACACTTTGCATTTCAATGATTGGGATCAGATATAAGCACATCATTTACGATTGACATTTTATAAAGTCCTTTTTTTCACATAAAATGACCTCCAATTCAATGTAATGTGAGCATACATAGATTCAACTCTCACGTTATTATGTTCATATGTTCTTATTATTTAAAGTAATAATACAATGATAAATAACTAAAGTGTTACATTATATGTAAATCTTAATAATTAAATACAGGTAAGAAATGACTACTTCAAAAAAATTACAACTCCTTATAACTGCAAGAAATAAAAAAAGAATCAAACTAAACATAGGCTTAAATTAATAATAATAAAAATTTAAAATTTAAAGTAATATATTTTTAGTTACCTCATAATTTGTCGAAAGTTTCATCATAAACCACGTTAGTTGTTGTGCTCTGCGCTTTACCACCATCGTCACAGATTAAAACTTTCAGACCTTTTTTGCTTGTGACTCGTGAAACTACAATGTACAACTGACCATGGCTAAACACAGATTTAGGCAGGTACAGTTCTACGTTCGAAAGGGATTGGCCTTGACTTTTGTTTATTGTCATAGCAAAGCAAACATTCACAGAAAACTGCCTCCTCTGGAATCGATTTGTAAATTTAGTAAAATCCGAAGGAGTCATGATCATTCTTTCAATTGAAAACTTTTTGTTAGCGTTCTTTCCTGAAATTAGTTTGGCTTCAATTACACGATCCCCGAATTTAGTCACGATCATCCTGTTGCCATTGCAAAGCTCATTCGACGGATCGATATTTCTAATAAGCATGATGATGCATCCTTCCTTCAATTTAATTTTGTGACTGGGTAACATTGAACACTTTGACCGTACTTAGATATTCAACTGAGAATACATCACCATCTTCATCAACTTCCCCATCTGCTTTGCATATGTTGTCCGAATTAAGGTATTCTCTTTCTTTCCCGGGCATTTGTGACATGACATGATCATCGATAGCATCAATCGTGTCATTGGTAGGGGTCAAGATAGCTCTATTTGAATAAATTTCCGGATTTTCTCCAATGTGCAGTATGTCGGGGTACGTATTTTCCTCTATGGATACAACTGGATCAGATGCATATCTTATGAGAATATTGATGCATCTTCGACTTTTGGGCCTTTTGGCCCTATTTTTTCTATTTTTTTGTGTCCGTAATGTCTGAATAGGGAAGAAAGCAGCCGTTCGAATGGAGGAAGCTCAGTCCAGGGCAAACAGAGGAAAGATGGTCAGAATGGGCATTACTGGAGCAATTCTAGCCCACTGTATGAAACCGATTCCCCCAGGAGAAGAAAAGTACCCTGGTGTGAGGTCAACCAAAGCATGAAGCCGGTATGACCAATACCGCAATTATCAGTCAGTCGCCGAAGCTAAATATGGAAAGAAGCGTGAAGGAGATTTGCAGAGATCGTGTCGAGTCCTAGTAGTAGAAGGATCTGAAGGCAATTAAATCACTCCAATCAATCACCAACTGATGGCCAATCAACAATCCGATCAATCAAGCATCCATCATAATTGAGCAAAATATGGCAAGCAATCAATCACACCGATATGATCTGATGGAGGAAGAATTTGACTGCCACAACCTCAACTATAAAATTCCAGCAAGTGTGATTGGCAAAATGTTGGTTACCCTAGCATTCAATAGTGTTCAGCTCAAGATACAATGTATTTTTAGTTCATTTACATTTTCGCACAAAACAATTTACTCGCTTTCATTTCAATTCATGTCGTGAACAAATCCAAGGCTGTTTGCCTTAGGTATTTTCTTAATTCAAGTACTTCATATTATATGTTATTCATGTGTTTATTTACCTTCGTGATTATGCATTTCAATATATGTGAGTAGTTCCCCTGGTGAGATTTGGATGGGAAAATGATTAATTGTTGGTATGTGAGATATTCGTGAGGCATTTGTGCATTCGGTTGAGTCTATTGGTTCCAGAGAGATCTTAGCATAATTCATGGGCAGTTCTGACCTAACGGGTGATCTCCACTCGGTAAGGGCTGTACCATGCCAAGCAAAGGCCAGGGCATGACAGACATCATTGTTCAATATGCCTATGACCGAGTAGTTGAGCAATGCCTTCAATGGAGTTGTAGATATGGATGTTGAGGAATGGACAAGGGGATATTGCTTCCTTCCTCGGTCTTGGACTTCTGTAATGGCTATCCATCAACTATGACGAGGCATCAAGCCATGGTTATTGACCAAGGGACTCACCTCACGCATCGTAGATATATCGATGACCGGTTGGACGTGTTACCAGAAATGGATATCCCGCGAGTTATGTCTACTCTGTAGGTGCGGAGCCGGGAAGCTTGGAAGAGAAGGTTGGTGAGGTTCATACTTGGAAGGATCGGGTATGTCTACTAACTAAGGAGGAGTGAAGCACGGCCTTGCGACCGGGAAGTAGCGTGACCTTCGGACCAAGTGACCACAAGGGACTCAACCATCCCAAGTGTGGAGTATAAACTCTTGAAACGCCCCAATATCTTTGAGGCACGCCTTGAGTTTATGCGAAGCATGGACGGATCTTCAGTATCCTATGACTGAATACACATATCAACAACAATCATGACCTACCCCTTTTATATTTGATTGTTTTCAAGTTAGTTTGTGCAGATAAACAGGTTGAGACCGTGACAACTCAATTTTTGCACTTGAAGAGTAAAGTAGTTCCTCATTCTCCGTGGGATCGACCCTAGCTTACCGTTAAGACTAATCAGTCCGGTTGTGGGCATGGAAGCGTGTACTGTCCGTCTGGGGCATACACAAGTATTTTGATCGTACCATACGACGGGTGCGTGTCAAAATTGGCACTGTTTCCGGGGAGTGACGCGCAACAATTTTAATCTTCTCATTCCATCTTCCGCTACTAGTGTATGCGTGGAACTCGTGGAGTAGCCAAAGCATTGAATTTGGATCCAAACATCGATCGAACTGAACGACGACTACGCGCAACAGCACGACTAGCGAGACGCGACGCTATGGTAGAACCACAACAGGCACAAACCCTCAAACAGTTGGCATACCCAACAACCCTGAATCTCAAGCCGAACGCGATCACTCTACCAGCGAACCCTTTCCACCCTGAGCGGTATGACCTCAAACCAGCACTGATACAGATCTTGCCGGAGTTCAATGGATACGCTGGGGATGACCCCCGTACCCATCTCCAGGATTTTGAAATGACAGTGATGCACCAATCAAATGAGAATCAACAAGAATATGTGAAACTAGTACTTTTCCCATTCTCATTGGTGGATCGTGCAAGAAGATGGCTGCACAACTTGCCAGAGAGAAGTGTTACTTCCTGGGCTGAGATGCAACAATGCTTCTTAGAGGAATTCCTTTCCAACAACCAGAGTTGAGAGAATGAGGTAGTGTTGGGAAATTTATTAAAGTTTTGATTGATTCCAAAACCAACTGACCCCAACCGAGTAGATGTTGCCAGATCCTAATGTTAGTAGTTAGGCTCGCTGTTTGAGCATTGTTAAGATTTTATCTTTAATGGACTTCAGCTGAAGACGGAAACAAAGCTTCACTCGGATAGAACATCAGTTGTAAGAGAGACAACTGAGCGTTCAAAAGATAGAACATCAGTTGTAAGAGAGACAACTGAGCGTTTAAAAGATAGAACATTAGTTGTAAGGAAGACAACTGAGCGTTCATCAGATGAGAATTAAAAAGCAGGAAAATGCCAAAGTCAACTAAGGAAGATGCAAGAGAACATCAGTTGTAAGGAAGACAACTGAGCATTCGGAGCCAACTGATCAGATACAAGAAAGACAATTGAGCGTTCAGTTTCAGAACATCAGTTGTAGAACTCGATCCAAGAAGATCAACAGCATGAAGTTCAAATCAGCTGAGAGTTCAACTATCAGTACTTAGATAGAACATCAGATGAAGAACAAGTCAGATGAAGATCAGAACTCTCAACCGACCATCCATTGTTGAAAGACCAATGTTGAGATTTGAAATTCAAATAAGGAAGTCACGTGAAGGTTTCACTCTCTATCATTACCTCATTTGGCCCAACACAAGGCTGTCTCAGATGGAAAGCAGAAGCACGCAGTTGCCAAATCCGGAAAGTCTGCAAAAGATGAGAGACAAGCCATCGCTTTCAAAGAACAGAGATCAACAGCTCCTTCAACGGCTAGTTGATTCTCTCCGCCTATAAATAGAGGCCTTCATTCATTCACCAAGACTACGGGAAATACAAGACAGACAAGTGCGAGAAGAGACCAAAGAGCAAAAGAAAGAACCAAATACTTCACACGAGCTGAACTGCATTCAATCTCTTAGAACATCATTAGTTGAGAGTTCTAGAGTGTTAGATTCTGTCTTAGTGTCTTTTGATCCAACCTTGAGAATATCACTAGTTGAGAGTTCGTAGAGTGTTAGATCATAGCTCACTTCTTGTTCGAGCTATTAATTGGAACCCCACACTTTCATACACCTCAAAAGGTTATTAGGACCCTACTCTTCCCGTAACTGAGTAGATAGGTTGATTAATACCCGTAAACTAATCTGTAAGGTTGATAAGTACCCGTAAACTTATCTCAACGGTTGCAAAGCCCGCGTAAGCTTTGTGGTTCGTCCAAAAGAACTTGGACTGAGTTGTGTGGACTCACAACTCTCCGTGGACGTAGGAGTTATCTCCGAACCACGTAAATCTTTGTGTGTTGTGTTTATTTTTCAGTTATCTTATTGCATATTCAACTGACCAACTAACCTGCATACAAACTGCATTCTTCCATATCAACTGTCTTGGTTATTGACCAACCTTGCACTTAAGCGTGAGTTGACTTTTATACGAGTTAATTTCCACCACATTCCGCACAGCACTTCACTTCCAGCTGAGTGTTTCTTACTCGGTTGTGATTCCAACTGAGTTGCATTACTCAGTTGAGTTATTTTTAGGGAGTTGTTTATAAAAGTTTTTATCTGGTGTATTCCCACCCCCCTCATACACCAGAACTCGTATCGGGACCATCAAGTGGTATCAGAGCAGTGGTTCAAAAGACTGCTGACTCTGTTTCACAAGGTGTGAATTCGAGGTGTTTTCTTCAGTGGTCAACTGAACAGATCTCTATATCACGCTAGTGCATATCTGCTTGCATTTTTCTTCTGTTATTGTGTGCAGATGGATGTTAAAGACAAGATCGTGGTCATGTTCTCGGTTGTGAACTATACATCCTGGAGAACTCGGATGAAGAAGATCCTACTGTCAAAGCATCATCGAATGCAACAAGTACTCACATCCGGACTGATCATCATCAGAGAGAGAATCACTCGCACTCCTACAAATCCCAACGATGGGGATGCAACTGTGGAGTTAGTGGAGAAGAAGCCAGAAGACTTTACTCCAGAGGAAGCCAAAGTGAGCCAGTTGGACATCTGGGCTCAGAGCACGATCATGTCCATAGTTGGACAAGACTATTTACCTTGGATAGAAGAGTGCGAAACCGCTAAAGAGATGTGGGATATCTTGGCATCTCTGAGTGAAGGAAGCGACGAAACAAAGGAGAACAAGTTCTCACATGCCTGCCAAGATTTCGACAACTTCTGCTTGAGAACTGATGAAACCATTGATCAGTTAGAGCTCCGGTTCATAGACATCATCAGAAGGATCCAGTCCATCCGAAGAGAAAAATATACTTTGAGAGAAATCAACCTCAAAGTATTACAAGCTCTACCAGCTGAGTGGGATACCTTCACCAATATCCATGAGAGCCGAGCTGACCTTGGTGAGATGGGAACTGAAAGATTGTTCTCAATTCTGAAGGGAAATGAGTACAAGGTGAACCGACGAAGGTCAACTCAGTCCTCGGTTCAGACGAGTCGACATGAGGATGTTGGTTCAGCCACCAAGTCAGTAGCACTCCGAGCTGACTATTCAAAGCCGCGAACATCAAGGCCAATAAGATCAGCGGACACAGCTACGAAGGAGCCAAGCAGAGAAGAGCTGCAACAGAACATAGCCGCCCTGTCAAAGAAGCTAGCTGACATGGATACTCGGTTCGAAAAATACAAGAGGTTCTACAAATCAAACCGAACTCGAGACAACTCAAAGCCTGTGAACAACGGTTGCTTTGAATGCGGCAAGGAGGGACATTTCAAAGCAGATTGTCCAGACCTCTCGAAGAAAGAGAGAGAAGCGTTGAGCGCCAAGCAACTGGAAAGAACAAGGCCATGGTTGCAGAAGAAGCAGCTGACGACATGGACATCTTCACTGACACTGAAGATGAGGATGAGCTGACTTCCACCAACAACGCTATCGGTCAGGATCAATGCCTCATGGCACTTGGAACCGACCAGGATGAGACTGAGGTACACTCTAGTCCTGCTAATTTAAATTCTTCCAATATTTCTAACATGCAGGAAACACTAGATGAAGAGTTAGAACCCTCCTGGAGTGACTTTCAAGAACTCAGGGACGAACTACATCAACAATCGGTTGAGTTTAAGAGTCTTCAAGAACAGTTCACCAAACTTGAAGAATCCTTAATCGAAAAGGACGATCTGATCAAGAGTCAAACTGAAGAGATAAATAATCTCAAAAGTCAACTGAATGCGGTCAACCGAACTAATGCTCCAACCAATGAGGAGTTGACGAAGCATATCAAGGAGCAGCAAGATCAGTTGATAAAGCAAGAGGCTCAGATCGACCAGCTGATAAAGAAGTCAGACGGACAAATCGAGCATATAGATGTCCTCCTCAAGGAGTTGCAAACTGAGAAGGACAACTTAATAAAGCTATATCAGTCATCCAAGATCATCGAGAATCTCATCAGTTACAGCCGACAGATGGATGACGTGTCAGGACTCGGTTATGATGTAATCAAGGATACTGGAATTCCTCCAGCAACCTTCATCAAAGCTGTGGAGGTCAAGGTTGTCGAACCTAACACAGTTGAGTCTGAATCTCCCCAAAGTAATCCAACCTCCACTTCTCAGCAAGCTCAACCGACCAAGGGAACCAGAACTGAGAAAGGAAAAGGAGCAGTGGATGGAGGACAGAACATTCCATCGGTTGGGACATCAACCGAGGGGGAATGTTCCAAGAGTCAGAAGAGGAACCAGAGGCGTCGGAGATACAATCGAAACCGAACTCAGAACCGACCTCTGAACCAACCTCAGAGCCAATATCAGAAAGAATGGAACCGACCACATAACCGACAAGGATTCAACCATCTGAATCAACAGCGGTTCCATCATCAGTTCAACCTGAGGTTCCAACCGAGTCAACCGATAAGGAACAGGTCGAACAGCTGGAGATATTCGTGCCACATCATGAACCACCAATAGGGCATGAACAACTATAGACAACATTCAGGGAGTTGGAATCCGAATCAGCCACAAAGATTCCAACATGGCGTCCAACCTCATAGACAAATCCAACAGGATAAAAAGCGCCATCAAAACAGGGGGGAAAGCCTCTCCTCCGAAAGCTCACAATGGGAGAAATCTATCTCCTCCCAAGAAACAGAACATCACTACTAACAACAAGCCTAAGGATAACCGAGGTGTTGTTATAGTTGATGATGAAGGAAAAGTGATCTGAAATGATAAATCTATCTGAGTATACAGGGAAAAACGAATCACAGTTCAAGGGGGAACTGGTTCTAACCCTCCAGGACCCAACTAAAATTGGGGACCTAAGCGAGTTTCTCTTTGCAGGTACAAGAGAAACAACTGAGGAAGAATAAAGCATCACGAACCATGTGGGCGATGGATAGTGGATGCTCGAAACACATGACAAATCTGAAGAATTTGCTTGGGAGTTTCGTGGAGAAAGAAGGACCTTCAGTTACCTTTGGTGACAACTCAAAAGGTCACACCAGAGGCTACGGTACCCTTGAAACCAATCACATGTCGATTTCTAATGTTTCATATGTTGATGGATTGAAGCATAACTTGCTCTCCATCAGCCAATTCTGTGATAATGGTTTCTCTGTCAAGTTTGATGCACAGGGTTGCAGGGTTAAAAATGTCGGAACAAAGCAGGTCATATTGTTGGGAAATCGATCGCCAATCGAGAATGTCTACTATGCTGACTGGAATAGTAGTCCTCCAGACACCTGCCTATTATCAAAGAGCAGTTCAGATGTGAGCTGGCTGTGGCACAAAAGGCTCAACCATCTGAATTTCAAGACTATGAACCGACTTGCCAGACAAGAACATGCAAAAGGCATACCAAACCGAGTGTTTTCAACAACACATATCTGCAGTGAATGTCAGTTGGGAAAACTCGCTAGATCCTCCTTCCGGTTGAAATCAACTCCCTCAACCGACCGAGTGTTACAGCTGATCCACATGGATCTCTTCGGGCCAGTTACACCAAAAAGCATGAATGGTAACGAGTATACACTTGTTGTAACTGATGATTATTCCAGATACACGTGGACCATTTTCATGCGTCACAAGAGTGAAAACCGAGATGAGCTACCCAAGTTGATGGATCGGATATCAAACCAACAAGAGATGAAAATCATTTCCATCCGATCAGATCGTGGAACCGAGTTTCTAAATGAAACCATCATCGAGTACTGCGAGAAGCATGGAATTACTCATCAAACATCAGCTGCGCGTACTCTGCAACAAAATGGAGTAGCTGAGCGAAGGAACCGAACGCTAAAGGATGCAGCTACATCCATGTTGACAAGCTCAGCTTTGCCAAAGAGATTTTGGGCTGAGGCCATCAACACAGCCTGCTACACCCAGAACCGGTCTCTTCTGACCAAGCGGTTGGGAAAGACACCATACGAGCTATGGAGACGCAGGAAGCCAGATAATTCATATTTTTGCGTTTTTGGTTCTAAGTGTTATATTCACAACAATGGGAAGACTCAGTTGAAAACTTTTGATGCCAAGGCTTCGAAAGGCATATTTCTCGGATATGCCGCTCGAATCAAGGCTTATAGAGTTTTCAACAATAGCTCTCGTGTTGTGGAGATAACACCTCATGTTAGTTTTGATGAATCTACTTTTGAGTGCAGGGAACAGGCTAAAGGACAACAGGCTGATCCACAAGTTCCACCTGTTCTCACCAGATCGCAAGCTCTAAGGGAAAAGAATCTAGCTGAACCATTGGTATGGGCAACCGAGGATGATGATTCATACTCCTCTGAAGATGAATGCGAGGACCCCAGCTCATCTCAAGGGGGAACTTCAGCTGATACCACTCCAACTGCATCAGCATCCGAAGCCCAACCGAGCCCGGTTCAAAATATTGTCAATATTGAGGATCCAGAGTCAACAGCTGATCAATCACCAGTTCTGAAGATTCCAGCATCTCCTACAGGTCAGGATTCACCATCAGTTGAAATCCTGGAACAACCACTGTTGGAAGAAGAAGGAAGACGCAACTGAAGATGGTACGAAGATCATTCCACTGACAACATCATCGGGGATCCAACCGAAGGTGTGCGTACAAGGAGCAGAGTTGCAAATCCAGATTCGACTGAGGAAGATTTCAACACTTACGCTCAATATGTTGAGGAGTTGGCAGTTCTTGAGGAGTTTGAGCAAGCTGGAGATGTTGCCATGATTTCTTGCTTTGTAGCTGATGTGCCAGAACCGAAGAATGTTGTGGAAGCTCTCAACTGTGTTCACTGGACAACAGCCATGCAAGAAGAACTGAACGAGTTTCTACGCAACTGTGTATGGGAGTTGGTAGAAAGACCAAATGGTGTCAAAGTCATTGGATTAAAATGGATTTTCAAGAACAAGAGAGACGCCATTGGATTCATCGTAAGGAATAAGGCAAGGTTGGTAGCTCAGGGATATTGCCAATAAGAAGGAATCGATTTTGAGGACTCCTTCGCACCAGTTGCAAGGCTGGAAGCCATCCGAATCTTTCTAGCCTATGCTGCATTTCACAAGTTCAAGGTCTATCAGATGGATGTGAAGTGTGCCTTCCTCAACGGTGATATCAAGGAAGATGTATATGTTGAACAGCCTCTCGGTTTTGAGACTGGAGATGGAAGAGTGTACAAGTTGAAGAAAGCAATCTATGGATTGAAGCAAGCACCCAGGGCTTGGTATGACACTCTTTGTGGTTTTCTTCTCAACTCGGAGTTCAAACGAGGGTCAGTTGATAAAACACTGTTCACCATTAAAGTTGGAGAAGATATACTTGTTGTGCAAATCTACGTCGACGACATCATATTCGGTTCCAAGTCGGAGGAGCTGTGAAAAAAATTCTCAAATCTCATGAAGGAGAAGTTCGAGATGTCGATGATAGGCGAGATGAATTATTTTCTTGGATTACAAGTGAAGCAGTCGCCAGATGGGATCTTCATCAATCAGTCCAAGTATTCAAAGGAGCTCATCACCAAGTTCGGATTGCAGACAAGTAAGACCACAAGGATCCCAATGAATACTAACTGGAAGATTGAACCTGGAACTGAGGGAAAGCTCGTGGATGCCAGTAAGTATAGAGGGATCATCGGTTCTTTGCTATATCTAACCGCCAGTCGGCCATACATATCTTACGCGGTTGGAGTGTGTGCTCGATTCCAAGTTCAACCGAGGGAAGCTCACATGTTGGCAGCAAAGAACATCATCAAGTATCTGAAGGGAACTGTAAATGTTGGGTTGTGGTATCCAACCGACGACAATATACAACTGACCGGATACTCAGATGCGGATTTAGCATGTGATCGGTTGGATAGGAAGTCCACATCTGGACACTGTCAGTTCATGGGAAGCAAGCTAGTTTCGTGGTTCTCCAAGAAACAAGCATGTGTTGCCACTTCTACAACCGAGTCAGAATACATGGCTGCCGGAAGTTGTTGCATGCAAGTGTTGTGGTTCAAGCAACAGCTGAGAGATTACGAAGTCACAACTGGACAGGTTCCTATTCATTGTGATAGCTCAAGTGCTATTGCTATCTCTTTGAATCCTGTTCACCACTCTCGGACGAAGCACATTGACATCCGACATCATTTCATCCGAGACCATATTGAGAAGAAGGATGTATCCATGGAGAAGATTCCAACTGAGATTCAGAGAGCAGATATCTTCACCAAACCTCTAGCCGAAGCGCGGTTCAAGATGTTATGTGATTTACTTGGATTGTTGGATCCATCAGATGAGGAACCAGCTGAGGTGAAGAGATAGATATCCATCTGAGGGGGAAGCTCAGATGAAGGGGGAATTTCAGATGTAGATCACCAACCGAAGACATCAGATGCGGATTGCCAACCGAAGACATCAAACGTCAGCTGAACAGACGAACTCGAGTCAGCTGATGGTATGCTGCAATGTTGGATCAGACGTCAGCTGAATAGACGAACTCGAGTCAGCTGATGGTATGCCGCAACATCGGAACACAGCTGATTCCAACATCAGCTGACAGGTGAACACAGCTGATTCCGACATCAGCTGGTAGGTAACATTTATGGCTGAAGGTGTTATGATCTTAAATGAGAATGTTTGAAATAAATTCAAACATTCCTGAGCATGTCAGTTACATTAAAATAGCCATCATGCCGCATTTAATGTAAAGTACGGCTGAACATCAATAGCCTACTTTATAGTACGACTGGGCTGACATGAAAAACAGTTCACCTTCTCACGCGCTAGTTGGAACTCGGTTCGCGACGTCAAGTCAAAGCTAGTCAACAGTCGCGTAATCTCAGCCATTGATAGATTCGCGCCATTCAACCCTAGCTGTCGATTTCAACCGAGCCTAAAACCTATAAAAGGCGGAAAATCAGGAAGTGATCTCTTACCTTCCTCATTAGTGTTTATCTGCAGTAACTGTTCATCATCTTCTCAGATTTTGTCTAACTATTTACTGCAAGTTTTTTCTCTCCTTCTTATATATATCTTCACAGTCGTTTTAAATGGCACCCAAAGGAAAGAAAATGGCTTCTTCCGGACCCTCTCTTGTCCCCACCTCTTATGAAGAATCGTTCGACTTGCTAGTATCAAAGATTCATTTCGAGCAGATTTTGTCCGACGATGAATTGGAGTCACCGGTGCTGTCTCCCCTCGCAAATATTCTCAAGGAAAACGGCCTACTGGAATGGGCAAAGCTCTTCCCCTCCCACCTGCTCAGGCGCCAGGTCGGAGAGTTCTACGTGAATTTGCAATCGTCCATCGACAGCAGAGATGGCGTCACTACCGAGGTTTCTTGTCGGCAACGCGACGTTCCGGCCAGAACCATTCGCCATGTATCTGTCCCCATTGCGGTTTCCGATTTCCTCCGTCAAATCATTCCCATAAACCACACCGCCACGGACACGGTTGAAAATACAACCGATGCAGATGCGGATGCATTTCTGGAAAGTGCTATGATTACCCCGAAGAAGTTGAAGAGCAATATGCAGAGGACAAAATTAAAACCAGAACATCGACTCCTATTTGATGTTGTTTCCAAGGTCGTGTTCAGTTACAGTGGAGCATTCGGAGATATTAGCCGACCGAAGCTTAAACAGTTGCTGGCCTTGGAGCACAAACATGAGATCAACTGGTTTCGATATTTTCTAAACCAGCTGATCGTGGAGAAGCAGAAAATCACCGAAACCACAACCAAATCAGGGGAGAGACTGTTGAGTGTCAAGGGGACGCTCAACTTCGGTTGCAAAATTTTAGCTCTGATCCTGCTCGCAATTGAGGGTCAGAACATGGTCTGGGATGATTGTGAGGAGACCCCAGTGAAGAAGTTGTTGTTGTTGTTGTTTCCAACAGCAAAGAAGGCACAGGAGGTGATTAGGAGTGTGTATACTCCTAAGGAGAAGAAGGATGCTGGGAAGACAACTGAACCCAAGGATACAGCTGAGGAGGTACCAGCTGTCAGCCGCCCCTCCAAATCGAAAGCTGCTCGACGACGCAGAGCTGAGTCGGAGAAAGAAAAGGAGAAGGAGCCAGCCAAGAAGAAGTTGAGGGTGAAGTTCAAGAAGACGGTTGAAGTTCCAGCCGAGGACATGCCAGCTGTGGAGCCGGCTGAGGAGCATGCTGAGAAGCCAGCTGAGGATGTAGTGGATGCTCCAGCTGAGGAAGAAGTACCAGCTGTTGAAGCACCAGCTGAGACGATACCAGCTGAGGAGCCATCCGAGTCAAGCCACTCAGCTGAGGCAGCTGCCTTCAAGATCGTTCCTCGCGCTGCTGATGAGGCTGATGGGATGGAGACTGACTTGACCTCGGATGCTTCTTCCTCCTCTGAGGAAGTTGAAGACATTTCCACCTCCCCCACGGCAGGAGCTGATGCCGTACCGCCCCAAGAGCCTCTCGCTCTCTCAACCAATCAACAACCAGAGATTCCGAGCTCATTGCTCGATGCCAACATTGAGACCATCTCTTCGGCCAATGTTGATGAACCTGTTGATACCCCACTCCCCACAGAATCCAATATTCCGAGCTCCCAGCTCGATGCCAATGTTGAGACCACTTCTTTGGCCAACATTGATGAAACCTTTGAACCAATGCCTTATGAGCATCTATCCCTCTCCCCAATCGATAACGAAGTTGATCATCAGGCTGTTGCGATGGAGCATGAAGGCAAGGTGGCCTACTGCTTCCAGAAGCTGCTCGGGAAGTTCCCAGAAACTCGCGACATGCCGATTTTTGCTACGCTTGGGACCGAGCTGCTGTACCAGTTCAACCCGATCTTCAGTCACTGGTATGTGAAGGAAGATACTGTGAGGGTACACAGCTGGAACCAGCTGAAGGCGGACGAGTCACGCATCCAAGATTACTTCAACTACACTAATCTAGAGGTGGCCTACAACAACAAGGTTGCGCTGCTCACGCGTCGTTTGGACTTGAGCAAGGCGGAGGGCACAGATACCCGGGAGACAGCTGGACAAGACTGTATTAACTTCCTCGACAACATGCTAATTAAGTCAGCTGAGTTCCTCAATGATCTGGACGCAGCCGCCGCCGCAGCGAAGAAAGAAGAAGAGGAGCTTCAACTGTACATGGCCAACCGTCAAGCCATGGTTACAGTTGAGCAGCCAGCTCTGATTGAACACCAAGCTCCAGCTGATCAGCCAGCGCCCTCAACTGAAGACATTTGCGAGCTGATAACTGAGAGGGTGAACCAGCTGAGGACAGAGATGCTTGCCAACTTCCAGCAAAACAAAGAAGATCAGCTGAGGATGTTGGAAGCACAAGAGGAGAAGACCAAGCAGCTGATGGAGGAGAATGTTTCACTGAAGATAAAGCTGAACGAACTCTCCTCCTCCACCAGCCAAGACGTATCTGATCTGAAATCAACTGTTCTGGGGATCAAGTCTGAGCTGAATGTCTTCCAATCCATCTCTGATTCCAACCTCGCCAAATCCCAACAGACTCAGGATGAAGAATGGGAGTCTCGGTTCGAGTCACGCTGGGCTGAGTTCGTTGCTTTCCAGACTGAGACAACTGAAACATTCGCTGGATTGAGGAAAGCCGAACAAGAGCGCCATGACTCCGAACTGGCGAAGAAGGTTGGAATAGAGTGCGCGGTCGATGAACTCTTCAACTGCATCCAACAAGCCGAACAACAACTCACCTCTCTGGATGGATCAATAGCAAGCCTTGTTGCTGATGCCAAAAAAGGGGAAGATAAAAAGGGTGAAGAGGAGTTGCAGGTGGATGTTGAGTTGCAGAGGGAAGATGAGACCCAGGCTGAAGCTGCTGCAAAATCTCAGCCGAGGAGGAAGACTGCACAGAAGAAGAAATCCGCTTCCAAGTCAACCGACGTAGGTGGAGCTGATATGGAAAAAGACTTGGAGCAGGCGGAGCAGTTTGGAGTTTCTTACAACTCCATAGCCGAGATCGCAGCCGAGCTTGATTCAGAATTCGAAGGTATCACAACCGAAGAGTACATTGCTGCTGCCAAGGCTATGGATGTTGCTGAGAAAGATTACATGAATCCGAGCAAGATCAAGAAGTTCGCTGCCAGCCAAGCTCGAAGAGTCAACCAGTTCGAGGAGGAGCTGACCAAGATAACCAAGAACTTGGACCGGAACATCGCCTCCCGCAACCGTCGCCGAATAGACAAACATCAGGTTAAGGCTGAAGCTCAGCTGAGACAACAGAGGTTGCCAGGGAAGGTCAAGGTCCAAAGTCGGTTCAGGCATGTAGACAAGTGGATGCCAGTTGAGTGGAATGAAGACTGGGAGTCATTCAAGCAAGAATTCGTGAATGATTTCTATTACAGAAAGGTCTTCTCAACTGACGATCCGAGGAAAGCGTTCAAGGAAGCCCTGACCGAGTTGCATAATGGGGACCCGGGCATGTTCAGCCAGTTCAGGCGTGCAATGATAGAAACAAAACTGGACATGAACACAGTTCCGGTCCCTCAGAAGGTTACATATCGGCCTCTCTTCCTCCCAGACTCCCGAAATCCCGACCGACAAAAGATATCAGCTGAGGCAAGGCAAGTCTGCAAAGAGCATGGGGTTGACATAGCAAAGGAGTCAGAAGCGAAGAGAGAGATTTTTGTTAGAATATTTAGCAAATATGGGCTTAAGTTTTAGCTCAGTTAGTTTTTGAGCAACTTATGTAACTTTTGGTTTTGTGCTTATCTTTGTAACCATCAGTTGTAATAAAAACTATTCAGTTATACGATTCAACTTGACGTACAATCTCTCATTGTCCAAGCTCTGAATCGCAAAGTTATTTCAATATCATGTTATAACTGTGCTAACCCTTTGATGTTTTAATCTTATAGACTGTCTAGAATTTCAGCTGAGATTTTGGATAGGTCAGTAGGATTTAGATCAGTTTGCTTTGTAAGAATTTTATAAGGGTTTTGGCATCATAAAAAAGGGGGAAATTGTTGGGAAATTTATTAAAGTTTTGATTGATTCCAAAACTAACTGACCCCAACCGAGTAGATGTTGCCAGATCCTAATGTTAGTAGTTAGGCTCGCTGTTTGAGCATTGTTAAGATTTTATCTTTACAGGACTCCAGCTGAAGACGGCAACAAGGCTTCACTCGGATAGAACATCAGTTGTAAGAGAGACAACTGAGCGTTCAAAAGATAGAACATCAGTTGTAAGAGAGACAACTGAGCGTTCAAAAGATAGAACATCAGTTGTAAGGAAGACAACTGAGCGTTCATCAGATGAGAATTAAAAAGCAGGAAGATGCAAGAGAACATCAGTTGTAAGGAAGACAACTGAGCGTTCGGAGCCAACTGATCAGATACCAGAAAGACAACTGAGCGTTCAGTTTCATAACATCAGTTGTAGAACTCGATCCAAGAAGATCAACAGCATGAAGTTCAAATCAGCTGAGAGTTCAACTGTCAGCACTCAGATAGAACATCAGCTGAAGAACAAGTCAGATGAAGATCGAAACTCTCAACCGACCATCCATTGTTGAAAGACCAATGTTGAGATTTGAAATTCAAATAAGGAAGTCACGTGAAGGTTTCACTCTCTGTCATTACCTCATTTGGCCCAACACAAGGCTGTCTCAGATGGAAAGCAGAAGCACGCAGTTGCCAAATCCGGAAAGTCTGCAAAAGATGAGAGACAAGCCATCGCTTTCAAAGAACAGAGATCAACAGCTCCTCCAACGGCTAGTTGATTCTCTCCGCCTATAAATAGAGGCCTTCATTCATTCACCAAGACTACGAGAAATACAAGACAGACAAGTGCGAGAAGAGACCAAAGAGCAAAAGAAAGAACCAAATACTTCACACGAGCTGAACTGCATTCAATCTCTTAGAACATTATTAGTTGAGAGTTCCAGAGTGTTAGATTCTGTCTTAGTGTCTTTTGATCCAACCTTGAGAACATCACTAGTTGAGAGTTCGTAGAGTGTTAGATCATAGCTCACTTCTTGTTCGAGCTATTAATTGGAACCCCACACTTTCATACACCTGAAAAGGTTATTAGGACCCTACTCTTCCCGTAACTGAGTAGATAGGTTGATTAGTACCCGTAAACTAATCTGTAAGGTTGATAAGTACCCGTAAACTTATATCAACGGTTGCAAAGCCCGCGTAAGCTTTGTGGTTTGTCCAGAAGAACTTGGACTGAGTTGTGTGGACTCACAACTCCCCGTGGACGTAGGAGTTATCTCCGAACCACGTAAATCTTTGTGTGTTGTGTTTATTTTTCAGTTATCTTATTGCATATTCAACTGACCAACTAACCTGCATACAAACTGCATTCTTCCATATCAACTGTCTTGGTTATTGACCAACCTTGCACTTAAGCGTGAGTTGACTTTTATACGAGTTAATTTCCACCACATTCCGCACAGCACTTCACTTCCAGCTGAGTGTTTCTTACTCGGTTGTGATTCCAACTGAGTTGCATTACTCAGTTGAGTTATTTTTAGGGAGTTGTTTATAAAAGTTTTTATCTGGTGTATTCCCCCCCCCCCCCATACACCAGAACTCGTATAGGGACCATCAGGTAGGAAATCAGAAATATCAAACAAGATGGGTTGGAATCCTTCTATGAGTATTGGACGAGATTTAAGCGGCTTTTGAGCAACTGCCCACACCACCAAATTACTCCAAAGGACCAAGTGGAGAGTTTCGTGAAAGGAATGCAGAGAAATGATCGTGGATTGGTGTTAGCAGCATGCAATGGATCACTAATGGCCAAAACACCCCAAGAAATCTTCAAACTGTTGGGGACTATGGCCGAGGAATCACGAGATGAGGGGCATGAAAGAAATAGGGAATTGCCCTCCAAGGATGACGAAAAGGAAAATCTTACCACGCTAAGTAAGGAAATGAAGGAAATCAAGACACTACTTAGTGGTTTGACTATACAGAAGAAAGTTTGCCAATGTGGCCTATGCGATGCTACCGGGCATCAATCTGAGAATTGCCCGAATTTTGGTGAAGATGTGATGGATGTAAATGCTATGGGAGGAAATGAAGGATTCCATCGAAAGCATGATCCCTTCTCCAACACGTATAATCGAGGATGGAGGGATCACCCAAATTTTAGGTGGAAACAAGACAGCCAGACCCAACAGAGCAATGTGGGTCTGCCAGGGTCTTCACAGCAGTATACCCAGCACCAGCAGCAACCACAGTATCAAGCTGGACCGCCACAGCAGAACTACTAACCCCAACAACAACAACAAGTGTATCAACCTCCGCATCAGAGACGCGCACCATGGGAGGAAGCCATCGAAAACATGGCTAAAGAAAGTGAAAAATTCAGGAATGAGGTTCGAGCTAGTATGAATCAAACCAATGTGCAGATTGGTTATTTGGCGAAAGCACTCGCCAAAGTAGAAGAAAATACGGGGAAGCTCCCTACACAGGGAATAAATCATAAGGAACAAGCACATGTGATATTGACAGAGGTGAAGGATAAGCAAGCAGAGAAAATTTTGGCCGAAGCATAAGCTAACAGGAAAGGAGAAGAGGGGACCAGTACTGGACTTACAGGAGAACTGACTGGTGAGGATCAGACCGAACCCCCTTACCTAGGCAGATTAAGACAGAAAGCCAAAGAAAAAGAAGGTAGTGAGAGGATGAAGATGTTTCAAAGAGTGGAACTTAGCATACACCTATTGGACGCAATCAAATGAATCCCAAAATATGCTAAGTTCCTGAAGGATTTAAGTTCGAGAAAGGTGAAAGTAGAAGAAGATGCTCGATATGTGATGGGGGAGAGTGTGTCCGCTGTAATCTAACAGAAATTACCCATGCTTATTTCTTTTTCTCTACAATTAGTTCAATCAAAAATTTCAATAATATACTTGATTAAATATAATAATCAATCAAAGATTATGCATTGTCCATAATTAAGCTAAGCAAATAGGCTGATCAGAAGCTTGATTTTTGTAACTCCATATTCTACTAATTTTTATATAGCATTATTATAGGGTTTAGCAGTTGGGAGTAATCATTAGTCTAAAAGAATACGTGGAATTCCTATTTAAATTTGTGACACAGTTAGAAGTAATTATACTTAGTTACTAAATGATCTTTATTATTTTGCAGTACGCATGCTTACTCAGACAAAAATGAGTAGATTATGTGATGTGATTTTTAATATCGCAGTTTAATTTTGGGACTTTTCGAAGATCTAAAGCCTCAGTTCTAGAGAAAGAAATCAAAATCGAATAATTCTTTCTATGCAAGTGATGGTAGAATCCGAGTGATATTTTTTAAAAATTTTGTTTTCCCTATTTTTTTCGGCATTAAAAGTTGGCGTGATTTCTGAATTCTCGTCATTGATCATAATCACACGCATGTGTATTCAGTGGGTTAGTAATTAAAATTGAAATCTAAACCACAACATACAATATACAATATCAATCCTCGTATTGACGTAGTGTGAATATAAATTTCCCAAAAAATCGATGCCGGGAAATCAGAAATTTTTGAGAAATGGTTCCACATCCGATAAAGTTGAAGGTATGGATTTTATTTTTCAAAGATCAAAATTCGAATGTTTTGATGATATAGTTTTGTTTTTGATGTATTATTTGCTTCATAAATGCCGACAAAGCGTATTTAAAACAGTAAACAGTAGAATATTTAGAATCCATGCATGTCAAAATGAAGAGTTTAAACCCAACCTTACATCATCGATAATAGTAAAAAGCCTCAAAAATCAAACCCAATCAAATTGCACAATACTAAATTTTATTATGTACTAAAAGCACAATAACATTATAGATCCTTATTAAGTACCAAAGAAATGCAGAGTATGTAACAATTCAAACATGAAATCAATTCACTAAAAAAAAAAAAAAAACATTATTCGAAGATTTGAAATTATTTGTATTTGCTCATATTTCTTAAATTCTTGGTTGATGAGAACTGAATTTCACCATCATCTTGATCAGACCCATGCGAATCAGTAGGGCGAGTACGTTTCTGATGAGTGATTTGAGTGCTTGTGGAAGTGGAATCGGTTTCTTCATGTATGTCAGTAGAATCCTGCAATAACAACATATAAATTAAAATATAAGCTAAAATACTAAGAACTATCACTCAATAAAAATTTGGA
This sequence comes from Schizonepeta tenuifolia, assembly GCA_029490685.1. Lineage (NCBI taxonomy): Eukaryota > Viridiplantae > Streptophyta > Magnoliopsida > Lamiales > Lamiaceae > Schizonepeta > Schizonepeta tenuifolia. Next base: position 37,921,043 of record CM055957.1, on the reverse strand, counting down.
CCGTAAGAGTTGTTAATATAGTTTACCTCTTCTTTAGCATCTCCATCCATCGATTTGGAAGAATCCTTAAATTTAGAGACCACTTCCTAAAATTTTTGTAATGTAACTTGATGTGTCATGATTAATAGAAATATATGCATGTACAAAGAATAAAGTATATATATCACTATTCATAACCTCCATAATTTATCACCTACAATATGAAAATTTAAACTTACGTCAATAGGCGAGATGGACGAAAATTGAGACATCATATCAGGGTCTTGTGTTACACTCTTTACAGTGTAGACGCGTTCGCCGAACCTGACACTTGCCGCAACTTTAAAGAGACATTCTCTTTCAAACATGGTGCAGAATAAATCAGGTATGCCATCCCTATCACCCGTCTGATTGCAAAAAATCATAATAATATACACTTCAAGTATGGCTGCTGTATAACTAAATTTAATCTCTTTAGTTACCTAAATTAATGATCTAATGTAGCTGTCTGAATAAAATTAATTCAACATAATAATATGCTAAAGATCACAAGCAGTTGTGGAAATAATTATAAATAAAAACTGAATTTATCCTACCATTATAAGATTACAGGTCTACATGACACGAAAGTCCTAAAACCATTCAAGCAGAAGTCCAAAATCAAATAATCATATGTAAAGAGTTGTAGTTTTGAAACCAGAATAAACTTTTCAGTAGCAAATAATTTATAGCATAAAACAAAATGTAATAATATGCAAGTCCCCACAAAAAAATATCCAAAGTGTGGCGTGTTATTAGAATGAATAATGTGTTCCTCCATTTCTTTCATAAGTTGGTTAGCAGTTTTCTTCAAAAAGTAAAATGCAGAATCCTCAAAAAACGTAAAGCACGCCTGGTCCTTCTCATCTTCCACAACCACTTTCATCTTGTATCTAATGATAATACAAAAACAAAAAAGAATGACATGTAGTAATCATCATATAAATTTAAAAGAAATGATTATTGTTTATATCTTATGTAGTTGATAACGAAGAAGAAAACCTTATAGTGATCGATCCAATTGGCCCTTTGCACTTTTTACAATAATCTCCAATTTTGCCTCCTCTTGGGACACCTTTAAGGCACCTTGAATTTGAATTTCCGCATGCTTCATAATACCACAAATCTTCAACATGAAAATCAACTATTTTGCCCTTACATGTATAGTTTCCTAACTATAAATTGAAAGAACATAATTAATATTTATATGTAAATTAAATGTAGAACACATGTTTAAATTTGTATATTAAAAATAAATTTACCACATCCGGGTTTTTTATCTGGCCAATAGTTCTCATAGATTCAGTATTCAACCACTCTCATCACTCTTCATTTCTCTCATACTGGTGGAACTGTCAATATTTATTTGACTGCTCGTAATTCCACTAACACCACTTCTTAATTTAATTATAAAACAAACCATTACATAATATTGGTAACAGTATAAAGATTCGATTTGACAATCATAATATGAATATAGCATATATAATAAAATACCTTGAAATAAAAGTTTTAACTTCTTCAATATCATGATGGATAAATAATTTAGTTGCATTTCATTAGACAGTTTGTATACAACCAAAACTTGTGACATCATATGGAAGAATCGCAGTGTTAATGGAAATTATCGATTTCTTTATAATACTAAATCAACATTGTTTTCACTACTAAATCAGATGGAAATCGATAATATGCAAAGCTTGCATATGAGTGAAAATCCAAGGATGAAATAGATTATTTCCATCAGATGGAAGAATCGCAGTGTTAATGGAAATTAATGGAAATGAGTGAAATTTTGCATATTATTACATTAGTTTGTAATTTCCATTTCACTCACCAGAAGTAGCACACAACAATTGAATGCTGAGAAGAAGAATATCGAACCTTATGAAGTTGTAAGAGAAGAAGATGGAAGCAACCTTACCTACTTATATGATTTTGATTTGCAACTCTCAAGACACATGATTTCATATTTTCAATTATGAGTTGAATCAGAGATCTCTAATTCATTTCAGTCAATTCGAATGCAGAATTGCAAATATTGAAGCAGATTTTGTGGAAGGAATGAAGCGTTACTTATGAGATTGAAGGGAAGTGAAGTAAGAGCAGATTTTGTGGAAGGGATGAGGCGTTACTGAACCACACAGCAAATTTCTTCCTAATCTGTACACGACGGCCTGATTTCAGTCAATCCGAATGCAGAATTGCAAATATTGAAGCAGGTTTGAAGAGTAAATTTTGTGGAAGGGATGAGGCATTGTGCAAATTTCTTCCTAATATGTACGCTTTTCTTCGTAATTTAGATAATAAGTAAATCAAAATAGAGAAAAATCCACGTCAGCATGAGGATGACTATGGGCTTACGGATCTCTAATCATATTATAAAGAAGATGTGTAACTATATCTTTCATGCAAGTAATTAAAACAATCTGTTACTTGTATCCAACCATACTTTCTCCTCGAGAGCAGTTTCGAAATTATCCTTTCATATTTTGTAGGACTATATTATTATATGAAATATAATAATCGAATGTCTGGATATATGTTGAATGTACAGACAACGGAAATTTTATTTTCACGATTTGGATAAAATGAAATGCTTCTCGATTTGAGATTTCTATAATAAATTTTGACGTCATTAATAAAGAAAACCTACACTAAGATGTATGGTACGAAGAAGATAATTAATCTAAACCCCCTGTTTGTTCTTTTTATACCATAAATTATAATTTGCATCAACTAATTTACTAATGGAAATGGAACTGAAATAAAAGGTGGATATATATACTATCTTTCTTTTTTTTTGGGTGTCGATACATACTGTAGTATATTTATTTGCAAGTGTATTAGTGGTTAAAATTCGACAATTATAAAATAATAATAATCCACTCGATGCATATGACAACTAATTAAGTAATAATCCAGATAAGCATGAGCTACAAAACTTGAAAAAATGATCACTAAACTACAACAAGAAATCACTATATATATATTCTACAACTTGTAAGCAAGAGACTTTAGAATTTAGATAATGCCCATATGCTTTTTTCATTCTTAATAAATATTTATAGAAGTACTGTTTTAACCCTGTAACCCCCAATTTAGAATTTCAATAAAATCCCTAATTCCAAGAGAATCATACTAGTGATAATAACACGTCCAACAAAAAATTCGAAAGGTTCACTCTTTCCCTAGCGATGAAGAGGTAGAACATGGGAAGAGCCGTTTATTTTATTTGTGAGGAGATTCAGCAACAAAAATAGAAGAAGCATGCAGTAGAAGAGTCTCTGCATACCCATCTTCTGCAACTATTATCATTGCCTAATGTGAACAAAATCTGCTGAAAAGAAATAAATAAATTAAGAACTACTACTTGCTATATTTACTTTTGAAGGGTTTCTTTTCACTTTTTGGGTTTATTTTTGGATTCGCATTTGCAACTTCTTAATATTCAATTATGAAAATCAACACTTGAAAAAAGATGAATCAACACATTCGCATAAGAAACAAAAATTTCTTAAAATTGAATTACAGAATCTATTTTGATTTACGCAGATCACTTCCGAAGATTTGCCTCACAAAGTTTCTTCTCTTAATCAACTTTTCTTATAATTCGATTATTTGTTTGTCAAATCAATTTAATAGTTTTCATTCTTTGATAATTGTAACATTAAAGTCAAAAAGACCACATCACAATGAACTCAAACCTGACATTTTGGCCTCAAAACAGTAATCGGTTTTCTGGTTTCGAGCTATGTCAAATGGGGTTTGCAACATTTTTAGGATTTACTATTACATTTTGGATTAGGGGCTCTATAGGGTTATGAGACTTATGTGAGTACTTCAATAAATATTTTTATTATCTCTAAAACGAGGGACTATACTGAGAGCAAATAAGGCTACACATAATAATCATCGCATATATTGTGTACACAAATTTTAGACCGTCCTACACAAATTTGTGTGTTTTTTTGGAAGAAAATGTTGCAAAAGTCGATATTAATTATCTTGAAAAATATCAAGTTGGATGACGGCACGCATTATTGGGTGGCAAGGTTTAAAGAAGGCTGGCAAATGGATGTGGATTGCTAACAAGTTGATTACCGCAATTATTAAACCCCAAATGGTGTTTTTCATACAATATTTGAGAACTAAATAAATACTATCATACGACAGAGACACATCTATTTAAACCATCAACTCACTTAGGAAAATGAAATCGTAGGCATTCGCATTCAGTGGCCGACGTAACACTTTCTAGATCGAGGCAGTCAGTCGTACAAGACTTGCTTAGTTCAAAGGTGGCAGGCACCATATAACTTCAATTTGAACAAAAATTCGAAGACATTCGCAACACAGTCAATACAACTTTTACCAGAAGCATAGTCAATTTCTACAACAATAGATAGCCCCTCGAGCGCTTCTTGACTTGATAAGAATATATGCTCTTCATCATCTTTACATTCAATGCATAGCATGAGATCAAGAAGCACTCAATATACGCATAACAGGTCTAGACTTCGTCAGCTTCACTTGACTCAACAACACTTTCACACAAAGTATGCAATCGATATATCTAACTCAAGTAACAAAATGCAGCAACTCAAACAAGCATCCTTACTTTGAGAAATTAAAGCTTCTTAAGGCCTGAATGATGGAAAAGAAGAGCGTTGTGATCCGATTCTTCTCTTTCTAAGTCGCTCTGCTATGATAAAGGCAAGCTCGAGTGACTGGGATGCATTAAGCCTTGGATCACAATGGGTGTGATAGCGTGAGCTTAGATCGTTGTATGTGATTGTTCGAGACCCTCCAACACACTCTGTAACATTTTGTCCAGTCATCTCCAAATGCACGCCTCCTGGATAGCTGCCTTCTTGATCATGTACATCAAAGAATGCTCTCACCTCAGCCTGCAAATACATCCCACGCATTGATGAAATCGAAATATGAACATAGTTCCACAAAATCAGTGATATCATCAATAACAATTCTAATAGAAACACACAAGTAGTGTAAAATATAGTTTCTTGTAAGTTGTTCTTTTCTGTTATTACTATTGAAGCTTCGTTTTCCTTTGGTAAATGGATACCTAATTTTGAATCTAGCTGTTTTGTGGAAGATATGTATGTCTAATAGTATATTTTTCCAGAGGCACAGCTTTTGAATTTCTAGTATAAAACCTTTAATCTTTGATTGGATTCAGACTCACTGAATTAAGCCTAGTTTTTTTGTCCAGAGGCACAGTGAAAGGTTTAAAAACTTTAATCATAAACTAAGCCAAAGCGTTCAATAATGTCTAAGATTTCAATTGCACTAGTATAATATTGATAAATTCAGAGGCATGAAGTAGAAGTTGCATAAACAAATTATTTGTTTATGAAAATGGAAATAACCTACTACAAAGTGTTGAAAACCGTAATGGACCATGGGAGAAGGCATTTATATATAGGTGCAATGGGATCTCCTAGCAACTTAGGTTTTTAGGAAGGTGATGATAGATGTCAAGTAGTTCCTAGGAAAGCTCACATCGTTTGTTTTCGCATCACTTCTGAGCCTAGGCTCAGGGTGTTGCAGAAGAGCCTAATAAGTACTTACTTTACTTTAATGAAGCAACTTAAGGGCATGCAAGTACGGAAAAGAGAAGGTAGCAAGCGTACCCTGATAGCATCGAAGGAGCGCGTCTTGAGTCCACAGGGAGCTTTGATGGTGTTTCCATGCATAGGGTCGCTGACCCAAGTGACAATTTGGCTTGCTCTGCGAACAGCCCTAATCAGATTTGGGAGTTTGACTCTCATGTTCTCAGCCCCCATTCTGGTGATCACCGTGATTCTTCCAGGTTTATTTTCGGGATTCAGGATATCAATCAGTTTCACTAACTCATTTGGATCCATTTTATCACTAACCTGCACCACAAGCCAAAATGAATAAGATTAACTTGCACCAACCAGGTATCGGGCAGCAGCTTTAATCAACCATACCAACATATATATTCGCAACATTCTCTTGAATCTTGATTACCATGAAGATGAGACAAAAATCAATTTAAAAAATACTACTAGATGAATCCAATAAAATATAGGCACACCTTGATTCCCAGAGGGTTGGAAACTCCTCTTAAGAACTCAACATGGGCACCATCTAGCTGCCTTGTTCTTTCCCCAACCCAAATCATGTGCGCGGAGCAGTCATAATAAAGGCCAGAAGTTGAGTCCTCTCTAGTAAGTGCTTGCTCATAAGGTAAAAGTAAGCACTCGTGCGATGTCCAGAACTCTGTAGTAGTCATTAGAGGGTGGTCAGCAGTAAGACCACAGGAGGCCATGAAACCGAGAGCCTCATCAACCCTATTAGCCAGTTCGCGGTACCTTTTAAAATAGCAAGAATAAAAATATCATTCTCGGAAATCAAGGTAAGAGCTGCAGGGATACAAACAGTCAAAACGAAGGAAACTAGTAGATCAAATACCTATCACCCTGCTCACTGAGTTCAGTAAAATCGAGGTTCCACTGGGTGACCCTCTGCATGGCGGCATACCCTCCAGTTGCAAATGCTCTGAGTAGGTTGAGTGTAGCCACAGATTGGGTATAAGCTTTTATCATCCTCTCGGGATCTGGAACTCGTGATTTCTCAGTAAAAGCATCCCCATTAATATTATCCCCGCGGTAACTTGGCAGCTTGACACCATCCTTCTCCTCAAATCCATCCGATCTCGGCTTAGCAAATTGCCCTGCCATTCTTCCAACCTGCAGAGAACAATGCCAAGATATCAAAGTTGTATGCACAATCCCCATTTCATAAGGGCAACACAAGTCATTGAAAGAGCCAAACCATGGATAAGCAACTAAAACAACTTACCAAGGACAGATCAGCTCGATAATGACTACACATGGGTATAAGCATTGTTCTTGTTATTACTACTTCAAAAACAAGAAATAACATCCTGATTTTTTACTAAATTAGATTTGCCACCCACAATAAGTCATCGGTGGAGGAAAGGTCAGTAAATAAGTTTCTTCTAATTTTAATATTATTAGCTGAAGCCAATACAACATCAACTAAAAGAGGCTTTTGTGTGTGTGTGTGTTAGCCTAGTGGTAGTGAGGTTAATGTCCGGGCCAAAGGTCACGAGTTCGAGTCCTCCGTCACGCGGTATTTAAATTTCCTTGCAATGTTGTTCAAAAAAAAATAATAATAATAAAAGAGGCTTTTGTATTATCAATCTTTGTCCAAAAAAAGAAAATAGAAAGAAAAATCCAGCCAAGGGTTCCCATTTCACTTACTGCATTCCATGAGAACCCGTTGCAACAATACTCGAGACCTAAGTGAGTATATAAGGATATCAAACTAATACCAAGATTATCTTCACTAAACTTCGTCACTTGGAAATTTCAACTACAGCACATACAAACATCAGAATCACAAGTAATGATGTCGTTACTCATATTTAAAGTCGAGCTAACCAAAAAATAACAAGAAAACAAAGGTCCTATCAATGCTATATGTCGTGAAACACAGTTGCTACAATATTTAATGTTATTTGCAAATTGCAGTTACAAGTGTGGGGAATGAGAGACTTTGGTGAATCATCTGGATATAAGAAAACAGAGTACCTATTCAGTGTATATCAGTGAGCCCAGCATGTGAATTGCTTAAAACCAAAAGAAACAAAGTTTTTTTCTGGCGTGATATATTTAAATCAAGAAAGACAGAGAAATTGAACTACCTTAATAATAGGCATCTGACCACCAAACATAAGCACAACACCCATCTGCAACAGCACTCTGAACGTATCCCTTATATTATTGGCGCTGAATTCTTTGAAACTCTCCGCACAATCGCCGCCCTGCAAAAGAAAGGCGTTGCCGAGAGCCGCCTGCCCCAGCCGTTCCTCGAGGCTGCGCGCCTCGCCGGCGAAAACGATGGGAGGAAAGGATTCGAGAGTCTTGAGGACTGCATCGAGCGATGTTTTATCCGGGTATTCCGGAAGTTGGGAGGCTTTCTTGGATTTCCAGCTATCAAGACTCCAGCTTTTTGAAGGTGCGGCGGCAGCGGATGGCGGCGGCTTGGAGGATAGGACGGCGGAGATTGTTCTTGATCTGGGTTCGGTGGAGAGAGACGAAATTGAGGTGGGATTGATGAGAGATGGGTGATTGGGGCTGGGCTGGAGGAAGGGATTGGGCAGACGGGGTGTAGCGACCGCCGTGGAGGCAGGGGTTGTCAGAGCCATTGCTTTGGCTTGCATGTTTTTGCTCTGAGAGAGAGAGAGAGAGAGAGAGAGAGGTGACGGAGAAGGAGATGACGGGGTCGGAAGATTAGGTGAGGACAGAGTGGTTCAGAATGGAGGTCAGAAAATGTGTTTGCAGTCAGGCAGGAAGTGGGATTTTATATTTATATTTGGAGATCGTATTTTAATACAGAAGATGTTGCAAACATGCCAAACAAATTAACTAGGCAGTAGTATAATTTAATTTAAGATATAAAATGGGGATTATAAACCCATAAAGATTACCAGTTACCACTCATGATACGGCATCATACATTCAATTTCTTCAATAAATTTGACAATCTGCATATCCTATACATTTGACCTTTTGAAGCATCATGGTTCAGGTTCTGGCCGTCGTGACATTAATCGTTTTAATTAACAAACAGTCGGCCTCTTGCACATATATTTAGGGTGTTGCTTGGAGTGAAAATAGTAAAAACCACGTATAATATTATTTTAATTTCTTATATCTTGTTTGGTTTCGATTTAAAAAGAATTCGGGTAGAAGATATAAATTTTCGGGCAGCCCTTTTTTTGTTCAGAGTATAAATTTATACCTCGAAAATAAAGGTTTAATATTATACCTCCAATATATTTTAGATATTTCATCCATTATCTATCAATTTCATCTCAAGTGAACAGTGAACAAGATATAAATATTGTGGTCCCTTTTGAGAGTAGAGATAAAAATATATTATCACCCTAACTAAACAAAATACTATAAAACTTGTGGTCCTCATAATAAAATATAAATTTATAGTATCTGATAATTTTATCCCTCCATTTACAGGTACTAGCAAAAATAACGTGCAAATGCACGTAAAAAGAATGATTTTAATAAAGTCTATAAAGATTTTTTTGTGAGATAATTTTACAGTTCATTTTATTTTTATAGTATTATTAATAACTTTTTCTTCATTTGAACACAAAAATTAAAACTCGAGACGAAGTGAGTATTATATATTTTAATGAGTATTATGTGATATTCCAAAATTTCAAAATAATAATTAATTAATAAGAATTAAAACTGAAGAATAGCCAAAATATATAATTGCAAAGAACATTCTCAATTTGTTTTCTACACCCTCCATCCAAAATATGAACTGAAATTAACATAGAAAATTCAGATATGAATTTGGACATCAATTTTTAAAGATCAAAACCTAGATTCTTGCAGCATCAATCACCATTCAAACTAATAACTTGATTTCACGATCTAGAAACTTTATATTTTTTATTTTTTAGGGGAATAGATGATCAAACGAAATCTAGAAACTTATTGTTGAGAAACGTACATGAACAAAGGACGACAAGTTCCAGTTTGATGTCCTCCCTCTCTAATTCAATAAAACCAGGGATGCAACAATTCCTCAAGATAATTAACAAATTATGATACACTTACAATCACATATTTTAATCATGAGAACATATGACTTAGAGAACTCAACTTTAAGCATAGACCGGAACACAATATTCTTGATCGTTATGAAGGTGTTCATGCTCTGTTTATTCTAAAATTTCACAATGAAAAAAAAAATGATGAATCTCTAAAATTTCACAATGAAAAAAAAAATGATGAATCCAAGCTCATAATTAAAGAGAGTAATTGATAAATAAGGTATAATTTTTTAAAGCCCGGAAAAATATTCAATGAATCCTAACTCATAATTTAAGAGAATAATTTATAAATAAGGTAAACTTTACTTTTTCAATATATAAGGTAAAATTTAATGCTAATGATTAATTATATTTATTATAAATATAATATATACTATTACATTAATGTTCTTAATTTAAATATATATTAGGGATACAATAGAAAAATCAAATTTTATAAAATAAAACTTTTTTTATATTAATATACACTATATAGATAAATTTATACTCTCAATTGTACACACTATGAAGGCTAAATATTTACAAGATATTACCGATTATGTCTGTAAGAAAAGTGCAAGTTCTTTATGGACAGACGTAGCACCTTTGTTGAAAATGATAAATGAATCTGAATTACTAAATTAATTAATTAATTATTCACTTCTAAACCTAACTTTAATGTCTAGAATCTTCCCTCAAAATGATTTTGCATTGGTCCTCTCTCATCCATTGCTACCTACTTTACTACCTACTAACCCAAGGTAGGTAAGGTTTTAATTCTTCCACTGAGTTGAAATGAGTCACTGACAACGCCACGATACAAATTTTTAAGACTATCTGCACCGCGTCTTGTAAGACGGTGCTCGACGGGTGCTCGAGCATGGGGTGGCTCGAAGCACCTGCATGGCAGAGCGGCACGTCTCGAGCGCTCGAGCATGGCTCGAGAAGCGCATGTATTACACGAGCGGGGCCAAAAATAAAAATAAAAAATAAAAAAGGCGGGCGCATGGCCGACACGCGCCAACGGGTTGATTTTGAAATCCGGCAACGGGCGAAAACGGCTAGTTTTTGAATATATATTTTTTTAATTTTCTTTATTCATTTTTTACACCTATAAATACATCCTCACAACCCTCATTCATCTCACACCAAAAATACCTCTTTCTCTCTCAAATTCAGTTACAAAAAAATATCTTCTTTATGGAGATGATGGCCGACGTGGATCGATACATACGTGCACACGTAGCGGTCCAGAAAAAGAAGAAGAAGAAGGTGCGGGGGTTCGTCGACCGCGACCGAGAAGCGGCGTGTGCGGTCCTCCACGCCGACTACTTCGCCGACAACCCCACGTACGGCAAACATTTTTCCGACGCCGTTTCCGGATGGCATAAGACTTATCTTGGAGAATTGGAGACACGACTCCGATTCGCCGTCCACTAGCGGGATATCCCGGAGGAACTGTCCGCTGGCCTTTAAGACTTATCTTGCTCGGGAAGCCGACTTAAGAGATCAACGAAAGCACTATCGGCTTACCAATGATCTCACCGAGCACGTTTACCAGAAATTTGGACCTCTACGGGAGTAGTCGACATTTTAATTAATGTAATTTTTTTTATTTTAATTAATGTAAATTTTTTTTATTTTAATTAATGTAATTTTTTTATTTGAATTAATGTAATATTATTTTTATTAATGAAATTATATGAATTAATTTAATAAATAGAGATGGGGAATTATTTAATATTATGCTGAAGCACCCTTGGAGACCATTGGAATGCAGGAGTAGAGGTCTCTAAGGGTGCTATAGTACTAGAGCACCCTTTGGAGACCACTAATGGTCTCCAAGGGATGAAGATAGCCTAAGACTTGAGGTATCCAATTTCCATGTCCATGAAATCAAATCGATTTATCTTCCAACCGTGTGCTTCGTTTTACAAGGCTAATGGAATCCAATTTTATTTGAATTTGACCAATTGATATTAATTCATTTCCTAACTTGGTGTCGATTTATCTAATATATGGAGTTGTAAGGCAAATAATAAGCCTAAACTGCATCAGCAGAAGCGGACACCTAGAACTATGCTGCAACAATGGAGATAATAATATAAGGAGTTGCACGTCTAGACGCATCAAAACACACCAATATCGAAAGATTTCAACATGAAGGCAAACCGCCAGAATACTCTCTTGTCTAGGACAAACTTGCACTATATTACCAGCATCTGTGAACAAGTTATGAAATGAAATGGCAAGAAAATACCTTGATTCTCAACATAGACACTTTCAAGACGTGATTCAACGATACGCATCTTCTCGTGTGGGTAATTTAACAAAGAAAGCCCAAAAATACAAAGAAATAAAACAATCGTTATAATTTATACCTACAAAGGTAAAAAAAGGCAAAGTGATTACACTAAAATCTTCACTTTCCTTACATATCACCACCGATCACCTCACATAGAAAGAAAGAGAAAAGAAGCATGCAAAGGGAGATTAAATACCCCAGGAGCACGAGGATCAGAAGTAAGGACTGTATCTCATGGGTACCCTAAACCTGGGGACTTTCCTGCAAAATAGATATGACGAACATCCATCACGACTAAATTGCAAATAATAGGCTTACAGAGATTAAAGAGGAGAATTTCGTCATAAGATTATACGTTTTATATGAAGGAGAGACTGATCCTTACCCATATCCATAAGGAGAATATATATATGGAGCAGCCATGAAAGGCGTTCTAGATCGATAACCCATATGGGAACTGGAACGCCGAGGGCGGAACTGCTTCATGCCGGGAACATTGGTCCTCTTGGCTGATACCTGGACATAATGTCTAAATGTCACAAAATATATGCAGACATGAACAAAAAACTATAAAAAGTTTTAAAGTTGAAGTGGCTTCTGTGGGTTCACACAAAATGAAAGAACAGCAGGATTTGATCGACCTTTAATTGCCGACCATGAAGTTCAGAGTCATTCAGAAGAAGAGCCTGCTCAACAGCTTCGGTTTCAAGGAATTCAACATATGCATACCCCTTTGGTTGTCCATACTTGTTAGTCCTAATAGTTACTCTATTCACAGTCCCACAAGACTGGAAATGCTGCTGCACTTCCTCGGGGATACATGAATAATCCACCTATGAAACAAAAATCACCTTCACGTTCAATTGACCAAAAGCCATCAGAATCCAACAAATAATGATTCAGATGACTATATGCCTACTTGTATAATGTACTCATCCTTTTTGGCACAACCGTACAATATACTTCTTGCATCAACAATAAAAATCAAATCAATCCATAGTTCCATACATAGGTTCTAAAAAAAATAAAAATTGAATTCATACATAAGCACAATACTTCTACCAACTCAATCGAAACACAAACAATAAATCAGGTCATATGCCAATAGCACTCCAAGAAAAGTATAAACGTACGGTAAAATCCACCAAGCCTCTAGTGACGTGATACTGAAAGTAAAATTTCAACCAAAGATACATCATGTGCAGTCAACCAGGCACGTGAACACAGCAACAAAAGAAAACACACATTGAAAGGATTGAAAGCTTTATAGATAGGAAATCTGCCTAGGATTACAAACCAAAGATAACGTGTTTACTAACCAGTAACGGCGGGTTTAACAGTAATCTGACACAAGCAAAGCACACCGAGTCACAAAGAGAGCAAATAAATATTCTAACATAAGATGCATGCTTTCACAGACAATGATGTTCTAGTAGTATTTCTTGTAAGCCAACAAATGAAGGAAGCATACATCATATGACAAAGACAACCATCACTGATTATTTCTGAAGAAAGACCACAATGTAATAGATTTAGTAGAAATGATATTACGGAACTTGCAGAGACTTATTAATATCTCCGTAGAAACATGATAAAGCGACTAGACACTTAAGACTATGGTGAAATCCCACAACTACAACTACAACTCACAAACAAAAGGCAGCCTCACATTGCCGACAAAGACTGAACGAGCATCCACTTCTTCCCTATTTGTCTGATTAGCTGCAGCTGCCGCAGGATCTGCTGCAATAAAAATATGTAAACCAGTATAAATAAGACTCGTCCATGAAGAAGTGGACAGAGTAATTGATTATTCTCATCAATGATATAATATGGAAGATGTCACTTAGGCAAATACCTATAACTGAAATTATATTCAAGAAAAGCATTATTACTTCACAATCTTCATCCACTACCGTTACTACCAAAATAAAGGCAAAACCAACTGCAGTTATGATGTGCTGCTCATACAAAGCATAATCCCTCTTACATCAAAGAAACAACATCAGCGGTAGTAGGCTAGAAGCTACAATCCAAAGCTTATGGTGATCGTCAAAACAGTATGTACCAACTAGGTATAAGGATATAACAAACCCCAACAGAATTGTTCTCTCTCCAAGAGTACAGCTTTTTCAATACATGCAAAATGAGTATTTTTCAATACAGCTTTCCGAATTTAAGAATAGCCTTACGGTGACTTAATCTCCCTTTTCATAATCAATTAGAACATGAAGATGAAATAAGAGAAAACAAGCACATATATCTTGCGAGCAAGCAAAATAAAAGTGCATTTAACCACAAACAAAAATCTTGTGCTTCAGGCCGCAGAGAAACTTAAATTCATTAGAAGTAAGAGTAGAACATAAAAAGGTGGAAACAAACATAAACAGCAAAGCCATCCCATGACATAGCACACAATATGATGTTCTGAAACAATAAACCTAAAACAACAAACAAGTATGTCAAAATTATCGAAAGTTATGGTGATACTGGAAACAGGGAAAGGAGAGGGTTTGTTGGAAAGAAAAAACTATGGGGAGATTTAGAATAATGCCACATAAAGTAATGCTGCAGAACGTGCCATACGCCTGAGAGATGCTGTGGCTTGACATTCACTAGGCCATTGTGGCTTTATTACCATGGCTGATGCACATGCTGCCTAATCGGCGGTAGACAGGCACCCCAGCTGTGCATAAGACAGCACAGCATAGCTACTTACAACAAATGGATAGATTATTCCAGCTTGACCACAAGTATCCACAGGATTAATTGTTACTCACATGCACCCAGAAAAAAAATACCAAAAATTAAATAAATAACATGTTGCACTCAGTTCTTACAGTTAAACAGCTCATTCATTCCCATCCCATTGATTAACAATGGTATAAGTTACACTAATCCAATCACCGAAGAAAATGGGGTCCAGACAAATTCCATAAACGGAATCAATCCTGCCTACAATCAATTTACAGAAAATATATTTCCTTCAATTTTGAAGGGATTAGCCAAACTCACGATAGGACTAGGAACATACATCCACATGCAGAACATATCACGACACAGACGGTATATACAAATCCAACAACCAATCATCATGTCTTGCACATGTGGGTATTGGAGGAGAAACAACCCTATTCCATGATACAAATACTAAGAGACAACGTAAAAAGGTACTAAATTGACGCTGTAGGAGAAAAAGGGGAACCTTGAACGGCGCCCATTTCTTGCTCGACTTTCGCCTGCATTTCCCGAAGAGCGGCAGCCTCATCCTCCATCTCCTTCAGCCTCTTCTTCATATCGTCCAGCTCCTTTAAACACGCGAAATCACACGATGGATATAATAGCAACATAGTTAGGGTTACGATGATAGAGAGAACCAAATCATTCAAAAATTAAGTAAAGCCAAAATAAGGTATTAGGTAGAGAAAATGGATAGGAGATACAACGGCAGCTCCTTCTTCCGCCGCCGCCATCTCGACGTCGCCCTCCATCGCGCGCTCTCTCTCTCTCTCTCTCTCTCTCTCTCTGTCCCTCTCGCTCTCTGACGCGCACACACTCACAGTCCTCTCTGTGCGAGGAGAGAAATTATTTGTGTACGGAAATGATGAACTATACGGACTGACACTTTTGGCCCTCAAACATTCGCTTATGGTCCCTTGTAAATTGTAATCCCTCCGTCCATGAATCATATCTCTATTTGGGTTCCGACACCAAAAATAAGAAAGCTGATAAAATTATTTTAAGTAGGGTAAAAGTTAGAATATAAGGGTAGTAAAATAATGACAAAAAATACAATTCACAATAAAATTGCATATTACTAAAACAATAATTCTATTCGGACATACTATGTCTGGACATACGTACTTAAAATAGGAAAAAAATTGTTCGATTGTCTTCAAAATTTATATCCTACTCAGGCTCCTTTTCAAAATATTGATCTCACACACACTCGCTCCCAAATTTTACTCTTATCCATACCAATTCCTAAACTTATAAATCTAAATTGAGATGAAACTTTATAATTAAAATTTAAAAAGTGTATGTTTATTAATAATCAAACTGTCGAAACTATGAAATTAAATTATTTGTTAAAAAATTCCGTCAAATTCCTATTTTTACCATTGTATGTCCAGACATAGTGTCTCCAAATAGCACTACCCATTACTGAAAATAGCATTTTTTTTTTATTTCTATTTTCATGACAACAAAATTGTTTTGGCTTTTTTTAAAAAAAATATTGTTTAGGATGCAATCATCATTATATTATATGTAGAGAATATTACTAAAATAAAAATAATTCTTGCTTTGAAAAATATCGTACGTGGCACCCTTTTAATCCTTTATTCCTATTTATCTAAATTCTCAAAAATTTTAATTTTTAAATATAGAATAATAGATTTTAAATATATCTACTAAAATCTTGTGTCCCACATCGATTTTTCAGTAAAACTTCACCTATTAAAAAGTCTATAAATATCTAGAATCAATATGTATTTTCTCACCTTTTGTTTCACCAGTTTTATTTGGTCAATTTAATTATTAGTCGGTCGAATAAATAATTATATATATATATTTTTTTTTAATTTATTTTAATTTAATTTTACCAATTTATTAGTTGGCCTAATAAAACAATTATTTTTTATAGGGAACTAATTTATTAGTTGGCCGAATAAATGATTTCAAATTATTTGACTAATTTTATTAGTTGATTGAATTAAAATTTAAAATAGTCTAATAATTTTTTAATTTGATAAAAAAATAATTAATTTTTAATTTGTCAATCAATTAGGTAGACGAGTCAATTCCCAACTGACGAGTACCGTAACTCGGTATCCCACGTGGCACATCTCTATTCTTTATTCTTATTTATTTTAAAATTTTCATTTTGTTCATATATTTTCGAAAAATCTAGGATCGTTATCTATAGATTGATTTTTACGTTATTGTAGTTGGGTTTTCAACTTTGCATAGTAATTAGTGAACATTACTATACAGTTAATACAAGAACGAATAGTACAATCAGTTATTTTTTATTAAGTTTGGATTTATATAAATTCTAAACGGGTTTTATAAACTATGCACTTATAAAATTAAAACCGTGACTTTCATTCTTATGGACAATCTTCAAAATAATTTTTCTTTTCTAAATCAATATGGGACCAAAATTATTTGCAATAAAAAAAGGATCCATCTAAATTTTCTCACAAAATCTGCATGGGACAATCTCTTGAGAACCAAATACTATGTTTTTGTCCCAATCGATTTTGAAGAAAAATGGAGCTTTGAAAATTATCGAAAAAATAAGGATAGATTAGATTAAACATTTTAACAGACATTAAATTATGGGTTTAAGACGTATACATGTGGTAAAATTACTTTTTAATTGAATTTGAGATATGTTTAAAGTCATATAAATTCTAAACGAGTTTAGTAGATTGGATAATCAAATAATTAATAAATAATATTTTTTTAAACTCTCACATATTAACACTATATAATAATTTTATTAAATATAATTTTCCATCGATTTTCGACGGGTTATATGCTAATTCGAATAATTTTTATTGAAATAGAACCTATCTATTTACTATATTTTTATCCTTATTTTTAATCTCTATTCCAACTATAAGTGCATGTTTGGTAGCCTAGTTAGGATATGTAAAGATAAATTATATGAAGATAGTTTATCTTGATTCCAGAGATTATTTGTATAAAATGGATGTTTGGTAGCTTAGGAAAAAAATCGAGATAAAAAAAAAATTCGTTTGGTATGCCAGATAAAATCCAAGATTAAGTATGAATCTACCATATCTACCCTTAACCTAACTAAAAAATAACAATACACCATTTGATATATAAATGAATTTCGGCCCCAAGATAACAATTAAAACTATTTTCATCGGTTATATTGAGACTCGATTTAATAAATACACAATATTATAATTCATCCATTGAAACAAAAACTTAACAAACTCACAAGTACTGCATAATTTAAAAAACAACAATGATGGAAATGAAAATTACAACATAAAAACACCCCATAAACACATGATAATCTACCAGAAAGGATTTTAGCTCTTTGCATGCGGATTTGACGAAGCACAAGAGCTACCTCCATCATCTTCACTCACTCTATGTCGATCAATCGTTGGTGGAGGAAACGCGTACCGCATTGGATAGCCAAAGTTGCCCCATGAATTGAAAGAAGTTAACATCTCGTCAAATGCTTTTGTTGAAGCATCATCGCTCCACTTATATGTGCTATTGGCATAAGATTTCATGACATGAGAGGTAAGTTTTTTGCTCTTAGAATCAGCAATGATGAGCTCCGTCAATCATGAGAGCGTACAGAGTCATCACTTATGTTGATGATTGGTGCATCATTCTCGTTCTTGAACTCGTCATTGCCAAAAATCGATACCAACAAATTGAACACCGACTCGCCCTTGTAGAAGTAGGCCCTTGCGAGAGAATTGTTCTGTAGAAGTAGACACTCGTGAGGCCATTTTAGTTTGCAAAAACCTACACAATATGAACCACTATATAAATTCATATTAATCTACACACAAAACTAGCATCAAGTGTTGAAACAAAACCAAAAAATGCCCTCACGATATAAAACAATTCACAAAAGAATATTGGAGCAAAACCCCAATACGTTGTCAACAAATAATCAAGACCAAAGCCCCAACATAGAATTCGATTTCTATCCCATTTTGTATTCACAACAAATCAATTAAGAGGCTGGTTTCTTTTGAATAACTCAGCCAAATGCTTATGCAAACACAATCACGAGGCTAAAATAATCTCATAGGAGAGAATTCGACACCTTAACCGAATGTAGATGAAGAATATTTCATAAAACGATACCAACAGAACTCAATTCCAATAAATACTGTAATTGCAATTAAATACGAGTTGGAATAAAAATTATATTGAACTCAGGTTTGTGCAGTAATTACAACATACCACTTTCTTTAAATACAGGGTGCAGGATTTTTGTGGGGAGTGTAGCAGATCGTTTTGTTCTTGCTCCACAACTGTAATCGGTAGATTTTGTTAGAATTAATCGAAGCCCCAAAATTAATAACAAGAATAATGGAGACTAGATCCTCATCCCGTCGACCAAAAAAAGAAGAGTACTTGCAACTTAACTGCTGCACACGAGATACCAATACTTAGATTTGGGTTCGATTATGAATCGATTGCACTCATGAATTTGCCGAAGCTCACCGGTTGTCAACAAATTACGGCTTCCTTCCTACTCGATTGGTAGACAAATTCGAGGTCAGATTGGCGTGATTTTTCAAGGGCTACTACAAATAAAAAAGGGGCTAATCGGAATCTTTACCTCTTCCGACGGGATAGCGTCGTCTTCTGCTGCAGATGCGGCGCCAAAGTGAAAAGATAAAACACAAAGATCGACAAGAAACAAAAACGAGAGGAAGGGCCTCTTCTATGAGAAATCGATTTCGAAAAAAAGGGCAGAAATGACAATCGTGATGTCACTGTTGAGAGAAGTTAATTAATCTCACCAATTTGAAGAGATAAATTACATGGGAGGAATAGGGATATAGCATCGGGCTTTCTCTTTGTAGCGGGCTTGTTAGTTTATTTATCTGGCTACCAAATATCTGATGAGTCAAGATAAACAAACTAATCTTAGTATATCTAGACTACCAAACATGCACTGAGGGACAAATTGATTGGGACACACAACGAGTAATTTAACTATAGAAATATTTTTATTTGCGCCTGCTCTATTATTGGATTTTTGGTTTACTTTTTTATACTATTTTATTATTTTAATAGAAACACCGAGGCCGAAAAAGAATTGAAAAAATGATTTCGCAACATATTTTGTCGCCGCGGCAACAATCGATTATGCCATCGGAGTGCCCCAAGATTTCTGTTGAACCCTAACTACAGTTGAAGTTTCTTCTTCCATCTCAAAATCAGAGAGTAAAAGGGAAGAAAATGTTCACCCTCAAAATCCACAGTGTCGATTCCCCCCAACCGCTCCACACCACCTTCACGTTCGCCACGTCCGCCGCCGCCCACCGGAATGATGTTCTGAGGCCCGCCCAACAGATGGGCGCCGCTCACCTCTTCCATCATCTTCCATCCGCCTCCGCCCCGGCCATCACCGTCGCCAACATAAGCGCCCGGACCACCCTCGTCTTCATCGTCGCCGTCCCCAATTACTTGTCCGCCGATGATTTACTCATCTTCTGTGGTAAAGATGTCTCTCACTTCCAAGAAATCCTCTTTATAAGGTAACGAAATTCACCGGAAAACTAAGTGGAGTTCCTTAGAACCTCCAATTTCTGCCATCAATGCATAGTCGATAACTACATAGTATTGCTAATTCATGCATGAGTATACTTTTATGCTGTGTAACTGGAGTATCTAGATTGAAATTGTCCAATAGTTGGTATTAGGGCTCTTCCCGAAGTGTCTGTTTGGATATCTATTTATAGTAGATTTTTTAATTTGTTTTTGTTGTCTTGTTTTGCATCTTTGTTTCTGCTAGAAATGATGCCATGGAGGATAGGTACAGTGTCTTGATCAAATTAGAAAATCAGATGGCAGCTGATGGTTTCTATTGTAGTTACAATGGCAAAAGATTTAAGCCAACCGAGGTATTTAGCCACCAACATTACTTGTTGTCTTGTTTACCTATCGTTACTCGTCATCATTGTTTTCTGTTTTACCTTTCAGTTCCTAATTTTGGGTGGTTGAATATTTCCAGGTTGAGGTTTGCCATATATATTTTGCTCAATCAGTCGAGTTCACTGACTCTGCAGAAATTGCTAGCATTCCTCCACCTGATTATACAGAACTGCCCTCCTGCCCTGTTTGCCTTGGTCAGTCACTTTGCTTGTCTGAAAGCCTGAATAAGCTGTTTACATTTGTCTATGGACATTTATTTGTGCTTCATATGTTTGTCTATAGCTTGTCTTTTTTTCATGAAGGGCGTATAATTTTGCATCTAAGCTACTCTTTTGACTTTGTGGGAATGACATTATCTCATCATGATGTATTCTTTTTTAATGAAAATATTAGAGAGATTGGACCCAGATACTAGTGGAATACAGAGCACGTTGTGTGACCATTCTTTTCATTGTTCTTGCGTCTCGAAGTGGACATACTTGTCTTGCACGGTCAGTTTCACCTACTTCGCTATTGTAACTTTTGTTAATTTCTCATGCTCACCTGGTAAGATGTATATGCATATTAAGCACACGGTTCTCACTCTTCCCAAACATATTTTACACATGCACACACATTTATATGTACACATATTAATGTACTCAAAAACTTAAAAAAAAAAATCAATTTCAGTTGTAATAGTTGTCGGTGCATCAATATGTTTCTTTTGGTTACTTGGTATCTCCTTTAATATATTGTCTCTCCCAAAGCTCAGGATAAATTTATTCTTTTTGTCTCTGGTCTCTTCTTCGCAGGTTTGTCGACTTTGTCAGCAACAAGACGAAAGACCAGTCTGTGCTATATGTGGAACTTTCGAGAACCTATGGATCTGTTTGATATGTGGTTTTGTAGGATGTGGGAGGTAATTAGTTGTGGGCCTCAAATATTTTATTTAAGGGCCTCGAATCTCTGTATGCATTAGGTTTTCAGTGATATTATTTTTATGTGTCGATGTCAAAATAACTGACTGCATAATTTTTAAAATAGATATGCACAAGGTCATGCCAGTGAACATTGGAGTGATAAGCACCACCAGTTTTCTCTTGATCTGGAAAAGCAGCAAATCTGGGATTATGTTGGAGATAGATATGTTCATCGGTTGAATCAGTCAAAAACTGATGGGAAATCAGCTGCTGTAAATTCACGGTGCACTTCAGTTGAAGAATGCGGAACGTGTGGATATAGTGAAGATGAAGGATTGGCTGGTGCTCTCTTCAGCAGCAAAATTGAAGGGGTACTTCTCGTCTATTTTAAATGATATTGTACAAATCTTTAAAGTGATTTAAACTATGCTCTAAGCTATTAAAGTTGTGTTTTCCTTCTGTTTCAAGTGAAGCATCTTGTAGTTAATTGGCATAAGTTATAGGATCTAATTAGCAGTGGCATCATCTTGATTTGTACTTCATTTTCTTGTTTCTTTTTGCAATAGATTCTGGATGAGTACAATCATCTTCTTGCAATTCAGCTGGATGAGCAGAGACAGGTATCTAAAAATGCTTATTCCTTTTGCATTTAAAAAATAAATAAAATTGCTTATTCTTTTAACTTAATGTGTTTATGTCCTTTTTTTTTTTTAAATTCCACTCCATTTTGGTTCAATGTTTGCTGGGTCGTTGTATTTGTAATTTTTGTTGTCCTTCAAATTTATGTTTGTATTAGCAATGGATATCGAGTTGGTGGAGACTGATGGAGTATTGTATTTCAAGAAAAAGAAATTAGAGATGCAAATCAAGTTGCACTTTTTTTATTTACTTACAGTTTTGCGTTATGTTGTCTGCCAGCAATATGAAAAATTGCTTGCTGAAGCCAAAAGTGGACAAGAGAGCTCACAAAAGACAGCTGTGGACAAGGCTATATTCTCAAAAACACTTGAACTCGAATACAAATGGGAAAAATGTATGGAGGAACAGAAAGCTGTTTCAAATGTAAAGTTCATTCTCCGCGGTGAAGCATTTGGGTTCTTCTGAATCTGTCAAATATCTCCCATCTACCTTTAATAATATTAAATCTCCTTCTCACTTGGATTTAAAATTGTCTAATTTCATCCTTTTTTTTGTTGTCGCCTTTAGAGGAATCAAGAGCTTATGAGGAAACAAGTATTCCTACAGAATAAGCTTAAGGAAATTGAAGAAAGGTAACAGAATTTCTCCACCTGCACATCTTGTCATTGCTTTATACTTGTGGCAGTAACCTATGAAATCATGTTGTGTTCTTTGGCATCTATGATCTCGACATACATGAATGCAAAATTTGATGGTCATATAGAGATTTATCCTTCTACATCATTTTCCAGTTTTAACACGATTATCTCAAAATTTCATTACTGAAGGGAAAAGTCACGCCTCCAGGCGAAGGATGAACAGATTTTAGATCTACAAGAGCAGGTACATGTACACCGTATTCTGCATAATTGTATCTAACTTATTTGGGCATGCATTAAATTATAGCGTCGTGCTGCAGATAAGAGACCTAAAAGTATATGTGGAAGCTCAGAAAATGGTTACTATGATGGGGGGCGACTCAGATACCCTTAAAGGAGGAACTGTTTTGCCTGTAGAACCAAATCAGCTACCATCTGGCAACTCCAAAAGGCGTACCAAGTCTGGCAGACGACGGAATTAAACGTTTCTAGCATCATGTATGGTTCTTTCACAGGAGAAATTAAGATATGTGATCATCGTACCCCTTGTAAATTTGACTTGCTTCGGTGGATCACCATAAGTAGTAATTATATGTAAATTCAGATCAATAATATCGTTTATATTTGGGGTGCCTTTCCTTTTGTTTCCTGCGGTACTTTTTTTTAACTAACCAGCTTAAATAAAATTATTAGATAGTAATATGTGATAAATTAAGAAAAATATTAATTAGTTTAGAGTTAAATCATTTGATTATATGATTTACTAAACTTGTTTAGAATTTACATCTCCTTGAACATATTTTAAATTCAATTATAAATTAATTTTACCACATGTTTATGTCTCAAATCTATAATTTTAAAAATTGATGTTTACGTCTCAAATTCATTAATTTTACCATATGTTTATGTCTGTTAAAATTTCTAATCTAATCTATTCATTCCTTTCTATAATTTTCAAAACGTTATTTTCTCTAAAATCGATGTGGGTAAAAATATATTTTTCTTCAAAGAAATTGTCCCACGTTGATTTTGTGTGAAAAATTGAGATGAATCATTTTCATTGCAAATACTCCTTATTGCACATAGATTAGAAAAGAAAAATAATTTTGAAGATTGTCTGTAAAAATGAAAATAACCCTAAATTACCTACATTATGATTTCAACATAAAATTAAGAAAAAAAAAAGTTGAACCACCACTTCGTAATCATCCCGTCTACTCCGAGGGTTCCGACCCCGAACCGACCCATTGACTATAATACTGATTTTGTATTATATAAATAATCATCTTCCAATATTCATAGAAAAATTAATGATGACATTCGTTTTCTTTTTTACTTGAAATTAATATTTAATTATATAAATAGCTATTCTTCCAAAAATATTCACACAATATTTAATAAATAAAAATTCATATTATAAATTGTAGTATTATATATAATCATCGTCAAAATATATTAAAAGAAAGATAAATGATGACATTCGTTTTCTTTTTTATCAGCTTCGAGAAAAACTTTTTTAACTAAGAATAGAACTTCAAACATTTGTTCCACTATGCACTTGGTAATTTTGTCATTTTATAAAACTTTATGTGTAGTGATTGAAATTCTGAAAATAACTTAACCAATGATATAAAATAAAAGTTGACCCCAAATATCCTTAATTTTATGAGTTCAAAAATTATAGTACTAAAAAAAAATGTCTCGACAGTACTAAATTGACCCCTATCTACGCGCAGAATTCTTGGTCAGAATTGGCTCATTGACAAATCATTTGTAATTATTCTGTCAATTTTCCTACATGTTTGACGTTTTCTAACGGAGACAATTAGTCGAACAATAGAGACAATGTGTTTAGGATTATTCAAACATGTTGGGAAATTTATTAGTAAGAGTTTTGATGAATTCCAAAACCAACTGACCCCAACCGAGTAGATGTTGCCAGAACCTAATGTTAGTAGGTAGGCTCGCTGTTTAAGCATTGTTAAGATTTTATCTTTACAGATCTCCAGCTGAAGATGGCAACAAGGCATCACTCGGACAAAACATCAGTTGTAAGAAAGACGACTGAGCGTT
This sequence comes from Schizonepeta tenuifolia, assembly GCA_029490685.1. Taxonomy (NCBI): domain Eukaryota; kingdom Viridiplantae; phylum Streptophyta; class Magnoliopsida; order Lamiales; family Lamiaceae; genus Schizonepeta; species Schizonepeta tenuifolia. The sequence goes on along the minus strand of CM055957.1, from coordinate 37,896,155 downwards.
CACTTCTTCATAATGCAAAAAGGGGGAAGTCACATTTAAGAGATAGAACATCAGTTGTAAGGAAAACAACTGAGCGTTCATCAGATGAGAAGCAATAAAGGGGAAGAGAACATCAGATGAAAGAAAGTCATCTGAACGTTCGAACCCAACTGATCAGATACAAGGAAGACAACTGAGTGTTCAGTTTCAGAACATCAGTTGTAGAACTCAACCAAGAAGATCAACAACTTGAAGATAAAGTCAGCTGAGAGTTCAACTGTTAGTTGTCAGATAGAACATCGGCTGAAGAACAAGCTAGTTGAAGATCGAAAGTCTTAACCGACCACTCCTTGTTGGAAGTCTGTTGTTAAGATTTGAATTTCAAAAAGAAAGTCACGTGAGGGTTTGACCGTTCAGTCATTACCCCATTTGGCCCAACACAAGGCTATCTCAGATGGAAAGCAGAAGAGCACAGACGCCATATCGGAAAAGTCTGCAGAGATGAGAGTCAAGCCATCGCTTTCAAAGCACAGAGATCAACAGCTCCTCCAACGGCTAGTTGATACTCTCTGCTTATAAATAGAGGCCTTCATTCATTCGAAGAAGACATAAGACACACACGCGAGAAAAAACTACAGAGCGAAAGAAAGAGCAATATTCTTCACGAGCTGAACTGAATTTAGTCTCTTAGAACATCACTTGTTGAGAGTTCTAGAGTTAGTTAGTTTTTGTGTCTTTAGATCGAACCTTGAGAACATCACTTAGTGAGAGTTCGTAGAGAGTTAGATCATAGCTCACTTCACGTTCGAGCTTTTAGTTGGAACACCATTTTCTTTCACCTGAAAAGGTTTAGGATCCTACTCTTCCCGCAACTGAGTAGATAGGTTGTTTAGTACCCGGAAACTAAACTGTAAGGTTGATAAGTACCCGCAAACTTATCCTTAACGGTTGCTCAGCCCGCGTAAGCTGAGTGGTTTGTCCAGAAGAACTTGGACAGAGTTGTGTGGACTCACAACTCCCCGTGGACGTAGGAGGGTTATCTCCGAACCACGTTAAATCTCTGTGTGCTCGTGTTTTTCATTTTTTCAGTTATTTCTAGCATTCTCAACTATCTGACTAACCAGCATACAAACTGCATCTGCATATATTCAACTGTTTTGGTTATTGACCAACCGTGCATACAAGCGTGAGTTGTTTTACGAGTTGTTAATTTCCACCACATTCCGCACAACACCACTCTACCACCTGAGGTTGCTCACTCAGCTGTGAGATCCCAACTGAGTCTTTTTACTCAGTTGAAGTATTTTTTTTAGGGTTAAGTTTTAAAATCCTAACTGGTGTATTCCCTCTCCCCATACACCAGTAACTCGTTTCGGGACCATCAAGTGGTATCAGAGCAGTGGTTCAAAAGACTACTGACTCTGTTTCACAAGGTGTGAATTCGAGAAAGTTTCTTCAGTGGTCAACTGAATAGATCTATTTTTCACGCTAGTGCATATTTGCTTGCATATTTGTTCTGTTGTTGTGTGCAGATGGACGTCAAGGATAAGATCGTGGTAATGTGCTCGGTTGTAAATTATACATCCTGGAGGCACGGATGAAGAAGATCTTACTATCTAAGCATCATAGGATGCAACAAGTTCTTTCTTCCGGACCGATCATCATCAAAGAAAGAATAGCTCGCACTCCTACAAATCCCAACGATGGGGATACAATTATGGAGTTTGTGGAGAAGCAGCCGGAAGACTACACTTCAGAGGAAGCCAAGTTGAGCAAGTTGGATATCTGGGCTCAAAGCACGATTATGTCCACTATTGGACAAGATTATCTCCCTTGGATTGAAGAGTGTGAGACGGCCAAAGAAATGTGGGATATCCTGGCATCGCTGAGTGAAGGAAGCGATGAGACGAAGGAGAACAAGTTCTCACATGCATGCCAAGACTTCGACAATTTTTGTCTGAAGACAGATGAAACAATTGATCAGCTAGAGCTCCGGTTTATGGACATCCTCAGAAGAATCCAGTCCATCCGAAGAGGAAAATACACACTAAGAGAAATCAATCTCAAAGTGTTGCAAGCTCTACCGGCTGAGTGGGATACTTTCACCAATATCCACGAGAGCCGAGCTGACCTTGGTGAAATGGGAACTGAAAGATTGTTTTCAATCTTAAAAGGAAATGAGTATAAGGTGAACCGAAGAAGATCTTAGTCCTCGGTTCAGACGAGTCGACTTTGAGGATGTTGGCTCAGCCTCAAAGTCAGTTGCTCTTCGAGCTGACTACTCCAAATCGAGAACATCGAGGCCAACCAGATCAGCTGACACAACTGCAACGGAGCCAAGCAGAGAGAAACTGCAACAGAACATTGCAGCCCTGTCAAAGAAACTAGCCGACATGGACACTCGGTTCGGGAAATACAAAAAATTCTACAAATCCAACCGAACTCGAGACAGTTCAAAGCCTGTGACCAACGGTTGCTTTGAATGCGGCAAGGAAGGTCATTTCAAGGCTGACTGCCCAGATCTATCGAAAAAAGAGAGAAAAGCGTTGAGGGCCAAACAAGCTGGAAAGAACAAGGCCATGGTTGCAGAAGAAGCAGCTAACGACATGGACATCTTCACTGACACTGAAGATGAGGATGAGCTGACTTCCACCAACAACGCTACCGGACAGGATCAATGCCTCATGGCTATTGGAACCGACCAGGATGATACTGAGGTACACTCTAATCCTGCTAAGTTAAATTCGTTCAATACTTCTAACATGCAGGAATCTCTGGACGAAGAGTTGGAACCCTCCTGGAGTGATTTTCAAGAACTCAGTGAGGAACTGCATCACCAATCGGTTGAGTTTAAGAGTCTTCAAGCTCAGTTCGTCAAACTTGAAGATTTCTTAACCGAAAAGGACGATCTGATCAAGAGCCAAGCCGAGGAGATTGAGAATCTCAAGAGTCAACTGAACGAGGCTAAGGCTCCAACTGATGAGGAGTTGACGGAGCAGATCAAGGAGCAGCAAGATCAGTTGAAAAATCAAGAGGCTCAGATCGACCAGCTGATAAAGAAGTCAGATGGACAAACCGAGCAGATAACTGTCCTCCTCAAGGAGTTGCAAACTGAGAAGGATAATCTAATCAAGCTATATCAGTCATCCAAGATCATAGAGAATCTTATCAGCTACAACAGACAGATGGATGACGTGTCAGGACTCGGTTATGATGTGATTAAAGATAGTGGAATTCCTCCAGCAACCTTCATCAAAGCTGTTGAGGTCAAGGTTGTCGAGCCAAACACAGCTGAGTCACCAGAAGTTAATCCAACCTCCACCTCTCAGCAAGATCAACCGACCAATGGAATTACAACTGAGAAGGGAAAAGGAGTAGTAGATGGAAGACAGAATGTTCCATCTGTTAGGACATCAACCGAGGGGGAATGTTCCAAAAGTCAGAAGAGGAATCGGAGGCGTCGAAGACATAATCGCAACCGAACTCAGAATCAGAACCGACCTCTGCATCAACCTCAGAGTCAACATCAGAAAGAATGGAACCGACCGCAGAACCAACAAGGGTTCAATCATTTGAATCAACAGCGGTTCCATCCCCAGTTCAACGAAAGGTTCCAACCGAGTCAACCGATAAGGAACAGGTCGAACAGTTGGAGACACTCATGCCACAACATGAATCATCAACAGGGCATGAACACCTATCAACAACACTCAAGGAGTTGGAATCAGAATCAGCCACAAAGATTCCAACATGGCGTCCGACCTCACAGACAAATTCAACAGGATAAGAATCGCCATCAAAACAGGGGGAAAGCCTCTCCTCCGAAAGCTCAGAATGGGAGAAATCCAACTCCTCCCAAGAAACAGAACATCACTACTAACAACAAGCCTAAGGATAACCGAGGTGTTGTTATAGTTGATGATGAAGGAAAAGCGATCTGGAATGATAAATCCATCCAAGTATACAGGGAAAAGCGACGCACAGTTCCAGGGGGAACTGGTTCTAACCCTCCAGGACCCAACTAAAATTGGGGACCTAAGCGACTCTTTGCAGGTTCAGGAGAAACAGCTGAGGAAGAAGAAAGCGTCTGCAACAATGTGGGTGATGGACAGTGGATGCTCGAAACATATGACAAATCTGAAGGATTTGCTTGGAAGTTTCGTGGAGAAAGAAGGTCCACCAGTTACTTTTGGTGATAACTCAAAAGGTTACACCAGAGGTTACGGTACCCTTGAAACCAATCATGTTTCAATTTCTAATGTTTCTTATGTTGATGGATTGAAGCATAACTTGCTCTCCATCAGCCAATTCTGTGATAATGGTTTCTCTGTCAAGTTTGATGCACAGGGTTGCAGGGTTAAAAATGTCGGATCAAAGCAGGTCATATTGTTGGGAAATCGATCGCCAACCGAGAACGTCTACTATGCTGACTGGAACAGTAGTCTTCCTGACACCTGCCTGCTATCAAAGAGCAGTTCAGATGTGAGCTGGCTGTGGCACAAAAGGCTCAACCATCTGAACTTCAAGACAATGAACCGACTTGCCAGACAAGAACATACAAGAGGCATACCAAACCGAGTGTTTTCAACAACACATATTTGCAGTGCATGCCAGTTGGAAAAGCTCGCTAGATCCTCCTTCCGGTTGAAATCAACTCCCTCAACCGACCGTGTGTTACAGCTGATCCATATGGATCTCTTCGGGCCAGTTACACCCAAGAGCATGAACGGGAACGAGTACACCCTAGTTGTAACTGATGACTACTCGAGATATACGTGGACCATCTTCATGCGCCACAAGAGTGAAACCCGAGATGAGCTACCCAAGCTAATGGATCGGATATCAAATCAACAAGAGATGAAGACCATTTCTATCCGATCAGATCGTGGAACTGAGTTTCTAAATGAAACCATCATCGAGTATTGTGAGAAGAATGAAATTACCCATCAAACATCAGCCGCGCGTACTCCACAACAGAATGGAGTAGCTGAGCGAAGGAACAGAACACTGAAGGATGCAACTACATCCATGCTAACCAGCTCAGCTCTGCCAAAGAGATTTTGGGCTGAGGCCATCAACACTGCATGCTACACTCAGAACCGGTCTCTTCTGACCAAGCGGTTGGGAAAGACGCCATACGAGCTATGGAGACGCAGGAAGCCAGATATTTCTTATTTTCGCGTATTTGGTTCTAAGTGTTATATTCACAACAATGGGAAGACTCAGTTGAAAACTTTTGATGCCAAAGCTTCGAAAGGCATATTTCTCAGATATGCCGATCGGATCAAGGCTTATAGAGTTTTCAACAATAGCTCTCGTATTGTGGAGATAACACCTCATGTTAGTTTTGATGAACTACTTTTGAGTGCAGGGAACAGGCTAAAAGACAACAGGGCAATCCATAAGTTCCACCTGTTCTCACCAGATCACAAGCTGTAAGGGAAAAGAATCTAGCTGAACCACTGGTATGGGCAACCGAAGATAAGGATCCATACTCTTCTGAAGATGAATACGAGGACCCCAGCTCATCTCAAGGGGGAACTCCAGCTGATGTCCCTCCAACTGCATCAGCATCCGAAGCTCAACCAAGTCCGGTTCAAAATAATGTCAATGTTGAGGATCCAGACTCAACAGTTGATCAATCACCAGCTCTGAAGACTCCAACTCAGATCACGGAACAACCACAGTTGGAAGAAGAAGGAAGACGCAACCGAAGATGGTATGAAGTTCATTCCACTGACAACATCATCGGAGATCCAACCGAAGGTGTTCGTACAAGAAGCAGAGTTGCGACTCAGGATTCAACCGAGGAAGATTCCAACTCTTATGCCCAATATGCTGAGGAGTTGGCAGTTCTAGAGGAGTTCGAGCAAGCTGGAGATATTGCCATGATTTCTTGCTTTGTAGCTGATGTGCCAGAACCGAAGAACGTTGTGGAAGCTCTCAACTGTGTTCACTGGACAACAGCCATGCAAGAAGAACTGAATGAGTTTCTACGCAACTGTGTATGGGAGTTGGTAGAAAGACCAAATGGTGTCAAGGTGATTGGATTGAAGTGGATTTTCAAAAACAAGAGAGACGCCATTGGATTCATAGTGAGGAATAAGGCAAGGTTGGTAGCTCAAGGATATTGCCAACAAGAAGGAATCGATTTCAAGGACTCCTTTGCGCCGGTTGCAAGGCTGGAAGCCATCCGAATCTTTCTAGCTTATGCCGCACATCACAAGTTCAAGGTGTATCAGATGGATGTGAAGTGTGCATTCCTCAACGGAGATATCAAGGAAGATGTATATGTTGAAATGCCTCCTGGTTTTGAGACTGGAGATGGAAGAGTGTACAAGTTGAAGAAAGCTATCTATGGACTAAAGCAAGCGCCAAGGGCTTGGTATGACACTCTTTGTGGTTTTCTTCTGAACTCGGGTTTCAAACGAGGGTCAGTTAACAAAACCCTGTTCACCATCAAAGTTGTAGATGACATTCTTGTTGTGCAAATCTACATGGATGACATCATATTCGGTTCCAAGTCAGAGGAGCTGTGCAAGAAATTTTCAGATCTCATGAAGGAGAAGTTCGAGATGTCAATGATGGGCGAGTTGAATTATTTTCTTGGATTACAAGTGAAGCAGTCGCCAGAAGGAATTTTCATCAATCAATCCAAGTATACAAAGGAGCTCATCACCAAGTTCGGATTGCAGACAAGTAAGACCACAAGGATCCCAATGAATACTAACTGGAAGATTGAACCTGGAACTGAAGGAAAGCTCGTGGATGCCAGTAAGTATAGAGGGATCATCGGTTCTTTGCTATACCTAACTGCCAGCCGGCCAGACATATCATACGCAGTTGGAGTGTGTGCTCGATTCCAAGTTCAACCAAGGGAAGCACACATGTTGGCAGCAAAGAACATCATCAAGTACCTGAAGGGAAACTGTTAATGTTGGATTGTGGTATCCAACTGACGACAATATCCAACTGACTGGATACTCAGATGCAAATCTAGCAGGAGATCGGTTAGACAGGAAGTCCACATCTGGACACTGTCAGTTCATGGGAAGCAAGCTAGTTTCATGGTTCTCCAAGAAACAAGCATGTGTTGCCACTTCTACAACCGAGTCAGAGTATATGGCTGTCGGAAGCTGTTGCATGCAAGTGTTGTGGCTCAAGCAACAGCTGAGAGATTATGAAGTCGCAACTGGACAGGTTCCCATTCATTGTGATAGCTCGAGTGCCATAGCTATCTCTTTGAATCCTGTTCACCACTCTCGGACAAAGCATATCGACATCCATCATCATTTTATCCGAGATCATATTGAGAAGAAGGATGTATCCATGGAGAAGATTCCAACTGAAATTCAGAGAGCTGATATCTTTACTAAACCTCTAGCTGAAGCACGGTTCAAGATGCTATGTGACCTCCTTGGACCGTTGGATCCATCAGATGAGGAGTCAATTGGGGAAAAGGGATAGATATCCATCTAAGGGGGAAGCTCAGATGAAGGGAGAATCTCAGAAGTGGATCGCCAACTGATGACATCAGACGTCAGCTGCACAGACGAACTCGAGTTAGCTGATGGTATGCCGATCAGATGCAGATTGCCAACCGAAAGAATCAGACGTCAGCTGAACAGACGAACTCGAGTCAGCTGATGGTATGCTGCAACATGGGAACTCAACTGATTTCAACATCAGCTGGCAGGTAACATTTATGACTGAAGGTAATATGTTCTTAAATGAGAATGTTTGAAATAAATTCAAACATTCCTGAACTAGTCAGTTACATTAAAAATAGCCATCATGTTGCATTAAATGTAAAGTACGGCTGAACATCCATAGCCTACTTTATAGTGTGACTGGGCTGACAAGATAAACTGTACACCTTCTCACACGCTGGTTGGAACTCGGATCAAAACGTCGAGTCAAAGATAGTCAACAGTCGCGTAATCTCAGCCGTTGATGGATTCACGCCATTTAACCCCAGCCGTCGATTTCAACCGAGTCAAAAACCTATATAAGGCGGAAAATCAGGAAGTGATCTCCTACTTTCCTCATTCGTGCATATCAATACAACTGTTCATCATCGTCTTCAATTCTGTCTCTCCGAATTTGGCTAATATTCTCTTTCCTCTTTGCATATATATATCTTCTCTGCAAATCACAATGGCACCCAAATCCTCCAAGAAGATAGTTTCTAAAGAACCAGCCACTTTCCAGGAATCATTCGATATGCTGATGTCGAAGATACATTTTGAGCATATCCTTTCGACGGACGCGCTGGAGTCACCGGAGCTCTCTCCCTTCGCCGATCTTCTCTCTGCGCACGGCCTTCTTCAATGGGCAACTCTTTCTCCCTCCCTCATTCTCAGGAAACAAGTAGGAGAGTTCTATCTCAACTTACATCACGATTCCCAAGTTGGTCTTGTTTCTACGGTTTCCTACAAACAGCGCGATGGAGTTTCCAGAACAGTTCATGATTCCGCCGTCAAGATACCTGTGTCCGAAGAACTCGCCAAAATCATTCCAAGAAATCTTCAGGCCACAGACATCGTCGACAACTTCACTGATAAAGAAGCGGATGAATTCCTTCAGCAGGCACTAATCATCCCAGAAAAGATGAAGAGTAGCATGCAAAGGACAAAGTTGAAGCCTCAACATCGACTTCTGTTTGATGTCATTTCTAAGTGTGCATTTGGATACGGTGGAGCGTTTGGGGATATCAGCCGCCCTAAACTGAAGCAGCAGAAGGCTCTGGAAGAGAAACACGAGGTCAACTGGCTTCAGTACTTTGAACATCAATTGCTATTGGAGCAACAGAAGATTTCCGAGATCATAACTAAGTACGGAGAGCAGTTGTTGAGTGTGAAAGGTTCACTCAACTTCGGCACCAAGATCTCTGCACTGATCCTCAGTGCCACCAAGGACCAGAACCTGACCTGGGAAGACAGCGAAGTAACTCCCCTGAAGAAGCTGTTGCTGTTCCCATCAGCTAAAAAGGCTCAGGATGTCTTGTCTGCAGTATACACTCCCAAAGACAAGAAGGGAGCTGGAAAGCCAGCTGTGGAAGCAGACACAGCTGAGGCACAGTTGAAGTCTCAACCTCCTGCAACAGTTGGCCGAACAACCAGATCAACCTCTAAACGCCAGCTGAGGGATGAGACTGATGAAGAAGAAGAAGAAGAAGAAGAAGAAGAAGAAGAAGAAGAAGAAGAGGTACCTCTCCTGAAGAGACCGAAGATTCGATTCAAGCAGCCAGCTGTGCAACCAGCTGAGAAGTTGCCAGCTGAGGAGAAGCCAGCGGAGGACACACCAGCTGAGAAGTCAACTGAGTCAAGTCCGTCGGTTGACCCAGCTGCGTATACCTTTGCTCCTCGAGATCCAGAGTCAATGGTTGAAGGGAAGGAAACAGATGTCGTTGAGTCGAACTCATCCTCAGATAGCTCGTCATCATCTGAGGAGTCAGAACACAGCTTACCCTCTCCCCCACCCGTAGCTGATACAGTCCAAGGAATCCCAGCCTCGACCGGATCCCTACCCAGTCCAACTGACCAGCCAGCCCAATCACCAACCAAAGAGGATCAAATTCTCACAACTGATCTTCAGACAATTATTCCGAGCCTCTCGCTCGATGCCGACATTGTGACCAGTTCTTTGGCCAATGTTGAAGAACCGTTTGAACCATATACCTACTCAATAGAACCCTCCCCCATCAATGAAGAAGAAGACCGTCAGGCGGTTGTAGCTGAGCATGAAGGCAAGCTGGCCTATTGCTTCAAGAAGCTCGTCGGGATGTTTCCTGAAGCTCGCCACATGCCGATCTTTGCCATGTTTGGCACGGAGCTGATATACCAGTTTAACATCATCTTCAGCTACTGGTATGTCAAGGAAGACACCCTCCGAATCTATGGCTGGGACCACCTCAAGGCTGATGAGTCACGCCTGCGAGAGTACTTCGACTACTCCAACCTTGAGGTTGCATACAAGAACAAGGTCGCTGTTCTGAGTCGCAGATTTGATCTCAGCAAGGCTGAAGGGACAGACTCAAGGGATCTGTGCAACAATGCAGGAGCTGTCACCTTTCTGGACTCTATGCTAGCCAAGAGTGCTGAGTTTGTCGATGAGATTGATGCAACTGAAGCAGTAGCTCAACAGGAAGAGGCTGCACTTCAATAGTACCTGGCAAATCGTCAGGCCATGGTCATTGTACTGCCCCCACCAGTTGACCAACCAGATCAGCAGCAAGACCAGTCTGGACCCTCTGCTCAGACAGCTCCTTCCACAGACAAAATTTGTGAGCTGATATCTGAGAGGGTCACTCAGCTGAGAACAGAGCTGCTGTCAACCATCCAGCAGAACAAAGAAGAACAGCTGCTCCTGATCAAAGCTCAGGAAGACCAGAACAAGCAGCTGCTAGCAGATAATGATGAGATGAAGAAGAAGATGGATGCATTCACAACATCCTCCAGCACAACCATCACTGAACTCAAGACCTCAGTTCGTGCAGTCAGTTCAGATCTGAACATATACGAGTCCGTCGCCGACTCCAACCTCGCCAAGTCTCAACACACCCAAGATCAAGAATGAGTTTCTCAGTTCGAGCTACATAGAGCAGAGTTTACAGCTTTTCAAGCCGAAACCTCCGCAACTCTCGCCGCATTGAAGAAAGCAGAACAAGAGCGTGGTGACAATGAACTGGCAAAGAAGGTCCAAATCGAATGTGCAGTTGATGAACTATTCAACCGAGTTCAGCTCGCCGAACAAGCCCTCACCTCCCTGAATGGCTCAATCGCAACTCCTTTTGCTGATGCCAAAAAGGGGGAAGATAAGCAGACAGAGGAAGCTGAAACTCAGGGGAAAGAAGTTCCAAAGGTAGCTGGTCAAAGGAAATCTCAGCTGGAAGAAACGGAAACAGTCCAGATGTCTGGTCCTAGGAAGCCAGCCGACAAGAAATCCACTGTTGTCGGAGATCAACTGGCTGAGGACATTGAGCAGGCCAAGCAAGCTAGAATCTCCCACGATGCCATAGCTGAGGTAGCAGCAGAACTCGACGCAGAACTCGACGGCATCACAACCGAAGAGTGCATTGCTGTTGCAAAAGCTATGGGTGCTAAGGAGAATGATTATATGAATCATGCATGGATTAAGAAGTTCGCAGCTGGCCAAGCCAAAGGTGTCAAGAAGTTTGAGGAGGAGCTGGACAAAATTGCCAGAAATTTGGACATGAACATTGCCAGCCGTAGCCGAAGAAGAATCAACAAACATAAAGCAAAGGCTGAGGCAAGAAAGAGGCAACATCAGCTGCAAGGGAAGTCCAAGCTCCAATCTCGGTTTAAGCACGTTGACATGTGGATGCCAGTTGATTGGAATGAAGACTGGAGTCATTCAAACAAGAATTTGTGAATGACTTCTACTACAGAAAAGTCTATACAACTCAGGATCCACAGATAGCTTTCAGAGAAGCATTGACCGAGCTGCATACTGGCGATCCGGGGATGTTCAGTCAATTTAAACGAGCCATGATCACAGCTGGATATGACTTGAACACCGTCCCTGCTCCCAAGAAAGTCACTTACCGCCCTCTGTTCATCTCAGGCATAAGTACTCCCGACAGACGGAAACTCATGGCTGAAGCAAGACAAGTGTGCAGAGAACATGGAGTTGATTCTGGGATCGAATCAGCTGCAAAGAGAGAGATCTTTGTCCGTATCTTTAGCAAATATGGCCAGAAGTTTTGAGCTGAATTAGTTTTTGAGCAACTGATGTAATTTAACTGTTTTGTACCTATTTGTGTAATCATTAGTTGTAATGAAAACTTCAATTATATATATTCGATTCACCTTGATGAACAATCCCTCATTGTCCAAGCTCTGAATCGCAAAGTCTTTTAAATATCATGTTATAACTGTGCTAACCCTTTGATGTTTTATCTTATAGACTGTCTAGAATTTCAGCTGAGATTTTAGATAAGTTAGTGAGGTTTAGATCAATAGTGGTTTAAAGTTGTAAGTGGTTTTGGCATCATCAAAAAGGGGGAAATTGTTGGAAAATTTATTAGTAAGAGTTTTGATGAATTCCAAAACCAACTGACCCCAACCAAGTAGATGTTGCCAGAACCTAATGTTAGTAGGTAGGCTCGCTGTTTGAGCATTGTTAAGATTTTATCTTTACAGGTCTCCAGCTGAAGATGGCAACAAGGCATCACTCGGACAGAACATCAGTTGTAAGAAAGACGACTGAGCGTTCACTTCTTCATAATGCAAAAAGAGGGAAGTCACATTCAAGAGATAGAACATCAGTTGTAAGGAAAACAACTGAGCGTTCATCAGATGAGAAGCAATATAGGGGAAGAGAACATCAGATGAAAGAAAGCCATCGAGCGTTCGAACCCAACTGATCAGATACAAGGAAGACAACTGAGTGTTCAGTTTCAGAACATCAGTTGTAGAACTCAACCAAGAAGATCAACAGCTTGAAGATAAAGTCAGCTGAGAGTTCAACTGTTAGTTGTCAGATAGAACATCGGCTGAAGAACAAGCTAGTTGAAGATCGAAAGTCTTAACCGACCACTCCTTGTTGGAAGTCTGTTGTTAAGATTTGAATTTCAAAAAGAAAGTCACGTGAGGGTTTGACCGTTCAGTCATTACTCCATTTGGCCCAACACAAGGCTATCTCAGATGGAAAGCAGAAGAGCACAGACGCCATATCGGGAAAGTCTGCAGAGATGAGAGTCAAGCCATCGCTTTCAAAGCACAGAGATCAACAGCTCCTCCAACGGCTAGTTGATACTCTCCGCCTATAAATAGAGGCCTTCATTCATTCGAAGAAGACAGAAGACACACACGCGAGAAGAAACTACAGAGCGAAAGAAAGAGCAATATTCTTCACGAGCTGAATTGAATTTAGTCTCTTAGAACATCACTTGTTGAGAGTTCTAGAGTTAGTTAGTTTTTGTGTCTTTAGATCGAACCTTGAGAACATCACTTAGTGAGAGTTCATAGAGAGTTAGATCATAGCTCACTTCACGTTCAAGCTTTTAGTTGGAACACCATTTTCTTTCACCTGAAAAGGTTTAGGATCCTACTCTTCCCGCAACTGAGTAGATAGGTTGTTTAGTACCCGGAAACTAAACTGTAAGGTTGATAAGTACCCGCAAACTTATCCTTAACGGTTGCTCAGCCCGCGTAAGCTGAGTGGTTTGTCCAGAAGAACTTGGACAGAGTTGTGTGGACTCACAACTCCCCGTGGACGTAGGAGGGTTATCTCCGAACCACGTTAAATCTCTGTGTGCTCGTATTTTTCATTTTTCAGTTATTTCTAGCATTCTCAACTATCTGACTAACCAGCATACAAACTGCATCTGCATATATTCAACTGTTTTGGTTATTGACCAACCGTGCATACAAGCGTGAGTTGTTTTACGAGTTGTTAATTTCCACCACATTCCGCACAGCACCACTCTACCGGCTGAGGTTGCTCACTCAGCTGTGAGATCCCAACTGAGTCTTTTTACTCAGTTGAAGTATTTTTTTTAGGGTTAAGTTTTAAAATCCTAACTGGTGTATTCCCCCCCCATACACCAGTAACTCGTTTCGGGACCATCAAAACCTATTTGAAATTTATAATTCGTACTTATTTCAAATATGGTTAAAAAATTAGTTATATGTGTTCATTTCTAAAATATCTATATATCAATACCAGTCGATTGTGAATTGGCCCATCTACCTCCACGGTTTCGCACCAAAACCAACCCGTTGACAACCATTTTGATTTATAAGTTCGTAATTTATAAAACTCGTTTAAATTTATATAGACCCAAACTTAAAAAAAATTGATTGTACTATTCGGTCTTAACTGTATAGTTATATTCGCTAATTACAATTATAAATTACGCAAAGTTGGAAACCCACTACAAATACCGTAAAAATTAATTCATGGATGACGATTTTAGATTTTACTAGAAAATACATGAAAAAAAATGCATAAAAAAATTAAAAATAAATAAGAATAAAAAATGAAGATGTGCCACGTAGGATCCCGAGTGAAGGTACTCGTCAGTTGGAAATTGACTATGTCTACCTAATTGACAAATTAAAATTAATAGTTTTTATGAAATTAAATAAAAAATTATTAGATTATTTCAAATTTTAATTCGATCAACCAATAAATTAATCAAGTTATTTTTGAACTATTTATTTGGCCAACTAATAAATTGGTTCCCTACAAAAATTAATTATTTATTTGGTCAACTAAATTGGCCAAATTAAATTAAATTATAAAATATAGTTATATATTGGACCGACTAATAAATAAATTGGCTAAATAAAATTGGTGTAGCAAAAGATGAGAAATACACAGACTCTAGGTATTATAGGTTTTTCAGTAGGTGAAGTTTCAATGAAAAACCAATGTGGGACGCAAGATTTTAGTAGATATTTAAATATTATTATTTTACATTTAAAAATTTAAAAATTTGAGAATTTAGATAAATAAGAATGAAGAGATTTGAGAGGTGCCACATAGAAATTTGTAAAGTTAGAATCATTTTCCTTTTAGTAATATAATATAATATAATGGTGATAGTTGTTTTTCCTCCGATCCACTCTGAGGATTCCGGTAACGAGTGAACTGGTGTATGGGGAGGGGGAGGGGGGAATACACCAGTAAGGATTTTAAAAACTTTTTATAAACTGAATTCAATTAGCTCAACAATTGTAAAATTAAGTTGGAGCGATCACTCAATTCGTTATACTGTTGACTTCTTGGACTAAGAGTCACTGTATGAACGTGACTGAGGTTATAAACAGAGTGACTGTGTGCGGAAGTTAGTGGTTGATTACCTATTACTATAACTGAAAAACCTTTTGGCGAAGGTCAGTTTGCAAAGTTTTAGTGCAATTTTGAGGAAACTTGTATGTATGCAGTTAGTGGAAACTGAAAGCAATAAAGAAAGCGTAAATATACAAGTGTTTTTACTTGGTTCAGAGAAGACCTCATACGTTCACAACTAGCTTTTCGAGCTAGTAATCCACTAGGAAAGTTCACGTGTGCTTGCCAAACGTTGAGTTGGTTTACGGCACCAATAAGCCTGAACAGTAGATTCCGGGTTAACAACACCTACAGTTTCTTTACAGGCAGAAACAAAGCCTAAGTTGTGATTACGGGTTCACAACGACCTAGATCTTTGATTACGGGTTCAAATGAACCTAAAGAATGAAGGGTTGGAGATTTTTCCAACTTATAAACTTTCTACACTTTTCATTGGAGGTTTTCTACTCTAAGATTTAGAGACTCGAACAATATAATGAGTCTACTTAGAAACTGGGTGTAAACTTCTAGACTCGATCAAGGAAAAAATTTCTAAGAGAGTAAAGGAAGCGAAAGGAGGAGAACGGAACTCTCTTCGACTTTGGCTTCGAACACTTTGAAGTTTTCTTGCTGGAAGAGATTGAATGCGCTGGACACTTGCGTGAATCTTGTGGGTAGTTTCCGTGGTCTTCTCGCAAGATGAAGGCCTTTATTTATAGAGGGGAGGTCGAAGTTGCCGTTGGAAAGAATCATTTGACCTCTGCCACAAAGCATGAGTCTCACCTAATCTTTGCAAACTTTCCTAAATCTTGAACGCACGACTTCAACAGAGCTGATCAACATGTTGGACTGCATGGCTCAGTTTTGGAGTCGATTGAGATGCTAACTGACTGAACTTGAACTGCCTTGATCTTCAGCTGACTTCTTTGGTTTGAACTTGTAAAGACAAAATGCCTACAAACAGTGACCTCTAACTAAGGACTGAAGACACATCTATTCAGTTGAGGTCAGTTGGGTTTTGGTAGAAATCAAAATCTTACTCCCTCTGTCCACGAAGTAAAGTCCCATTTGGGTGTTGGCACACAGATTAAGAAAACTGGTAAATGTTCGCCTTTTAATTAGCACAAATAATCCGCAAGTGTACGGTGTGTGTATAGATAGTGGCAAGCAAGGTCGTATCCACAGAGTCTAATTTTTAACTCTCATGATTACTATTACTATGTTGTTCAACTCTATTTAGACTAATCAAAAATTGAGGTGATTTACTAGAAAGGAAATTTCACAATGAAAACAAGTAAAGCAATTAACAACCAAGGAAACATACGCAAGGTACAAGAGATAAAAGGGTTGATTCTAGGGAATGCTTCCACTCGGCAACAATGATGGTTTAATCCTATTAATCCATTCAACCAATTTTAATCCAAAACATGAGGAACAATCACACAACTAATTACACTCCACCTCTCAATGAGAATGCAAAAGTAGATTAGTAAAAAGCTTTCTCCGGTTAGGACTCGAGACAATCAATTAACTCCAAAGGGCACAAGTAGATTAAAGGTTCCTATGCTTGCAAATATCTCCACTAGGTCTCAATTGTTTGCATATTGATAGTTCTTGCATTCAATGAACATATAAATTGACTAAGTGATGTGATCCTTGAAGGCCCAAGATCCGTTGCATATGAGGACTATTTAATCGAGTCTTTTATAAATTTTATTTTAGTTATTTTGGTCGTTTTAGTATTTTAATTGTTATTTTCGTTTTTGATATAGGGTGGCCAAGTTTGGGCCTTAGATAAAGTCAGATTTGAGTTTATTACCTTGTTTGAATAAGTTATTTGTTTCCTTATTAGATTAGGAGTTAATTTCCATGTTTAGTTTCCTAGTAGGGTTAGGATTAGCACCCTATATATATGGGTCATTGTTATGCACAAAAATTAAACCTTTTGATTAATTATAACGTGAGTTTTATTCTCTTTTGAGAGTTTTCGAGCTCTTCTTGGTTTTGCCAAGTCGAATTCATTATCCAGCGAATCAACGAGTCAATCATCCCTCGTTGTGTGTCATTCATCGTCCCCGAGTTGCTGTATCGTCCTATCGTTGGGTTTTAGGGATTTATTCGCCTAATTCACTTGTGAGAAACAAATACAGAGGTTTTGGGATACCATCGTCCCCGAGTTGCTGTGTCGTCCTATCGTTGGGTTTTAGGGATTTATTCGCCTAATTCACTTGTGAGAAACAGAGGTTTTGGGATACTCCATCTTTATCCGGTTCGGTTCAAATTTGTTCTTGGGTGTATACTATTCACGTCGGCGTCTGCAACTCCGGCGAGGATCGTATCACTAGGATTTTATACGAACACTTGACATGTATAGAAAAGTGGCCTACTATTCTAACATGAAAATCAAGCACCAACAACCACCAAGGCCGGACCTGGCTATAGGCCCAGCAGGCCTGTGCCTCGGGCCCAAAAATTTGTTGGGGCCTAAAATTTTGATTTCTTGATTTCTATATATAACGAAGTACTAATAGATTTATTGCAAGTTTTATTGTCAGATCAATTGGAAAAGTTAAGCCTAGTAATCCTTGCCACTAGTGTTCGAATCTCCACAAAGACGCATTTTTGTGTTTTTAATACTTTATTTTGCAGATAAAAAAAATAAAACTTTAAAAAGTTATTTTTAATTAGTACATTAACTTCCGTTTTTGAATCTTCAAAAGGGCGCCTCTTTTTGTGTTTTTAATATTTTATTTTGCAAGTAAATGTGCTTAAATAAGTTATTTTTAATGTAATTGAATAAAATTGTGTGTGAATTTAAATAAGCCTGATGATATTATTTCGCTAGTTAAAGTGCGTAAATAAGTCATTTCTTAATTTATATACTTGTTAAATAAATGATGTTTTAGAATTTTTTTCCTCCTGATTCCATAATTATCCCTAATTAATTCATATAAATTTACAGCTTCGATTGTTCACTAATTTCAGTTCATCATTTATTAGGGGTAAATCTAAAATAATTTTTCTTTATTTATGTTCACAAACTAGAATGCCATATATTTTGAATAAGAATGAGTATATTGTGTCGTTGATATACTAAAAAAAATTGTAAGGGTCGTTTTTAAGTTTTCGCCTAGGGCCTCATAAGACACAGGACCGGCTCTGAGAACCACAATCATGAAATGGAAGGCAAAACAATATTAATAGATTAACACCATCATCATCTATGAGTTTCAACAATTCCCTAGAACCAACTAAGTAATTTAGCTAATCATGTTCATAATCAACAAAATACCAAAGTCAAGAGAAGAAAACATCTTAAATACAAGATAATATGAGTAGAGAAATCAAATCCTAGTCTCAAATCTTCAATGTTTGTTCACTTGTCTCCTTCTTTCCCAAGCTCCAATCTCCTATAATGGTGGAATGGTGTAATGTGTGGAAAAGTATGTTGGTGTGTGTAGGAGGTGGGTTTGCATAATGATGGATAGCTAGGGTTTGTATTAGGAGATGTATTTATATGTTTTTGGAGTGGAGAGACAATTGTTGTGAGTAGAAATCCGAAATTAGGAGTAAAATTGGTGAAAAAACGTGTTTTGGGTGAGAAAGATTCTTGTTCGCTCTCTAGACCGCTCCCGTTACACTGAAAAATCAGGCTCGCGAGCGGTCGTACCCCCGGCGGTTTTGCCCGCTTTGTAGACTGCTCTGAAAGCCACTCTGAAAGCCACTTTTTCTCTTATGTCCGCGCGGATGTGCAGTAGTCCGCTCCGAACTGTGCAACCTTTTAGTTTTGGCTCGTTCTTTCTCGTTCGGACTCCGAATTGACTCATGTTTCTTTCTATGGCTCTGTAGAACTCCTCTATCTCATTCGAATCTCCTTTTAATCTAATATTAACTCCATTCTCCTTGAATTAATCAAAAACTACAAAACAAGGGTAAAAACCGACATAACAAGGTTTAAGTAAGGTAAAGGTCTAAACGACATGATTTTCACTATCAAATGACATTGAATACATCCAAAACAACGTGAAAATTTCATGTTTGTCAACCCCCCAAACTTAAACCGTTGTTTGTTCTCAAACAACAAAAAGAAAGAAGAAAATAAACGAACATGGATTGGTGAATTAGTGACACAAAGTGGCTTCAAATTATTTACACATCAAAACACATATCACAGATGCATTTCTCATTCAAGATCAAAGATGGTTTCAACAAAGTTAGAAAAGCAACCTCTTAGAATTTCCGGATTCTCACACAAGGACTTTTGAAATGAAACGCTCAACTCTCAAGTGTATGCATAGGTAGTGTTTACGCCCGGTTTGACAACACGCACAAGTTCTATTATAAGCTTGCCATTTATCTAACCTATCTATTGCTCAAAGTGTTCCAAGATAAAGATCAAAAAAGACTTTTTCAAGGTTGTAATAAGGCTCTTTGGTAGGTGAGTGATTTTAGGCAAAGTGACTTGTTCCCAAAAGATTTGACAATATCAACAACCCACAATCACAAATGTCAATTTTGCACAAACAAACCAAGAATCACACTCACTCTCTTTGCTTTTTCATCTCTTGCTCGAGGTTCCATTTATTTATTATTGCTACCCTTTCATGCTCTTCTCAAATCTCAATACTTTCAAGAACTTTTTTTTTTTTTGAGCTTATAGGGCTATCTATTTTTAACTCAAATTATGTTCAAAACAAAACAACCTCAAACCTTTCTCAATTCACTATTCTCCTAAATTCACAAGTTCTACCCCTTCCCAATTTAGGTTAAATCAAAGAATTGGGCTAAGGCTCAAAAGGGCAACTAGGATTATGCAATTTTTTATTTTTTTTGGTTAAGAAAAATAAGAGATCTTGGCTAACAAAGAAGGCCTTCAATCATGTCAATATCTAGAGCACATCTATTCATTGTCAAGACAAGAGAGAACTATGACAAGTTTTAGAGATACAAATGCATGCTCAAACATTCACACAAGAACGAGATAGATTAAAATCAATGATTAGTCAAAGGCTCAAATCTCATATAGGTTCATTCAATCCACAATCTAAGAGGCCAATTCTCACTTCATCAAAGCTTATCCAACCAATCGATCAAAACATAAAGACAACAATTTTCATAAAAACCAATTTTTTCATTCTCATTATTAGCCATGACACAATCCACCCAACACAAGCTTTATTAACTAAACATTAAAAACTCAAAGAACACAAAAATAACCAAATAGACAGAACAAGCAACGAAAATAAAAGAAAGCAATAAATAAGAAAAAATGAGCAAACTAAATGCACTTCTCTCTCCTCCCAAACTCATTCGATCCCAAGAGAGAATAAGTTTGGACGAAGGAGAATTGATTTAGTAAGCTCGAACTCACAAGTGGTTTCAAGGTGTAGTCAAGGAGGATGGTGAAGCGATGGCCTTCCCCAAGTATGCATCTTCTCAATTTCGGCAAAATCAAATGGTCCAAGATGACCATTATCAAAGCAACGACTCTCCAATGATTCACTCGTAGTGTAACAATCTCCCTATCAAAGAATGAATTTCCATTTAAAATGTTACAATCCTCATATTCATTATCATTTCTCTCTTCAATGGATTGCATAGGTCGATAGATGGAGAAAGTTTGGCTCCCATCATTCACCCGGAGCGTGAGTTCTCCATTTTCCACATCAATCAAAGCTTTACCCGTTGCAAAAAATGGACGCCCAAGTACCAAGGGAACATTTGTATCTTCTTCCATGTCTAACACCACAAAATCCACGGGTAAGATAAAATCACCCACTTTTACCAACATATCTTCAACAACTCCTCTTGGATAAGTAAATGATCTATCCGCCATTTGAAGTGCAATGGTCGTAGGCTTGATGGTCCCAATTCCTAACTTGATAAATATTGACAAGGGCATCAAGTTGATGCTTGCTCCTAAGTCACAATGCTTTCTCAAAATAGTTTCCGCCAATAACACAAGGAATTATAAAGCTTCCCGGATCTTTCATTTTGACGGGTAGCTTTGTTTGCAAGAGAGCGCTACATTCTTAATTATTTTCTCCTTATCCGTGCCCAGAAAAATTAGGATAACTAGAATGGGAGGTAGGGAGTATTAAGTTTTGTAATGCCTAAATTTTAATTAATTTAGTAATAACCAGAATAACTAACAAAAATATTGGATTGACAAAATGTGATGTGCGACTTTGCTGTCATAATCGCAAGTCAAAATCAAACATAAAAATTAAAAGTTAAATTTTTTTATTTTTATTTTTATTTAGGAAAAAAAGAAAAAAGAAATCAAAGAGAACAAACAGAAAAACTGTCCATACAATCCTCCTCTGCTTTCACTGTCAGAGGCTCTGTATTTATCTTCCACACACAAAACACACTCCACCATTGATTTGTGAAGAGGTGATGCTCTTTCCTCACTACAACAATGAAGGTTACCTTCGCCGCCCTTGTCTCTCCTCACCCCACCTCCTTCCGCCTCTCCCCCTCTCCCATCCGTTGCCGCCGCACCGCTTCCACCACCCCCTCCCAGCTATACTCTATCCTTGTCTTCCACCACAACCACAAGAAATCTCTCTTCTTCCACCCCCTCCATAAAACTCACAAGAAATCCATCACCCCTCCGTTTTCCTCTTCCTCCTCCGCACCTCCCGCTCCACTACCACCATCCTCACCTCCACCTCAGCAAGGTGCGAAACCAATCCCATTAATAATCTCACTCGGCCTAGGAACCATACTCTACTTTTTCATCCCAAGGCCCTCCGAACTGACCCCTCAAGCATGGCAGCTGCTCTCCATATTCCTCTCCACCATCGCCGGCCTCGTCCTCAGCCCCCTCCCCGTGGGCGCATGGGCCTTCCTCGGCCTCACCGCCGCCGTCCTCACCGGCACGCTCCCTTTCGCCGCGGCCTTCTCCGCCTTCAGCAATGAAGTCATCTGGCTGATCGTCATCTCATTCTTCTTCGCCCGTGGCTTCGTGAAGACCGGCTTAGGCGACCGAATCGCCATGTACTTCGTCAAGTGGTTGGGCAAGAGCACCCTCGGACTTTCCTACGGATTGACGCTGAGCGAGGCCTTGATCGCTCCGGCCATGCCCAGCACCACAGCCAGAGCCGGTGGCGTCTTCTTACCTATCATTCAGTCGCTCTCCTTGTCCGCCGGCAGCAACCCACGTCACCCTTCCATGAAGAAACTCGGGTCCTTTTTAGTCCACACTCAGTTTCAGGTTCCTTTTTAATTTTAAACTCGACTAAACCTCTCTCTCTCGCCCCTCATCCTCTTGTCTCTCTTCAAATGTTAATCACGCTATCTCTGTTGTTTGATTTTGTTTTGTACAGTCTTCTGGTAACTCTAGTGCTCTTTTCCTGACTGCAGCTGCTCAAAACCTGCTATGTCTGAAGCTAGCGGAGGAACTCGGGGTCGTAATATCCAACCCATGGCTTTCTTGGTTCGAGGCTGCTAGCCTACCTGCCATTTTGTCTCTCCTATCCACTCCATTGATACTATACAACCTCTGTCCACCCGAAATTAAAGATACACCGGACGCCCCCGCCATTGCCGCAAACAAATTAAGCCTCATGGGCCCCCTCGCAAGGAACGAACTCATCATGATCATCACAATGCTTGTCGCAGTTTCTCTTTGGGTTTTCGGGTAAGTCCCTGCATGCATTTTATCAACAACTTCAATTCTTTTTTCTTTTCTTTTCTTTTCTTTTCTTTTTCGTAATAGTAATAGGCGCATGCATGGCAGAGGCACGCTTGGCATCAGGAACGTTGTAGCTGCAATGCTAGGATTGTCGATACTGCTGTTAACAGGAGTGCTGGATTGGGAGGACTGCTTGAGTGAGAAATCAGCTTGGGACACATTTGCTTGGTTTGCAATTGTAGTAGGGATGGCGGAGCAGCTGACCGGCCTCGGCATTGTGAGGTGGATGTCGGACTATGTGTCGGGGTCGTTGGTGTCGCTGTCGTTGAGCTGGCCCATTGAGCTCTTACTTCTTCAGCTGGCTTACTTGGCCATCCACTACATGTTTGCGAGCCAGACGGGCCATGTTGGAGCCTTGTACTCGGCCTTTCTTGCTATGCATTTGGCCTCCGGAGTGCCCGCTCACCTCTCCGCCTTGGCTCTTGCTTACAACACCAGCTTGTTTGGTGCTCTCACGCATTACAGCAGTGGCCAGGCTGCTGTTTATTTTGGAGGTACACTACTTGGTTTCTTCTTCAATATACACTCTTCTTCTTACATTAATTTAACTTGGACTGTGTTTTTCAGCTGGTTATATGGATCTTCCAGATGTGTTTAAGTTTGGATTCATCATGGCGGTTGTTAATTTACTCATCTGGGGACTTGTAGGGACATTCTGGTGGAAGTTCTTGGGCTTGTACTAGTTACTAGTATAGTTTTTGCAATACAAGATGAGATAATTAGTAGTATCAATTATAGTAGCTGGAAATGTTGTTAGTACACTTGTGTTTTAAATTATCAAGGCATGGATACATTCAATGAAAGCCTAAACTTGTAAGCGGCTTCCCACGATATATATATATAAAAGGCCTAAATTTGTAAGTTGTAAATAATATAATGACTCAATTGATTTGAGACCTTCCGTTAAGCCTTCGATTTAGATTGTCCAGCGTTCGTCTCTCTATTGTTAAACAGCTTTCCTTTTTTTTTATTTTTTTTCTGAGGAAGTTAAAAAAAGTAAATATATTCTTAACATACATCTTGAATAAATATATTTTTTAAAATATAAAATTGTACTTTTTGGATTTTAAAATATTTGAGCAAAAACAAGATGATTCATGTAACATTTATCTACAATGACTGTCGAAATACTATTTTTTAAATTTATATGTGTAAATTACAACGCAAAGTGTCAAAACTTTGTAAGGATAAAGTTATTTTGGTTCCACCAACGAGATGATTTTTCATGTAACACTTAGACTTCCCACAATGGGTGTCTCGTCGGCTGTCTCGAGACACCCCGGCCGGCGAGACACCCCGATGCAGGTAGGAGGAGCTCGAGACCGTCTCGCCGCGACGAGACAGTCTCGATACGGCGCGTGGCCTTCACGCGTTTTCGTTTTTTTTTTTTTTTTGAACACGCGCCAAAAATTAAAAAAAAAAAAGAAAAAATCTGGACAACGACATTAATCCAACGGCTACAAATTCTCAACGGCTATACAGCCGATTTTTCATTTTTTTTTTTTTTTTGCAATTCATCCCTATAAATACCAATCTCCATACCACAAATTATTCTACACCAAATTCATCTTCCTCCTCTTTTTCTCTCTAGTTTTCGCTCAAATTTCTTGCAAAAAAAAAAAATGTCTCGTCGTCCGACTCCTCAACCGGCTACTCTTCCCATGGCACCGACGACGAGGTTATGTCGATGGTGACCAACCTCCAAGCTGCTGCGGCTCGGCTCATCGCCAAAAAGAAAAAAAAGAAGGCGAAGAGGATGGTCGTAAACCGCGATCGGGAGGCGGCCCTGCAGCAGTTGATGGCCAACTATTTCAGCGACAACCCGACGTACGGGCCAACTTTTTTTCGCCGGTGTTTTCGGATGCACAAGCATCTGTTCTTGAGGATTTGCGAGGCGTTGGAGCAGAATGTGAGATATTTCCAGCACAGGCAAGATGCAACCGGCAAATGGGGCCTCACGTCGGTGCAAAAGTGCACAACGGCCATTCGCCAACTAGCCACCGGTGGAGCGCCAGATATTTTCGACGAATACTTGAAGATCGGCGATAGCACCGGCCGTCTTTGCCTCCGGAAGTTCTGCCGAGGTGTCATCGACCTATTCGGTGACGTGTATTTGAGGAGGCCAAATGCACAAGACACGCTCGGCTGCTGCAAATGCACGAGGAGAGGCACGGCTTTCCAGGGATGCTCGGTAGCCTGGACTGCATGCACTGGGTATGGAGGAATTGCCCGAAGGCGTGGTCGGCTGCCTACACTCGAGAAGATATAGGCGCGCCTTCCTTGATTCTTGAGGCGGTGTCGTCTCAAGACTTATGGATCTGGCGCGCCTTCTTTGGAGTAGCCGACTCCAACAACGATATCAATGTCCTCAATCAGTCTCCCATATTTTCGGACGTGCTTGAGGAACGTGCTCTGCCGTGCAAGTACACAGTGAACGGAAGGTCCTACGACGGCGGTTACTACTTAACTGATGGGATCTACCCGGAATGGGTTGCCCTGATCAAGGCTCCTCCGATTGCAGTTGATGACAAGGCGGCGCGCTTCAAGAAGATGCAGGAAGCGGCGAGGAAAGATATCGAACGGGCCTTTGGTGTTCTTCAGGCCCGTTGGGGAATTATCCGGAACCCGGCGCGGGGCTGGTACGTACTGCACCTCCGCAACATCATGTTTGCGTGCATTATTTTGCACAACATGATCATTGAAGACGAGAGGGGGATGCCGAGAACTGGACAGAGGACACAGAAACTAGTTCGAGTAGTAATGTTACTCATGTCCCCTACCCGCAATCATGGAAGAATTTTATCAAACGGGACGCTACATTAAGAGATGTGAGGAGGCACCATCGGCTCACAAATGATTTGATCGAGCATCTTTGGAGCCGATTTGGAGCAGTTGACGAGTAGGATGTTTTTATTTAGATTATTTCAATTAATGTAATGTTTTTATTTGTTTTATTTCAATTAATGTATTGTACTAGTTATCTGTTTAAATTAATGAAAATTTCTCAATTTTTCTTATTAAAAATAATGCAAAATAAAAATTCAGAAAATCCTTAGAGACAGCCCTTAGAGACAATCCCACTGCAGCTCACTGTCTCTATCTCCAAAAAATCCTTAGAGACACTACCACTGCAGGTAGTCTTATATGATTGTCGAAATATCAATTTATAATTAATAACTGTTATTATATATACGTGTTTGAGACGAGAACATATAGAGAAATCAATTTTAAATGAGTTTGGAACATGTACAAAATATATAGTAGTATCTAAATGAAGTTATTAGGCAATCAATATTTAAAAATATTAATATTGAGATAGAGAAAATTGAGTAACAAAGGAAAGAAACTGAAAATTTTCAATTTACATAATAATTTATGATAAACACAAGTAAAAGCACAATATACTAGTAATAAGCAAACGTTTCAAAATAAATAATTTACTACTACTATAGTAATTTTTTGAGGACATGATCTACTACTATACTATTCAAAACCAAAAAAGGGAAACTCATTCACGAATAAAACCCCCTTTGCAACATATTCCTTGTTTTACAGATTGCAAAAAAGAGGGAATAACATTAATTCGTGCACTGTGCAATACATGTCATCAATCCAGACCTCACTTTATCATCTGCCATTGATCTCGGCACTTTATCTACGACAAAATACACTGCCACATCACCAATCCGCGCACACTCAAGTGAATCATAACCGTCTATTTGTAGAACCGATTCAACGGTTACGATCACACACCCATCCCGCCTTAATTTTCGAAACACCATTGATAAATACTCCTCCCTAACTCTGGAAATATTCATCCCAAATTCCACTAGCCTCAAAAACCCCCCATCTTCTCTATTTTGAAAACTTGAAACTGAAACCCAAGAAACAGAAATGGCTCGTACTAAGCAAACAGCCCGCAAATCCACAGGCGGTAAGGCGCCTCGCAAGCAGCTTGCGACCAAAGCCGCCAGGAAATCCGCCCCGGCCACCGGCGGTGTGAAGAAGCCCCATCGCTTCCGCCCTGGCACCGTCGCTCTCCGTGAGATCCGTAAATACCAGAAATCCACGGAGCTTTTGATACGCAAGCTTCCGTTCCAGAGGCTGGTCCGTGAAATAGCACAGGACTTCAAGACAGATCTGAGGTTCCAGAGCTCAGCCGTGGCGGCGCTTCAGGAGGCGGCGGAAGCATACCTTGTTGGATTGTTCGAGGACACAAATCTCTGCGCCATCCATGCTAAGAGGGTGACTATTATGCCCAAGGATATTCAGTTGGCGAGGAGAATTAGGGGTGAGAGGGCCTAATAATTTGGGTTCTAATTGTGTTGCATAGTCGTTCTGGTTTTCTGATGTAATGTGTTGTGGAATTTTCTAATTGAATGGAAATTGAGTGATGGTTTGTTCATGATGTCTTTTGAATAATGGCCCAATTTTGATTCAATTCTTCCTCATGTCCTCTGCCCACACTTTATTGATTCGTTCATTTCTATTCAATTATTCATATGTGAAGTACAATCATCGTATTGTGAGTTATATGCTTTAAATAAGTTAAATCGAGCAATATTTCTTTGCGTTCCAGTTCTCTTCGAGCTTACAAAACTATCCTTTGATTAATGACGACTACTGTTTTAAATAAAAAATGTTTTTGGTTAAATAAATACGGACTCTACAAAAATGTATTGACTTAAATTAACTTGCAGTAATTGCTGTAACTTTTTTCTTTTACTAAACTTCTGTTCTTCCGTACTTTGAAGCGGATAATGATACCTTAGACGTATATTAAGTGGCGGGGTCCATTTTCATGGCCAATAATAGTAAAATATAATGCTCAATTTTTCAATTTCACCGGAATTTCAATTTTTAGGTTTGCTTAGTTTGAATAACAGACCTAAATTAATTGTTCACAATTCTGTGTTGCAGATCTCTTCTATCCATCTGTCTGGGTAATGTAATTTTTTTGGGTGGTGATGTAGCAGTCAGCATATATATATATATATATATATATATATTATATGTACAACACCGCCAATTTTTTCTACACTCTTCTCACCTCACATCATGTGTGCTTTCGATATCCAACCAATCGCATCTCTATTTCCTCACAAATCCAAGCATTTTTACCCCAAAAATCACTTTTTTGCTTTCTTCAACATTCGTGATATCAGCCTAAGCCAACGTAAGACAGGATAGTCATACGATGTCTGCCTTAAACTTTTCTTGCTCGCCCGCCACTATTTCTCGCCGCCGGTTAGACCCTTTTCTCTTCTATATCGTTCTATCACATATTCACATTCGCTTTGGTCGTATGTTTTATGATGTTATAAAGGAATATGCGTCTTTTAATCGGTTTTGTATCATATAATTGTACAATTCTGGTATTCAATTGAAGTTTTTATGAGGGATTTTGTCAATTGCAGCTTTTGCGTTGAAAGTTGAATAATTTTTTTTGTATGGCTGTGGAAGTATACGAGAACTAGGAGATGAAAGGAAGATTGTGCTAAGCATGAGATTTGTTCTGCTTAGGAGTGATAATTTTGTTTCAGTGGGCTATTAAATGCTTTTTACAGTAATCTAAAGATTTTTTTTTAGCGAATGTGGTCTTCGTCCTCTAAAACGACATAACATGTACACAACATCTATTTGAGTTTTGAATGTGATTTAATATGTCTGTGATTGGGCGGAGAGGTAGACTTAAAGACTTCTGTTATATACCCCCAAATGTTTGATTGTGTGATTGGCCCACCGTCTAGAATTTGGTTAGTTTTGTATGTGAGTTAGCTATGGTAAATGTCTCTGTTTTATGGAAACATAAATTAGTGTTCTGTCTACTTGGTGTATAAAACTTTTGCTAGTTTAAATCTTTTTTCATTTGCTCAAGTGCTACATTCTGATGCACAAGGGGTGTAACTGGCCTTTTGTTTCGTAGTGCATTTGGACTTTTTGATGGGCTCCATTGTGGAAATATGCTCCATTCTAATGGACCGGAGTCTTTTAAGCAGTCGAGTGTGGGCTTCGGTGTAAAGAATGGTTTGAATAGTACATCAGCATCATCATCAGCACTATTCTCGGGAGAAAGCGACTTTTTTCTACGTTCTGCTAGTTCTAATGCAGCACACAACGCTCTTATCAGTGACTTATCAGGTGGAGTTCAGGTACAATCTGATGCTGCTGTACTGGGAGGACTTTCTGCTGATACTGCTCCAGTTACCAGTGGCTTCCCTGTTGAGAATGATGAGTTTGATTTGGACCTGCCATCAGAAGGATTCTCGTTCATTTCTGAAGCAATCGAAGACATCCGGAAAGGAAAGGTTGTTCTTCGTGTTGCTGTCATGAGATTTTTGAAGTTCAAAACTTTCTCTTAGTTATGTTCTCTACCGACATGCAGATGGTTGTCGTTGTGGATGATGAGGATCGGGAGAATGAAGGAGATTTAATAATGGCTGCATCAAAGGTTACTTCACAGGCCATGGCTTTCTTTGTGAAGCACGGAACTGGAATAGTTTGTGTGAGCATGACATCAGAAGACTTGGAGAGGTTGCAGCTTCCTTTGATGGTGAACCAAAAAGAGAATGAGGAGAAACTTTGCACTGCATTTACTATTTCAGTGGTAGGCTGTTTCTCTGCTGTCAGTACATGCTTTTGTCTCGTATAATTTTTCTTTATCAAATTCTTAGCATGTGATCTGTATAATAGCGCCAAATAATCTCTAGGATCAATTTGTTTTTGTAACTACAGAAGAAATGAAGGAGTAAATTTTATTTAAACAAGTGTTGATGGCATTATTGTAGGATGCAAAACATGGTACAAGTACAGGTGTTTCTGCGCGTGACAGGG
The DNA here is from genome assembly GCA_029490685.1 of Schizonepeta tenuifolia. Taxonomy (NCBI): domain Eukaryota; kingdom Viridiplantae; phylum Streptophyta; class Magnoliopsida; order Lamiales; family Lamiaceae; genus Schizonepeta; species Schizonepeta tenuifolia. The sequence goes on along the minus strand of CM055957.1, from coordinate 37,866,844 downwards.
CAGTAACTATAAAGGCTCTTGCATCGAAAGATTCAAAGCCTGAGGACTTCAACCGCCCAGGACACATATTTCCATTGAAGTACAGGGAGGGTGGTGTTTTGAAAAGGGCTGGGCACACCGAAGCTGCTGTGGATCTTGCCATGCTAGCTGGATTAGAACCTGCTGGAGTTTTATGCGAGATTGTTGATGATGATGGTTCTATGGCTAGACTGCCAAAGCTTCGTCTATTTGCCCATAAAGAAAACTTGAAGATTGTGTCTATTGCTGATCTGATAAGGTATGTTTGCAGGTGACTTTTCAAAAATGTCGTTTTTGTCTGATGACTGAAGTGCTACTCATGTTTATATTTATCAATTTTATGTTCTTGGATTGTTCCATATTATTTTTATCAATTTTATGTTCTTGGATTGTTCCATATTTAAATACGGAATATTTAGACCAAGGATTTTCGTTCAATGACCTTGCCGAGTTTTAACTTTAATGAGATTCATAATTAGAAATACATTCCTATTCATTTGGTACTCAAATAAAACACTATGGTGATGGTTGGTATGTGGGAATGGATTGATCATTACTACGTTCATTCCTAATCCCACGGTTGGTATGATTTTTCAGTCAGGAATGAGCATTCCTTAAGGAATCACTAATCCCATAGATATATGATTAGTCATTCCTCCACTCCCCCATGGTATTAGCTAATCCTTATGTTTAGGAATCATTTTTTTTTTCTTTTACAAAAATAAATCCTCTTATTTTATTTTTTTCTAACAAAACATTGTGATATAACCTAATTAATTTCGTCATCCTTCGTATACCCAGAAATCTCTCTCTCTCTCTCTCTCTCTCTCATTATTTCTTCGTCTCTTTCGTTCTCATTCGTCGTCTATAGCAGATTGAAAAGCAATCTCCTCATTTCGGCTCTCTCCCAACCTGACTCTCTACTGCCACCAAAAAACATGATGGAAATTAACATTTCTCAAGTAAATAAATAATAAACAATAGGGAACCCAACTCAGGAAATAATTGCGAGGGAATGAGGAGAGCGGAGAGAGGAATTGTTGTGTGGCTGTCCTTGTTTGCGTTTTCTCCTTCTTTGGCTAATTTGTTGCAGAATGCCAGAATCCTCCCAATATACCACCAATCTCCGCTGCCGGCCTCATTCTTCCCTGCCTTACAGCCCCTTTCCTGTTCCCACTCTCTACACTAATCCGATCCAAAATCCCTCTATTTTTGGGTGAAGCAACATCGGGATAAAGTGCGTGGGCGGTGGAAAAGACGGCGAAGAGAGGGGGGAGGCCGGAAGGGTGAGTGTGGAAGAGATGTGTGGAATTTAGTAATTAGCTTTTTTAATAAAAAAACTAAAATTGAAATAAATATCAACTTTATTATTGTTAATTTAGAAAATAACCGTTTCATTCCATTTCCACCAAATTGCATTTATGCATACCAGCCATCACCTATGTCTTTGGCTGCTGCTCTTTGGTGGTTTCTATAATACTTTGATTTGTCAAGGGTTCTGAATCCCTCTGATTGACTCTGCATTATCTGACAGTATGTTCAAAGCAAATGCATCTGCTTATTTTGGTTTATAGTAAAACTTTCGTCTTATTCGGCATGTATTTAGTTTACAGAAAAGTGCAAGGCCTGTCTGGGAAAAGTCAATCTGTATAATTTCATCTATAAAATATTTGCCTTGGCCAGTGAAGGTTGCTTTATATTCGGATACCATGTTTTATTGGTCTTAAAACATGCAATAATTTGCAGATATAGAAGAAAGAGGAATAGATTAGTGGAACATGCATCTGCTGCTTGTATACCAACTATGTGGGGGCCATTCACTGCCTATTGTTATAGGTCAATTTTGGATGGGATTGAACATATTGCCATGGTCAAGGTAAGCATATGCCTCTCTATGATTCAAGGTGACTTTCACGTCAATTATTACCTCAGGAACTTGCTTGAATGTTTCCGGCTAACATATGCATGTATTAGTATGTTGCTGTCTCTAATTAGAATTTTATTAAAAATCGGAAAAGTCAAAATGACAACAAAAACTATACGTATCTAGTAAAAGAAAGACAAAAAGCATCCGCAAAAATTTGATCCTTGATAGCTTCATGCGGATAAGGCCACCAACCCTCTCCATATCAAACTGCGCCAATTTATCAGCCACGACATTACCCTCCCTATAAATATGAGACTCGAAATGTCAATTGTTCCAAACTTGATAGAGCAGCTCACCAACGTCCCAACCATCTCCATGGAACCTTTTCCGATCTACTTTGCAACAAATTCACTACATACATAGAATCCGCCTCCAACCATAACTCAGTCCATCCATTTTCTCTAGCAATCTCAATAACTGTAATTGTCGCCAAGAGCTCCGCCTCAAATGCAAATCCCACTCCTCCTTTCACATGAAAATACCCCTTCACCATTCCCCTACAATTACGAAATACTACCCCACCACAAAGCCTTTCAGGCACCTCAATCACTGATCCATCCATATTGACCTTAGTCCAACCCAGTAGAGGTGGAACCCAATAAAGTTGCACCTTTTAAAGGAGTTGCCGCCAAAAAAGAAATTCCTAGAGATATAGCTTTGTCTTCCGTAAATCCCCCTTTGACCACCTTTGGAAAAGAAACAACAATCTCCTTCAACGATGGACGAATGAAGATGCAGATTCTATAAGGATTAGCTTTCACTTCCTCAAAAACACAAGAATTTTGTATTAGCCAAATTCCCCAAACCGCAGCACATGATCAAGTGACTCCTCTGCATTGAAACACATTTGACAAACTAACGGAGCGTGAACACCGAAAGAATGAAACATATCTGTAGTCGGCAACCTCCTATGCAATGCACGCCAACAGTTCAAAGACCTCTGCTCACGAATAAATGGTGCCCAAATCCATTTCGCCCATATTGGTGCCGGCTGCCTATTCCGTAAATGGATTGATGCTAACTGCGCCGTTAGCTCCCCAAATAAAGAACTTGACCAAACCCTCCTATCTTGCTCTCCCGTTTACTGCACCTTCAAAATATCAGCTACAATCTCCGGGCACGAACACACAAACTTCTCCGTAAAATGCCAAACACCCTCATATCAGCAACTGACTGATTCAAAATCGAAAAGAGGTGACAAGGAATTCCCATCCTCTCTGCAATAACATAACCCAACCTCTTATCATACCAGAAAGAAACTATCTTACCATGAGCTAAAAGAAAAACCGAATTAGCTTTGATTTCCGAAAGCATTGTAGCAATCCCCCCCCCCCCCCCCCCCCCCCCTCCCAAACTGAGGATGAAGCTCTCGTCGTTCTTGGCATATCAAAATCCTTCAAATATTTCTCCATCATTATTCGGCCAACAAGCGAATCTTTTGTAAGAATATTTCATGCCAAATGCATAATCACGCTGTCATTAACATTACGAAATGTCCGAACCCCCAATCCTCCCTCCTCTCGAAAAGCATAAACCTTTCGCCAATTAACCGAAGCTGAAGGATTAATGTTTATATCTCCTTTCCAAATATAGTTGCGGCTACATCTGTCAAGAAGATTCAATAAAGAATGCAGCCATCTATACACAGACATCGAATCGAATGAATTGCAGCACTCTGGACCAAGGACTGCACCAAGCAAATTCTCCCAGCTCTCGAAAGAAGGCTTAATGTATTAGTATGTTGCTGTATTGCTACTTAAAAGGAGGTAAAATGGAACCGGTTACCAACTTTTGAGCAGGTTGATGTCTGCTGAAGGAAATATCTAAGCATATCGAATTTATGCATCTTATAGAACATACAAAGTTTTAAGTAGGTGGATTCTACTTTCAGCTTTATTGTTCCTGTAGCTTAAAAAAATTGTAGTAATGACTGTGATTTTGGAATTTACAGGGTGAGATCGGGGATGGGCTTGATATTCTCGTCAGAGTACACTCAGAATGTCTAACTGGAGATATATTTGGATCAGCCAGATGTGACTGTGGAAAACAGCTAGGGCTTGCAATGCAGCACATTGAAGCTGCTGGAAGGGGTGTTCTGATTTACCTCCGCGGTCATGAGGGAAGGGGTATTGGTTTGGGCCACAAACCTCGTGCTTACAATTTGCAAGACGAGGGGCATGACACTAGTGAGGCAAATGAGGAGCTAGGTTTGCCCATTGATTCAAGGGAGTATGGGATTGGTGCTCAGGTATTTTCCAGTCGAATGGTATCATTAGATTCCATATGCTGTCTGATTTCACATTTCAGTATCGAGACTTGAATGGCGGATTCCTCTTATCGTGCAAAACAAAAGGTCGTGTGATTTACGAAAGTAGAATTTTAGAAGCGTCTTTTCTAGGTTTGAAAGATGTTTTGGACTTTGTTTTCCACCAACCTTAGCTACAAGACTAAAATTGCTATCCTCATAAGCATGGGATGAACATTGCATTTTACCTTGAAGTTTGCTTGTTGGTTATATGATAACCTGTTCGATTAATCACGGTTGCTTAACTCGGGATGTTCCCGTTGCTGCTAAAACTCTACAAAGTCTCGCGTCCATGCTATCCCTTTCAGTGGATTGTATGATGGCCCAAATAACTATTTGTGCTATTAACCAGATCATATTATTTACAGTTCTCTACAGTAATTATGGATTTCGACGAGGTTACATAGTGTTGCTATGTTTGCTGAGGACTGTTATTGTGTAATTTGCAGATACTGAGAGATCTTGGAGTTCGAACGATGAAGCTCATGACCAACAATCCAGCCAGCTACGGTGGGCTCAAAGGATATGGTTTGGCCGTTGTGGACAGAGTTCCCCTCTTGACTAAAGATAATGAGAGATATCCAGAGATGGAGGCAAATCATCCCGACGTTTATGGATCAGATATCAACGGTTGGAGGGCCATTGCCAGTGGCCACGAGAATAGTCATCCAACAGGTGAGAGTTCAGTTTAACCGGAGTCGTGAAGGGTTGTCATATTTTTGAGGCAGCATGTTTCGTGTTTATGATCAAAGTCGTAAGATGAGGATGTTATAAACAGAGTTTAGCTGATCATATTGAATCATTCTAATTATTTTCGTCCTTTCTTTTTCCTTTTAACTTTGGTTATAAATTTATCATTAGGAGATGAGGAATAAGAATAACTAGCAAAATATTACTCATTTTCACTTTTTTTTTTTCTTTTTTTTTCAATCACACGTTTACTACTGTCCAAAATAAAATTATACATATCCACACTCAATTTTTATCTCTTTTGTTCTTATCTTCATGTTAATATTTTCACAATTGGAGTGAACGAAAGAAAAGAGCTGCCGTCCTACACGGAAAAAATTAACAAGCTTGATAAAAATAGAACATGTGACGAGGATAGTTAAAAAAAAAAGAATATGTGAAAATGATAAAAAAAAGTTCAAAATATTTGTATTTTAATCATTTTCAATCAAATACATTTTTTTAGGTATATTGCTTGTACGAGGATGGCTTGCTTGCTACAAAATTGAAACATCTTCGTGTGTGTGTTAGCCTAATAGTAGTGTGGTTAATATTTAGGCCAAAAGTTACGGATTTGAGTTCACCATCACACGGTATTTAAATTTTCTTGTAATATGTTAAAAAAAAAAAAAATGAAACATCTTCGAAATTTGATTATGATAAAATGCTGTTGTGAATTTTTTCAATTTTTTTTCTCAAATTGCTACGAAATTGTAATCATTAACTTATATTTAATTTTTTTTTCTCAAACTAGTATTTGTTTTCAATTTTGGACACATTTAAAAGTACACACTGTTCTCCATGCCATCGAACAGAGAACCACTATTCATGCCAATCACAAACTCTTTTAGTAACCTTTGAAATAGTTTGCAGGGGCGGTTTCGGGGTGTGCAGGATGGACGACCGCACAGGGCATAAAAAATCGAGGACCCCAAAAATATACAGGTCTATATGTATATATAATTTTTTTTATTACATTTTATACTTAAATAGTTTACTGGCCTAGTGGTTAAGGCGCGAATCTTCCACCTTCTCTTCCTAGCGACGCGCGTTCGACTCTCTTTTATCACACTAGTATTGCACCCGTGCATTGCACGAAAGAATATAATTTAAAATCTTGATGATATTAAATTATCAAATCACCTGAATAATGAGTAATCAAATGTATTAATTATAAAAAATTAGGCAACATGGGAGAATAATTATATTAGTTTTTCAGTATAGAAATAAATAAAGACATTTAAAGAATAACAGTTCCAAATACTACAACATATTACGTTTTAGATATTATACGTAAAACTTCTTTTAACACAATATTTTTTAAAGACAATTCATTAACGCACACTAATATCTTAAAACATTTCAATTTGCAATTCTTGATATATCCACTTAAAATTATCGAAAGGATGTCAGTCACAGATGAAATGCATTATCATCTAATATATTCTCCCTGTCCCGAAATAAGTGGCGACATTTCCTTATTGGTTTGTTCCGAGATACGTGACCTTTTTCCTTATAAGAAAATAAGCTTTTAACATACAAAATTGTGGTCTCCACTATTTTCTATCTTTTACTCTTTAAATATACTTCTACACAATGCCCGTGCCAAAAAGCATGTGGCCACTTATTGCGGGACGAACGAGTATTAATTATGGTATCACACAAAACTTCATGCATTACATCCATACTTTTTGAAAATGAAACATTCAATCCAAATAACATTATTAAATATGACATATTTTATTACCCTAAATATATACATATATATATATATATACATATATATTTGACATATTTTATTAATTTATATTATGATATACTCCCTCCGTTTTACTCATTATGTCTATAAACTATTGGACATAGAGTTAAAAACGAAGGGTAAAAGATAAAGTGAGTAGGTTCTACCACTTTTAAAGTATTTTGAAGAGTTAATTCTTTTCTTATTTGGACATAAACAAAATGAGTTGACGTCCATTTGAGGAGAGGTAGACATAATGAGCGAGACAAATTGAGTACTTATTTGTACATAATATTTTCAATAATCAATATTTCGTATATGTTTTCATTTAGAATATAAAAACATTCAACATTAATTTAATTGTTTTTCAGTTTACAATACACAAAATAGAGAAAATTTTAAATTAAGACAACTAACAATACAATATAGTATCATACACTATTATGTTAACCTTCTCATCAAGAAATCTAAAAAATAATCATAACTATAAATAATACTTATTTTAATCATCAAGTATTGATTTTGTATGAAAATGAGCCCGTACATAACTATAATTACACTAATTACATACAATTAAGTACATTAATAAGTTAAGAAACCTTTTTTTTAAGGGTAATGATATTCGACCACAGTAAAAAAAGGAAAGTTGACTGTAAAAATGGAAATAATCACATTTCCCTTTTAGGGTTTATGCTTCCCAATTAGGATATATTTCGATTTTCAAAACATATATTACCATTTGTAGCTTGTGTGGTCGGCCACACTGTGGCCGACCATCATTATCCTTTTTTTAATTAACATAACTCATACTTTCTAAATATCTTTAAACAACCAGTTTTTTTATAGTTTGGATATGCAATTTTGATTATAACTCATTTCAAAATAACATTAGAATTAAAGATGAACAACCATCATAATAATTTAACTCATTTTAGCATTTTTAATATTTTTTTAATTGTCTTTTTAATACTTTTCACTAACAATATTTAAGAACTTAAATAATAAAATCATTTTAGTAACTAATTTTGCCATCTTGTTTTTTCAAAATTGTATGTATCTTTATTATAGAGTTGTGTTAAATATGAATATTTATTATATATATAATAATATAAAAAATAGAAAATTCAATTACATAATCTCAAATTCAATTAGATAAGCCAAAATGCATAGCTATACATAGCCAAAATTCATAACTATTCATAGCAATGAGATGTATTAACCAACATACATTTTCAACATTTATAAAATGATTTTAAGGTCAATACCTATTATCCATTAAATTAGATTTGGAGGTAAAAGGGCAAATTTGTTACTAATATAGCCACAACTCACTTTTTTAGTATAGTATAGATTTTGTTTTCCCTTTGTCCAATTAAAGGGCCCTAATTCTCTGTATTTCCGTTTCTGATTTTGTTTATGTTACCTTCTTTTTTTTTTTTCCTTTGTCCAATTAGGGCCCTAGTTCTCTATCTTTCATATTTCTAATTATGCTTATTTTGCTTTTATTTCTTTGTCCAGTTAGGATCTAGTTCTCCGGCTCCGTTGTCCATATTTATTTGTCATGTAATCTGTTAAATATAATTATTATTTATTAAAACAATATTGATTCATAAATTCTATATTGAAGTGATACTTAAATCTTAAATGTTTAAATTTTAATAAGGATCCCCTAGAGCGGCCCTTCAAGTGAAAAGGTATAGTTCATTTCTCAATTCTTATAAATGTTAATTATATTTATTTTTCTTAATAAATTTTGTAAGAAAATTTAATCATACATTTAAAATGATTATCTTAGTTTTTATTTTCTTATCATGTAGTTTGCTAAATTTTCTAAATATAATTTATAATCTTTTCTTATATATTTTTACTATAAATAAAGGGTTCAATTTCACTAACCCGTACAGGGACCACATTATCGTAGCCCCCCCCCCCCCAGCTAATCCAATTAAATGGCCGAATAAGATCTGTCACATTTTTTAAAGAAAAAGGTTTAATAAAAGACACTATGTAACACTTTAATTCTGAAAGACAAAAAAATCCTTAATGAGAATACATGAAGACTAAGTTAAATTTGAATTATACACGAAAACTTATTTTATGTATGAATCTTTTGGAGGTGGTAAAATTTCCCAACAACAATAGTGCGATTTCAGCGCGGTGGTGCGATTTTTAGCGAAAATTTGAATCATACAGGAAGACTAACTTTCATGTATGAATCATACACGAAAATTTCCGGCGACAAAAATTCTAACTTTGTATCATACACGAAGATTAATTTCATGCATGATGCATACATGAAATTTAGTATTCGTGTATGATTCAAAATGTTTATATTTTTCGCCGCAAATCTCACTGCTCAGGCTGAAAATGCACTGCCGTCGCCAGAAATTCGTACCACCGCCGAAAGATTCATACATGAAAGTTAGTCTTCGTGTATGAAATGAATTTTGAAAATTTTCGCCAGAAATAGGACCGCCAAGCTGGAATCACACCGCCACCGCCGGGAAATCCTACCACCACCGGAAGATTCATACACGAAAGTTAATCTTCGAATATAAAATAAGGATATGGTAGGAAGATTTTTTAAGTCTTAAGAGGTAGTTTGGATATAAAGTGCTACTTGAAGACTTTTAATTTCTAAGTGAAAGAGTTCCTTTTCAATAAAGGCTAGTTTGAGTTTTCACTCGTCAGATTTTTTTGTCTCTCACTATGCCCTCATGGCCTCATCAGACATTAACGAGTTGTTACTTAATACTTTCTGCGTCCATCGAATTATTACTCACATTTGACCGGCACAAGAATTAAAAAAATGAATTGACCTAGTTGATAGGATGTCATAAAGTTAACTTGTAGTATTAATTAAATTGTGGATTATGAGCGAAATAAAGTTAAAAGAAAATTAGAATATGTGGGACCTATTTTTATAAATGTAGCGAACAAGTTTTTTGGAGTGAATTGTACTCCTATAATACATCCCCATATTTTCGATATCGTGTACAAAACACTCTTACATTCTTTAAATTGCATGAACACCGTTATATTTTCATAAACATTGCACAAAATACCCAAACCGTGAAAAGTAACGGAGCATGATTCTCACTCACCCTCTACGCAACTAGTTCATGTTTTATGCTTTTGAGATGTGCAAATAATCCAAATTACCCTCAAACACTATATTAATTACAACATACTCATTTTTCTTGCTCCTTTACACATTTGAACGAACATTTTTTTTATTTATCTTTTAACATTATATTGAGCTAATTATTATAATAGGATCTTAACTTTCAGTCTTTTCAGAAAGAAGACTATATATTACGAAATATGAAAATGAGGACTATATGTTATGAAATTTGAAAATGAGGACTATAACTTTCATTTTTTGCATCTGCGCTCATATTTCGAGCCAAAAAACAAACTTTTTGGGCTTTTTAGTGAAATCTACAGCCCGTTGCTAACGTGGTCGTTCCATGTCACTTTTTTGACAATTTTTTTTTCGTTTTTTTGTTATTATCGAATTTCTTTAGCATATTTGATATTATCGAAATAAAGAAAGAAATCAATTATTGGTGACATTTGCAAATAATAATAAGGAAATGACGAGTTACTTTCATTGTAAGTCCTTAGTTTTATTTTAGACTGCAAAGTGGCAAATATTTGGTTTTCGAGTCTTGGTTTATATCTTTCTTTTAATAATAACAAACATGCTAAAAAAATCGATAATAACGAGTCAGGGAAAAATAAAATTTGCCAAAAAGGTGACATGGTACGGGCAGATCAACAACAGGCTCTAGGTGTCACCAAAAAGCCCAAATAATTGATTTTAGGCTGAAATAGGAGTGCAAATGCTAAAAATGGAAGTTATAGTCCTCATTTTCAAATTTCGTAACATGTATTCCTTTTTTTGAAAACACTGAAAGTTACGGTTATGTTTTAACAATTAGCCCCATTATATTAGGCTATAAACAAATTTTATAATAAATCAAAATTCTGAAAAAATAAACATTAATATTAAATTTGTAGTTAAGACTTTCTTCCTATTATTATTTCTTTCTTTTGTACTGATGAAACAAATTTAATAAAACTCAAAGCACCACCCCATCTGAAATCAAAATTTGAATTTATTTAATTCAATAACAAAATTCTACACTGACTATTAATACTATCAACTCTTAATCCAATTTATTTTCGAGAAATTAACATGTTCTATATATACACAAGACTCATGTTAAGTTCAAGTGACAATAAATGGAACAATTTTCACTGTTGCATACAAAGATTACAATGACGACGTACAAATAACTCTCTTAGTATATGGGGGAAAATTTAAGCATAGTTACTCTTGTATTATATTATACGGTTGCCAATAACTAACATTTACTTGTAAATTTAACGATTTTTTCCCTTCAGTTTTCATTAAAATAATCTACTTAAAGTAGATGATTGTTATGGGCTCCCAATAATACAAAGTAAAAAAAGGCTATCTGATTTAAATCATAAAAAACAATTGAAGGTCAAAAGTTAAAATTCAATTCAAACTAGCAAATTAAAAATCCGCAAAGAATAAAGGGAAATTTTTAGAGTATTCCATCGAAGCTTTTAGCGCAGTTTGTTTATAAGATCTTATAGCGACTCTTGAGGTTAAAAAAGCTCTAACTGTTAAAAAAGGGTGAAAAGGGATGAAAGAAGAAACACGTAAGATACATAGTTGAATGACGTTAATTAATCATTAATGGTGGTGGTAGATGGAGTGGAGTGTGTGCAAGGTTTATTGAAGCATAAGGAAGTTTTATGCACTTTTAAGAATATAAAAGTGTTTTATGGAGGTTTCAGAAAACATAAAAGAAAAAGTAGGAAACTATTTCGTGGAAGGATGATGTATTTCATAATAGTAGTAAGTAGCTCGTCGAGGATTCAACGGAAAATAACTTAATGTTTTAATTTATGTCTTGTATACATTTCAAAAATAATTTTATATTGTTGTTCGCGTTAATTATAAATCAAACTTAAGAAATTTATTTTATTTCCCGTATCTAAACTTGTTGATGGTCCCAACGAGGAGTTAATTGGTGTATTTGGAGGGGGGGGGGGGGAGGGGGGAGGATACACCAATATAGGAGTTTTAAAACTTTTTAACTCTGTGAACTCAGCTGGCTCAACAACAATAAAACTCAGTTGGAGCAGTTGCTCAGTTAGGATTACAGTTGTCTTCTTTGAATGAAGGATCAACTGTATCGACCTAACTAAGGTTTTTAAGAGTGTGTATGGAATGTGGTGGAAAATAGTTTTCACTAGTTACTTAACTGAAAATCCTTTTTGGTGAAGGTCAGTTCGCAAGTCTTAGTGCAGTTTTGTTAAACTCTTGATTATGCGGTTAGTCGATTAGTAAATAACTCGAACTGAAACTAAGATAACTGAAACGTACAGACACAAGTGTTTTTACGTAGTTCGGAAGACCTCCTACGCCCACGCTCAACTTTTCAGGTTAATAATCCACTAGAAAATTTTACGCGTACTTTCCAAACGTTAGGTTTGGTTTCCTTAATAACCTGAACAATTCAATTGCGGGTACGAACAACACCTATAGTTCTATTGCAGGCTAGGACAAAGTCTATCCTTAGTTTGCGGGTACTAAAGGACCTAGTTTCTCCGATTACGGGTTCGAAAGGACCTAGAAATGGGTTTGGGCTTTTCTTTCCAACTAGTAAAACCTTCTACACTTTGAAAGTGGAGATTTCCTTCTAAGACTTACATACTCAAACTATTACAAGGAATCTGCTTTGTAAAATAAGAGTGTATACTATCAAGAACAAGGTTTTGAGAATTTAGAAGGAAGCACAAGGAGGAGGAAGAGACTCTCTAATACTGAGCTTCGAACACTTGTGAAATTTTCTCGCGTGGAGTTTGCTCGTGACTCTTGTGCGTAGTTTCTTGGCAATTATTTCAGTAATCTTCACGATGAATGAGGTCCTCTATTTATAGGCTGAGATATCGAACTTGTAACAGTCCGCTACCCGACCTATGCGGATAACCGGACTGTCACTTGAAACCGTACAATAGACTGTTGGCTGACATAAGTTGACTTTACAAAAAAAATAAAAACTTCAAAAGATTGGCTTCGATGGGAATCGAGGGGGCTTCGTCAACTTACCATTACCCTAGCTTGATCGTCTTGGGGTCAAAGTCTCATACTTTGACTCGCACTGCGGAAGCGTCGATTGAGACTAACCTTGATCGGTTTAGTCAAATTTTGAAGAAATGATGCTTGAGTTTGTAAATTAACATGCATTCAAGGGGGATGACGATCCAAGTGATCATCATCCGGAATATTCTTTGATACCAACGCACCTCCATGATCATCTTCACTCGACTTGTTTTGACAAAGTAAATATTTAGGGCTGCGTACTTTTGGTACTCAGTGAGGTTCGTGCCTCTTTTTGAAAAACGTTTCACAAAGTGATTTGAAAGATAAGGCATGCTCATTTCATATGCAAGGGTAATACCTTTAAAAAGAAAACATTTAACCCATGCATATGTAAAAACATTTTAACTTAACTTTGGACGCATCATAGCTCGCCTACCGTGTTACCTTCCCCGGTTCTTCGAGTGGGGAGCCACTCCCACTCTCCGAAACATCATAAGTACCTGTATGCGCACTACCTTGGAGTATACGGGTCCCAAGGCCGATCGTAATAAATGGCACGGAGCCCATAACATCATATGGTAAACACGAGTAATGAGCAAAAATATTTAGCATGCATTATCACTTTTTCATTAAAGCAGTTAGAGCTTAATAACCGGAAAGTTACTTCCGTGGGGCTTATAACCCACAGTTTGAAAATACAACCCACCTCTTGTCCTTGACGTGTGGATATCATTTTGCGTCCCTAGCTCTTGGTGTCTCCTACAAGACAATCTAGATTCTTAAACATTTGACTTTAGGGGTTAATTAGTCTATCTATAATCTTAAATGTCAACCTATTTTCGGTCTTTAACATCTGCAATTGAAAATCTATCAAAGCATTGCCTTGAGGTTTTTATAGAAATCGAATCATAGATTCTTAGTCAAGACATGCATTTTAGAAGTAAATCAAAACTTGCTTTTGAAATCATGTCGTGCTATGAAATGCTATGTCATGCTTCATATAAGTATGCATGTCGCATAGTTAATCATGTATGATATCATACCTTACTTATACAATTAAACTCATGCATACGTATCGTATCGTATCATTTAATCATGTCACATAAATTAATTAACATGCTTCAACAAGTATACTTAGACAATTTAGCACACATATTTCATCATATACTAAGTTAATTAATCACAATTAATTAACGCATGCTCAGGTAATTAATCCACTCGTGATTATTTAGTGTATAAATAATAAATTAAAAGAAATTTAATTAATTAATGACATAAAAATAATTAATCAATAATTGATTATAAATCATGATTAATCAAGTCACAACATAAGTGCATGCTAATCATGAAAACATAAGTTAATTAAATAATTTAATTAACCTTTAAGAAATTCACGTCATAAACTATAGTGGTCTTGGACTATTTATAATTAATCAATTAAATTGATTAGACAAAAGTGGCCAAAGGACCAAACACATAGGTAAAAAACAAATATTAATCCATATGTCACATGAATAAACATGTAAATTGAGCTAACGCATAATAATAATAGTCGGCTTCATTAAATAAAATAAGACATGAGTCCATCAGTCACATAATTAATTAGGTGTTGGCCAAATAATATTTAATTAAATAGATTGGGTCTTGTAAAAAATAATTTAATAAAAAAATCATGGCCCAACTTATATTGAATTGTTTAAATCTAGTCAAGGCCTAAACCACATAACCCATATGCATAAATAATTAATTTGGCCCCAAAAAAAAGGACATATTCATAAAATCTGGAAAAATTCGGCCCAACAACCAAAGTCTAAATCATAAATAATTAAGTTAACCCAAAACTTAAATAAGCAATTTAGCACAAGAAATAAATCTATATAATTTCCAATTAAATCATACTTTATCATATCATCTTAGGAAATTCCTTAGCATTATTGGAGCTCACATATGCACAATTTTAATAATAAAATTCGAATTAGGCACAAAAGTTAATAGGCATTTTTCTGAAAATTTTTAATGAGACACATATCATCGTAAAATTTGAAATAAAAAGCAAACAATCTCTAATCATCTTGAAATTTCTAGTGAAGACTCCTAACATGTATATCTTATTTCCGAATTTTTCATAATCCAAAAACATTAAATTTTACTAGCCCAAACGGGGCTCCTTTTACGGGTCGATGAAACTGTCAATTTCTAGTTTTGCTGAAAAGTTAGTAGATTTGAAACTCACATCAAAGTCTACTCATTTGGCCAAAAAACAAGTTTAATATCAATCTGGAAACCTCAAGGAGTCTATTTTTTTCTCCAACAAACGGAGTTTGAAAAATTTAAACGACGAGAAAGCTACTGCCCCAAACTTATTTCTGAGCAGATTTTTGGTTCCAAAGCAGGTCAGATTTGAAATAAATTCACCGAGGGAGCTACACTCGTCGGGTTATCTTGATTTTTAGATATGACTACGCTAATATACTCAGGAACAACGTGTTAAAATATGAGCTTTCAATTCGTCCTCGAACTCCAGAAACTGAGAAATTCAATACGCGGGGTAGATTTACGTTTTTGCACATAATACACACCAGGTTAACACTTTCGAATCACAACCCCAATATATAATCACACAAACGAGTTTCAGCCTCAAGGACACTATCATAACTTTCATACCAACATATAACAAGAAGTCCTAGGTCATATATTTTCTAAAACACGTAGAGATCAACATACATTTGAAAACAAGCAACAAGAACAACACGAATCATCAAATATTAACATCTTCGAGGTCTCACCGGGAGGGATACAAGGCTGCCCTCTCTCGTTCTCTCTCTCATATCTCAACTATAACATACAATTATTCCTTTCACGACCCTAATCATGCTCCTAAACAAAGAAAGAAAAGATGGAGCAATGAAGGATAAGGAGAATAATTATACCTAACTCTTTCTTTTTCTCTCTTCTCTCAGTTTCTCCCACTCTCGCGTGACTCTCTCTCTCGAACAGCTCCTCCCCTTCTCCTACGTGGTGGCTGCACCTCCGAGGCGGCTCCGGCGATGGCAGGAACGGCGGCGGACAGTGGAAGAAGGGCGGCAGTTTGGCTAGGGTTTGGAAAACCCTTGTTTTCTTCCCTTTTTCTTTCGTCCCTCTCTCTCTCTCAACTGCTCTCTCCTCCTTCGGTTCTCTTCTCTCCCTTCTTCTCTCGAAAGGTCGGTGATGATGGTGGCGACTTAGGGAGGCGGCAGCCGGCGGTAGTGAAGGCGGCAGACGGTGGGGGCGGCGGCTTTGGGGGCTAGGGTTCTTACTTTCTTGGAGAGAGATGGGAGATGGAGAATGGATGTTGCAGATGATGGAGGGAGTGGCGTGATATAGGAAAGAGGAAGGGGTTGAGTGTTGTGAGGGTGAAGAGTTGTAGAGAAATCATTAGCTTCTACGGGATTTCATTGGGGAGATGAGAGGGGCCGCTGGCTTTGGGGTTTGGGGGAGAGCGGTTTTATTTTCTCTCATTCCTAGTGGTTAATTAGTAATCAAGTGGGTCACCTCTCTCCCTTCACACACGCATACTCCTCTCTTTTTCCTTAATATGCTTTCTTTTTACTTCTTTTTACTCGCGATATTTTAAATAGTCCGGCTCGTACTCAGTTTAGCCCGACAAAAGTTACTGAATCAAATTCTAATAATTTGCTTTAACTATAAATCATATAAATAATTATAATTTATTATTCTCTTTAAGCTCGCCTAATTACTTAATGTGACGCCGTCTAATTTATTTTGTACAGTCGTGTTTAACTAGCCGGTTCCACAATCACGTAACAATTAATTCACAGATAAATTCACATCAATAATTTATCATCATTTAAAATGCAACACGTAGGATACCGTGCAATGAATGCAAAAATTTATGCTTGTGCTTGCTTTGAAAAAATTGACGATGAAATTATTTGAAGACGAATAAAATCTCTTTTTGATCTTATAAATAAAGTCATCATCTTGTCTTAATAAAACAATTTATTTTCCTTTGAAAATTTCCAGGAATAAGGACCTATCTTAAAAAGTTTTAGTTTATTCGGGTTTTTTTATAAATCGGTCTTTGAGGGGTGTTACAGAACTAGCCGTTGCAAAAGCCGTTTGACCTCTGTCATGAAATAGAAGGGGTAACTCCTCACCTACTCTATAAAATTTCCTAAAATGTAACTGTGAGCTTGCTTTTTAGCATATCTTCACTGTCTATCCAAATCAATATTTTAAAAACCGGCCCGGCAATCGAAAGTCAGTTAATTGGGTTATTGGGTCACCGGTTCTAACGGTTGAACCGTTCTAAAAAACCCGGACAACCCGTTAATCAATTATAATTTAATATTTTCATATATATATATATATATATATATATGTGTGTGTGTGTGTGTGTGTGTGTGTGTGTGTGTGTGTGTATTAAATTAAAAAAGATACTAAAGATAAAAGTTAAATAAAAATAAAAAGGCATAGTTATATTATAGCTATCCAAATTCAAAAGTAAATATAATGTTCAATCGTTTTGAGCAAAACATAGTATGTTCTAAAAGAAAATTAATATACTAGAATGAAAGAATAATTACAAATCTTATTCAATTCCAAAGATCATCCTCATCATTATTTTCCGGGACCTTAGTTCATCAATTGCATATGATAGAGGTTGTAGTGAGTAGGGATGAAGTTGGTTAACTGAAAGTGAAAAATGAAAATTCAGAAATCTAGAATTGGAACGTCAATTTTTCAAAATTTTTAATTGGCCGGGTTTTTAAGGGTCATCGGGTCACCGATTTTTACCGGTTTTTAGCGGTTCGCTTCGGGTTGGGTCAAATTTTAATTTCTATTCAAACCGACCCGACCACATGACCGGTTCACGGTTTTTCCGGTCCGACCGGCCGGGTCGGGCCGGGTTTGAAAACATTGATCCAAATAAGTAAATTTCCAGCCTGTCTTCATGCACGTGATCATGTACGACTTGAATTCAAATTCAAGTTCAATTCTTCTCTTCAGACTTCTTCTTTCTTGTGGCTTCTACGGTTCTGAGCGCAACAAAGTTATCAACTGTGTTGCTCAAGTTCAGGAGTCAACTATGTCGTCTTCTAACTTGATCAGTCTGACTTGATCTTCAGTCAACTCTTCAGTTTGATCCTGTAAACATTAAATCCTTACGCTCAAACAATGAGCTGTAACTAAAAAGACACTAAGGCATATCTATTCAGTTGAGGTCAGGTATAAATTAAAACCTTACTAATTTTCCCAACACTTACAGTTATGAATAACTATAGATGAAATAATCATTTATTAAATATTTTTCAAATCTAAATTTGTTTAAAAAAAATTCTACGTATAGTGATGTTACTGTACATGTCCGTCTAAAACTTGTTGGTAATATCCGATAAAAATCTAAACATGACAAAGTTAATATCAACTATAATTAATAAAAATCCTTCTTTATGTCTATTTGAACCGTCTTGTCAATTCATGCTAACTTGATATCTATAATCTAAACGCAAAAAGGCGAGAAATATATATATATATATATATATATTTTTAAATCTTCAAAAAAAAATTCTTTTTTTTAGCTATCTATCTATTTATTTGATTTATTGTAATATATCTTTTAGCAGACACTAATAGAATTTTTAGGATGAAATATATAGTGAGATTTATTCCTACTCTTATGACAACTATAACTTAGAGATAAATCAATGCTGTCTAATTTATATTAGAGATATTACATCGTACTCTTATGATGAATTGATGTATACTCTAATATCTTTAGAATTCGAATAAGAACAAAGAAGAAATATATGTATATGTACTATGACTCGATAATTTAATAGATATGTGGTGTTAGTATATGTATTATGTATATTATTAAGAATTAGCATAATAATAGAAACAGAAATAAGCTTTGGTTTTGCATACGGTATAGTAATAGAATTTCACCTTTTTCTTTTGAATTCGCGGGAACCGCATCCGCGGTAACCTTCTTCTATTCTTGAACTGATTCTTTAATTGATATGCATCATATTTCTATACAAACCTAGCACAACACAAACTTCTGTTATATGAGAATATGTGAATATTTATAAATAGATGTTATTATATCTATGGGAAGTGCTATTTGGACACACTATATCCAGACATACGATGATAAAATAGGGATTTGACGGAATTTTTTAAATAATAATTTAATTTCATAGTTTCGACAATTTGCTTATTAATAAACATACACTTTTTAAATTTTAATTGTAAAGTTTCATCCCAATTTAAATTCACAAGTTTAGAAAATGGGTATGGATGAGAGTAAAATTTGGGAGCGAGTGTGCGTGAGATTGATATTTCGGAAGGAGATCTGAGTAGGAAAGAAATTTTGAAGGCAATCGGACAATTTTTTTTTTCTATTTCAAGCACGTATGTCCAGACATAGTATGTCCGAATAGAATTATTGTATATTCTAAATAGTTAAGAACTATTATAATAGAATTAGAATATATCAATATGAATTAGTATTATTGTAAAAAAAAGAATGCCAGAATAAAAGAAAATTTGAATAACGAATTGAGAGTGCAAATTTTTTTTTTTTTTAATCAGAGCTGGAAGCTTGGATTTTGTCATTAAAACAAAAAAAAAAATTGCATGTATAAGCTTTTGACTGAATTCATATATTAATACTTCTAATATGTATTTTTAGTGTCATAATTTTGACACTTAAAATTCTGTAGATATCAATAACAACATGGATGGATCAGTAGTACAGTATAACATTTAATATTCAAATAAATTAATTAGCTAAATCTATTACTCCTTAGTGGATGTGCACTAAACTAGTATAGCTAAGCTTTAACGCGCACACGTTTTACAGCTAATGCAAAAACCGTGTGTTTGTTTTTTGTTATCTTTTGGACTAATACAATATACTTCTTCAGACCGACTGAAATTGTCATTTCCCCCCCGGAGATTAAAAATAAGTAAAAAGATATAGAAAGTGGGTATCCCAATTACTTTTGTAAAATTTTGAAGAATTAAATTTTTTCTTATTTGAAAAATAACAATATGAGTGAAACATTTAAATAAGAAAATAATGACGATATGAGCAGAACGGAGAGAGTAATTTTTATAAAAAATGATTTTCTACACGTCTCAGCCGTCCACTAAACTCGTTCTCGTACAGAGATTTTAATCCAACGGTGATTATGAATTTGAATATAATATATACCGTCCCCTCCTTATAAATAGGTCGCATCTCACGCCTTAACCTCGTACTCACTCGCCCCCCCTCTCTCTCAGTCTCTCTCTCTCTAAACCTTTCAGAAGTTGTAATGGCAGTTTCCAGAACAATTGCGCTCCTCATGGTGGTGTGCGTCCTAGCCTCCGCAGCGGCACACTCTCCAACCGCCGCGCCGTCACCTTCGCCAACTCACTCCCCTTCAGCAAGCCCTACCTCGCCGGCAAACGCTCCTAAGAAGTCAACCCCTTCTTCTTCGTCTCCGCCTCCCGCCGCCGCCAAACCGCCGCACCATGCAGCAGTCTCTCCATCTCCTTCCGTATCCTTGCCGCCGTCTTCAAATTTCGCTCCACAGCCCTCTGCAAATGGCGCCGTTGTTAACGGACTAGGGTTTGCAGCCGCCGCCGCCGGTTTCTTAGCAGTTGCTATTATGGCGTAGATTTTTTTTATCTTTACTGGAGTGCTTTTTATTTAATTTTCCATTGTCTCTCATCATATATTTCATTATTATCTAATTGATGTATTCCTTTTTATTTCATTTTGAATGAACGAATTATAGCGTTTTGTATCCCGGTTTGGTATGAAATATACGTATAGAAATTATAATAATGGCCATATCACATTTGTTTTTTAGTATGATAGTAAGTTTTCAATATTCATTGTAAACTTATAACCGGTTTTCACAGGTGAAAGATACGCGAGTTAAATGACTTTGATAAACTATATCCGATTCCTATATACATCGATCTATCATCTATGATATGATTAATTAATCATGATTCATTTTTATTTCAAAGATCTTGTAGTTAATTGATCTATGCTATATCAATGAAGATATGTAGATAATTCCATTGGCCAATACTCGAACATAATCAAGCATTAATAGAAAGAATATATAGTTTGGTCTTGGGAATGGTTCGAGTTTTTCTTGTCAAACTCAAGTTCGTCGAATTTTTTTTTTTCAAATATATACATATACATATATATATATATATATATATATATATAGGAAAGAGATCAAATAAAAATGACATCATACGCGTTAAATAGAAATAAATCTGACACGTCGATTTAGATAGATCTACGGTTTAAATGGATGGTGATGTGTAATGCGTATTTCTTGTTATTTTTAAATAATAAAGGCTAGATTAGTATATTGTCACGCATTTATAACCGCCTCTTCCATAATTTGTGGGTTAAATGATTTTTATTTTATTTTATTTTGTATAAGGCAACTCATTTGACTGTTGAAACTAAAATCTCGATAATTTATAAACTAAAAAAATATATAATTATAAGTTTGTTTAATTTTTTATTTGTAATTTTTTTTCCTGACATTATCAATGTGTGAGTCATTTTAGTCAAGATGAACCATTTCTATTATTGCTTATCATTTTTATTGCATAGTATTATATAGTGCATAATATTTTATTTTTGGGGATTGTATGTTCTGTTTTTATACTAAAATGTTATTGTATTACGGTTAGTGATATTTATTCACGGTTTAGATGTTATTACATATTATATGAACCAAAATAATTTATTATTTGCACATGGATTGTGTTATTGTTTCTTTGTACATAAATTATTGCATATTATGTATTGGTATATTGTTTTTTATGGTATTGCATATTATATGCTGTAAAATAATTTATTATTTGGACATGGATTGTGTTACTGTTTCTTTGTATATATATTATTGCATAATATGTGTTAGTGTATTGTTTTTTTATGTTATTACATATTATATGCTGCAAAATAATTTATTTTTTGAACATAAATTATAGTAATACTTACTGTTTCTTTGTACATATATTATTGCATACTATGTGTTGACATATTGTTTTTTATGCACTAATGTAATGTTTTTTTTTTATTGTTTGCACGAAATAGCGGGTTTTCGATAACAGAGAAATTGTAACTCATCAAATAATTTTCTGATTAATGGGGTTTATTATTGTTGCAAATGGTTTGCTATTTCTAAAATTATATATGGGGTTTCTTTAATTTCATTTTTCTTTTCCTAATTAGCCGCATCAAATTTCGTGGGGTGGAGATTTTTATATGAAACCAAATAACCTTTATGCCCTTCCGGATTTGAGATTCAGTTGGATAAGAAATTTAATTGTAATATTACCGTGGATCTCCACCTTACATCTTAACTAAATCTATGGTGTATAATGATTTTTAGTTAACACATAGGGATTCATTTCTATTATAACCATTCCCTATATATATATATATATATATATGGACCCTTGCATGAGTTTTTTGTTCGACTATCTCAAGTTACGTATTTTCAAGCTTAAGCTTTTCTGGATTCTTGTTTCAATTTAGTCTGCTTATTTATCAAAATCATACACATTCAGTCTAGATTTTATATTTGTTTTCCTTAATTTAGGGAGAGTAAATCTGCATTTACCAGCCTAGATTATCTTATATATATATATATATATATATATATATATATATATATTTTCTATTTTAGCGTAAATATCCGGCCCCAAGACGATATTCATGGACTTGTTAATTTTGCGAATCCATGGACTTGTTAATTTTGCGAATCCTTGATTCAAGATAAATATTCGTGTAGAGCATGTAGACCTTTTCAAATAAGATAATAATAATAATAATAATAATAATAATAATAATAATAATAATAAAAATGATATTATTTTAAAAACTGATTTTACTGTATAGATTTTTATAAAATTCTAAGCGCATCATGTCTGCAGAAATTATATCTATATCACCGCCGATATGTATAAATTTATAGTGATCAATTTTATTTTCCTAAGTCACCAAGGAAACATACAAGCGTTACGGATCCACGTTTATATAAATCGTAGTTTTAAACGTGACAGATAATCAATTGAAAACTCCATAATTGTCTGGCCATATTTGTGAATCCTAACTGGACAAGTAAATTTGGCTACAAATCCTTCCAGTTATGTATATCTCGTTTTTTGAATTATAGAGCGAAACAAACTACAATATATGTAACTCTTCAATTCATTTTGCCACGTATTTGACTTACTTTAAAAATATTAAATTAAATTTTAATGATGAAGATAAACCATGAATGACATTCCAAAAAAAATCAAATCAAATATATATATATATATATATATATATATATATATATATATTAGTTTGTTGTCCGTCGAACATTGACGGGAATTCTCGTATATATATTATTTGTAAAAATATTAAAGTATAACTTTCTGATTTGTTTTAATGTTCGTTTAGTATACATATGAGTTAACAAACACATGTGTTTATTTATACATAACCTTGCATTTCCGATTAAAAAAATAGTTTGTTCGCATCTTATGCCCATATAGTAATATATGCTATTATCTTAATATCACAAAAGAGAATAAGAGACCTTTAGAAAATCACCAACTTGAATCATAAAGTCCTTGATTACTTGTAACAACCCGATTTTTCCTAAGCATAATTAATCATCCTAAATGTGATTATGTGTGCTTAAGTACTTCTTAAATGTTATTATATGTGATTATGTGTGATAAAAATTTTCGAGAATAAATTTTCTCGTAAAATAACCAAAATGCCCCTAGAGGGTAAAATAATCATTGTTCTCATTTCGGCAACTCGAAACGAAGATGTGAAGAGTTATATGAGTTTAAGAATGTGAGATTGAGCATGAGTTCAAATTTCGGAAAATTTGGTGATGGTTGACTTTCCGATGAATAGTAACTTTGACCAAAAAGTCAATCCTCGGTCAATAAACTCCGAATTCAGTCTAATTAGTGTCATTGAACTTTAAAATTTATTTTAAGAGTATTGAAGTGAGTTAGAGAATTTTTCGAGATCGTTTGAGTCGAGTTGGAATTTTATTTTGAAAGTATACTTAGGTAAATAGTAACTTTTTACGGCATTCTTCGTTATTTTGAATTTATATACGAAAGTTGGGCTCTTTTGAATCTAGAAATTATTTAATGACTAATGGTGAAATTTCGAGTGAAATTCGATGTCTACAATTTGAGTTATAAACCATATAAGTCGAGAGAACGAATATGAATAGTAAAATTTCAGGTTTTCCTCGTTTCTTAGAATTTTGATTCGAAACTTAAGTTTTCCGAATCTATAAATTAATTCGTGAATATTGGCGAGATGTAGAGTGGATTTGGATGTCGAGAAAGTGCCGAAGATGAGTTTTTAAGTCGAGAAAAATAGATATTTTAAAGAGGGATGTTCTATATCGTAAAATATTTTCTTCCGGGAATTTTTACCCGGTAAAAACCTACACCGAATATTTTTAGGTGTATTAATACACCTAAAAATAATTAGAACTCTCTTTCTCTTTCTCTCTTGCCCATGTCGGCACACACACTCTGTACCACACACACCATTTCATTTCCTACTCTCAAATTTATACTCTCACTTCTACTCTCTCAAGTTTCACCACTCTCACTCCATGAAGTGAGGATCACTCACTCTTATCCCCTATAATTCCTCTAACATGCACGATTCTCTCATTCCTCACACATCCATCTCTCAAAATTTTCCCCACTCTCATGCACAACACACATCAACACTTTTCTCTCTCATTCCATCGGTTCTTCATCTCTTCATTCTCCTTCAAACTGCCGAAAATAGCAGCAGCCCTAGCCTCCATGTTTCATCAATTCAAGCTTAAGGAAGGAGCTAGAGTTGCGAGGAATAGAGTCTAGAACCAACGAGCAAGAAGACAAGTAAGATTTCCGTCTAAAATTCCATGATTTCCATGTCTTTTTCTTCCATGCAACCTTCGAAATTTCTGCAGATTTTTATTAGAAAGTTCAGTCTTGATTTTTAAGGTTTTATTCCATGATCATCCATCTATTCCATGCCTTGAATAAAATCTAAGAATTCCATTTCTTTCTTTCCTCCATGACCGAATTTCTTGAACATAAAGAGGGTAGTTTTGTTCCTTGAATATCTAAGTATGAAACTATAATAAACATGTTTCCATGCACTAGGAAAGAAGAAAAAAAAAATCTAAGTTATGTATATATATATATATATATATATATATATATAGGAGGAAGATCAGGTGAGAATGCTATCTTAGGTGAGAAATGAGAATAAATCTGGACCGTTGATCTTTTTTAATCAATGACTCATATTTAACGATGCATTAAGTTAATGTAATTTATGCATTATGATGTTAATGCATTAAGTTATTGTAGTTTATGCATAAGAATATGTATGCTGTAATATCCCAGAAAAATTCTTCTGTCTTTAAAAATGAAAGTTAATAATAATTATGGCTTTGCACGCCTAAGATCATGAAATTAAATTCTAAGACTGACGGTGAAATCCGTTTCAGAAAGTAAATTCCAGAAGTCGGTCGAACGACTACTATATTAGGGTTTTTGCGTACGAAAACTTTTGAGTTCTAGAACTCAGAATTAAAAACCGTCAAAATTTACATTCACTTTTTCTTCGATACGAGTTCATCGGAGAAAGTTAGTTTTTATGATTTTTCGGGCGAATTTTAGACTGTCTAATCCCGACTTTTTCTCGGATTTTGAAGAACGAATTAGGTTTTCCGAGTACGTGATTTATTTCCAATCTAACGGACGAATTAGATTTCGTCGAATTCGTAACTATCTAAGAAAGTATTTCTCGACTTTTTATAACGTCGTTCGAAGCCGGAAATGAGATATTTCCGTCTATTAAATCGTAGCCAAACGAACCTTAACGACTCACTACCTTTAATTAGATATTTCTTCACCTTTATGTATAGTAAGTAGTGAGTCATCTCTCTCTCTCCCTCACACCTCTCTTATTACCGCCCCCCTCCCCCATTCTTTTTCTCTCCTTTTCTCTCTCAAAATCCTCCATTAGAGTTCTTCATCCAAGCTCTTCTCAAGAACACAAGACCTTCATCTATCGATCAATTCCATTTCCGAATTCGTATTCCGCAAGCTAAGAACATCTCCTACAATATGAACCGAACACAAATCTTTTTCCATCATTTTCATTTTTTCGAAACTTAGGAGATGGAATAGCATGTTGTCTTTTAATCGATTCATGCTCTAGTATGTTTAGAATCAAGTTCTACGGATCGAATCATGAAGAAAATCACTCCCCATTCATTTAGGTCTTTACCGATTTTTATTTAGATTTTAGGGGTTTTTCGTAGTTTGATTTCTTTGATGTTTGATAGATTAGTGATCTACATGTTGTTAATTGACTATATGAATTAATTTAGATTTTTCTAAAAATAAAAGTTGAAAGATAAGAGAGGAAGAATGCATGATTTAGTATAGTAAATGTTATGATATGCTCGATTGATTAATAGAAATGAGATATACGATGTATGAGGATGATTATATATTTAATTGGGATTTTTCTAAAAATAAAACGAAAAATGTAAGAGACGAAAACGTGTCGATAAGTTGAAGCTCGTTAATGTTTTGATAATATGATTTGCATATTAGTAATGCTCGTTAGATGATAATCGTTGTTGTAAAATTTGAACAAAAAGGGAGAACGTAAGATTTTCGTTAAGAGACGAAAGATCGACGATAAATCGAGATTAGATAATGATATAGGTCTAAGATGTGATTATAAGTTAATCTCGTTAGTAAATGATCATAATCGGAAAGTTAGAACGAATTCTAATAACGTTGGATTTTTCATAAGAGACGAATGAATGAACCTAAGTATCGTTAGAAAAGACGAATAAGGAAAATAATTAGATATTAATGATCGTTATTGTTAAATGAATGAGTTTGTAGTTGACGGATTTTACATCCGAGATATGAAATGATGAGTTATAGTTGTAAACGAGAAGTAGAAACGAGAAGTTGTTGAACGAAATAGAATTTGAATTTCGTTTTGGTATAGTAAATGGTTAGTTGGAAATGACGAGGAAATGCTCGTCGTTTGTTAATCAAAAGTCATGATGGTGAACCCGTTTAAAGGATACTGCATATAGACTGACTTAAGATGAAAATTTCGTGAAAATAAAAGTGGAATAACATAAAACGAACCTAGAAAACCGTGCGTCGATTTTATCGAGCATTAGGGTTTCACTCGGCAGTTTTGCGACCCTTCACGGAAACTGTCATAACTTTTAGCTCGCTAAACGAAATCGAGATCCGTAAATTGGAGAGTAAACTAGACACCCGTACCTTTCTTTTGGTATAAGATTTATCCCCTATTTTTGTATGCTCTGTTCTGTACAGACTTACTGACTTGGGCAGTGAGTATCTAAAGCCTAGTTTCCTAAGTTGAATCCTTTTCAACTTCGTTCCTTGTGAACTTTTAAGTCGTTCTAAGTGATCGACACCCTTTTACCTACTGACTTAAGTGTCGAGTAATGAGCCGAGTCAGTTTGTAGACGAGAATTGATCGAAGTCTCGTTTATTAGTTAATCAAAAGGAAGTAGTAAAGTGCAAATGCCTAAAAGACTAAAAACTGTTTCAATTTCCTGTTTCTTTTATCGATTGCGTTCAAGTTGCTTAAAGTCTATTTATTTACGATAAAAGGAGGAAGTCAGCACCAAGAATAGGATGGAAGACCAGAGACGGAAGCTCGTTAAATAGTTCTGTAATCAGTAAGGTGGACTTTTATTTAATGAAATAAAATGAGCAATGCTCGAAAACCTTTTTCTTTATCGCTTTGATAATCGTGTTTTCAAAGTGATAATCATGGCATGAACTACTTGTTTTATGTGAGTTCTCTTGTACCTTATGAGTTAGCCAAAAGGGGTTAACTAAACGATCGAACTTTGAGTTAGCCAACTTGCTTTCCAAAGTTAGTGTACACAGTAGCCGTTGAAGTATGGAACCCTGTTGAGGGGATGACTTGCTGTGGTGATAAAGCAGCCGTTGAAGTATGGAACCCTGTTAAGGGACGACCTGCTGCGGTGATAATTATTTGGTCAAGATTGAACGTAACATCTATCAGAAAATGCTTTGCAAAGCTATGTTTATGAAAAGAAAATGTTTAATAGGCACATGCTTTTGAAAGAAACACCCCGATGCGCTATAAAAGAGATGCCTGATTTATCAATACTTATTGTATGTTTTCGGCAATGTGTTTACTAAGTACTATTGTACTTAGCCCTGCATATGTTTTCTAAATGTGCAGGTTGAAGCGACGGGAGCGGTGATGGTTGAGTTGAATAGAGATAGGAAATTAAAGTAGTTCACATTTCCGCTGCTAAACTCTAGACGCTCTTATGTTATATTGTAAATCACTGTTGGTCTAAGTTTCTGTACAATAACTTAATTCCTTTTGAGAACTTGTCGAGTGATCCTTCGAGATCTGATCCTTCGAGATCAACTCTCTCTCTTTTATCAACGAAGTCTTATTCATAGAAGTATTTCTGTCGTTAAATGTCTGTGTATTCATTTACCCCTTTCTTCCCCGCTTCTTTAATCCAATCCCTAGTCGCACCCCGGCTTTGCCGTCCTTCGGGATTTGGGGCTGTGACATATGCATTACATTTATGCAATATATGCATTTCCAATGTGATAAAAATTCATTAAAATGTGTCATTCTCATGTTCTCATATAAAATTTATTCTCACCAGATCTCAATCATATATATATATATATATATATATATATTTATTTATTTATGCCGTGAGATAGTAATTAGTAGTAGGAGTTCATGTCTTTGATTTCTATCATGATAATATGATTAGATACATGTTTTAAGGATGATAGCATGATGAAATAAAGAAGAAAATCCATGAAGGAAAAACCCTTATGAAAACCGAAATTGAGAAGAAAAATTAGGGTTTTGCATGCTTAAGTTGATCTTATGATCTTAACGATATAGATGATGTTATTAGAGTATGGATCTATATTTCTAATGGAGAAAAAAGATTGAGAATGAAGAAGTATACTTGAGGAAGATGATGAATAGTGAAATCCAATTTTTGAAATATAACACTTATATGTTTAAAGCGAACATAGAAATCCATAAGTCAAGTATACTAGAGTATGAAATCATGAATTAATTGAAGTTAAGAATTTATTGGCTCTATTTGTATCTAATACCGATTTTATTCCTTAAAAATATAAGGTTATAATTCTTATGTTATAATAAATCAATTGATGGATTAGAAATAAAATTAAAGATATATTAAGAATAAATATATCATCAATCAAAAGAAATAAACTTCTATGTTTAATAAGTGAGAAATTCGAACCTTATGAAGAAAAGAAATTGGGAATTTTTATTCCTATAACTAGATGAATTAATTGAGAATATAAAAATGAAATTAGAATTAAAGTAAACCTAAATTATGAAGGAATTGAAGAAATTAAATAATCTCCTATGCATAAAATGATGAAGAATTCAAACCACAATAAGCTCAAGAAATTGTGTTTTTAAAAGCCTTAAATCCAAATGGATGAATTAAACTAAGAATAATGAAATTCTAATTAATTAAAATAAGATAAGAAATTAAAATCAAGAGTTAATTGATTAAGGAGAAAAACCCTAAAATAATCGATAAAAATTAGGGTTAATAATGATTTTCATTTCTATGGCTAAAGGATGAAATTAATAAAATAATTATGCAATTAGAATTTTTAAAAGCATAATAAGACTTTGAATTAATAAAATTGAACAAGAAATTATATGTTTTTAGAAAAATTCAAAGACCTCAAGAACAAGAATTAGGAACTTTTGATTTTAAGAGGAATTGGGTAAATTGATATTATAAGAGTTCAATTGGTGTAATTTTTAAGTATACTAGCAATTGAAAATATTGAAAAATACTAAGCATAAAGAAAATGACTTAGTGCAGAAAATTAAAATAAAAAATTGATAAATTTTGGCTAAATAAAAGATGTAAATGATGTTATCAACGTAAAATTTAGATCAAAACATGTACGATAGCCACTTGAATCACTCAATTTGGAATTCGTACGACGAAGTTATGAAAAAGTCAACAAAACGTAACAAAAGATTGACTAACGACAAATTAAGTGAAATTAAGCAAATTAAAGAGTTAAAAGAGTTTAGATAATTATTTGAAGTATGTTAGAAGTTGAATCGAGCAAAAACGAGTCCTTAATAACAAAATAGATAAATGATAGAAAATAATAAGTATAAATAGTGTTTTCTCGATTCTTGAGTCCAAAAATATAATCGAGTGAGAAATCGTTCAATTGAAACTAATTTTAATAAGATGTAAAAATTTGAGAATATTCTGAGCAAGTTTATATGTATATCTCGAGAAATGTGCCGAGCGTCGACTCGTAAAAATTAGTAAAAAGTTTTGAAATCTAAAATAAAATTCATAATTAGATTACTTGAATTTTTCTAAGTGAAATGATGTTAGCATAAGAAAACAAGAATCTAAAACCCAAGTTAAAATGTCGAGCACAATAATAGTAGAATATAAAATATTGATTATTTATGTAAGCATACATGTGTTGTGTATAATTATGTGTTGTGTATGAATAATTTTATGTTGTGTAGTTGATGTTATAGTAAAAAGTATTGTGTAAATAATCAAGAATAAATCTTGAGAATTATTAGAAGTAAATGACTAAGGAAATTGAGAAATCGATTTTGCTAAGTAGCGAATTATTGATTTCCAATAAGTTTTGGAAATTAGATTATATTATTATTAATTTAGGAAATTCGAGAGTCTCAACCGTCGATTAAAGCTTGGGTAGAAAATAGGAATCGAGCGGTTAAATTGAGTAATCGAGAGATTTGAGCCCGAGTCATGTAGAAGTTCGAGTAAAGAGACAAGTATTCGTTGTTTCCCGAACTCGTCCTCATTAAATATTATTTTGAAAGGTATGAGTGAAGACGAGAGGTAGAAGCAGCGAAATAAATGAGATAGATTGAATTACGCCACTTTCAGGTGGGGCTTTCTGAACTAAAATTAAACGATAAATGCGCGATTTATTTATTATATGCACTTTTTATTGAAATTGATTGACTTGCTTATGTTTAATGTTTTAGTATGCAATCATCTACTTGATATTATGTGAATGAATCCTGTGGACGCACGGGATGATGTCCTGCAAGACGGGACAATACATGCATTAGATTAGGTGACCGTGAGTCTTGTTGCAGCTTAGCCGGTGGATAAGTAACTGTGAGCCTTGCTTCGATTGGGTCGGTTATGTAAAGACTGTGAGCTCTGCTTTAATTGGGCCGGTCATGGTACTCGAGAATGAGGCCTACTTCTCGGCACCACAAGATAATGAAACGCGTAGATGAATTCATACCGTATAAAATGACTGCAGCCGATTTCAGAAAACAAAGGAAAATATTTTTAAGCTGCCACAAGTTATAAACTCTTTTAAATGATTATTATCTAACACTTGTGATGCAGCAGAAGAGGCAAGTTCAATTATATAGCTCTAAGAGTAAGTTTTTAAAATATTTTGGCATGTGTCCACTGAGTACAACGTACTCATGCCATGCATGTTATTTCTAAAACGTGCAGGTTAGTTCGGGTGAGGAGGTTGCGGTGTGTTTGGGCGACTCGTTGTTAATATAAATCCATTTTGGAAGTTTAGCTTGAGGTTATTGGTCTTCATACATATACCTTGGGATTTGACGTTGTTTGTTTAAATTCCACTGCAATACTGTTATTCTGACATGTTTGATTGCATGCTCGAATTCTTGACAATGAGCCCGTGTGCTCATACAAATTTTAAATCCTTTCTGAATTCCGTTTTCAAACCTTGATAAAATCTTCAAACGAATCCTCGTATTTCCTTAACGACCATTTGTTTATTGAAACTAAAAGATGGCCCATTTCTGAATGCAATACTTGTTATCACCAAACCTAATTCCTTTGTTGGATTCAATATTTAACTTTTTTTGGGTATTCATTCATTTGAGAATAATTGATTAAAACCCCACCTTATTGTATTATGAATCCATTGTTGAATTAAATTCTTATTCATCGAGCATGTTTCTTGAGTTAAAGTATAATTATTCCACCTCACTGCCCCTTGCATTCTAGTCGTTTCAATACCCTAGAAGTCGGGCTGTGACATTACTCTATGGAACTGACATCCCTTATAACCAACGGGTAATCCAGCTTTCCTGTAAAGAAATTCAACAAAGAAACATGACCGAATGTAAATAAGACAAATCCTCTATATAGATGAAAGGACCCTATCAGTAAGAAGTTTTTGTTGAGGGCTCAAATTGTTTGAACACAAAAAACGTCTACAATTTTCAACTTCCAAGCTCTTCAGACTTTCAGATATAGATTAAACTCTCATGTTCTCATGTTCATATGTTCTTATTATTTAAAGTAATAACATAATGATAAATGACTAAAGTGTTACATTATATGTAAATCATAATAATTAAATACAGTTAAGAGATGACTACTTCAAAAAATTTACAACTCTTTGTAACTGCAAGAAATAAAAAAGAATCAAACTAAACATAGGCTTAAATTAATAATAATAAAAATTAAAGATTTAAAGTAATATATTTTTAGTTACCTCATAATTTGTCGAAAATTTCATCGTAAACCACGTTAGTTGTTGTGCTCTGCGCTTTTAAAACTTTCAGACCTTTTTTGCTTGTGACTCGTGAGACTGCAACGTACAACTACAACTGACCATGGCTTAACACGAGTTTGGGCAAGTACAGTCCTACGTTCGAAAGGGACTGGCCCTAACTTTTGTTTGTTGCCATAGAAAAGCAAACGTTCACAGAAAACTGCCTTCTCTGGAATTGAATTGGAAATTTAGTAAAATCCAAAGGAGTCATGATCATTGTTGCAATTGTAAACTTTTTGTTAGCGTTCTTTCCAGAAATTAATTTGGCTTCAATTACACGATCCCCGAGTTTACTCACTATCATCCTGGTGCCATTGCAAAGCTCATTCGACAAATAGATATTTCTAATAAGCATGATGATGCATCCTTCCTACTGGGCAACCCTTAACACTTGATCGTATTTAGATATTCAACTGAGAATACATCATCATCTTCATCAACTTCCCCATCTGCTTTGCATATGCTGTTCTAACTAAGGTATTCTCTTTCTTTCTCGAGCATATGTGACATGACATGATCATTGATAGCATCAACCGTGTCATTGGTAGGGGTCAAGATAACTCTATTTGAATTAATTTCTGGATTTTCTCCAATGTGCAGTATATCGAGGTACGTATTTTTCACTATGGATACAATTGGATCAGATGCATATCTTATGAGAATATCATCAGATAAAGTGACACCAGCTTCTCCATCACCAATACTATCACCATCAATACCGTCACCCACATTAAGTATCCAATCTGCAAATTCTCTAGTCCCTTCGGCAACAGAGTTACACGCGTCACCCTTATATGAAAAACATTTGGAATTTCATTACATTCAAAACAACTTAAACTTTAAAGCATTAATTTATAATGTAAAAAAAAATTATTTAAATTAATTACCTGCAACCACATATTCTTAGTTAACTTTAGAACTTCGCACGAGTTCCATAGTCGGAATGAGCTTATTGAAGCATGGACAATGTCATGCCGACTTCCGTTAGGAATGACGGGCAGGATCTGTCTGAAAATCGCCACTTAAAACCACAACCAAACCACCAAATGGTCTGTCAAAATTACTCCTATCGAACGACCGCATGACATCTCGTATGCTCATATCGACCGCTTCAAAACAGTATCTGTGCGTCATGGGGGCCTCATCCCAAATAATAAGCTTTGTCTTCTTCAGAAGTCCGGTAAGATCGCTATTTGGTTTTATCTTGCTGCATGTGGAGTTCTCATCGCAGGCTAATGGTATACCGAACCTAGGGTGTGCAGTCCTACCCATAGGAAGTAGCAGCGAAGCTATGCCGTTTGGGGGTACATGTAGTACAATATCTCCCCTACCACGTAGAGCCGAGCACAAAGTCTTCCAGATATATGTCTTTCCTGTACCACCGTATCCATACAGGAAAAAAAGTCCATCCTCTCCACTAACAATTGCAACTATTATCTTCTCATAAACGAACCTTTGCTCATCCGTCTTGGGGGATACATTCTCGCATGCTCTGCATTCATCTCTTCTATATTATAAGATGTCTCTTCCAATATGAGCAGATTTTCGGTATCAGATGTGACAGCTTCATCTGGCATTGGCATACCAGTAAAGTTACTCAGGCTGGTAGAATTAGCCACAAGTAACTTCTCTATTTCAATCAAAGTGAGGTTTTGTAGCTGGTCATCACTGAGCTGCAATTCTGTATAAAATGAAACATAACAATTATGATACAAATTATAAAAACGTTAACAATTGAAATATGTATACATTATGATTATATTTCTTTGATTAATACCTAAATTAAATATATTTTGCGAGACAAATTATTAGCTGATGCTAGTATTTCATAAATTTTATCACCTAGGCGTTTAAGTTGTTTTTCGCTTTGTGTGAAAGATGTCCTCTAAGAGCACCCGCCAAGTTTGTTTCTATACTTCTTCGAGAATTGACATACTATTCGAGATGAGTAACGTCGTGAAGTGACGCCGTAAATAATATCCTGTTCCCCAAGAACTTGCTTCGATAATTCCTTCAATATACTCTTTATCATCGTCTAGCAGACCCATACCGTAGCATGCTTCTTGATAACTCTCTTTTAATACTCCATTCACCCAACAAAAATCCTCATGAGACGTCTCCCCCTTTCTGTGATTAATCAACATTTTTAGATAGTACAAATTCCCAGCAGATGGAGGAACGTGGTAGACACGTCCAATGGTATTTGCAGAACGTTCTCTCTTCTTTCATTCCCTATCTTTTGCATTCCAGACGTAGTGTTCGGGAAAGTGGCTGTACAATAGTGTTCTAGCGAATTTGTCCTCCTTATTAATTTCCATCCACTTTAGGAATTGTGATTCTGCAACAGTATTTTCTTTTTCGCTATAGGTTGTAGCTCATCTCAGCTAAGCAACTCGAACAACAGCCTGCTTTCATGAACGGTTGACGAAGCCTATATTCTTTGGTACGAGTCAGTCATAGAGGCGCGATGTGCTTTCCCTCGGGATTGGCTCTGAGATCCGAGTAGAAGGATTGGGTGAACTTATCTCAGAGCAACACGTATCACACCAACACTCGTAGTACTGAAGAATTCATTTCATTCTTTTTATTTTATTTTACAGAATAAATCAAAACTCAAACTGAACTAAATGAAACAAAGTTTGCTGAAGTAGTTTACTTCTACTATTACTATACAGAAAAATGAGATAAATTGGATAAATTGTCAAACTTTCTATTATTATATATAATAATAGAATATATAAGATCTTTTTCCTGGCCGGTTCTGTCGGTGCTTGAAACAATTTTGTCTTCTCCATATTACTATATCTCTAGAGTCAATAATTTTATATGAGGAACTACTGAACTCAATCACTTCGTCTTTCATTTGGATAGTGAGTCGTTTTTATAATAATAAGTCAAGTTAAGAATAATAATCGAATAGGAGGAGCTTGCCAGGATGGCTTGGTAAGCAAGCAATCCGTTATGTAGGCGCAAACTCCCAGTTCTTTCTCTTCTTTCTTTTCAAAGTCATGATCAATGGAAAGAGTTGGGAGAAGAATGGTCCGTGGGGAATGAATAGGAAGATCGAAAGATTGGAAGAAGAATGGATTTTTTAGTTAGACGCATGGAATTGGCTAAGCTTGTCCAGTACATTATCAATGTAATCGCCTTCTCTAAACACACAGTTTTGTTCTCCTTCTAAATAAAACGATAAACGTTCCACAATAGGAGTCCAGTGATGAATCGGGAACTCAAATATTCTCCACATAGCCTCGCAAGCAGAAATGTACCGACAATCGAGGTAGTCCTTGATCTCATCACTGTCACTGGCAGTTATTCTGGCACCCATCCTATCACTTTCCTTATTAATGTACTTGAAAAGATACTTCACAGATTGCCCTTGATTACAATACTCAACGTTGATGTGGGCCCGATATTTCATGATAAGAAACGCATTGTATGGAACCACGGACCTGTTATCAAGTATAACTCCATTTTTTTTCCACCGTGATGCGTGTGACTCTCCTTCTGTAAACCGATTAACCATTATCATCAAGTCTTGTATGCTCAATGTAATTTTTGGGGTATCTCTTGGAGCACTTGAAATTAACCATGCACGGTGAATTTGTTCTTTCGAGTCCACAAGGACCGTGAATCATGCATTCTGTGATCGCCTTGTACAGTTCAAGATTATTTTCTTTGTCCGAAAGCTCTGCACAAATGAAATCATCTATATTCTGTATTAGGTGATGGTGAGCCTCATGTTTTAAAAAGAGAACGATGTGAGCATGAGGCATTCCTCGCTTTTGGAATTCGACGGTTGTGATAACTACAAAAAAATATTTTATCATAATGTGAAAGTGAAATAATACAAAATGTTTTATGAATATAATTGAATAATTGATAAGAAGAACTTACGTGCAGTATGCTTGCCAAAAACTTCCCCGTGCTTCAGATCGTGTATCAGTTCATTCAATTTCATTTTAAATACTCAAACTGATATATCTGGTCTATCTTCTGGACGCAATCCCTTTTTACTAACGAACCTCGTGATCTCGGGCCATTTGGGGTTGCACGTAAAAGTAATTAACAACAACGGGTAGCCAGTCCACTTACAGATAGCCATAGCATCCTAATAATTTTGAATCATGTATCTCCTCCCTCCAGTGAATGATGATGGCAATACAAAAGGTTTGCCAACACATGCAGTGTCCGCATTCCCTTTATTTTTGTAATTCTTAAGATTCCTGTAGTGTTCTGATCTAAGCGTTGGCTGATTGCGACGGATCCATTGTAGCCTCTGCGTTTCCATCATGGTGTATCCATCAACAATAAATTGTTGAAGTAACCGTGTGGCAAGAAGAAGTTGATGTCCTTCATCCTCTCTATGTTGAATTCTGAATGCTAAGAATTTCCTCAGCGTGAGCTTATTCCTCTTACCGATGTTGAATTCGGCATGTTGAACTTCCAGATAGAATCCATCCTCTCCATAAATGAATATAAGCGGGTATTGAAGTGGAAGATAAGCTGGGTGAAACTCGTGGATGCGCTAAAATTGACAGCAACTCTTCTCCATCATTATGTCTCTTTTGTCCGGCATAGATTCAAAATCTCCAACAATAAGAGTAGCCACCTCTGGTGGTCGGCAAATTGTATTCTCTACCATCTTTTGATCTCTTTCCTATCAGTTGAAGCTTCAGATCGATGGAACTATCACGTAAAATATGATCAGCAGCCATTCGGTAAGTCTTTGTGCATGGATTGTTTTCATCGATCATTTTTTTCAGATCATTCACAATCGAATCATCAAAATCTCTCGATTTCCATTTACTGTAAAAATGTAATTAAAATAATCGTATCAGATTATTGTATATTTAAATTTAAGTAATAAAAATTCATGTTAAATAAAAATACGACAAAATTTTATTTTATGCATGTGGTAATAAATATAAACAAAATATTTGGTAATGCGAAATTTAATAATAAATTTACGTGACAACTTTTTTTCGATGATTTACTTTTTCATCTGGTTCGAAAATATAGAGTTGTGAGAGTTTTGGGGATGACCCTTCACGTGGCAACATACCCCCGATGCGATGAAGATTTTGTCCTCCCACACGAAATGCATAAGCACCAGCACCTTGATTAACGGAATAATCAATTTTTCCCCATGGAAGTGAATGAGAACATCATGTTGTAAGAATGAATATCCTCTATAAACTTCTTGCTCTTGTTGTGCTTGTTATCCAAAAGGTCACTCAATAATTGAGATAGACTTTTCAATCGAGGTAGTTTAACTTTCCCCTTCAAGCAACATAGCGAGAATTTTGGGCTTGATGATTTGACAGGCTGTACGTTTTCTCCAAACCACATTTGTGCATTGCAATACTCACTCATATATTGGATCATCAATATCAAAATAATCTGTTAAAATATAAATAATTATTAATATGTCAAATATAAAATAAAACCCATAATAGAATAAAAATGCAAATATTTAGTTAATTATACAATAATCGATACTTTATAATTATAATGAATCCGTACCAGCTTTTGGCGTGGACCTTTTGTTTTTCCTCAATATTTGTCTGTTATCTTGAGCTAGTGATGATTTGCTCTTCATAACAACTAAATACATAATGAAAAGAAATTAAAATAAATAAAATTTTAGAAGCAATAAATTTTAAAGACTTCATTTGTAAAAATTATAAGACATTTTAAAATGTGTATATATGGATTACGTGTAGAAATCTGCAAGACAATATCATTCTTTTGAGTTTTATTCCTTTTTGTTGAAATAATCTCACGTCTTCTCCGTCTGGCAATGCACGATGAGTATTTCTTGTCTGTGAATATTTTAAGACAATCAATAAGCAAATATTATCTAATCATTAAATGATACTATTAAAAAAACTATTATTATGAATAAGTTACTATATCTTGTACCTATATTAGTGTTTATGTAATTTGAATCACATGGAGTTTATGTCGTTTCCGTGAAATAATACCACGCCTTCTTTGTCGAACAACCCAGGCTAAATATCTAGCATCTGTAAATAAGATTTGTAAATTTATATAGTATAATAGTCAAAGGTATAAATTGAAAAATGATTACATAACCAATAAAGGGTGAGAGGATGTAATGCCCCGGTTTTCTAATCTCGTCTTAGTTAAAAAGTTGCTAATTAATTAAGGCTTTGCACTTCTAGGTTAATAAAATTTAGTTATAAGAATAACGGTGAAGTGCTTTTCAGAAAATAGTTTGCAGAAGTCATTCAATTGACTACCGTGTTGGGATTTTCACGCCCGACTAAATTTTCGTTCGAGACCTCAAATTAAAATGGCGTCTGCTTTTCCATTCACTTATTTCTCTATACGAATCTTTTACGAAAAGTCAGTATTTATTTATTTTCCGGATAAATTTCAGTACGATCTTTTCACATTTTTCGAAAGACGAGCCGTACTTCCCGACTAACTAAAATATTTCGGAACTAATGGTTGTATCCATTTTTGTCAAAAGTGTGACGGTCAAATAAAGTTATCGCACGTTTTTATTTACAGTACGAATAATATCTAGATTTTATTTTAGTGGTACTTATCTTACTTTATTAAAGTAAGGTACTACTTTATCAACTTTCTCTCTCTCCTCCTCTCTTCTACCTCCCCACCGCCAGTTTCTCTTTTCTCTCACAAAGAAAATCGCAGCCACCATAGAAGGAGAAAAAACTCCATTTCTTCACCTTCAAGCTTCAAGTTCCTTGCTCGTTTGTCACTTAATTTCAATTCCGACTCCATAACCATCAAGGTAGGAGCTTGTGCTTCAAGTTTATCCAAACAAAAGTCTTTCTCTTCTCTCTTGTGTAAAAATCGAAACTGTAGGAAGTTGGGGAAAAGATGTTATATCTATTTTTTCATGTTCTTGGGTGATTGAGGATAGTTATACTTGGTTTAATTCAAGTTTGAATCATGCTAGATAATCATTTTTATAAATTTCGAAATATGTATTGAATTGGGGGTTTTTGGTTGAGCTTGAATTTTGATTTATGGTTTGTGGATTATGCTTCTATGTATTGATATATGGTTGTATGAATTAATTGAGATTTTTCTAAAAATATTTATTTTTTCGTTGGAAATAAAGAAGCTCGATTTTGAGCAAGATAATATTGAATGTTTTGGATGAAGTGTTTATGTAATTGAGTAGTAGGAAGCATGTAGTTGATCATATATTTTATTTAGATTTTTCTAAAATTAAAATGAAAATCGTTGGAGGCAAACAATTGATCGAAATTGCAAGGATAAAATTTATTTGATGATATTTCTTGCATGAATGAGAACTAGTATGCATGTAGATCATTGTATAATTTAATTAGATTTTTCCGAACACTTTTTATTTTTCGTTGGAGACAAAAAGTCGAGCTTTTCTCATGTATGAATGATGATATGAACATATGATTTGCATGATACTTAATCTAGGTGCTTGAGGATTATAATTTGAAAGTTTGAGAATTTTCTAAGAACATTTCTCGTTTTGTAAGAGACGAACAATCGAGAATAACTCTCGTTAGAAAAATAATATGAGAAAACTAATTGTAGATTAGTAGTTATCTATGCTAGGAGCTCGTTGCATAATTTATTGAGAATTAACGGACTAACTTTGTTTAGAAATATGTGAAGGATCGAGAGTTTGAGATAAATTGACTAAGTGTTGTTTTGATGATTTGAGCATGTTGATTTGATCCTTATAATGCATAAAGATGATAGAGATTGATAAGGAATGAATTGGTTTGCTAGAAAGCGGAATTTGAAAGAAAGTAAGTGAGTACTTAGACTAAGACACGAGAAAATGAGGCCTTATATGACATCGTATGATATCGTGGATTGTATATTGTTAATAAGCATGTTGATATGTGCTTAGTATGATTTTATTAGAATTTATAAAAATAATTTGGAAAATCGACTACGTTCGTTGTTACTCGATAAAACTTATATGCATGTTGTATATGGAAATATGATTATGGATTTGAGTATGTTGTTAGTTAATGATC
This sequence comes from Schizonepeta tenuifolia, assembly GCA_029490685.1. NCBI lineage: Eukaryota > Viridiplantae > Streptophyta > Magnoliopsida > Lamiales > Lamiaceae > Schizonepeta > Schizonepeta tenuifolia. Next base: position 37,826,206 of record CM055957.1, on the reverse strand, counting down.
AAATGTTTAGTTGGTGATTATCTCATTTGGTGATTGATTTAAGAGTTAAGAAAATAAAGTATGTGTTGTTTGAGAATTTAACTTAAAAATGCCAAGTATGAAAGTCGGGCATGAATATCGTGAATGCATGTCGTTCTAATCATGGAGATCATAGTACTTGTATGCTAGAAGTTGTATGGATTTTTTGGTTTGTAGTTTACATGGATTTTTTGGTTGTTTTAGAGCTTAGGGAAGCGTGTGTCGAGTTTAGAAATTGTTGGCTAAATCTGGCAGTTCTGCCACCCTCCACGAAAATGACCATAACTTTCTGCTCGTTCAATGGATTTGAGATCCGTAAATTGGACAGTAAACTAGACATCCCTGTCTTTCTTTTGGCATCTTTATCATGCTCTGTTTCCAAGTACTCTGTTCTGCGTGAGCTTCAGAATCTGCAGCAGTTGTGCAGATTTTTCTGCAACTCTTTTTCTCAAGTTAAATTCTTTTTAACTTGATTCCTTGGGAACTTCTAAGTCAATTTTAGTTATCGACTATCGTTTTAATTGTTCTAACTGTCCAGTAAGAAACTAGTTAGTTTCCGACCAAGTTTTTCCCGAAATTCTTTTCGTTTAATAAAAAATTAATAAAGTGCAATGGCCTAAAGCTTAATCGTTATCGAGTCCGTTTCTCTTTCCTTTAATCGTTTCGACCGATTTACTAAAGCGTGTTTGTTGCGATAGAAGGAGGAAGCCGCTCATAGAAGAAAGGACGAAAGACGGAAGCTAGTTACTAGTTCTGTAATCCCGTTAAGGTGGGCTTTTTATCTATAAAAAAATGTGGGCTTTACTATATATCAAATAAAGTGAGCTTTGCTCTGTTTTCTTTATCGCTTTGAAAGTATGTTTTAAAGTGATTATCTTGGCATAAAATAATTTGTTTTGTGAGTTCTATTATGCCTATCTGAGTTGGTTCGCCAACTAGTTAATCGATCGGATTCTGAGTTAGTCCACAGAGTGCTATCCAGAGTTAGTGTACACGGTAGCCGATGAGTGTGGTGCTCTGTTGAGGAGTAGCCAGCCTCGGTGAGGAGCATCCATGGAAGAAGGCCGTCTTTCCCTACGTTGTTTCACATTTGGTTATATTGAACTAAAATAGGAAAATGCTTGCAAGTGATTCAGGAAAAGAAGTTCAGTAAGCACGGGCCTTTAAAGCAAAAATCCCGTTGTATTACTTTTGAGATGCCTTGATAAATTTATAAAGTTATGATATGTTTTCGACAATTGTCCACTATGTACGTTGTACTTAGCCCTGCATTATGTTTTCTAAATGTGCAGGTTGAGTGACGAAGATGGCGGAAGTTGAGTGGTTGTGAATAAGAAATAAAGATAGTTAAGCCTCGATTTCACATCTTCACATGTGGAATCAATCTACGTCTTTTCTGCTGCAAGATACTCTTTTTGATGTTGTACTTTCTGGTTTAAGTATTTGTACTTAAAACCCTAGATAACACTAAAATACTATACCGATCGATCTTTCGAGATTGACTCCTTTACCTCTATAAAAGTATGTTTCAGTTATATCATTATTGATATATGGGTTTATTCATTATTTATTTAGAAATTCCCCTTCTTCCCCGCTTCTTTAATCCAATCCCTTATTATACCCCGGCTTAACCGTCCCTCGGGATTTGGGGCTGTGACAGAGGAATAGATTATTACAATTACTTTCTTGAATAATGGCCATATTCGGATAGAAAGCAACAATGCTTCGTATGATTGATTGTAAAACAAATGAGCTCTGTGGAACTTGTTTATCACAATGCTTTTGAATGTAAATGGGGTTTGATTGTTGGTCTGTCATAGATGTCATTTTATTTCCTCGAGAAACAGTGAAAGTTAAAAGTCATGTTGCGAGCAATATATGTTAAAATACTTATTAAAAAAGTTCAAATTAATCACAATTACAATACTTCACTTATTAAGAATATTAAAGAAATAACTCACTTTCAGTAATGATAGAACTTGATGTGGAAAAATAGAGCTTTCGATCCTATCATTGTTGTTCCTCTCGGCCATTCTCTGTCGCTTGTTACCACTATAATAGTCCATTGAAACTCTGCAAATTAAAAAGTGAAAAACGTAATATTTTTTTATCATAACCTAAAAAAAAATCATATTTTATCATATACTATTTTATATTGCAAATAAAAGATAAAAAATAAAGTAAAGAAAGTCACGGTACTGTGAAATATAGTTGTTGGACAATCTTAAACTATTTCTGCTACATGTTTACTTTTGTAACTACAAAAATGTGAAACAACATTCAATAAATTCCAATAATTGGAAAATCAAATGCCAACATTCCCTATCATTAGATTATTTGTCAACATATTAATGTACTGCTTAATAACTAATACATAACTAATAGCAAATGAGAGAGAAGAACACCGATCAAAACATAGCAACAAAGACCTTAACGAAACGCTTAGAAGAGGATTCATAAAATACTGCGTTAATTTCATTGTTGCCATTATATTATGATTCATTTTATCCTTTATTTCTATACTCTATCTCAAATTTTGTAGTTCAATTCCCTTAACATGTTGTCATCTTGGAAGAGAGAAACGTGTTCTGAATGAGAGAGTGAAAAATACTCATTTTCGTAGCAACTAAACGTGTTTTCTACCACTTTTTGCCAAGCTTTACCCGTTAAATATGATATGTTTTGGATTGATTTCATTATTTTGGATTGGTTTAACGTTTGGTGGAGTTTGTGCATGTGTGTAGGTCAAACAAGGGATGTTATGCCGGAATAAAAGAGTCGAAGCAAAGCAGAATCGAAGAATCGGGACGAAGAAGTGAAAAACTGGACGAAAAAGGGCTAAAAGATGAAACCGGCGGTCGGATCGGCGCTTTGGGCCTGGACCGCCGATTTCGGCGGCTGGGGTGCTGATCCGTCACTCCAGACCGCCGGTTTGGGTATTTCCCACCAAAATTTGACAGATTGTCCTTTTCGCGATTTTAACACTCTTTAGCACTTTCTGTATCCTATATATATGGGACTTTAGCCCCAAAACGTGTATCTTCACTCCATAGCTTAGATTTCTCCTTCCCAAAGTTTCCATTTAGGGTTTAAAACAATTCTTAATCATTATATTACTTGACAAGGTTGGATTTGAAGATTGTATTGAAGATTTCTCCATTGGGTTCTTAGTGTTTTTAATCATGCAATTATTTATCATTTCCTTTGCTATTTTCCTTATTATGTCTAGCTAGTTTTCTTTTGTTGGTTTGGGGATTTGAGATGATTTGATGATGGATTTGATCATAACTTGTTATTTCTAATTGCCTTCATCTATTTGATTATGGTGTTGGATATTGATTTTTCATGTGAGAATTATTGATCATCTTTCTTGCATGCCAAATGTTTGTAGAATTTCTTAGTAGGATTTTGTATTCATGGAAAACAATGATCACAACATGCATTGCTTTTGAGACTTAGAAAGTGAGAATGCATGCATGGGAGTTTGAGTCTTAGCCGAGAGAGTCGTCGAGTTGATCTACTTTTGCTATCTATCGAGAGAGGGTAGTGATTATATTTGTCACTGCTCTTCATTTAGGCGATTAAAAGTGGTTGTATGAAGTAGGAAGTCATTATCAAGCCATCTAGAATCAAATCAAGTCCCTAGAACCAACTCTTGTTCCATTTTGAATCCTTGATCGTTTATTAATTGTTTATCTTTTGAATTTGTCTATCTTTGCTTGATCGTTTATTTGAGAGTCTTAATTAATCAATATCCATGATGTTTTTAGAGCTTGAATAGTAGTAAGGTGCATAAATTTCGTTTTCAATATGAATTCGGTCTAATAGTCTATCTTTTTGGCGCCGTTGTCGGGGACTATTTAGAATTTAGATTGTTAATGATCTTTGCACCAAGAGTACTAGTTCAAGCATTCCTTGTTTTAATTTGTGTTTTGAATCTAAGTGTGTTCTTGGGTGGTTTGTGTAGGTGAACTAGTGCATGATCACGAGAAGAAAAGGAGGAAAAATCATTCCTTTAGATTTACAGATCGAAGTCATTCATAAGCGAGCTAACCGAGAAAGAAGGAAGAAAGCAATGGAGAACCAAAGACCTAATAATATGGCTGACTTAGAGCGTCAAATGCAAGAACTTCGGCGTCAAAGGAATGAGAAACAAGCTCAAAGGGATAGAGCACCACCGCCTCCAATCAACCAAATGTTTGAGCCTCAAGTTAATATGTTTCAAGATGGAAGTTGAGGCAATCGGTGCAACCGCAACAATTTTGAGCTAAAGCCGGGTTGATTAATATGGTTCAAGCGGAGTCATTTGGAGGAGGGTTCAATGAAGATGCAAATGCTCATTTGAGTGTTTTTTTGGATGTTTGTGAAACCATTAAGATCCAAGGGATTTCAAATGACGTCATTCGATTGAGGCTCTTCGGATTTTTGTTGAGGGACAAGGCCAAAGCTTGGTATAAGACCCTCGACCGTTCGGAGATCACCACTTGGGAGCAATTGTTCCGATTTTTTCTTAGCCAAGTACATTCCCTCCTCGTGTGCTCAAAAGCTTATTTCGGTCATCTCCTAATTTTCTCAATTGGGGGATGAATCAATCTATGAAGCTTGGGAGAGATACAAGGATATGTTGAGGAGATGTCCTCAACATGGGTTTTCAAAGGAGCAACAAATCTTGAACTTTTATCGAGGGCTTACTAATCATACGCGGGAGCTCGTGAATTCCACCGCCGGTGGTGGTTTGACCAACTGACCTTATGAAGAAGCGGTTCGGATTTTGGAGAAAATGGCGGCCAATAGTTGTCATTGGCCTCAAGAGAGGAGTTCTTCAAAGAGAGTTGCTTCCATTTCCGATGAGAAGTATGATGATCTTCTTTAGCAATTCACTATGCTCAAGAGAGACTATGAGGCCGAAAGAAAGAAAAAGATGGACGTGAATATGGTGTCCCAACTGATTCAACAAGGAGGTGAAGAGTATTCGCAATTCGAGGATGCTAATTATGTGAATCAAAGAGGCTATAACAACTTCAACCGTTTGAGTTACCCGTCGGGGAATCAAGCATATAATCCTAATTATAGGAATCCAAATTTGTCGTACTCTAATCTGAACAGTACTCTTCATCCACCACCCGAATTCTCGGTGTCTCAAGGAATGATTAATAACCCAAAGAAGCCGATGCCGACCATGGAAGAAATGATGCAAAAACTTCTCCAAAACCAAAATGCTTTCATGGGTGCAACGGGGCAAAAGATTACAAGTTTGGAAGGAACCGTCACGGCTTTGACTAAGCAAATGAAGATGTTGGAAGGGAAAATGAGCCAAATGGCTAATCAAGCGGCTTCTCAACATAAGCCGGGGCAATTTCCAAGCAACACGGAAGTTAATCCTAAGAATAAATGCAATGCCATTCATTTGAGAAATGGAACTACCTATAAGAACTATCCGGAGTTGGAAGATCAAGACGAGGTTGTGAATGAAGAATTGGACGTGGAGGAGCCTGTTCCTCAAATAAAGAAGCCTCAAGTTCCAAAGGAGGTACCTTCTAAAGCTATTCCTTCCATTCCTTCTTCTTCTTTGCCAATGAAAGATGTGGTTGCCAAAGCTCCTTATCCTCAAAGGCTTGTCAAGACAAGAGGTGATGAGAAACTTGCCAAGTTCATTAAAATGTTCAAGAAGGTCGAGATCAATATGTTGGGAAATTTATTAGTATGAGTTTTGATTAATTCCAAAACCAACTGACCCCAACCGAGTAGATGTTGCCAGTTCCTATTGTTAGCTGTTAGGCTCGCTGTTTGAGCAAAGTTAAGATTTTATCTTTACAAATCTCCAGCTGAAGACGGCAACAGAGCAACACTCGGATACAACCCCGGATGAAAGATCGGATAAGGAACATCAGTTACAAGACTGCCTGATGAGAGAGCTATGCTTTTTGACAGCTGAGAGTTCAAGCCAACTGTTCAGTTGGAACATCAGCTATAGAATGCCATCCGATAAAGAGAATGTTTCAAGAAGGGGGAAGTTATAAAGAAGTCTCAACATAAAGTTCAAAGTCAGGTGAGAGTTCAACGGTTCAGACAGAACATCAGCTGAAGACCACTCAGATAAAGATCAAGACTTTCAACCGACTAACCGAGGTTGACTGTCAGAAAGGTTTGAATTTGAATTTCAAAAGGAAGTCACATGAGGTTTTGACCGTTCAGTCATTACCCCATTTGGCCCAACACAAGGCTGTCTCAGATGGAAAGCAGAAGAACTCAGATGCCATATCGGGAAAGTCTGCAGAGATAAGAGACAAGCCATCGCTTTCAACGATCAGAGATCAACAGCTCCTCCAACGGCTAGTTGATACTCCCCGCCTATAAATAGAGGCCCTCATTCATTCGAAGAGGAGGACAAGACACACACGCGAGAAAAAATCTGAGAGCAAAAAGAAAAGAGCAATATTCATCACGAACTGAACTGAATCTCTTAGAACATCACTAGTTGAGGGTTCTAGAGTTAGATAGTTTTTTTTTGTGTCTTTAGATTGAACCTTGAGAACATCACTTAGTGAGAGTTCGTATAGAGTCAGATCTTAGCTCGCTTCACGCTAGAACTTTTAGTTGGAAACCCACTTTCTTTCACCTGAAAAGGTTTAGGATTCTACTCTTCCTGTAATTGAGTAGTCAGGTTGTTAAGTACCCGCAAACTTAACTGTAAAGGTTGATAAGTACCCGCAGACTTATCCTTAACGGTTGCTCAGCCCGCGTAAGCTGAGTGGTTTGTCCAGAAGAACTTGGACAGAGTTGTGTGGACTCACAACTCCCCGTGGACGTAAGAGGGTTATCTCCGAACCACGTTAAATTCTGTGTATCTGTGTTTATTTCCGTTCAGTTACTTTTAGCATCTTTCAACTGTCCAAACTAACCAGCATACAAACTGCATATTTGCATATTCAACTGTTTTGGTTTTTGACCAACCAAGCATAAAAGCGTGAGTTGTTATAACGAGTTTATTTTCCACCACTTTCCGCACCGCACAACTCTTTCAGCTGAGGTTGCTTACTCAGCTGTGAGATTGCAACTGAGTGTTCTTACTCGGTTGAAGTATTTTTCCAGGGTTAAGTTTTAAAATTCTAACTGGTGTATTCCCCCCCATACACCAGTAACTCGTTTCGGGACCATCAAGTGGTATCAGAGCAGTGGTTCAAAAGACTGCTGACTCTGTTTCACAAGGTGTGAATTCGAGAAATTTCCTTCAGTGGTCAACTGAACAGATCTTTTCACTCTAGTGCATATTTGCTTGTATATTTATTCTGTTTGTTGTGTGCAGATGGACGTCAAGGACCAGATCGTCGTCATGTTCTCAGTAGTCAATTATACATCATGGAGAACACGGATGAAGAAGATCCTACTTTCGAAGCATCATAGGATGCAACAAGTTCTCTCTTCCGGACCTATCGTCATCAAAGAAAGAATAGCTCGCACTCCCACAAATCCTAACGATGGAGATACAGTGGTGGAGTATGTGGAGAAACAGCCAGAAGACTACACTCCAGAGGAGGCCAAGGTGAGCCAGTTGGATATCTGGGCTCAGAGCACAATAATGTCCACAGTTGGACAAGATTATCTGCCTTGGATAGAGGAGTGTGAGACTGCAAAAGAGATGTGGGACATCCTGGCATCGCTGAGTGAAGGAAGCGACGAGACAAAGGAAAACAAGTTCTCACATGCATGTCAAGATTTCGACAACTTCAGTCTGCGACCTGATGAGACCATCGATCAGCTAGAGCTCCGGTTTATGGACATCATCAGAAGAACCCAGTCCATCCGAAGAGGAAAATACACACTAAGAGAAATCAATCTCAAAGTGTTGCAAGCTCTACCGGCTGAGTGGGATACTTTCACCAATATCCACGAAAGCCGAGCTGACCTTGGTGAAATGGGAACTGAAAGATTGTTCTCAATCTTAAAAGGAAATGAGTATAAGGTCAATAGGAGGAGATCTCAGTCCTCACATCAGACAAGTAGAATTGAGGATGTTGGCTCAGCCTCAAAGGCAGTTGCTCTCCGAGCTGACTATTCGAAATCGAGATCATCGAGGCCAACCAGATCGGCTGACATGACTGCAAAGGAGCCAAGCAGAGAGGAATTGCAGCAGAACATCGCAGCTTTGTCAAAGAAGCTAGCCGACATGGACACTCGGTTTAGGAAATACAAACGATTCTACAAATCAAACCGAACTCGAGACAGCTCGAAGCCAGTCACTAATGGTTGCTTCGAATGCGGCAAGGAAGGACACTTCAAAGCTGACTGTCCAGGCCTCTCAAAGAAAGAAAGAGAAGCATTAAGGGCCAAGCAATCTGCAAAGAACAAGGCCATGATAGCAGAAGAAGCAGCTAACGATATGGATATCTTCACTGATACGGAAGATGAAGATGAGCTGACTTCTACCAACAACGCCATCAGTCAGGATCAATGCCTCATGGCATTTGGAACAGACCAAGATGATATTGAGGTACAATCTAATCCTACTCAGTTAAAATCTTCCAATACTTCTAACATGCAGGAACCTCTGGACGATGAGTTGGAACCCTCCTGGAGTGATTTTCAAGAACTCAGTGAGGAACTGCTTCAGCAATCGGTTGAGTTTAAGAGTCTTCAAGCTCAGTTCTCCAAACTTGAAGATTGCTTAACCGAGAAGGACGATCTGATAAAAAGCCAAACCGAGGAGATTGAAAATCTCAAGAGTCAGCTGAATGAAGCTAAGGTTCCAACTGATGAGGAGTTGACAAAGCAGATCAAGGAACAGCAAGATCAGTTGAAAAATCAAGAGGCTCAGATCGAACAGCTGATAAAGAAGTCAGATGGACAAACCGAGCAGATAACTACCCTCGTCAAGGAGTTGCAAACTGAGAAGGACAATCTAATCAAGTTGTATCAGTCATCCAAGATCATAGAGAATCTTATCAGTTATAGTAGACAGATGGATGATGTGTCAGGACTCGGCTATGATGTTGTCAAGGATACTGGAATTCCACCAGCAACCTTCATCAAAGCTGTAGAAGTCACAGCTGTCGAGCCAGACACAGCTGAGTCTCCAGAAGCTAATTCAACCTCCACCTCTCAGCAAGTTCAACCTACCAATAGGATTACAACTGAGAAGGGAAAAAGAGTAGCTGATGTAGGACAGAATGTTCCATCGGTTGGGATATCAACCGAGGGGGAATGTTCCAAAAGTCAAAAGCAGAATCAGAGGCGTCGAAGGCACAACCGCAACCGAACACAGAATCAGAACCGACCTCTGCATCAACCTCAAAGTCAACATCAGAAGGAATGGAACCAACCTCAGAACAGACATGGGCTCAATCATCTGAATCAACAGCGGTTCCAACATCAGTTCGACCAAAGGTTCCAACCGAATCAACCAATGAGGAACTGGTCGAACAACTGGAGATATTCATGCCATAATATGAATCATCAACAGGGCATGAACAACTATAGACAACCCACAGGAAGTTGGAATCAGAATCAGCCACAAAGATTCCAACATGGCGTCCGACCTCACAGACAAATTCAACAGGATAAAAATCGCCATCAAAACAGGGGGAAAGCCTCACCTCCTAAAGCTTAACATGGGAGAAATCCAACTCCTCCCAAGAAACAGAACATCTCTATTAACAACAAGCCTAAGGATAACCGAGGTGTTGTTATAGTTGATGATGAAGGAAAAGTGATCTGGAATGATAAATCCATCCGAGTATACAGGGAAAAGTGACGCACAGTTCCAGTAGGAACTGGTTCTAACCCTCCAGGACCCAACTGAAATTGGGGACCTAAGTAGTTTCTCTTTGTAGGTACAGGAGAAACAGCTGAGGAATAAGAAGGCGTCTGCAACAATATGGGTGATGGATAGTGGATGCTCGAAACACATGACAAATCTGAAGGATTTGCTTGGATGTTTCGTAGAAAAAGAAGGACCCTCAGTTACTTTTGGTGATAACTCAAAAGGTTACACCAGAGGTTACGGTACCCTTGAAACCAATCATGTTTTAATTTCTAATGTCTCTTATGTTGATGGATTGAAGCATAACTTTCTCTCCATCAGCCAATTATGTGATAATGGTTTCTCTGTCAAGTTTGATGCACAGGGTTGCAGGGTTAAAGATGTCGGATCAAAGCAGGTGATATTGTTTGGAAATCGATCACCAACAGGGAATGTATATTACGCTGACTGGAACAGCAGCCTCCCTGACACCTGCCTGTTATCAAAGAGTAGTTCTGATGTGAGTTGGCTGTGGTACAAAAGGCTCAACCATCTGAATTTCAAGACAATGAACCGACTCGCCAGACAAGAACATGCAAGAGGCATACCAAACAGAGTGTTTTCAACAACACACATCTGCAGTGCATGCCAGCTGGGAAAGCTCGCTAGATCCTCCTTCCGGTTGAAGTCAACTCCCTCAACCGACCGAGTGTTACAGCTGATCCATATGGATCTCTTCGGGCCAGTTACACCAAAGAGCATAAATGGCAACGAATATACATTGGTTGTAACTGATGATTACTCGAGGTACACGTGGACCATTTTCATGCGTCACAAGAGTGAAACTCGAGATGAGCTGCCCAAGCTGATGGATCGGATATCGAACCAACAAGAGATGAAGATCATTTCTATCCGATCAGATCATGGAACTGAGTTTCTAAATGAAACCATCATCGATTATTGCGAGAAAAATGGAATTACCCATCAGACATCAGCCGCGCGTACTCCGCAACAAAATGGAGTAGCTGAGCGAAGGAACAGAACGCTGAAGGATGCATCCACATCCATGTTAGCCAGCTCAGCTCTGCCAAAGAGATTTTGGGCTGAAGCGATCAACACTGCATGCTACACTCAGAACCGGTCTCTTCTAACCAAGCGGTTGGGAAAGACACCATATGAGTTATGGAGACGCAGGAAGCCAGATATTTCTTATTTTCGCGTTTTTTGTTCTAAGTGTTATATTCACAACAATGGGAAGACTCAGTTGAAAACTTTTGATGCCAAAGCTTCGAAGAGCATATTCCTTGGATATGCTGCTCGAATCAAGGCATACAGAGTTTTCAACAACAACTCTCGTGTTGTGGAAATAACACCTCATGTTAGTTTTGATGAATCTACCTTTGAGTGCAGGGAACAGGTTAAAGGACAACAAACAGATCCAGCTATTCCACCAGTTCTCACCAGATCGCAAGCTCTAAGGGAAAAGAACCTAGCTGAACCACTGGTTTGGACAACTGAGGATGAGGATCCATACTCCTCTGAAGATGAATGCGAAGACCCCAGCTCATCCCAAGGGGGAACTTCAGCTGATGCTCCTCCAACTGCATCAGCATCCGAAGCCCAACCGAGTCCAGTTCAAACTAATGTCAATATTGAGGATCCAGACTCAACAGCTGATCAATCACCAGCTCTAAAGACTCCAACTCAGATTTCGAAACAGCCATAGTTGGAAGAAGAAGGAAGACGCAACCGAAGATGGTATGAAGTCCATTCCACTAACAACATCATCGGCGATCCAACCGAGGGTGTGCGTACAAGGAGCCAAGTTGCAAATCCAGAATCAACTGAAGAAAACTCCAACACTTACGCCCAATATGCTGAGGAGTTGGCAGTTCTAGAGGAGTTCGAGCAAGCTGGAGATGTTGCCATGATTTCTTTCTTTGTAGCTGATGTACCAGAACCGAAGAATGTTGGGGAAGCTCTCAACTGTGTTCACTAGACAACAACCATGCAAGAAGAACTGAATGAGTTTCTACGCAACTGTGTATGGGAGTTGGTAGAAAGACCAAATGGTGTCAAGGTGATTGGATTGAAGTGGATTTTCAAAAACAAGAGAGACGCCATTGGATTCATAGTGAGGAATAATGCAAGGTTGGTAGCTCAATGATACTGCCAACAAGAAGGAATCGACTTTGAAGAATCTTTCGCGCCTGTTGTAAGGCTGAAAGCCATCCGAATCTTTCTAGCTTATGCCGCACATCACAAGTTCAAAGTGTATCAGATGGATGTGAAGTGTGCATTCCTCAACGGAGATATCAAGGAAGATGTGTATGTTGAATAGCCTCCTGGTTTTGAGACTGGAGATGGAAGAGTGTACAAGTTGAAGAAAGCTATCTATGGTCTAAAGCAAGCGCCAAGGGCCTAGTATGACACTCTTTGTGGTTTTTTACTGAACTCGGGATTCAAACGAGGATCAGTTGACAAAACCCTATTCACCATCAAAGTTGGAGAAGATATACTTGTTGTGCAAATCTACGTGGATGACATTATATTCGGTTCCAAGTCAGAGGAGCTGTGCAAGAAATTCTCAGATCTCATGAAGGAGAAGTTCGAGATGTCGATGATGGGCGAGATGAATTATTTCCTTGGGTTACAAGTGAAGCAGTCACCAGAAGGGATTTTTATCAATCAATCTAAGTATACAAAGGAGATCATCACCAAGTTCGGATTGCAAACAAGTAAGACAACAAGGATCCTGATGAATACTAACTGGAAGATCGAATCCGGAGCTGAGGGAAAGCTCGTGGATGCCAGCAAGTATAGAGGGATCATCGGTTCTTTGCTATATCTGACTGCAAGCCGGCCAGACATATCATACACAGTTGGAGTATGTGCTCGATTCCAAGTTCAACCAAGAGAAGCACACATGTTGGCAACGAAGAACATCATCAAGTATCTGAAGGGAACTGTTAATGTTGGATTGTGGTATCCAACTGACGACAATATCCAGCTGACCGGATACTCAGATGCGGACCTAGCAGGAGATCGGTTGGATAGAAAGTCTACCTCTGGACACTGTCAATTCATGGGAAGCAAGCTGGTTTTATGGTTCTCCAAGAAACAAGCATGTGTTGCTACATCTACAACCGAGTCAGAGTATATGGCTGCCGGAAGCTGTTGCATGCAAGTGTTGTGGCTGAAACAACAGCTGAGAGACTATGAAGTCGCAACTGGATAGGTTCCAATTCATTGTGATAGCTCGAGTGCCATAGTTATCTCACTGAATCCTGTTCACCACTCTCGGACAAAGCATATCGACATTCGTCATCATTTCATCCGAGATCATATTGAGAAGAAGGATGTGTCCATGAAGAAGATCCCAACTGAAATTCAGAGAGCTGACATCTTCACCAAACCTCTTCCTGAAGCCCGGTTCAAGATGTTATGTGATCTTCTAGGACTATTGGATCCATCAAATGAAGAGTCATCTAAGCTGAAGAGGATCCATCCGAGCTGAAGAGTCAGATATCCATCTGAGGGGGAAGCTCAGATGAAGGGGGAATTTCAGATGCGGATTGCCAACCGAAGACATCAAACGTCAGCTGAACAGACGAACTCGAGTCAGCTGATGGTATGCGGCATCTGAGGAACTCAACTGATGAACACAGCTGATTCAGACATCAGCTGGCAGGTATCATTTATGACTGAAGGTGTTATGATATTAAATAAGAATGTTTGAAATAAATTCAAACATTCCTGAACATGTCAGCTAAACTAAACAAGCCATCATATCGCATTTAATGTAAAGTCTGGCTGAACTCCTATAGCCTTACTTTATAGTGCGACTGGGCTGACACCTTAAACTATTCACCTTCTCACTCGCGCGTGGAGCATCAGTCAAAATTACCCAACAGTCGCGTAATCTCAGCCGTTGATGGATTCGCGCCATTTAACCCCAGCCGTTGATCTCATCCGAGTCAAATACCTTTATAAGGCGGCAAATCAGGAAGTGATCCTTACCTTCTCTTTTCGTGCATATCCTTACTAACTATTCATCATCTTCTCCGAATTTGTCTCACCATTTCTAGTAACACATTCTCTTCCTTCTTTGCATATATATATTCTGAGATGGCACCTAATTCAAAAGCTTCAAAGAAGATGGTCTCCGCAGAACCAACTACATTTCAGGAATCCTTCGACATGATGATGTCAAAGATTCATTTTGAACAAATTCTTTCCAGGGATGCCCTGACCTCGCCGGAACTCGCTCCAGTAGCCGCCATTCTTTCCGACCACAGTCTGCTAGACTGGGCAACCCTCTCTCCATCCAAGCTACTCAGGAAGCAGGTCGCACATTTCTACAGGAATCTGCAACGCGATGCAGACCTGGGCCTTGTCAACGAAATAGCACTTCCCGCTCGATGGAAGACACCGCCGTCGAAATCAGAGTGTCCAAGGAACTGGAGAAGATCATCCCCAGAAATCGTGAAGCCATAGACGTGATGGGGAATTTCACAGACAAGGAAGCTGATGCATTCCTGCAAACAATCCTTCTTGTCCCCGAACAATTAAAGGGGAGTATGCAGAGGACAAAACTGAAGCCAGAGCACCGACTGCTGTTTGACGTCATTTCAAAGTGCGCCTTCGCGTACGGAGGAGCGTTCAGTGATATTAGCAGACCGAAGCTCAAGCAGCAGAAGGCTCTGGAGGAACACCACAAAATCGACTGGCTGGGCTATCTTGAAAGCCAACTGTTGATGGAGAAGCTGAAAATATCTGAGACAGTGACTGAGTCCGGGGAGCAGCTGTTGAGTGTCAAGGGGACACTCAACTTCGGCACAAAAATTTCTGCCCTGATCCTCCAAGCTACAAAGGGACAGAAGCTGACCTGGGAAGGGAGTGAGGACCCTCCGTTCAACAAACTGATGTTGTTCCCTACAGCTAAAAAGGCTAAGGATGTTGTGGACGCAGTCTACTGACCCAAGGGAGCCTCCAAGCCAGCTGTGGAGTCGGCCTCAGCAACTCGCCGCCCTTCAAGGTCCAAGCCTGCGAAGCGCCAGCTGGAGGAGGTGGCTAAGGAAGAGGAAGATGAAGAAGAAGAAGAGGAGGAACCCTTCCAGAAAAGGCCCAGAATCAGAATCATCCAGCCAGCAGCTCAACCGGTTGCATCTTGCCCCGTGGTGGACACACCAGCTGAGAAGTCAACCGAGTCTAGCCAGTCGGTTGATGCAGCTGCGTTCGTGCTTCAACCCCGCCAACAAGAGGCACTGGCTGAAGAAAAGGAGATCCACGTGGAGGAATCCAGCTCCTCCTCAGATGACTCTTCTTCATCTGAGGAGTCCCACGATAGTCCACCAACTGGAGCTGATGCCAGCCAGGTAATCCCACCTGTGTCTGAGGAAACACTTGAGCCAGCCCACTCACCACCCAAAGAGGATTCAGTTCTCTCAACTGGTCCTCAGTCAGATATCCCGACCCTATCGCTCGATGCCGACGTTGAGACCGTTCCTTTGGCCAACGTCGATGACACCCTCGAACCCATTGCCTTCGATATAAACCCCCCACATATTGATGAAGAAGCCAACCGCCAGGCGATCTTGGCTGAGTACAAAGGCAGGTTAAACTACTGCTTTCGCAAGCTGATAGGCATGTTCCCCGAGGCCAACTCAATGCCCATCTTCGCCATGTTCGGGACGGAACTGCTCTATCAGTTCAGTGTGATTTTCAGCTACTGGTACGTTAAGGAGGAAACCCTCAGAATCTATGGTTGGGACAGATTGAAGGTTGAAGAATACAACCTGAGGGTGTACTTCGACTACCAGAACCTGGAGGTAGCCTACAACCAGAAGGTGGCTGTGCTCCGTCGTCGTCTGGATAAGAGCCTACAAGAAGGGACAGACACCAGGGAGCTGTGCGACAATCCTGGAGCTGTTCAATTTCTTGACCATATGTTGGCCAAGAATGCCAACTACATGGAGGATGTCGACGCAGTTGAAGAGGCGGCCAAGAGGGAAGAAGAAAATCTAAAACAATACCTGGCCAGCCGAACTGCCCTGGTTGTCGCGGATACAACTGCCCAGCCACAACAACAACAACTGCTTGGACCCTCTGATCAGCCAGCGCTCTCAACAGATGCTATCTGTGAGCTGATCTCTGAGAGGGTCAACCAGCTGAGGCAGGAGCTGTTGTCCAAGATCAAGCTCAACAAGGAGGAGGACGCTGACAGGATGAATCAGCTGGTGGCCGAGAATGCGAGCTTGAACAATCAGCTGCAACAACTCTCCTCCTCCCTACAGCAAAAGCTTGAAGACCTCTCCACTTCTACCAGCTCGGAGGTCAAGGATCTGAAGAATGCGGTTCAGGGATTCAGCTCGGACTTCAACGTCTTCAAGCCCGTTGCTGAATCTGATCTGGCAAAGTCCCAGCAGACTCAAGACCAGGAGTGGATGTCTCAGTTCGAAAATTTCCGAGCTGAGTTCGTCACCCTCCACAAAGAGGTCTCTGCGACCTTTACAGCATTGCAGAAAGCCGAGCAAGAACGCCAGGACCTGGAGCTGGCCAAGAAGGTGGAAGAGAAGGATGCTATGGACGAACTCTTCTCCCGAGTTGAACAAGCTGAGGCCAAGCTGACCTCCCTGGATGGCACTGTTGCCACCCTTTTGGATGATGCCAAAAAGGGGAAAGACAAGGAGCCAGCAGCTGTTGCTGGAAAGGGGAAAGATGTTCTTCAGCAGGGGGAAGAAGGAGTGCCAGCTGGAGGTGAAGGAGCAGCTGAAGGATCGCAGCAGGAACTGGAAATCTCCCACGACCTCGTAGCCGAGCTTACAGCTGAGCTTGATGCCGATCTTGACGGGATATCTGTTGAAGACTGCATCGAAGCTGCCAAAGCTATGGGGGAGTCCAAGGAGAAGTACTTGAATCCCTCTTGGATCAAGAAATTCGTTGCTGATCAGGCCAAGAAGGTGGCCAAGTTCGAGAAGGAACTGGCCAAGATAGAGAAAAATGTCGACAGGAATAAAGCCAGCCGGAGTGTGCGAAGGATAAACAAGCACCAGTTAAAGGCTGAGGCTAAAAAGAAGACGCAGCAGCTGCAGAAGAACGCCCTGCTCCCGTCTCGGTTCCCACACGTTGACAAGTGGATGAATGCTGAGTGGAACGATGACTGGGAGCAGTTCAAGCATGAATTCATTAATGACTTTTACTACAGGAAGGTCTACTCAACTGAAGACCCAAGGCAAGCCTTCAAGGAAACCTTGTGGGAGCTCAGATCTGGAGATTCTGGAATGTTTAGTCAGTTTAAAAGGGCCATGCTGAAAGCTCAGCTCGATCCCAACACCATTCCAGTTCCGCAGAAGCTCAGATATCGCCCTCAGATGATCAAAGGCACAAGTACTCCGAACAGAAATGCGATCATGGCTGAGGCGAGACAAGTCTGCAAAGAACATGGTGTCAACACTGGGATTGAGTCACCTGCGAAGAAAGAGATCATTGACCGTATCTTCAGCAAGTGCGGTCAACAGTATTTTTGAGCTGATGAAGTTTTTGAGCTGATACAGTTTTTGAGATGTTGTAGTTTTTTATCAACTGATGTATCTTTATCTGGTTTGAGCTAAAGTCGGGTTGATTAATATGGTTCAAGCGGAGTCATTTGGAGGAGGGTTCAATGAAGATGCAAATGCTCATTTGAGTGTTTTTTTGGACGTTTGTGAAACCATTAAGATCCAAGGGGTTTCAAATGACGCCATTCGATTGAGGCTCTTCGGATTTTTGTTGAGGGACAAGGCCAAAACTTGGTATAAGACCCTCGACCGTTCGGAGATCACCACTTGGGAGCAATTGTTCCGATTTTTTCTTAGCCAAGTACTTTCCCTCCTCGTGTGCTCAAAAGCTTATTTCGGTCATCTCCCACTTTTCTCAATTGGGGGATGAATCAATCTATGAAGCTTGGGAGAGATACAAGGATATGTTGAGGAGATGTCCTCAACATGGGTTTTCAAAGGAGCAACAAATCTTGAACTTTTATCGAGGGCTTACTAATCATACGCGGGAGGTCGTGAATTCCACCGCCAGTGGTGGTTTGACCAACTGACCTTATGAAGAAGCGGTTGGGATTTTGGAGGAAATAGCGGCCAATAGTTGTCATTGGCCTCAAGAGAGGAGTTCTTCAAAGAGAGTTGCTTCCATTTCCGATGAGAAGTATGATGATCTTCTTTAGCAATTCACTATGCTCAAGAGAGACTATGAGGCCGAAAGAAAGAAAAAGATGGACATGAAAATGGTGTCCCAACTGATTCAACAATGAGGTTAAGAGTATTCGCAATTTGAGGATGCTAATTATGTGAATCAAAGAGGCTATAACAACTTCAACCGTTTGAGTTACCCGTCGGGGAATCAAGCCTATAATCCTAATTATAGGAATCCAAATTTGTCGTACTCTAATCTGAACAGTACTCTTCATCCACCACCCGAATTCTCGGTGTCTCAAGGAATGATTAATAAGCCAAAGAAGCCGATGCCGACCATGGAAGAAATGATGCAACAACTTCTCCAAAACCAAAATGCTTTCATGGGTGCAACGGGGCAAAAGATTACAAGTTTGGAAGGAACCGTCACGGCTTTGACTAAGAAAATAAAGATGTTGGAAGGGTAAATGAGCCAAATGGCTAATCAAGCGGCTTCTCAACATAAGCCGGGGCAATTTCCAAGCAACACGGAGGTTAATCCTAAGAATAAATGCAATGCCATTCATTTGAGAAATAGAACTACCTATAAGAACTATCCGGAGTTGGAAGATCAAGACGAGGTTGTGAATGAAGAATTGAATGTGGAGGAGCCTGTTCCTCAAATGAAGAAGCCTCAAGTTCCAAAGGAGGTACCTTCTAAAGCTATTCCTTTCATTCCTTCTTCTTCTTTGCCAATGAAAGATGTGGTTGCCAAAGATCCTTATCCTCAAAGGCTTGTCAAGACAAGAGGTGATGAGAAACTTGCCAAGTTCATTGAAATGTTCAAGAAGGTCGAGATCAATATGTTGGGAAATTTATTAGTATGAGTTTTGATTAATTCCAAAACCAACTGACCCCAACCGAGTAGATGTTGCCAGTTCCTATTGTTAGCTGTTAGGCTCGCTGTTTGAGCAAAGTTAAGATTTTATCTTTACAAATCTCCAGCTGAAGACGGCAACAGAGCAACACTCGGATACAACCCCGGATGAAAGATCGGATAAGGAACATCAGTTACAAGACTGCCTGATGAGAGAGCTATGCTTTTTGACAGCTGAGAGTTCAAGCCAACTGTTCAGTTGGAACATCAGCTATAGAATGCCATCCGATAAAGAGAATGTTTCAAGAAGGGGAAAGTTATAAAGAAGTCTCAACATAAAGTTCAAAGTCAGGTGAGAGTTCAACGGTTCAGACAGAACATCAGCTGAAGACCACTCAGATAAAGATCAAGACTTTCAACCGACTAACCGAGGTTGACTGTCAGAAAGGTTTGAATTTGAATTTCAAAAGGAAGTCACATGAGGTTTTGACCGTTCAGTCATTACCCCATTTGGCCCAACACAAGGCTGTCTCAGATGGAAAGCAGAAGAACTCAGATGCCATATCGGGAAAGTCTGCAGAGATAAGAGACAAGCCATCGCTTTCAACGATCAGAGATCAACAGCTCCTCCAACGGCTAGTTGATACTCCCCGCCTATAAATAGAGGCCCTCATTCATTCGAAGAGGAGGACAAGACACACACGCGAGAAAAAATCTGAGAGCAAAAAGAAAAGAGCAATATTCATCACGAACTGAACTGAATCTCTTAGAACATCACTAGTTGAGGGTTCTAGAGTTAGATAGTTTTTTTTTGTGTCTTTAGATTGAACCTTGAGAACATCACTTAGTGAGAGTTCGTATAGAGTCAGATCTTAGCTCGCTTCACGCTAGAACTTTTAGTTGGAAACCCACTTTCTTTCACCTGAAAAGGTTTAGGATTCTACTCTTCCTGTAATTGAGTAGTCAGGTTGTTAAGTACCCGCAAACTTAACTGTAAAGGTTGATAAGTACCCGCAGACTTATCCTTAACGGTTGCTCAGCCCGCGTAAGCTGAGTGGTTTGTCCAGAAGAACTTGGACAGAGTTGTGTGGACTCACAACTCCCCGTGGACGTAAGAGGGTTATCTCCGAACCACGTTAAATTCTGTGTATCTGTGTTTATTTCCGTTCAGTTACTTTTAGCATCTTTCAACTGTCCAAACTAACCAGCATACAAACTGCATATTTGCATATTCAACTGTTTTGGTTTTTGACCAACCAAGCATAAAAGCGTGAGTTGTTATAACGAGTTTATTTTCCACCACTTTCCGCACCGCACAACTCTTTCAGCTGAGGTTGCTTACTCAGCTGTGAGATTGCAACTGAGTGTTCTTACTCGGTTGAAGTATTTTTCCAGGGTTAAGTTTTAAAATTCTAACTGGTGTATTCCCCCCCATACACCAGTAACTCGTTTTGGGACCATCAATATATACCTTTACTTGATGCTTTGAGAGACATGCCGGGCTATGCTAAGTTCTTGAAAGAAGCCGTATCAAGGAAGAGAAAGCTTGGTAAATTTAAAATAATCAACTTGTCGGAGGAGTGTAGTGCCATTTTGCAACGGAAGTTGCCATTGAAACAAAAGGATCGTGGGAGTTTTGTTATTGCTTGTGTGATTGGAGGACAAACTTTTGGGAGAGTCTTGTGTGATTTGGGTGCTAGTATTAATCTCATGCCTCTCTCGATATTCAAAAGGTTGGAGATTGGATAATTGAAGCCTACTTCTATTGCCTTGCAAATGGCCGATCGTTCTATCTCTTATGCTAGAGGAATTGTGGAAGACATGCTTATTAAGGTGGAAGAGTTCATATTTCCTGTGGATTTTGTGGTACTTGACATGCCCGAAGATGATAATACTCCACTTATTCTTGGCCGTCCGTTCTTGGCAACCGGAAGGGCATTGATTGACGTTCAAGATGGTGAGTTGACCTTCCGTTACAATGATGAGAAGACGACTATCTCAATCTATGAAGCCATGAAGAAGCCACATGAATTGGAGGTTGAAGAGTGTAATTTCATTAGTTCTTATTCATCTTATTCTCAAGATTCTTTGGAGCATTGTATTGTGGATTCTATTCATTCTTATTCAAAATGGATAAGGTGTGTGATGAGTTGTTGGAGTCTATTGCTTACATGGAAGCAAACCAAGGCATTCCATTGAAGAATTTGGGGTATTTGGATCTTTATACACCCATTGAAGGAGGAGTACCGGAAGGAATGTCAAAGCCAAGTGCTCCACCGACTTTGGAGTTGAAGCCTCTACCCGACCATCTCAAGTATGTTTTTTTGGGTAAGGATGAAACTTTTCCGGTTATTGTGTCTTCATTTCTAAATGATGAGGAGTTGGATAAGTTGTTGAGGGTATTGAGGAACTATAAGTCTTCCATTGGATGGTCCATTGCCGATATTAAGGGAATTATCCCTTCTATATGCATGCACCAGATATTATTGGAGGAGGATGCTAAGCCAAAGGTCCAACCTCAAAGGCGTTTAAATCCGGTGATGCAAGAGGTCATGAGGAAGGATGTTTTGAAACTTTTTGATACTGGGATTATCTATGCCATCTCCGATGATGAGTGGGTTAGCCCAACTCAAGTGGTTATTAAGAAAGGAGGTATAACCGTTGTAGAAGACGAGAAGATGGAACAAATAGCCACTCATTTGCAAACGGGTTGGAGAGTGTGCATCAATTATAGAGCTTTGAATGCAGCTATAAGGAAGGATCACTTTCCTCTTCCTTTCATTGATTAAATGCTCGATCGGCTAGCCGGCTATGAGTATTATTCCTTCTTGGATGGATATTCCGATTACAACCAAATTGTCATTGCTCCGGAGGACCAATACAAGACCGCCTTCACGTACCCTTATGGGATTTTTGCTTGCCGACAGATGTCTTTCGGTCTTTGCAATGCTCCCACCACTTTCCAACGATGCATGATGGCAATTTTCTATGGACTCATCGAAAAGATTATGGAGATATTCATGGATGATTTTTTGATCTTTGGTTCTTCCTTTGATAATTGCTTGGAAAATCTTTCTCAAGTTTTACAAAGATGTGAAGAAACTTCTTTATATCTCAATTGGAACAAATGTCATTTTATGGTGAGAGAGGGCATTATCTTGGGGCATAAGGTGTCTAGAGATGGATTAGAGGTTGATAGAGCCAAAATAGTGGCAATTGAGAAGTTACCCCAATCAAAAAATGTGAAATTTATCCGAAGTTTTCTTGGACATGCGGGGTTCTATAGACAGTTTATTAAATACTTTTCAAAAATCTTTAAGCCCCTTTGCTCATTATTGGAGAAGGATGCAAGGTTTGAGTTTTCTAGTGCTTGCCTTGATTCATTTGAGAAGTTGAAGAAAGCACTCGTGTCTACCCCCGTGTTGATTACTCCGGATTGGATGGAGCCGTTTGTATTGATGTGCGATGCTAGCGATTGGGTCGTTGGGGCCGTGTTGGGGCAAAAATGAGATAAGTTCTTTCGAGTTATCTATTATGCTAGCAAGACATTGGATTAAGCTCAATTGAACTATACCACCACCGAAAAGGAATTACTTGTCGTGGTGTACGCCTTCGATAAGTTCCGTCCATACCTAGTGGGACATATTCTATTGTCTATACGGACCACACCGCAATTCGTTACTTTTTTGCCAAGAAGGATGCAAAGCCCCGTTTGATTCGTTGGATATTATTGCTCCAAGAATTTGACATGGAAATCCGAGATAGAAAGGGATGTAAAAATGACGTTGCCGATCATTTATCCCGTCTCGATCACCCGGTTGAAGAAGAGGATTCTCGGGTACGTATTAATGAGTGCTTTCCCGATGAACATGTTTTGAAGTTAGTGGATTATACACCTTGGTTTGCGGATATTGTTAACTATCTAGTCATTGGTGAACCGCCGGGTGATCTCACTCATTATCAAAGGAAAAAGTTCTTGCACGATGTGAAATTTTACTATTGGGAATACCCTAATTTATATCGTCGATGCACCGATGGCATCATCCGAAAATGTGTAAAGCAAACCGATTGGGTGAGAATCATGGAGGAATGTCATAGCTCTTCAAGTGGAGGTCATTTCGGTGGCCATCGGATCGCTATCAAGGTATTCCATTCGGGTTTTTATTAGCCAACCATCTTTAAGGATTGCATTGCTTTTGTCAAGTCTTGTGATAGATACCAAAGAATGGAAAACATCTCCAAGAGAGACGAGATGCCGCAAAATATCATTGTGGAAGTCGAGTTGTTCGATGTGTGGGGAATTGAATTCATGGGACCCTTCCATAAATCCCAAGGTTATACTTACATTCTTCTTGCGGTGGAATATGTATCTCGATGGGTGGAGGCGATTCTCACGGTAAAAAAATGATTCAAAAGTGGTCCTCAAATTCTTGCAAAAGAATATTCTTACTCGTTTTAGGACTCCAAGGGCTTTGATTAGTGATGGGGGATCACACTTCAATAACAAGTGGTTGGAGAGTCTACTTTCTCGATCTGGAGTGAAGCACAAGATTGTCACTCCCTATCATCCTCAAGGGAATGGCCAAACGGAGTTAGCAAATGGGGAGATTAAATAAATTCTTGAGAAGTCGGTGGCGCATAGGAAGGATTGGGCCAATCATTTGGATAATACACTTTGGGCCTATCGCACCGCATACAAAACTCCCATTAGTATGTCTCCGTTTCAACTCATTTTTGGGAAGTCATGTCATTTACCCGTTGAGCTTGAGCATAAGGCATATTGGGCCATAAGGTGGATCAATCTTGAGTTTAAGGAAGCCGGATATACAAGGTTTGAGAAGCTACTTGAGCTTGATGAGTGGAGAAACGAAGCTTTTGAAAGTTCTCGGATTTACAAGAAAAGGGCAAAGAAGTTCCATGATCGTGCCATTCGTTCCAAAGATTTTGCTCCCAAAGATGAGGTACTTTTCTATAATTCTCGTCTTTGTTTATTTCCGAGCAAGTTGAAGTCTAGATGGACGGGTCCATATGTGGTGTATAAATGCAATGGAAAAGGGACTTATGAGCTTCTAAAGTCCAATGGAGAGACTTTCATGGTGAATGGTCATCGTCTCAAGCATTACATCAATTGTGAGCTGGATCGGAATGTGATGGTCACGCTTCTCAATGACCCTTGAAGAGTGAGGTATTGATGGTCCCGAAATGAGTTACTGGTGTATGGGGGGGGGGGGGAATACACCAGTTAGGATTTAAAAACTTGAGCCTGAAAAATCACTTCAACTGAGTGAAAGAGGACTCAGTTGGAATCTCACAGTTGAGTAAGCGACCTCAGCTGGAAGAGTGAGGCTGTGCAGA
Source organism: Schizonepeta tenuifolia (assembly GCA_029490685.1). Taxonomy (NCBI): domain Eukaryota; kingdom Viridiplantae; phylum Streptophyta; class Magnoliopsida; order Lamiales; family Lamiaceae; genus Schizonepeta; species Schizonepeta tenuifolia. The sequence goes on along the minus strand of CM055957.1, from coordinate 37,802,055 downwards.
AAGTGGTGGATTTGTATGTCAGTTAGATTGATCAGATAAAAAATGCAGATGCAACTGAATAAAAACAAACACGGACACACAGGATTTAACGTGGTTCGGAGATAACACTCCTACGTCCACGGGGAGATGTGAATCCTCACACCTCAGTCCAAGTTCTTCTGGACAGAACCACTCAGCTTACGCGGGCTGAGCAACCGTTAAGGATAAGTTTGCGGGTACTTATCGACCTTACAGTTTAGTTTCCGGGCACTAAACAGCCTATGTCAAGTTTGCGGGTACTTGACGACCTGACTACTCAATTATAGGAAGAGTAAGGTCCTAGCACACTTTTTAGGGTGTGAGATAGGGTGGGATTTCCAACTACAGCTCGATCACGAATGAGAGCTGGATCTAAGGCTTGAACGAATAAACACTCAAACTAAGATCTAAGACAGATTTTCACTCTATGAACCCTCAGCTACTAATGTTCTATCACTCTTGAACTCTCAGCTACTGATGTTCTTAGAATAGGAGTTTAGCAAATTTTTCTTTCGCTTATGATTGAACTTTTCTCTCTTGCTTCAGTCTGTCTCGTATGTCTTATATCTCTCGAATGAGAGAATGCCTCTATTTATAGACGGAGAGAATCAACTAGCCGTTGGAGGAGCAGTTGATCTCTGATCGGTTGATAGCGATGGCTTGTCTCTCATCTCTGCAGACTTTTCCGATATGGCATCTGTGCTCTTCTGCTTTCCATCTGAGACAACCTTGTGTTGGGCCAGATGGGGTAATGACTGAACAGTCAACCCTCATGTGACTTCCTTTTGAAATTCAAATCTTAACCTTTCTGACAGTCAACTTCGGTTCGTCGGTTGAAAGTCTTGATCTTCATCTGAGTGGTCTTCAGCTGATGTTCTGAACTGTTGAACTCTCAGCTGACTTTGAACTTCAAGCAGTTGATCTTCTTGTTCGAGTTCTACAACTGAGGTTCTGAAACTGAACACTCAGTTGTCTTCCTTGTATTTACTCAGTTGGGTTTGAACCCTTAGATGACTTTCCTTTTCATCTGATGTTCTCTTCCTTTCAACTGTTTCTCATCTGATGAACGCTCAGTTGGTTTCCTTCACAACTGATGTTCTGAAGACTTCCCCTTGTTTCCATCTGATCATATGAACTCTCAGTTGTCCTTCTTCACAGCTGATGTTCTGTTTGAGTGACGCCTTGTTGCCTTCTTCAGCTGGAGACCTGTAAAGATAAAATCTTAACTTTGCTCAAACAGCGAGCCTAAATTCTAACATTAGGTTCTGGCAACATCTACTCGGTTGGGGTCAGTCGGTTTTGGAATTCATCAAAACTTATACTAATAAATTTCCCAACAATTTCCCCCTTTTTGATGATGCCAAAACCACTTACAACTTGAAACCACTACTGACCTAAACCTCACTAACTTATCTAAAATCTCAGCTGAAATTCTAGACAGTCTATAAGATAAAACATCAAAGGGTTAGCACAGTTATAACATGGTATTTAAAAGACTTTGTGATTCAGAGCTTGGACAATGAGGGATTGTTCATCAAGGTGAATCTTATAACTGAATAGTTTTCATTACAACTGATTGTTACAAAAGATAGGCTCAAAAACCGAAAATTACAACAGTTGCTAGAAAACTAACTGAGCTAGTATTGTAGCCCATACTTGCCAAAAATCCTTACAAAAATTTCCCTCTTAGCAGGTGACTCCTTGGAGATGTCCACTCCATGCTCCTTGCAGACCTGCCTCGCCTCAGATGCAATCTTCGTGCGGTTCGGGTTGCTGGAATCCGAGAGAAGAGGTGGCCGATAAGTAACCCTCTTGGGAACTGGAACAGTGTTCAAGTCCGGTTGGCGTCAATCATGGCCCTCCTGAATTGACTGAACATGCCCGGGTCACCTGAGTGCAACTCAGTCAGCGCCTCCTTGAACGCTCTCCTTGGGTCGTTAGCTGCGTAAACCTTCCTGTAATAGAAGTCATTCACGAACTCCTGCTTGAACAGCTCCCACTCCTCATTCCACTCGGTCGGCATCCACTTGTCGGTATGCCTGAACCGATTCTCAACCTTGGACTTTAGAGGCAACCTTTGTTGCTTCAACCGAACTTCCGCCTTTGATTGGATTTTATTAATGCGGCGTCAGTTGCGGGAGGCAACATTGCGGTCCAGGTTCTGAGAAACCTTCTTCAGCTCATCCTCGAACTGGTTCACCCTCCTCGCCTGGTTGGCGGCAAACTTTCTGATCCAGCTCGAGTTCATGTAGTCCTTCTCCTCTACATCCATAGCCTTAGCCACTGCAATGCACTCTTCGGTTGTTATCCCGTCGAGTTCAGAATCCAGCTCGGCTGCGATCTCGGCTATGGAGCTGTAGGAAACTCCAATCTTCTTTGCCTGCTCCAAGTCCTTTGACATTTCGGCTCCACCGACTTCGGTTGACTTGGCAGCAGCAGACTTCCTCCTTCTCAGCTGAGATTTGGATGGTTGAGCAGCTGGCACTCCTTCTTCTTGGGTCTCTTCTTCTTCCTGTGCTTCACCCTCCGTCTCCTTTTCTTCCCCCTTTTTGGCATCAGCAACAAGGCTTGCTACTGAACCGTCCAAAGAGTTGAGTTTGGCCTCGGTGGATTGAACACGGTTGAAGAGTTCATCGACCGCACACTCCAGCTCGATCTCTTGTTTTGCCTTCTTCAAGACAGAGAGGTTGTCGTTGACCTCTGTCTGAAAGGCAACGAACTCAGCCCAACGCGACTCGAACCGGGACTCCCATTCAGCATCCTGCGTCTGTTGGGACTTGGCCAGATTTGAGTCAACCAAGGACTTGAAGACATTCACTTCCGACTTCAAGCCCAACAGAGTGGATTTCAGCTCCGACACGTCCTGACTGGTGGAGGAGGAGAGATCATTCAGCTTCATCTTCAGCTCGGCATTCTCCTCCACCAGTTGTTGGTACTTCACTTCTTGAGCTGCCAACTCCCTCAGCTGGTCATCTTGTTGGTGCTGGAGGTTGGCGAGCAGCTCGGTCCTCAACTGGTTGACCCTCTCAGCCACTAGCTCGCAGATTTATTCTGTTGAAGGAGCGAGCTGAGCAGCTAGAAAGGCTTGAGCAGACTGAGCTAGAGGCTCAGCTGTGACCATGGCTTGAAGGTTTGCCAGGTACAGGCTGCTGCATCGACATCTTCAAGGAAGTCAGCTGATTTCACCAACATGCTGTCAAGGAAGTCGACACACTCCTTTCCAGCTGCCTCCCTTGTGTCCTTCCCTTCAGCTAGACTCTGGTCCATCCGTTTAGTGAGCAGCGCGATCCGGTTGTTGTATGCCACCTCCAAGTTGGAATAGTTGAAGTAGGCTCGGATGCGGGATTCATCAGATTTCAGCCTGTCCCAGCTCAGTACCCTGATCGTGTCCTCCTTGACATACCACTGGCTAAAGATCAGGTGGAACTGGTACAGTAGCTCGGTTCCCAGTGTGGCGAAGATGGGCATGTCGCGAGCCGCAGGGAACAGACCCAACAGCTTTTGAAAGCAGTAGGCCACCCTGCCTTCGTGCTCGTCAGCAACAGCCTGCAGGTCCTCCGCTTCGTTGATCGGGGAGGGGGTGAGATTGTATGGTTCGGGTTCTAGATGTTCATCGATGTTGGCCAAAGATTCGGTCACAACATCGGCATCGAGCTGAGAGCTCGAAATTTGGGATTCAGTTGGGGAAGAGGGTGGAATGGTTTCCTCAACATCGGCCGAAGGAGCGGTCACGATGTTGGCATCGAGCTGAGAGCTCGGAATTTCTGGCTCGATTTGGGTAGAGAGAGCAAGAGGCTCTGGGGGCAGTACAGCATTCACTCCAGCTGTGGGGGAGGTGGTAACATCTTCTAGGTCCTCAGATGAGGAGGATGCAACCGACGTCTCCATGCCCTCAGCCTCATCAGCTCCGGGGGCTCGAGGGACAATCTCGAGCGATGCGGCCTCAGCTGAGCGGCTGGATTCGGAGCGTTCCTCAGCAGGTGTGGACTCGACCTGCGCTCCCTCCTCGTCTGGAGCTTGTTCCTCAGCTGGAACCTCAACTGGCTCATCAGCTGACTCATCAGCTGGAAGATCAGTTGGCTCATCAGCTGGCACCTCAGCTGCCTTCTTGATTGCCTTCTTGAACCTTACCCTTAACTTTTTCTGGGCAGGTTCGTCAGTCGACTCCTTCTCAGCGTCAGCTCGGCGACGTGAGGCTTTGGATTTTGTGGGGCGAGCAGCAGCTTGTTCCCCCTCAGCTGCTGACTCAGCTGGCTTTCCCGACTCCCTTTTCTCCTTAGGAGTGTAGACACTCCTCAGCACCTCCTGTGCTTTCTTGGCCGTCGGGAACAGCAACAACTTCTTCAGTGGCGTCTCCTCGCAGTCAGCCCAGACCATGTTGCGGTCCTCTGTTGCGAGGAGGATGAGGACGGAGATTTTGCAGCCGAAATTGAGCGTGCCCTTCACACTCAGCAGCTTCTCTCCAGACTCGGTTGTAGTCTCAGAGATCTTCGACTTTTCCACCATTAACTGGTTCAGAAAATATTGGAACCAGTTGATTTGGTGTTGGTGCTCCAAGGCCACCAGCTGCTTCAGCTTGGGTCGGCTGATGTCGCCAAACGCGCCACTGTATCCGAACACGACCTTCGACACGACATCGAACAGCAGGCGGTGTTCCGGCTTTAGCTTAGTCCTTTGCATGTTGCTCCTCAACCGCTCTGGCTCGATCAGAGCATCCTGAAGAAATTCATCAGCTTGTTCGTCGGTAATATTCTCCAGGAACTCGGTGGCGGTGTGGTTGATTGGTATGATGTACCGGAGGACATCGGACACGTCGATGGAGAAGGAGACACGACGTATCATCCTTGCAGGAACATCTCTTTGTCGGCACGACACCACCGTAGAAACTCCCTCTGAAATGTCAAGGGAGCGAACGAGATTGACGTAGAATTCTCCGACTTGGCGCCTGAGCAAGTGGGAGGGGCAGAGCTTGGCCCATTCCAGAAGTCCGTTCTCACGGAGAGTGTTGGCGAGAGGGGCTAGGACCGGCGACTCTAGATCCTCGTCGGAGAGGATCTGCTCGAAGTGAATCTTCGATACTAACATATCGAATGACTCTTCATACGTGGTAGGCACGAGGGAAGGTCCGGATGATGCCATTCTCTTGCTTTTGGGTGCCATTAAATCACTGCAAAGGTAATATATATATAGGAGAGGAAAGAAATCTATTTGCAGAAACGGGTTAGGCAGAAAAACTGGAAGACGATGAATAGTTATAATTGATAAGCACGAATGAGGAAAGTAGGAGATATCTTCCTGATTTTTTGCCTTATATAGGTCTTTGACTCGGATGAGATCAACGGCTGGGGTTAAATGGCGCGAATCCATCAACGACTGGGATTACGCGACTGTTGACTATCTTTGACTTGACGTTTTGATCCGAGTTCCAACCAGCGCGTGAGAAGATGTACAGTTTCATGTCAGCCCAGTCGCACTATAAAGAAGGCTATAGATGCTCAGCCGTACTTTACATTTAATGCGACATGATGGCTATTTTTAATGTAACTGATTAGCTCAGGAATGTTTGAATTCATTTCAAACATTCTCATTTAAGAACATAACACCTTCAGTCATAAATGATACCTGCCAGCTGATGTCTGAATCAGCTGTGTTCATTAGTCGAGTTCCTCAGTTGCCGCATACCATCAGCTGACTCGAGTTCGTCTGTTCAGCTGACGTCTGATCCATTGTTGCAGCATACCATCAGCTGACTCGAGTTCGTCTGTTCAGCTGACGTTTGACGTCTTCAGTTGGCAATCAGTATCTGAGATTCCCCCTTCAGCTGAGCTTCCCCCTCCATCTGAGCTTCCCCCTTAGATAGATATCCGATTCTTCAGCTCGGATGACTCTTCATCTCGGATGACTCTTCATCTCGGATGACTCTTCTGCTCGGATGAGTTTTTAGCTTAGATCCAAGAGTCCTAGAAGATCACATAGCATCTTGAACCGGGCTTCAGGAAGAGGTTTGGTGAATATGTCAGCTCTTTGAATCTCAGTTGGGATCTTCTCCATGGACACATCCTTCTTATCAATATGATCTCGGATGAAATGATGACGAATATCGATATGCTTAGTCCGAGAGTGGTGAACAGGGTTCAGAGAGATAGCTATAGCACTCGAGCTATCACAATGAATGGGAACCTGTCCAGTTGAGACTTCATAATCTCTCAGCTGTTGTTTTAGCCACAATACTTGCATGCAACAGCTTCCGGCAACCATATACTCTGACTCGGTTGTCGAAGTAGCAACACACGCTTGTTTCTTGGAGAACCATGAAACCAGCTTGCTTCCCATGAACTGACAGTGTCCAGACGTAGACTTCCTATCCAACCGATCTCCTGCTAGGTCGGCATCTGAGTATCCAGTCAGCTGGATATTGTCATCAGTTGGGTACCATAACCCAACATTGACAGTTCCCTTCAGATACTTAATGATGTTCTTTGCTGCCAACATGTGTGCTTCTCTTGGTTGGACTTGAAAACGAGCACACACTCGAACTGCGTATGAAATGTCTGATCGGCTGGCAGTTAGATAGAGCAGCGAACCGATGATCCCTCTATACTGGCTGGCATCAACGAGCTTTCCCTCAGCTCCTGGTTCGATCTTTCAGTTCGTGTTCATAGGGATCTTTGTTGTCTTACTTGTCTGCAATCCGAACTTGGTGATGAGCTCCTTTGTATATTTGGACTGGTTGATGAAAATCCCTTCAGGTGACTGCTTCACTTGTAATCCAAGGAAATAATTCATCTCGCCCATCATTGACATCTCGAACTTCTCCTTCATAAGATCGGAGAATTTCTTGCACAGCTCCTCCGACTTGGAGCCGAAAATGATGTCATCGACATAAATTTGCACAACAAGTATTTCTTCTCCAACTTTGATGGTGAACAGAGTTTTATCAACTGAACCTCGTTTGAACCCCGAGTTCAGAAGAAATCCACAAAGAGTGTCATACCATGCCCGTGGCGCTTGCTTTAGACCATAGATAGCTTTCTTCAGCTTGTACACTCTTCCATCTCCAGTCTCAAAACCAGGAGGTTGTTCAACATATACATCTTCTTTGATATCTCCATTGAGGAATGCACACTTCACATCCATCTGATATACTTTGAACTTGTGATGTGCGGCATAAGCTAGAAAGATCCGGATGCCTTCCAGCCTTGCAACTGGTACAAAGGAATCTTCAAAGTCAATTCCTTCTTGTTGGCAGTATCCTTGAGCTACCAACCTTGCTTTATTCCTCACAATGAATCCAATGGCGTCTCTCTTGTTTTTGAAAATCCACTTCAGTCCAATCACCTTGACACCATTTGGTCTTTCTACCAACTCCCATACACAGTTGCGTAGAAACTCATTCAATTCTTCTTGCATAGCTGTTGTCCAGTGGACACAGTTGAGAGCTTCCCCAACATTCTTCGGTTCTGGAACATCAGCTACAAAGCAAGAAATCATGGCAACATCTCCAGCTTGCTCGAACTCCTCTAGAACTGCCAATTCCTCAGCATATTGGGCATAAGTGTTGGAATCTTCCTCGGTTGATTCTGGATTTACAACTCTGCTCCGTGTGCGCACACCCTCGGTTGGATCTCCAATGATGTCGTTGGTGGAATGAACTTCATACCATCTTCGGTTGCGTCTTCCTTCTTCTTCCAACTGTGGCTATTCAGAAATCTGAGTTGGAGTCTTCAGAGCTGGTGATTGATCAGCTGTTGAGTCTGGATCCTCAACATTAACAATAGTTTGAACTGAGCTCGGTTGGGCATCGGATGCTGATGCAGTTGGAGGGGCATCGGATGCTGATGCAGTTGGAGGGGCATCAGCTGAAGTTCCCCCTTGGGACGAGCTGAGGTCTTCGCATTCATCTTCAGAGGAGTATGGATCCTCATCCTCAGTTGCCCATATTAGAGGTTCAGCTCGGTTCTTTTCCCGAAGTGCTTGCGATCTGGTGAGAACTGGTAGAACAGCTGGATCCGCGTGTTGTTTCTTTACCTGTTCCCTGCACTCAAAGGTAGATTTATCAAAACTAACATGAGGTGTTATTTCCACAACACGAGAGCTGTTGTTGAAAACTCTATATGCCTTGATCTGAGCTGCATATCCAAGAAATATGCCCTTCGAAGCTTTGGCATCAAAAGTTTTCAACTGAGTCTTCCCATTGTTGTGAATATAACACTTAGATCCAAAAACACGAAAATAAGAAATATCTGGCTTTCTGCGTCTCCACAGCTCGTAGGGCGTCTTTCCCAACCGCTTGGTGAGAAGAGATCGATTCTGTGTGTAGCATGCTGTGTTGATCGCTTCAGCCCAAAATCTCTTAGGCAGTGTTGAGCTCGCTAACATGGATGTGGCTGCATCCTTCAGAGTTCTATTTCTTCGCTCAGCTACGCCATTCTGTTGTGGAGTACGCGCGGCTGATGTCTGATGAGTTATGCCATTCTTTTCGCAATACTCAATAATCGTTTCATTTAGAAACTCCGTTCCACGATCTGATCGGATAGATATGATCTTCATCTCTTGTTGGTTCGAGATCCGATCCATCAGCTGGGGCAGCTCATCTCGGGTTTCACTCTTGTGGCGCATGAAGATGGTCCACGTATATCTTGAGTAGTCATCAGTTACAACCAATGTATATTCGTTTCCATTAATGCTTTTTGGTGTAACTGGCCCAAAGAGATCCATATGGATCAGCTGCAACACTCGGTCGGTTGAGGGAGTTGACTTCAACCGGAAGGAGGTTCTAGCGAGCTTTCCCAGCTGGCATGCACTGCAGATGTGTGTTGTTGAAAACACTCGGTTAGGTATGCCTCTTGCATGTTCTTGTCTGGCGAGTCGTTCATCGTCTTGAAGTTCAGATGGTTGAGCCTTTTGTGCCACAACCAGCTCACATCCGAACTACTCTTTGATAACAGGCAAGTGTCAGGGAGGTTGTTGTTCCAGTCAGCGTAGTAAACATTCCCAGTTGGAGATCGATTTCCCAACAATATCACCTGCTTTGATCCGATATCTTTAACTCTGCAACCCTGTGCATCAAACTTGACAGAGAAACCATTATCACAGAATTGGCTGATGGAGAGCAGGTTATGCTTCAATCCATCAACATAAGAGACATTAGAAATTGAAACATGATTGGTTTCAAGGGTACCGTAACCTCTGGTATAACCTTTTGAGTTATCACCAAAAGTAACTGATGGACCTTCTTTCTCCACGAAACTTCCAAGCAAATCCTTCAGATTTGTCATGTGTTTCGAGCATCCACTATCCATCACCCACATTGTTGTAGACGCCTTCTTCTTCCTCAGTTGTTTCTCTTGTACCTGCAAAGAGAAACTCGCTTAGGTCCCCAATTTCAGTTGGGTCCTGGAGGGTTAGAACCAGTTCCCGCTGGAACTGTGCGTCGCTTTTCCCTGTAAACTCGGATGGATTTATCATTCCAAATTACTTTTCCTTCATCATCAACTATAACAACACCTCGGTTATCCTTAGGCTTGTTGTTAGTAGTGATGTTCTGTTTCTTGGGAGGAGTTGGATTTCTCCTATGTTGAGCTTTAGGAGGTGAGGCTTTCCCCCTGTTTTGATGGCGATTCTTATCCTATTGAGTTTGTCTGTGAGGTCGGACGCCCTGTTGGAATCTTTGTGGCTGATTATGATTCCAACTTCCTGAGGGTTGTCTGTAGCTGTTCATGCCCTGTTGATGATTAATATTATGACATGAATATCTCCAGTTGTTTGACCAGTTCCTCATTGGTTGACTATGCTGGAACCTTTGGTCGAACTGATGTTGGAACCGCTGTTGATTCAGATGATTGAATCCTTGCTTGTTCAGAGGTCGGTTCCATTCCTTCTGATGTTGACTTTGAGGTTGATGCAGAGGTCGGTTCTGGTTCTGAGATCGGTTGCGGTTGTGCTTTCGACGCCTCTGATTCCTCTTCTGACTTTTGGAACATTCCCCTTCGGTTGAAACCTCAACCGATGGAATATTCTGTCCTACATCAGCTACTCCTTTTCCCTTCTCAGTTGTAATTTCATTGGTCGTTTGAACTTGTTGAGAGGTGGAAGTTGAATTAGCTTCTGGAGACTTAGCTGTGTCTGGCTCTACAGCTGTAACTTCTACTGGTTTGATGAAAGTTGCTGGTGGAATCCCAGTATCCTTGACAACATCATAACCGAGTCCTGACACGTCATCCATGTGTCTGCTGTAACTTAAAAGGTTTTCAATGATCTTGGATGACTGATACAGCTTGATTAGATTGTCCTTCTCAGTTTGCAATTCCTTGATGAGTACAGCTATCTGCTCGGTTTGTCCATCTGACTTCTTATCAGCTGTTTGATCTGAGCATCTTGATTTTTCAACTGATCTTGCTGTTCTTTGTTTTGCTTTGTCAACTCCTCATCAGCTGGAGCCTTAGCCTCGATCAGTTGACTCTTGAGATTCTCAATCTCCTGAGTTTGGCTTGTGATCAGATCCTCTTTTTCGGTTAAGGAATCTTCAAGCTTGGCGAACTGAGCTTGAAGACTCTTAAACTCAACCGACTGCTGATGCAGTTCCTCACTGAGTTCTTGAAAATCATTCCAGGAGGGTTCCAATTCATCGCTCAGAGATTCCTGCAGGTTAGAAGTATTGGAAGAATTTAAGCGAGCATGATTAGATTGTACCTCAATATCATCTTGGTCGGTTCCAAGTGCCATGAGGCATTGATCCGGACTGATGACTTTGTTGGTAGAGGTCAGTTCGTCCTCATCTTCAGTGTCTGTGAAGATGTCCATATCGTCAGCTGCCTCTTCTGCTACCATGGCCTTGTTCTTTGCAGTTTGCTTGGCCCTCAGTGCTTCTCTTTCCTTCTTTGAGAGGTCTGGGCAGTCAGCTTTGAAGTGTCCTTCCTTGCCGCATTCGAAGCAACCATTCGTGACTGGCTTCGAACTGTCTCGAGTTCGGTTTGATTTATAGAAACGTTTATATTTGCCGAACCGAGTATCCATATCGGCTAACTTCTTTGCCAACGCTGCAATGTTCTGTTGCAGTTCCTCTCTGCTCGGCTCCTTTGCAGTCGTGTCAGTCGATCTGGTTGGCCTTGACGATCTCGACTTTGAGTAGTCAGCTCGGAGGGCAACTGACTTTGATGCTGAGCCGACATCCTCAATTCCATTTGTCTGACTTGAGGGCTGCGACCTCCTTCTGTTAACCTTATACTCATTTCCTTTCAAGATTGAGAACAATCTTTCAGTTCCCATTTCACCAAGGTCAGCTCGGCTCTCGTGGATATTTGTGAAGGTATCCCACTCAGCCGGTAGAGCTTGCAATACTTTGAGGTTTATTTCTCTTAGAGTGTATTTTCCTTTCCGAATGGACTGGATTCTTCTGATGATGTCCATAAACCGGAGCTCTAGCTGATCGATAGTCTCATCAGGTCGTAGACTGAAATTGTCGAAATCTTGACATGCATGCGAGAACTTGTTTTCCTTCGTCTCGTCGCTTCCTTCACTTAGCGTGGCCAGGATGTCCCACATCTCTTTTGCAGTCTCACACTCCTCTATCCAGGGCAGATAATCTTGTCCAACCGTGGACATTATTGTGCTCTGAGCCCAGATATCCAGCTGGCTCACCTTGGCCTCCTCCAGAGTGTAGTCTTCTGGCTGTTTCTTCACATACTCCACTACTGCATCTCCATCGTTGGGATTTGTGGGAGTGCGAAGTATTCTGTCTCGTATGACGATTGGTCCAGAAGTGAGAACTTGTTGCATCCTATGATGCTTTGACAGAAGGATCTTCTTCATTCGAGTTCTCCATGATGTATTATTGACTACAGAGAACATGACTACGATCTTGTCCTTGACGTCCATCTACACAAACAAAAATAGGACAAAAATGCGAGCAAGAATGCACTAGCGTGAAAAGATCTGTTCAGTTGACCACTGAAGAAAATTCTCGAATTCACACCTCGTGAAACAGAGTCAGCAATCTTTTGAACCACTGCTCTGATACCACTTGATGGTCCCAAAACGAGTTACTGGTGTATGGGGGGGGGGGGGGGAATACACCAGTTAGGATTTAAAAACTTAAACCTGAAAAATCACTTCAACTGAGTGAAAGAGGACTCAGTTGGAATCTCACAGCTGAGTAAGCGACCTCAGCTGGAAGAGTGAGGTTGTGCGGAAAGTGGTGGAAAATTATACTCGTTAAAAATAACTCACGCAAAACAGCTCGGTTGGTCAAGAACCAAAACAGCTCGGTTGAAAATGTGCAAAAGAGGTTTGTATGTCAGTTAGAATGATCAGATAAAAAATGCAAATGCAACTGAATAAAAACAAACACGGACACACAGGATTTAACGTGGTTCGGAGATAACCCTCCTACGTCCACGGGGAGATGTGAATCCTCACATCTCAGTTCAAGTTCTTCTGGACAGAACCACTCAGCTTACGCGGGCTGAGCAACCGTTAAGGATAAGTTTGCGGGTACTTATCGACCTTACAGTTTAGTTTCCGGGCACTAAACAGCCTATGTCAAGTTTGCGGGTAATTGACGACCTGACTACTCAATTACAGGAAGAGTAAGGTCCTAGCACACTTTTTAGGGTGTGAGATAGGGTGGGATTTCCAACTACAGCTCGATCACGAATGAGAGCTGGATCTAAGGCTTGAACGAATAAACACTCAAACTAAGATCTAAGACAGATTTTCACTCTATGAACCCTCAGCTACTAATGTTCTATCACTCTTGAACTCTCAGCTGCTGATGTTCTTAGAATAGGAGTTTAGCAGATTTTTCTTTCGCTTGTGATTGAACTTTTCTCTCTTGCTTCAGTCTGTCTCGTATGTCTTATATCTCTCGAATGAGAGAATGCCTCTATTTATAGGCGGAGAGAATCAACTAGCCGTTGGAGGAGCAGTTGATCTCTGATCGGTTGATAGCGATGGCTTGTCTCTCATCTCTGCAGACTTTTCCGATATGGCATCTGTGCTCTTCTGCTTTCCATCTGAGACAACCTTGTGTTGGGCCAGATGGGGTAATGACTGAACGGTCAACCCTCATGTGACTTCCTTTTGAAATTCAAATCTTAACCTTTCTGACAGTCAGCTTCGGTTCGTCGGTTGAAAGTCTTGATCTTCATCTGAGTGGTCTTCAGCTGATGTTCTGAACTGTTGAACTCTCAGCTGACTTTGAACTTCAAGCAGTTGATCTTCTTGTTCGAGTTCTACAACTGAGGTTCTGAAACTGAACACTCAGTTGTCTTCCTTGTATTTACTCAGTTGGGTTTGAACCCTTAGATGACTTTCCTTTTCATCTGATGTTCTCTTCCTTTCAACTGTTTCTCATCTGATGAACGCTCAGTTGGTTTCCTTCACAACTGATGTTCTGAAGACTTCCCCTTGTTTCCATCTGATCATATGAACTCTCAGTTGTCCTTCTTCACAGCTGATGTTCTGTTTGAGTGACGCCTTGTTGCCTTCTTCAGCTGGAGACCTGTAAAGATAAAATCTTAACTTTGCTCAAACAGCGAGCCTAAATTCTAACATTAGGTTCTGGCAACATCTACTCGGTTGGGGTCAGTCGGTTTTGGAATTCATCAAAACTTATACTAATAAATTTCCCAACAGGTATCGTCTAACTTTAAACGTTAAACAAAGTGCTTGTTGGGAGGCACCTTAATATATTTACTTTCTTTCGTTTTCATTTTGTTTATCTTCCGTTTTTAGCTTTTGTTTATCTTGTTGGTTGTGTGCTTGGTGGTAGTTTTGAATGTGTGTTTTCTTTGGTTTGGATGTTTTGATTTCGTTGTTGGTTTTAGTTGTCGTTTGTGGTTTGTTGGTTGAGTTCTTTGTTTCGTTTTTCATTCCTTCGTTTATCTCCTTTGGTTGTGCTCGTTTGTGTGGTATATATATGTTTGTGTGTTCGTATTTTGATAATGGCTTTGTTTTATTTCGTTTTCTTTTTCTTAAAAAAAATGTGAAAAGCTAAATCGGCGACCCGAATCGACACTCGGCGTCTGGACCACCGATTTAGGGTCCGGACCACCAACTAAGCCGCCAGAACTTACTGTATCACGTCTCACGTTTTAACCCGAATCGGTGGCTCAATCGGCGCCTTGAGCCTGGACCGCCTATTCGGCCGGCCAGGGCGCCGATTCGTCCGCTTAGACCGTCGGTCCGCCGCTTCTCTCCCTTTGTTTCTCCTTCTTTTTCTTTTCTTTCTCTTATTTTCTCTCTTCTACTCCTCAAAAGCTACGAAAACTCTCATCTTTTCACTCCAAATTCCTCTCTTAATCTTCCATATCTTCTTAATTCCTTCCACCCATCTCTTTCCCACCACCCAAGCTACATTTCCATCCAAATAAATTCAAGTTTTATCCACCCAATCTCCTCAACCCAAGTTTGAAGTTTTTATTTTTTTGTTCTCCATTTTCTTCGATTTTAAGGTATTTTGTGTGTTAGTTTTTCGTTTTTCTTGCTTTAGTTGCTTATATGGTTAATTTTGCTTATTTTAGTTTTTTGTTAGTGGGTTATTTTTCTAGGGTTTTAAATTCGAAATTTTGGGGGTTTTGTGCTTAATTGTGTAATTAATCACGCTTCATTATGAATTGGTGTTGAATTAAGCATGCTAGTTGATTGCTTAGAGTTATTTCTTGATTGTGTTGATATATTGATACCCTTAAGTGATTTCTACCAATATATTTGGAACTTATGGTTTGAATGAGGCATGATTATATGTTTAGGAGGATTGGTGATGATGAACTTATGCTTTATTGTTTAAGTTTTGGACTTGTAGTTGGATATGAGCTTGCTATGATGAATTTTAGTGATGTGGTTGAGTGGTAGTGTTTTATTAAAGTGTGGTTCAATGTTGGAAAGCTTGTTATAGTATGTTTAATGCTTGGAGCCTGTCTTGATGTTGTGTTGATGTTGGGAGACTAATCTATGTTGTGTAGAGTAGGTACAATGGGAAAGAGCAAGGATAAATGCCCACGCATTGAGGAGCCACCTCCAAAGGAGAAACAAAAGGCATCTACTTCCCGCCAAGGGCAACGCCAAGCCGAGTATCTTAAGCACATACCATCGGATCCGACCGCCCGTCGTCGACAAGAGAATAGTGGTTCGTATACACCTTCGGTGTTTGATGTGGTACTCCCCGAGAAGATCACAAGGAGCTCTTTATAAAGCTTGCAAAAAGGGGGACTTAGTTTGTGCAAATACCCAGATCAACAAACTCTTGAGTATCTCGGGCTTTGGGACAATGTGAAGGAGCTTTTTGACCGAATTGGTTGGGGATCGATCTTGACCGGAATGTGGCCTACATGTCCAAGGGCCACATTGGAGTTGCTTTTCACTTTGCAAATCCCCATCCATCAATCCAAGCTTCCCCAAATGGTATACTTTCAATTGGGGGATCGCACTCACACCATGTCAATGGAGCAAATTAATGCGATCTTCAATTGTCTGAATGCGGGACAATGTCAAAAGTTACGGGAGTTTAAGCCGAGGGAACTATGGAAGGCGATGACTTATTCCTCGAAGACTTATGAATCGGGAAGATCCAAGGACTTCTCCACAACCCCGTCTTCCTAGTGATCCAAAGGATCCTTGCTCACACTATTTTCTAACGGGGGAGAATAGTTCATATCGGAGTGCCGAGCTTCAAGTTATGTGGGCAATGCTTACATATACGCCCCTTAACTTAGGTCAATTCCTCTTTCGCCAATTATATTCCCAAAAGCATCAAAACAAGGGCGTTCTTTGTTGTGGTGGCCTCATCACTCCTATTGTTATGGCGTTGTGTCCTCAATTCTACACATGGACGACGCTTTCGGTTTCTCTTGTCATCGATACGGTGATGTGGAAAAATATGAGGGTGCTTGTCTCGGCATCTCACCCTTACCTATTTAGGCAACACAAGGAGAAGAAGTCGAAGCCGGGAGAAAAAGAGGTGGCGGAGATCTTCCCTTTGCCCGACCCTATGCTTACAAGGGTGACTACATTGCTAAACAAAACGAATTGGAAAATAGATACTCCATTCCATGAGGCGGCCATACTAGCGGCCAGGAACCCTCGGGTTAAAATTGGATGCAAGTGGTAGTGATAGCTGAGAGGAAGAAGAAGGTGATGACAATGCCGATGATGGTGATACGAACAATGAGAAAGAAGGAGAAGAAGGCCAAGAGAGAAGAGAAGAAGGACACACAAGGAGAGGTAGAAGGCAACAAGCCTTTAATAGAGGGCAAGCCTCATTTGGGGGTACCAAGGTTTTGGAGGGTCGTCGGGGCCCTCTAACTTGTATGGAGGACCGTCGGGGTCCGAGGGATTCTATGGTGAGGAGTTTACCAGCATGGGGAAGAGAGTGGAGCGTATTGATAATTACTGCACTCAATGGGATAGCGAGTTTGCGGTGATGCACCACGATATTCAAGCTATCTGCCTCCGCCAACAAGAAATGAACGAGATTCAACAACAACAAATCGGGAACCAACAGTGCTTCCAAGGCGAGATGTACCAATGGTACGATGACTTAATGTAACTTTGCAAATTGGGTTTATTTTGCCAAATTTGAAAATTATAAATAACGACTATTTCACTCTCTTTCAATAACGACATAAATATGTTCTTTACCCCCGTGGAGCTAGACGCCTGAATTTTGATACCCTGTATTAAAAAGAAAAAAAAAGAAACTGGTTAAGTGCTAAGGTTGATTGCATGCATAGTTGAATGTAATTCTCTAATTTTAAAAAGAGGAGATGGTTACCATATCATCAACCACAATCATTATATTCCTTTCTTTCTGTATACACTTTGGACCCGCAGTCGTAAAATTCTCACAACGACAGTTTTATTCTTAGTTTTACCATTTATTGCACTAAGAGGGATGAGTGTGTTGGCCGTCGACATTTTCTCTGATAAGAATAAGCACACAGAAAGATGTAAAATGAAGTAAGTATGAACATGATCAAGAGCATCAAATCAAGTAAGTCTGATCAACATCAAGCAAGTCTATACATATTACTGTCATTTTTAATATTATGGTTGTATAAGAATAATAAGGTTAGATATCATACACGTCGGTTTTTGTGGGTTGCTTCCCTAATTCATATCAACAAAAACTTTGTCATATTCACCATTATATCCACCACCAAACCACCTATATCCTCAAATCAATCAATTTATTTGCACACCACCAATAAAAAGCAATTCTTCACTAAAATAACTTTTTTCGCACAGGATCAAGAGCAACAAGAACATAGTAGTAATCTGTTAGATGATCCCAAATCAGATTGTACGAATTCAAAAGCTCACTTAAAACATTAACAAAATATGAATATCACTTTAATCCCCAAAAAATTGGGGAAGAACGGCAAAAAATGCCAAAATCTAATATGGCAGAAATAAAATAAGGGTCCCCAAGAAACTTACGAAGTAGCACACAACAATCGAATGCTGAAAAGAAGAATGTCGAACCTTGTGAAATTGTAAAAGAAGAAGATGGAAGCAATGGAAGCAACCCTACCTTATTACTTATAGTCGAATGATCTGCAACTCTGAAGATACATGATTTCATATTTCTAATTATGAGTTGAATCAGAGATTAGAAATTCTGACGGTGATTGCTTGATTTCAGTCAATCCGAATGCAAAATATGTGGTATAATTCAAAGTGAAGAGGGATTTAAGGTCAAAGTGAAGAGGAATTTAAGGGATAATCTCTCTGCCCCACGAAAAAAAATTGAAGTAGGATTGAAGAGCGATTGAAGAGCGTTACAATTCAGATTTTGTGGAAGGGATTAATGTATATGTGGGCGTTACTTATCAGATTGAAGGGGAGAAAAGTCTCTGTACACTATTCCTTAGAATTCCTAATCTGTACGTTGTTCCTTAGAATTTAGATAATAAGCAAATGAAAAATATAAGAATTCCACGTCACCATACCAATGGATGTGGGGTTAGGGATCTTTACTCCTATTATAAAGAAGATGTTCAACACAAATGGTAGATATTCTATTGGTTTAGGTAATTGATAAATAGATAATTTAGTGTTCAAATGTTTGAAATGGTAAAATTAGTAATAAAAATAAATAAATAAATTTTACCAGAATAAAAGCACAACCAAGTATGAATAAAACTATACTACCTCCGGTCCTCAAATCTCTTCCTAGGAGAAAGTGGCACAGGTATTAAGAAAAATATTGTTGAGTTAGTTGTGAGTAGAGAAAAAGTGATTGAATTTGTTGTAAGTTGATAAAGGGCCTTACATTGAGAGTAGTGATATATTAATTAATTGAGATAGTGGTGGACCATATGTGGTATTTTAGGTAAATAAGTTGATAAAGTAAATGTAAGAGATAATAATTTGTTTAAAAATAGTGTCCGAAAGTAGTTAGGAAGAAACTTGGGGACCGTCACAAAAATAAAAGATAGGAAGATACTTGGGAACCAGAGGTAGTAAATATTTTCAAATAAGATTATGGGACATGCATATAAGTATATTGTGTTATGCAATACTCCCTCTGTCCCACTAATTATGTCTATGTAGTGTTGGATACGAAGA
This sequence comes from Schizonepeta tenuifolia, assembly GCA_029490685.1. Classification (NCBI taxonomy): domain Eukaryota; kingdom Viridiplantae; phylum Streptophyta; class Magnoliopsida; order Lamiales; family Lamiaceae; genus Schizonepeta; species Schizonepeta tenuifolia. The sequence continues at coordinate 37,783,470 of CM055957.1, read as the reverse complement.
GTAAGAACAAAAGGTAAAATTATAGAAAGTTGGTAAGTCCTATCATTTTTAAAAGGTTTTGAATGGTTAATTCTTTTTCTATTTGGACATAGGCAAAATAAGTAAGATGTTTATTTAAGGAAATGTAGACATAATTAGTGGGAGAGATGGAGTAAATATTTTAACCATTAGTGGGGATGATAGTCAATACAACATCAAGCAGAGAGCAGGAATACAACAATGTTTCTTTCGGGGATCTGATACACGAACTTAAGCCGACAAATCAAGAAACTAATCTGCAGAAGGAAAATTTATGTTAATAACTAACTAGTTAGAAGCAACAAACTGAGAGAACTATTGGTTTTGACAAGAATAAGTTCAGAATCAACATATCATACTAGCAACACTTGTGTTTTATTTTGATGGTAAATTACTTCTCTCGAATCGATCAAACCTTTCTTCAAGTATATCCATACGTTTCCTAAGCAAACGATTCTCTTCATCTTTTGTATGAAGTTTTTCCTCGAGTTCCTTGGTATAAGAAGATCTGGAGTCGTGAAAGGTTTTACGCTTCACACCACCTCCATAGCCATATACAATACCATGACGTTGTGGCCCGAAACATTTTTCAGCAAACTCAAGGTTAGAAATGGATGGATTGGATTGAACTACTTTCACAATTTCATCTTATTAAAGATAATAAATTTAAAGTCAGTGAGATGAAGAAGTCGTCCCCTGTTCTTGCTGATTCATTCATCACCTAAATTAAAGTGGTATTCTCACTCAAATCTGAATGCTGTTGTTTTTTGGATCAACAATTATTATCTTTAAATATTTATTAATATTATTTAAAATACAGATCCATCCCTTCAAAAGGAAAAAAAGGTTAGAGAAGGGGGCCAAGAATAAGAAAGTTGCATCATTGAGAAGTGGTGAAAAGTTAGATGTTATATTCTTCAACAATCGTCCAGTCAACAAAAATCATGAGGCTTGGTCAAGACACCTTGGGAAAATTGTGCGTGACTCCAACATTTGTCCTATAAGAGCGCAATCATGGAAGGATATTAGAAATGTAGAAAAACAGCATATGTGGGAGGCAGTTAAGGTATGTTCTTAATTTTATTAAAACCTGAATGCATACTAGAAAATAAGGCCTATTCTATTATATATTTTGAGAGAATTGCAAATGTTGCATCACATCCATCTAATAATGTTTTTATGGCACATAGTGCATGTATAAGTAAATATTCATCGTTTTCATGTCTTATGCTTTAAAATTGTGATAGGTCTAAAGCTACCTTCAATTCTATATTTCAGAATCTCATAAATTTGAAATGTGATGAGATATACTTCTACTATTTTGTGAAATTGTGTTGGAAATATTTCTGTGGATCTCGATGATTCTGTGATTGTAAAGTACAAATACGTTTCATTCTAGTTGAAGACTTGAACTCATTTTGGAAACTAATGCAGGAATGTTTCACAAATCCAAATATTGAGTTATATCGTGAGCACACCTTGGAGCATATGAGTTTTTTGTTGGGAGCTTGGAGATCAAAGTTATATGCAGATCACGTAAAACCTTACAAAAATAAGATTAATGCTTTGAAAAAGGTTCCATGTGGGATGAATGAAAAAGATTGGGAGTGTCTTGTTACTAAGAAGTTTTTAACTAAAGAGTTTCAGGTATAATCTATTTTAAACATGTGTTGACTATGCCAATTTTTATTGTTAACTAATCGTAAGTTTCCCCATATGTAGGATATCAGTGAGCAAAATTCTAAGAATTGATCTAAATCTGATATGTTTATGCCTCATCTTACTGGGAGCAAGCCACATAAGGAAATCATTTATGAAAAGGTCGTAAAGTTCCATAAGTATTTTTCTTTTAAATCATAACTTCACATATAATTTTGGTTTGTTCTTTTCTTAAACAAAATATAGGGAGGTAAAGATTCTGAAATGCTTGATTTGGGAGTAATTTTCTTCAAGACTCGGAGCAAAAGTGAAAAATTTAAGGGGACAAAGGAAAAGGACAAATATGTAAGTATCATTGATTTAATTTCTTGTATCTTTATCATGGTTTCTTTTTGTCTTTTTTTGCTTTCCAAAATATATAGTCTACAATGTGGTTTTCCTCATTGATAGTGAATATGAATTTTCCCCGTATGCTATATAAATAGTTCATAAGAATTATTAGATTATCTAAGATGTAATGTAACTATTAACTAGAAATAGTGGCATGTCCTACATCAACATTAGGTTGCTAATTATTGGTGAGCAAGGGTGGTTATATTCTTGATTCACATAATCATCATTACTAAAAACAATAGTGTAATTCAAAATTACTCATAAGTTTTAATATAATTACTTACTCTCAACAGGTGCATCAGAAACAACAAACACTGGTTCACCATATTTGTCATCTTCATTTATGGGAGAATATTTTGCCACCTTTTAATGACTAACTGCTTTTGAGGGCAAGTGAAATTCCTGCAGAAATAAAGGTAAAGTCAACATCGAATAAACTACATAAAAATATACAAAATTTAACAAGGCTTCTACTACATAAGCACATGCTGTAGAGTTACTTGCCTTACTCTTAGATTGACCAATATCCTCAAGATCTTTTTCTGCATCGAAGCTTTTAGAAATGGTAATGAACAAGTCCACCATACTTTCTTCTTCAATCCCTCCAATAACTTCCCCACTTACCCTAACCTTTTTGTTTGCTTTGAGATCACCCAATATTTTGACATTCGTCACTTTAAGAATTGACGGGACATACGAAGCTATAAAATACAAAAGATAACCAAATAAATATCATTGAAACCAATAAGAACTAATACACAATGAAAGACAGAAGACAATAAATATACCAAGCATTGGATTGTCTTGTGGCATTTTGAAGCTTAATGGTTCAGCAGTAGGATCCTCATATACATGAACATTGATGCAAGGAAAGTTCTCATATCTTATCAACATAGCCATAACATCTTTATCATTCCTTAAGGGTCTAGCATCTCCATCAGTGACTTCGAAACCAACAGAATATATATCAATGAATTTTTTACATATGTTCAAGATATCCAAGAATGAACTATCTTCATTGAAGCCATTTTCATGGAATTCACAATCTCCATAGTGGACAATTAGGCGGTGTGATATAATGTCTCCTTTCAAGAAAAGAAAAGAAAAAAGTTAGAAATATTTAAAATCAGAAAAATCATGAACCATAATATAAACATATAATTTCTAAGTAACCTCCAAAAACATACTCTTATACTACTGATGAGACCAAATTTTGTATGATTTTTTAGTCTTATTTTAGGTCTAGATCGAGTCGTTTTGTGTGTTTTTGTTTGTCTTTAGTGTCTGGGAGGACACATTGTGAAGGCAAGGACGTACAGGGCAAACCATGACAAATCTGGGCAGAAATGGGCAAGATATGACTAAATTCCGCAACAGACATTTTGGGCGCAGATACGAAGCACTTTGGGCAAGGAAATGAAGCTCGCAGCTTGGCTAAGGAAGCAGACATTCAGAACTAAAGCTGCTCGCTTCACAACCTGACCAAATCAAGTACCATGCAGGATCAAGTCATTTGGGCAAGAGGAGATATAAAAAGGCCAAGGCGTAAGGCAGAGCACAGAAGAGAGGCAGGAGTACACATCTTGGGCATGGAGATCTGCGACAGTTCAACATATCAAGAAAGAGTGTGGCGCAAGAAAGAGATTAATCTACAAGGGAAGAGTGCGGACCAAGTAAGAGATCAATCTTATCCAAGTAGCCAACAAGGAAGGAATTAATTCCATCTTTATCCATGAAGATTCGTCCATATCAAAATCTGCTAAATAAGGAAAGTCTCTTGGTCAACAGAAGCTGACAGCTGGCACACAACTCGCCCAAACCTAGTTGCAACCGACTTACTTAATGGGCTGAGTCTCCAAGACCTACGAATTTCACCTCTATAAATACTCCAAGATAGCAAGCTATATGTATCCCTTTTACTTTGAATCTTTTTAGTTCTTTATCTTCTTTAGTCTAGGGTTTTCTTTCTTTTGTTTAAGAGTTTACCCCTTCGGGGGGCAAACTAACTTTTGTACTTTGTTGCCGGCGATGTTGGTGTTGTCCGAATTTATTTTAATTATAGTTCTTTTTTTATTTCATTCTTTCTTTTCTTGTTATTTACTTTATGTCTAGGTAGTTATACAAATTTGCGTTTGGGCAAGACGACGCTGCAGAAGCATTAAATCGTGATGTTGATTTGGGTAAGGGGAAAGCTATATATATATATGTGTGTTCCCGAGGCATTAGGCAATGATTTCAAAGTAGTCTATTTGTGCCAAGAGTTCATGTGGCCAGTGGGCAATTGGAGGGCGGCACCCTTAAAAGGGAGGTAGCTTAGACCAACAGGGACCGAGAGAGGTTTGCCTCACGCTCCTTGAGGGCGGAAAATCTCAGGTTGAACTTGAGCGGAGCCAAACGAAGTACGCTGGGGCTGGTGAAAAGTCGGAGCGGGATCCTTGTATCTCATAGGGTCGGAACGGGTTCGTCTAGTACCCAAAGCTGCTTGTTTCAATCTATGCCCCTTAAGGAATGCTCGGGGGTGAGTTGGGCAAGTTAGGAAGACTGGGGTGGGAATGCCACGCAGGATTCACAAGTAAGGACGAATTAGGTATCGTGGCTGTAAGCGTGACAACATGACAGTAGGACTATGACGCGGTTTGCCTATAACCATTGACACACATACGTACCATATATCCTTGTATCGATAAAGACGTCTTGCTTGTGCAATCGACTCAACACCCAAATCCAGGTTTGTTTTTTATCTTTTATTTATGTTTTAGTTTAGATTTATTTTTCCTGTTTGGCCAAGATGAGTCCGTGCAAACCCCCTAAACCTTTGGATGACCCGTGACCAAAGAGAAAGCTACACCAACTCCTCGTGGGATCGACCCTATACTTGCTGCTAGCTGATCCTGGTAGTGAGAAATAGGATAATTATAAATATATTTTGTACGTGACTAAACGACGGTCGCGTCAACTACCAACATTGTTAATTTCAATATCTTACCGTTCTTTGAATAATTGATGGGTTGTTCGATTTGTTTCTCCGTCTCATTGCTTGGATGATTGAATGTGCACTCAGGTTCTTGCTCTGTCCTACTTTGTAACTTGTTCTTTCCTAGAATTGCAAAAATATATCAAGTACATCTGGTAACATAAGAAACATCATTGAAGAAACTAAGTGCTATTACCATTAGTCCTTTTTCTCTGTTCATGCAATTTATTTGACAAAGCAGGTGCTGTAATTTTTCTATTTTTGTGGTTCATTCCTTTGTTAAATGGTGCATCCATAGCTCAACCTAACAAAAAACAAATATATAAGAGCAATAATAGCAATGTCAAAACAATAACCATGTATATGTTGTATATCAAATTAGTATATACAAGAAGAAACCACGATATGATAAAAAGAGAGCAAGAATATGTTGCAAGTAAAAAAGAATATGAAGATATGTAATAGTTGCAAGATCAGTTGCCAATCAAATTACAGAGAAGATAAAAACAAAAAACTTATAGCAATGATACAAAAAATCATTCACTACAGATGAGGAAATGCAATTAATTTTGGTGACAAGCCAAGATCAGCCAAACAAGTGAACTATGAAATTCTTGCTTCAACCATCATTCATTTCTTTTCCTATTCCTTTTGGTTGTTGATGCTTCAACTACCATTGGCTCTACATTGGTTCTTGTCTGAATATTTAAGTTATCTACACTCGATGAAGCATCTCCACCAAAATGCAATTTAAATGATTAACTATGTTGATATGCTTCATCATCATCAGTTTCTCCCAGATGGCTGTCCTCAACCTCTTCTCGCAGTGGTATTTTATATAAGCTACGAGGTTGCATCTTAATAACGACATGCCAACCCTTAATAGAGTTATCCACAATAAAAAACTTGTGATGCTTGGTTAGCTAAAATGAAGGGTTCATTCGTCCTGAAGATACGTTGGCAATTAACGGATGTGAATCCATATTTATCTATTTTGACTCCTTTCACACCGTCATGCACATCGAACCGTCTACAACGAAACAGTACCACTCTTTTCCCCCCAAGATATTGCAACTCAAGAATCTCTGTCAACACTCCATAATACTCAACATAATTTGCATCATAACCCAAGTCATTAGTTACACATACTCCACAAATTTGTGTTACACATCCTTTGTCATGATCCTCTATTCGAAATCTGAACCCATTAGCAACATAACCATTAAAACAGGTCACATGTTTCAAAGGATCACGAGATAATGATTGTAAAGCATCATAATTTGAGGGTTGGTCTTGCATACTCATTTCAGCAACCTACAAATAATATATGGCAGTGTGTAAATAAAAAACATTTTTTAATAAACATCGACTAGTCTAACATAATGTAAGTAAATATATCCCTACTCACTCGAGTTTTAAACCAACTGATAAAAGAATTACTCTGTTCTTTATTTGATTCATGTGGTTCGTGTTGCTGATTTTGTGAGTATTCTCTATATTACACACTAATTAGTTATTCATCATAATAATAAATATAAATAGATCATTTAGAAAAGGTCACTTACTCAAGAAATGGTTGAACTTCATCATAATTCTTCAAAACATAAACATGAGCTTGCTCCCATTCTTCTTCATTAAGATTACGAGATGTTCCAGCTCCTAATGCTCGTCCAAAATTGAGGAAATATTGACATTTCACCTTCAGCTTTAAGAGAACAACCATCATAGTTTTGGTCAAGTCTATTAAATTTTGTCTTCATATCATTGAAGTATCTTGAGCAAAGAGTCGTGCACTCCTTCACAATGTAGCCTTCTGCAATTGACCCTTCCGAACGAGCCGTGTTACGAATAAATTTCTTTAACTCGTGTAACATCCGCTCAATAGGATACATCCATCTAAATTGTACAGGTCCTCCAATTTTGGCCTCACTAGCCAAATGCACATGTAAGTGCACCATTATGTCAAAAAATGAAGGAAGAAAAACTTATTCTAACTTGCACAATGTTATAAGAATTTGAGATTCGATCTGCTTCAGCTCGTCTACATTCAATGTCTTTGCACATAGACTGGTAAAGAACAATGACAACTCAATTAAAGGTTCACACACTGATTTCGGGAGAAGTCCACGTATGCCAATAGGAAGTAGATGCTGTAGAAGAATATGACAATCATGACTTTTTAACCCTAAAATTTTATGTTCTTTCATGTTTACACATTGAGAGATATTGGATGAAAACCCATCTAGAACTTTCAGTTGCTTTAAAAATAAGCAGAATAAGTGCTTTTGTTCTTTAGACAATGTGCATGCTGCAACAGGTTATTCAAGTTTGTCTCCTATACGAATTGGGTGCAACTCTGGTCTAATTTCCATATCTTCTAAATCGAGACGCGCTTGAAGATTATCCTTGCTTTTTCCCTTTATGTTCATAATCTTCCCAATGATGTTATCACATACATTCTTCTCAATATGCATCACATCCAAATTGTGTCGTAGAAGAAGGGTCTCCAATATGGAAGATCAAAGAAAACACTCTTCTTATTCCAATTATCACCTCTTCTTTTATGTCATATTTTCATCTTCTTGCAACTATCTTTGGTCAAGATGATTCCTTCAAGGTCATGCACTTGAGAAAGCACATCGCTGCCAGAAAGTGGCTTTAGTGGTGATCTAAAGTCTGTAGTTCTGTCAAATGAACTTATATCTTTTCTCCATTTGTGTTTAGCAGAAAGATAACATCGATGGCCCATATAGCATTGCTTGTTGCCATTTGATAACCTTTTGGAATAAGTATGTTTATTACAACAAAGACATGCTAGCTTACCCTTGGTGCTCCAACCAGATAGATTGCCATATGCAGGAAAATCATTAATGGTCCACAGCAACGATGCATGCAATCTAAAGTTCTTATGAGTCGAAGCATCAAATGTATCAAAACCTACTTCCCATAATTCTCTTAACTCTTCTATAAGAGGCCTAAGGTAGACATCAATAGCATCACCCGGACCCTCAGGACCTGGTATGAGCATTGAAAGAATGAAATTTGATTCTTTCATTCATATCCAAGGAGGCATATCGTATGGAATTAGTATCACTGGCCATATGCTTTATGATTTCTGGGAGTGACTAAATGGTTGGAAACCATCACTAGCAAGGCATAGTCTTGCGTTGCGAGGCTCTGAAGCGAAATCTTTGTAAGTTTCATCAAAGGATTTCCATGCTAATGAATCTGCCGGATGTCTCAACACTCCATCATCCACCCTTGACTCATGATGCCATCTCATATTTGAAGCAGTCTTTCTAGACATGAATAACCGCTGAAGTTTAAGCTTTAAAGGAAAGTAACACATTGTCTTTGTTGGTACTTTCTTTCCATTCTTTTGAATCTTAGTTTCCCCACTACGACAATCTTCTTTCCATCTTGAAACACCATAATGGCTGCAGGCATCATACTCTTTTGCATCTTTCCAGTACAACATACAATTATTAACACAAACATCTATTTTTTCATAATTGAGCCCTAAGTCTGTAATTATCTTTTTTGAATCATAATACGTCTCAGGCAAAGTTGAACCAGCTGGGAGTATTTCTTTCAACATCTTTAGCAACAAGTCAAATGATTCATTACTCCATCGACCAATTACTCTTGATATGCAACAACTTCACAAGGGCTGACAATTTAGATGTCTCATATCCAGGGTAAGTTGGTTGTTGAATATCTTTCAGTAACCGATAAAATGCATCTGCATCCTCATTTGGTTTATCCCTATGCTCACTTCGACTTGAAGAACCAGTTTCTGTTCCACTCTCATCACAACCATAATAATCAGAATAAAAATCTTGTAATACTTCATGAATCTCTTCTTCAAATACATTTTCATCTACTTCTTCATCATCAGATTGAGTTTCACCACGTCTTTCACCATGATGATACCAAAATGTATAATTTGGCATTATTCCATAAACGTTTAGATGCATTCCAACCACTTCTCTAGATCTTTTATCAGTATTATTACATTTCACACATGGACACCGTATTTTACACTCTTAACCCGTCTTAGATAAAGCATAGTTCAAAAATTCAACGACACCAACTTTATATTGTTCATTCAATCGATCATTCACAAAATTCATCCATTTCTTGCTAGGTGCCATCTAAAATATTAAAAAGATATAAGACGATCAATTAGAATTTCTTGCTATGTGCCTATTTCTATGCAACATAATAGAGTGAAAAATAAAGGTTCCTACTTATTCATTCCTTCCAACATGTAGAACCAAATCAAGTTGCCAATTCAATTGCCAATTAATTAATATGCAAAAACTGTTAATAAAAAGATTACACACACACACAATAGATACAAAAATTAATTAATAACAACAAAATTAACAGAGAGAACACACAACGACATCAAAAACTACTTCTCAACGAATTTAAAGAATAAGCTCATCAACAACACAACTAATAATTACGATAATAACCTCCATCTACTAAATAATGGCCAATTCTTAATTTCATCATGTCAATTCAGTAAATTACAAATACAAAACTAAAAATTACCTTGTTAGACAACTCAACGAAGAAAAGCCCAAGCTCCTCACTGATCTCTGAGTAGGTTTCAAACGTAATCGAACCTCGAGCCAAATTCTCGAGCAAATGTACCGAAGGCAGAGTGTAGTAATGTGGTCGCAAGCAAATCGAAAAGATACGTCGAAGGAAAACGTAACCAAGCCTGCAATCTCTACCAGCACAACGATTAAGAATCGATTCTGCAATTCCTTTGCGAGCAATCCAAATATAAGCTACAACTCAAAATTCTCGAAATGAAATAGGTGAATTGAAGAAGAAGCTAACCTCTTTGTTGGATTGAACTTCAATTGACTGAGTATTTCTAAATTTGGGGGAAGAAAAACATCACAATTCTAAGAATTCGAAAAAAAAATTGGATATACAACATGTTCTTAGCGAGAGAGAAAGAGAGTTAGAGAGAGACTGAGTACTAGCGGTAAGTGTGAGTTTTGGGAGAATTCTATTATGAATATTTAATTGTCTTTAGATCTATTTATTATAAATATATTGATTAATTATAGTATTTAATTATTCTCACTAAAGTTATTGTTTATCTACTTTTAGTGATGGTAAATTTTTGCATTAGAAACAATTCGAACATTTAATTAGAGTACATCTTACCACTTGAGTTCCACTTCGTTGTCAAGATTTACTCTCTCTCTCTAAATGAGATAAATCACGGACTTCAAGTTAATTAACCAATGAAAATCAAGATAGTGAAGATTAGATATGTTTGGGCGATTGTTACAATCAATGGTAATCCTTATACAAATACAACTCTATCTACTGTATATACATCATATCAAAAAGTAACGCCTATAGACTTTAGATGACATCGGCAACCACAAAATTTTCCAACTACTAAAAAAGAAAAGAATAAATAAAATTCTGATGCCCACGAGAATGAGACGAGAGATGGAGCGAGTTGAATTTGTTTGGTGAACCAACTAACAGAGGTGAAAATCAGATCTCCGCCGTTGATATTAATAGCGAGGGCGTGTCCCCACCGCCAGATCTAAATAGTATCGCGCGAAAAAGAGCAGTTTTATTGGTCGTCACGTGCGCGCAGTGTGAACTGTATGACAGAGTAGAAGACTCCATTGGACCATTTTCCCTCTTTCCCCCTCCCGTCCAAGTCTCGTTTCCTCCACTTCTTTCTCTCTCTAAATCTCTCAATCAATGCTACAAGTCTGCCCCAACATTTGCGCTTCCTATGTTTTAATTAATTCCTTCTTTCGACTTCTTTCTATTTCTTCCATTCCGGATTAGGGTTTATTCCAGATTTTTCTAGGGTTTTATTCCTGCAACGATCATGATTTTTTTCGATTTGGGGAGGAAGATTGTGTAGGAACTTTTTTTTGCACTTGCGTATGATGAGCCGCAAGGGAAAACGCAAGACAACTTGTATTTTTCAAGGTACGAAATGCTGTGACTTTTCTTTTTCCTTTTTGATATTGTTGTGGCGCTGTTAGCTTTTGATTTCTGTGATTAGTTCGTGGTACTAGGTTTTGATACGAACCCATCTGCCAAAAATGCAGGATTTATCAAAGTTGGAGTTTTTATGGATGCTGTTGAAAAGAATAGGTGATAGGAATTTTTCTCGAATTAATTGGTAGTTGGATTAGGTTAGGAAAAACAAAGCCAAACATTAGTTTAATTAGGTTGTCTATGATCTGTGAAGCCCGGGAAAGATCATAATTGTGGATTGTATAATGGAGTGCTTGGGTAAGAAGAGGAAAGGAGTCGAAATCTCGGCTGACTGCGAAAAGGATTTGGATGATCAGACGCGATTAGCAATTCTCTGGTCACATTTGTCGCTGGAAGATTATTCAAGAAGGAAAAAAAAGTGCAAGGAGGTAGTAATTTCTAAAATTGTAGATTTGACGAGAAGTGTTGTTAATGGTGTTGTCACTGCCCCAGCATGTGGATCTGCTCACTTGGAATTTTCAGGTAGAGGTCTGAAGAGAAAAATTGGCTGTATAGATACTGCAACGCGATTGGGTAGAAAGAAAAAGATTGATCAAGAGTATGAGCTGGGTAAAACTTTAGGGAAAGGGAAGTTTGGGTCAGTGGTGTTATGTCGGAGCAAGGCCACTTGGGCAGAGTTTGCATGCAAGACATTGAAGAAAGGAGAGGAGATTGTGCACCGGGAGGTGGAGATAATGCAACATCTGTCTGGGCATCCAGGTGTCGTGACTCTGAAGGCAGTATATGAAGATGCTGAATCTTTTCATCTAGTGATGGAACTTTGTTCTGAGGGACGGTTGCTTGATCAGATGGCTAGAGAAGGCCTATACTCCGAGCAAAAGGCTGCTAATATAATTAAGGAATTGATGTTAGCTGTTCGGTACTGTCACGAGATGGGTGTAGTTCACCGGGACATAAAGCCTGAGAATATCCTGCTCACCACCAGTGGACAGATGAAGCTTGCGGACTTTGGATTAGCTGTGAGGATTTTAGATGGTAATACAACAGAGCCTGCTTGATATATGCTCCCTTTATAGGGTTGTTGAAACTGCTTATAATTTACGGGATGCTGCTTTCATTTTCGGAATGTGCATATTTGTGTGTTTGATTACATATTTTTTTTTTCTAAAAAAACTGATATTCATCTTTTGCTAATATTTTCTTTTTCTGCAACCCCTTGGTTGTCGTCTTAGACTTAGTCAGCAGATATGAAGTTGATTCATTTTTATTGTTCTTTTGGCACTCTCCTAGGGCATTCAGATTGTTGAACTTTATTTGTTTTGTTTGCTCTTTCTTTTATGGGTGTTATTGACATGATTACACGACTCATCACTGATTCTGAAGTTTATCCATCTTTGATAATGGCCAAAGATACTCAAGTTCTGGTCAGCCCATTATTTATATACCTAGAAGTGGACAATTGAAGGAAAATGTAGACATTAATTTAGATACTTAAGTTATTGTGAGTGTGAGTTTTTCTGGAGCTGGAAGGGAAGGGGGCTAAAATACAGAGTGTTTAAGTAACTTAGCAATTACATATTTAACATATGGTGAACTGCTCACGGCATAATTTAGTGTAATCTTAAACCAACTTCAAGTCTTAAAAGTCAACTGAAAAGTACCTGTATTTTGAAAGATGTGATACTCATCAGGAGAAATGTCATAAAATGCTTGTTATGAGAAATGATTCATGTTGGAGATGGACACGTTTGTACTTTTATAATCAGACTGAATGCACAGATACTTACACCCTAATTTGTTTATGCTTCAGGTCAGAGGCTGACTGGTATTGTTGGAAGTCCTGCTTATGTTGCTCCTGAGGTTTTGATTGGTAATTACTCAGAGAAAGTCGATATTTGGAGTGCTGGTGTCCTTCTCCATGCACTTCTGGTTGGTGTGCTTCCATTTCAGGGTGATTCTTTGGACACCGTGTTTGAGGCTATTAAGAAAGACAAATTAGATTTTGCGGGTGGTGCATGGGAATCTGTATCACAGCCTGCTCGTGATCTGCTATCAAAGATGTTGACTAGGAATATATCAACAAGGCTTACCGCTGATGCAGTTTTAAGTAAGTTTTCGCTATTTTTCAATTTACTAAGAGATGATTTAATATCCTTGTTGAGGATTTTCTTAAATTTATAGTTTTATTTTCCAAGAGAATCATATGGGGGTGTTGTGCATCTCATGTACCTAAATTTTTTCTGAATATGCATGCTGTCTGCATGATACTTCAAATGCCAGTTACATGAACTTTTTTGTTGTGTGCTAAAAGTATGAGATTAAGCCTCTTGAGTCAATCTGCTTGGACTTAATCAAGGCAGTATGCGCCTGTATAGTTCATCACTCTTTGTTTTCAAATTTCCGAACTCAACTCCAAATCTGTACTCCTTTCCTTTCCATTCTAATTATATGACGATTTGAGGTTCTGCAAAAATATTAATAAAATAAATTTGTACCCAAATTAACTGTAATTATGATTATTTATTTGCATCTATTCTTTTGAACGAGAGAAAATAGAGGAATTTTAATATACATAAATGATTAGTTAATGAGGGTAACATTGAAGACAATTGCCTCCCAGTGCGGGCAAAGTCCATCACCTTCTTGTCTTTGCCTTGCACTTTCCCTTTTGCCTTTTGTTTTTCTAAGGGAGAATAAAGCAGTCAATTTATTTATGATGGCACTTCAAGAATTTTAGTACACGAAACAGAATTAGGAGACATTGGTATGTTTGAAAGAAGTTGTTCAATAATTTATTTCGCTATATCAATTTTTTTATTTGGGACTATGACTCCTATTGAGCACTGTGTACAAGGATTCTGTTCCTATATCCATTGCTTGTATTTTGGTGAAAGACATCATGCAGTCCAGTACTGCATTTTGTTTAACATTTGTAGAATATTGGTGATCTACTATTTTTCTCAAACTGCTCCGACATTATGTGTAGTGTTTGCTGGTGAAAGTCAGAGGAAGTAGAGCTTAGTATCTCTTTCTGGAATCAAAATCTATGAAATGTAGGTAGATATGATTGTATCTTTCTTTAGTAACTTGCTCTTTTTTTTTATAGGATTCATGCATCTTATGTAACTACTTTCTTTAGAATTACACGTGTTGCTTATATCTAGGACATAAAAAATACTCTCTTCGTTCGTGAAAAAGAGTCCAATTGTGTGCTGGGCACGGGGATTAAGAAAGGTGGTAAAGTTGATGTGAGTGAAATAATTGTCCCACTTGTTGAGAGTGGTAAAAGTGAATTGGAATTAAAATTATTGTGAGTGGAATAAGAGTCCCACTTGTTTTGAGTGGAAAAAGTAAAATGGGAGTGGAAGTTGTTGTAAATGGAATAAGGTCCGTGTGAATGAAAAAAGTGGAGTAGGGACTCTTTTTCACAAACAAAAAAATGGGGTTAGTAGGACTCTTTTTCACGAACGGAGGGAGTAAGTGATTTACTTGAAACAAATGTAAGAGCTGCAGCTGAATGGAACTCTAGTTTAGTCTTGGAATGTTAATATCAACCTTTCAAATTATTCTCGCCAACTCTAACCATGGCTGACGGAGTTATGTTGTCCAGGACATCCATGGATTTCTTTCTATACCGAACCGTTGTTAAAGGCACCAACTGTTGAACCAAAGAAAAACATAGTAAGATTGAAATCAAGGCAGCTAACCAGTATTCAAGGGCCAGAGTCGGAGAGGAAAAGGTCAGTATACGACGACAGTCTCAGTGATGACTCTACCCCAACTTTAGATTTGTGTGAGGGAGAAGATGGTGGTTTGGTGGATATGCTAGCTGTGGCTATTTCACGTGTTCGTATATCTGAGCCAAAACGAAGCAGAATTTGCAGCCCCTCAAGGCCCATCCAACCGGAGTGTTCCTCTAACTTGAAAACTAGTAACCTCTGTACAGCATTCTGATCTGATCTGATCTCCCTTCCAGAGGTATACACTACTGCTGACACGCAAAAGTCTCGGAGTTTTAAATGTTGCTGGGATGGAAGTAACTTATGGCGAGTCTACTCTAACATGATGATGCCTCATGGTTGAAGAATTCATGACCCCCATCCAACACTGGTGAACTAACTTCTCATGTACATATAGCGCTTACCTTTTACACTAGGAATAACAAGGAATGGTTATCTGATTGTGTTAGAATTCTGTATATTCTACCTCCTAATTGTAACGTGATAATATCAACCTGATGATATATATATTGAAGTTGATTTTACAGAAAACTCTGGCCCTTTCAGATGTTCAAAAATTGAATCGAACCGAATCTCTGAAATATTATTATATAAACTTATCTTATTTATTTGGTAAAAGCGAGTGAAGTAGAGTAGAGCTGAAGAAGAGGAAAGATGCATATTTTTAATTGATTGCTTGCAGTAAGCGAAAAGGTACATGCATGTTGATCAAGAGCAGTAGGATTGGGATTGCTCTACTAGTACTGGGTAGAGGAGAGTCTCGTGTTTTTTGATTGGGATGGGATGACATGGCAACGCATAACATGTGATGCAACTTGCATTTTGTACATAAAGGTGACCGGAGATTGAGGAAGTGTTGCATTTCCGGATCCTTAAGTAACATACATTTCCTTCTTTTCAGCTTCTTGAAATCTGTGTCCTTGATTGAAATATTTGGTTGAGGGTAATGTCAACAATCATCTCCACCATCTTCTTCACTCTCAGCCATGAACAGGCGAGCTTCAGAAGCAGAGAACAACAAGCCCTCCCTCTCCGTCTCCCTCTCCACCCGAACCTCTCCCCGCAAATCCAATCATCACTTTGTGCGTCACTTATCATCCTGCTCCCTCTCTTCCTCCAAACTCTCCATCTACCTCCTCGCCATCTTCGTCCTCTTCCTCCTCATCTGGCAAATCCAGTCTCTGCAGACCTCCTCCACTTCTCCGTGGACTCTCAAGCACCACTGGGACAAAATCGTCACCAACTCCTGCCTCTCCACTTCCCACGAAAGTCGAGATCAGGAGCTGACCAGACTACGAGCGGCCGTGACTTTCCTACCTCTCAAGGACCTCCGATACGCCGCCGTGCCCATGAAAGGCCACACGTGGTTCATGAGCTCCCTCTATGACATACACGAAGACGGCGAGGTCCAGTACCAGCAGCACCCGAACCCGGCCACGGGAGGCAGAGTGCTATGCTTCCGCGGTAGCGACAGACACGACGGCGCGTGGAACTCGTACGCCTTGGCCTGGCCGGACGCCCTGCCGGAGAATGCAAGCGTCATGGGAGGCATCACGTTTGTGTCGTACAACCACTACGACTACCACAACATCTGGCACGGTCTGTCGGCGATGATGTCGTTCGTGGCATGGCACGTGAAGAGCCAGTGCGCGGCGCCGGAGAGGTGGATCCTGTACCACTGGGGCGAGCTGAGGACGAGCATGGCGCCGTGGGTCAGCACGCTCTTGGAGGCCACCTTTGGTGGGGCCGTCAGGATTGAAGACTTTGGTGCTAGTGCTTATGATGAAGAGACGCCGGTTTGCTTCGAGCAGGCGGTGGTGATGAGGCACAATGAGGGTGGGATGTCGACGGAGAAGAGGATGGAGGTGTATGATCTCATGCGGTGTAGGGCCAGGATGTATTGTAAAGTTGGAGGTCGTGATGAGGGGCTCAAGGTTGGGGTCACCATGCTCATGAGGGACGGCGCGAGGTCGTTTAAGAACGCCACCGCCGTCGTCGGAATCTTTGACAACGAGTGCCGCCGGGTGGAGGGCTGCCGCCTCATGGTGGCTTATCCTCATAACCTCACCTTCTGTCAACAGGTTGCTCGATCCTTTTGTGTTTCCTCTTGCTGTTTTATTCGACATAAACTACATTTGCATAATTAATTGTCTTGTCTACCTTCTTTTTTTTTTTTTTTTTTTTCAATCTACTTAGAGTTATGTTCGAATCCAAATATATGCTTTCTGATTTTTTTTCTGACCTTCTAACAGAAGATTCTATTAAATTATCGAATTGTCGGATTGGTCTGACCCGTTGTGAAAATCTATAGGGTCTAATAACAATTACCTAGCTCCGACTCAAAATTAAATCAAGCTTTGTGACATATTCGAGCCAAGCCAAACCCATAGGCCGAACGAGGGAAATTGCGTTAGCCCGACCCCTAAATAGAACCAATTTAAGTCTAGAGTGTCTCATTGTTTGGTGTCTCATATTTTTTCAGTTTTCTTTTTAAGTTTCAGTTTCTTGATTTTAGTTTAATTTTACACTTTTATAAGTACTAGAGATTCTTACCCAATTAGTATATCATTATTTTCAGCATTTTCATTTCAATTCTAGAGTATTAGTTAATAATTACATTGATAATTTCGTAATAAACACTACATTTTGAAATTTCAATTTTCATTAATAAATATTAATCATGATTCATTATATTAAACTGTATAAAATTTTGGTTTTGTAATAAATACTATATAAAATGAATTTACTAGTTAATAGTGGAAAGCGAATGAGATACAAAAAATGTTGGGCCTAAATCATCATCGTGTAATATGATCAAATAAAGGGCTAAAGAAATTAAAAATGAAAATGAGTATGCAGGTGAAATTGATGAGTTCAACAGATGTAGTGATATCAGCACACGGGGCTCAACTCTCCAACATGATCCTCATGGACAGGAACAGCAGCGTCATGGAGCTGTTCCCCAAGGGCTGGAAGGAGCTGGCCGGCGTGGGCCAGTACGTGCACCACTGGCTCGCCAGCTGGTCCGGCATGAAACACGAGGGCGCGTGGCGGGACCCGCTCGGTGACCACTGCCCCTACCCTGAGGAGGACCGCCGTTGCATGTCGGTGTTCAAGAACGGTAGGATCGGACACAATGAGTCCTATTTCTCGGAGTGGGCGAGAAATGTCATTAAGGATGTCATGACGAGGAAGACACAACAGGACTCCAAATCGTGGAATCCTGTTGCTGGCCTCTGCGGCTGCCAATGATTCACTTTCAAGCTAATTTTTTTGAAGATTTTATACTAATCCATCAATATGGATATCGTATGGTTTATATACGTTATTTATACTTATATCATGAGTATAGTGATTGATTATACATTTAGTTATAGTTGAAGGTAATATTGTTTTTTCAAAGAGATGTACTTGGTGCGAAAATGTGTTCAGTAGTTCAATATGATTTTGTTACTTTTTTCTTTTCTTTTTTGAGTTACAACGCACGCACATCTTAAACCCTCAACCTTAATGTTAGAAAGGAAGAGCGTCTTATCACTAAGCTGCGGTTCTTATTAATCATTTTGCTATTGTTAACTGAGTACGTGGAAAGTTTGCCACTAAATCAGGGGTCCTTTTTATTGGGCAATCATATGGGCCTTGGGCCTGAGCGAGTGGAGAACTTCGAAAAGTTTTTTCGTTTGATGATTGATTCTACAATTTCTTTTAAATAGTTAAAGTCTTTACTCCTCCAACTAATAGAAATTACTTCACATTGTTTCTGTTTTCAGATTTCCAACGAATGGTCTAATACCTTCCTAGTTATAAGTTACAAGGATTAAGTAGTAGTAATATTTTTTATTTCAGATAAAGAGCCGTAATGAAAAAAAATGGGAATATGCTTGGCATCATTATTTTCAATTTGAGCCACTCTATTGTGCAACGCGTCGCACACTGTGAGACAGGCGCGTGCCGTGTTGTGCACACGTCCGATTTTTTTTTTTTCAATTTTTTTTAATAATAAAGTGTGGTGCATCTTATTATACAGCATGGTGAATCTTATTATACAGTGTGGTGCATCTCATTGTGCATGGTTTGCATACACTATGTGGTGCATCTTAAAATGCATGGTAGTGCATCTAAAAAGATAGTGAAAAAATATTAATAAAATTAAAAATGGTGAATCTCAATACACTTAGTGGTACATATAAACCGACCTTAAAAAAAAAGAAAAGTCAACGGGTTGACTGGGTCCGATCCGGTCTCACCTAAGAATTTGTCTTTCAATTTTACAAATCAAACTACCAATGGGGTCTCTTAGACTCTCCATAGTGGCGATCGTTAGGCCGCGATCACAGCATTTGTGATCTCTATTTTGCGATCGCGGACCATTAACGATCGCAGAGATCGTTGCGGGAAAATCGTATATGCGATCATCTGAATCCCGCGATTGATCGCCTAAAGTTTAATGCGGTCACCACGTGGCGGTCATCCATTGACGATCGCGGCAACCGTTGGCGATTGCAACGGTTGATTTTTTTTTAATTCTCAATTTTTACCTATAAATACACTTAAATTCGTTCATTTTTTCAAACCTCTTGAAGGTACCAGATTCACTCGAATAGACAGAGTTGTGGACAAAGTTGTGCTTAAAGAGCACACAACCTTGAAACAGAATACAGCGGAAAATAACAAACACAATGGAAATAAACTTTTTACGACATTATAAAATAATAATCTCGCGAAGTGCCTCAGGGCAAAAACTTCACTATAAAAACGTGAATTACAAAAACAATCTTCGAGTAAAGAGGGTCACGAAAATGAGTAAAACTTTATCACAAGACTAGAGCTTTTACTGCTATCTTCGAAGGTAAAAACAATAAGCTGAATAAGAATTCTAATTGCTCTGAATATCTAAACTTGGAAGCATATCAATCTACATAAATTCGATCTCTCTTTATAGAGGACTTAAAAACTTGAGCTGCACTCCACCACAAGCTCATGTCCCACGTTCTGTACCATATCTCCACTTCCCACTTTGCTACTTTATAGTAACTGATGAATAACTGCTCCATCTCTCACTCATAGCTCCTTATTTTACTCCAACCGCTAACTACTCCCTTTTATGTGCAGCTTTCCACTTTCTTTAACTTGATCTGCTCTACGTTACCTGCTCCCCCTCCCTTTATTTTCTCTTTTGCCAACAAACAAAAGAAAGATAAAACAATACAATATACAAAAACAATTAATTATTATTGAAGTCAAAATTTGACTTCAACACCTCTCTCACAATTCCCTCCATTCTCTCATCCACTTCACTCTCAATTTCGATCATGGCTACTCCATAATGGAGACAGAGGTGTTGGCTTGAGCTTGGGTCCATGTTGCTGATAACTCTTGAATAAAAAGAGTTACCCCCTCCGACCCTAAAATTATGCATAGTTTTTTTTTGGGGGGGGGGGGAGGGCACGGATTTTAAGAAAATCCTGGAAAGTGGAGAAAAAGTAAATGTAAGTGGAGAAAAAGTAAATGTAAGTGGAGAAAAAGTAGGTGTAAGTGAAGATGGAGTCCCACATTATAAGGCTAATAAGTGAAGAGTTATTTCCTGAAACGGACTATGCATAATTTTGGAGGACAGACGAAAAGGGAAAACTATGCATAATTTTGGAGGTCGAAGGGAGTATTTTCTTTTCTTTCAAGCTTTAATTTGAGAAAGAAGTGTTTGTTGCTCGTTTTTTGTCGTTTATTTCTAAGTTATGTTATCGCTTTCGTGTTGTCATCAAGACTTTATTTTTGTGTCAAAGAGAGTTGAGCATGAAAATACACATTGCTGAAATTTTGCTGGAGCAATAGTGGAATAGTTTGATCGTGATTTTCACTTAAAAGAAAAGAATAGGTCCCGCCTTAAAAAAGAAAAGTGAGATGTGGCAATCGAAGAGGAGAATTGAGATAATTTAAAATGAAGGAGCAACAAGATCTCACGTGTGGGAAAAATGAAGGGTAACTTGGTCAACTCTGTCTTAGTTTGTAATTATATAGCACTTTATTCTAGTGTTTATCTCTTTGTTTATTGAAATAGGTTTATTGTTATTTCTTGTTGTTGCCTCATCGCCAATGGCAAGGAGAATAGCTATGTTTAATTTTGGGAAGGTTAAATGTAGTGGATTGATTTGAGTGACATAAAAACATGATCCTCATTTGATCATGTGAGTGAATGACATAGGAATATATTATTTGCCTTGTGCGACATATGTGGTTGAGCTTGCTTTTGGCAATTTTGAACCTGTTAATGCATAGGAATATGATCAATTAGAGAAGAATTTAATACCATAAGATTTGAAAAAGTTATATGGTTTATATGAAATCACGTTAACTTAGAGAATTTTGCTGAAATATTGTTGCAATATTCTGTTCTGTGTGAAAGATATAGAGAGAGTTAATAATCCAAGCTTGTTTCTTAATATCGTTTTCTCGTTTAAAACTTTTATTATCAGTTTTCTTAGCCTTAGTTCAATATTCGTTGTATCTCGCATTTTAGTTTAAGTTTCTATAAACCACCAACTTGATTTAATGCTTTTATTTTTGTTTTAGTTTTTAAGTAATTGAGATAGCATATTTTCTAGTTTGCATTTCCTGTGGAGACGATCCTGAAATACTTCTATTTATTACTTGTTGAGTATACGTGCACTTGCATACTAACTTGTGTTAATCATATTTTCTCTACACAACAGTTACGCACGAAACTTCGGCCGATCGTGACGTCTTTTGGAACCGCGTCACCGAGCGCTACAATCAGAATAGGCCTGTAGTGCGCAACGCAATTGAGCCACCATTAAGGCCGAATCAATAATACGTGCTCCCTATTTCACGACCTGCACAAGGGAAACATCCAACGAGCTCCAACCTGCACTACAGCCGATCAAATCCTCGCAACGGCCATAACAGAATACCAAAGTGTTGGACACATGGAGGATTGTGAAGGGCAAGCCCAACTTCAGCTAAATTAGTTGTTAGGGCTTTTTCGGCATTTAAATAAATTATAATCAGTTCTAATTCCACTATCAATAAAATTAGTTTTAAATAATTGTTTATTTTATATTCTTTACTTTTAAATTAATTGAAAATATTAAAACTATACTACTTACGATCACAAAATGACGATCACCGTTGTGAATGAAAATGGGAGATTATTGGAACCCACAAAATAGTGGAGTGATCGCCATTGCAGAGTGTCTTATCCACCCATGAATTCCACATGTTCGGACACGCTCACCTGACAACATTTATAGACGGAGATTCATTATTGATATAATATACGAAAATAGCATTTAAACCATTTCTGAACTGTTGGGATCAAGTAGTTTAGGCCTTCCCTCGAAAAAAAAAAATAAATAAATAAATAAATAAAAAATGAGTTTAGGCCTGAGTTAAATAAGCAAAGGGTGAGTTAAAATTCAATCCATAAATTTAAAATTGAGATCATAAACAGTTTTAACCAATTACGATCAATCTATGTTATTTTTATTGTTAATAGAATTGACATGTATTTCAAAATTTCATGCGGATGTAACAGCAACAATAATCTGGTTGATGAGTGTAAGTAAATGAGTTTGTGCCCCTCAAATTTTCTTGTCGTGACAAAGAGGTGTAAAATCTTAATCTAAAAATTTCTTGATTGGACGAATTTTAAATTTGCGTACACTCCAAAATTCGCCTGCCGAAAATAGCAAATAGTAGGAAAGGAAGTCACATTTTGGAAATATTGTTAATAATCAATCTTATATGTATAGACAAGCAAGTACTCCAATTATGGGCCATCTCTGTATGTAAATCATTCCAATGTCAAAATAAATAATTGGGCCCTTTCACCCTGATTAATTGTTCCCTCTCATTTTAGGACCACTATTCGTGGAATTTATTTACCAAGAATATATTTTACTTTTATTTAGATCTATTGTTTATTAAAATAAATTATGTCGTGGGAACCCACACTATTAATTATTTTTCTTATATATTAAGATGTGTCTACCTCATCCGGACCCCCGGGTATTTGAATTACGTTTTCAACAATTGTAAATGGCACGATTCTGTTAAAAGGTTATTCAAAGTAAAGGAGAAGGCCTTTTCCAATCCAGTTGTAACTTGGAGGAAGCAAACTACGAGGGATAATGTAGAATTGAAGGGATAGTGCTAGAAAGGAGAAAAAGAAATTGTAAAAGAAAAAGAAAAATGAATAATTTAGTCATCTAGCAAAGGTATCCGAAAAAATTAAGGTGGATTAAACAACATTGTGATTTTGGAATGAGTCTTGGATAGAAAGTGGGCCTATCATAGATAGCCCCTGACTTATCTGATATCTACCATTAAATAGAGATTTTATTGAAAATCAGATATAAATAGATTCGAGACGTGCGAAACAATGCCTTCTTGTTAGTTTATGTTCTACACTATCCACAATGGCGCCCACCAAAGTCGTGGGTGCCCTCGAATTTTGCTCGAGTCCGCTGGCGCCATTAATTTCCTACAATTTACATTGTTTTAAAAAAATAAAAACTACTACAAGGTAAAGAAAAATAACTACGGCGGTTACTACTCAATCTTGTATTTATTCTCGAGAAACATCACCATGAGCATGTGATTTGCAAGAACCTCGGGCATCATTCATCATGTCTCTCGCGAGGAGTTGGTACACATATGGAAGTCCGAGTTTGTCATTGATGGATGCCAATGTCCTATTGGCATTTTCGCTCTACTCAGCCTCGTCAGTTTTCCTTCCCCTTTGCTAATGCCTTCACCTTCTTCGTACCAATTGGGCGTGAGGAGTGCTGACTACTGCCCAATATGAATTCGACGGAGATTGAGTGTCCGATCTTTGCGTGCTTGCAGTTGCCGTTGAGGTGTAGCTCATGTCCCCGGCCGTATTTGACCGCTTGTTTTGTTGGATAATCTTGCTATCGAACACACATTGAAACTTCAGGGTATCCTTCACCACGTTCCAAGCCTCCAAGTGGCCGAAGTCGAACTTGTGGAATTTCTTCCACTTCGTCAATGTCCTTAGCAGGATGTCTTCGCGCCGCAATTCCTCGTAGATATTCTTGTAGGTTTGTTGTAAGTTGATCAATTCCTTCGATACTCACTTCCAATGAGATTGCAATTAGCTGACATTGTGCTCGAAGGTTCCGTCAGGTCAGAATTCGTTGTAGCGCGTCACTAAACGATCCCAATACTTGCCAAATTTTTGGTTGTTGTTGATGACGAGATCTTCACTCACATCTACCCAACAACATGCAAATGCTTCCGTCTCGGCGGCACTATATAGACATGACCCTTTTCGGCCGCCTACGTTGTCAGAGCTACCCTACCGCCTCGGCTGTCGGATCCTCGCCCACTGCCGTCACTTCTGCCTCCGCTTCGAGTACAGGGTCCGCTCTTTTTTTTAAGCGTGAAAGTTGAGACCATGTGTCCCTTTGTCTGCAGAACAACCTGTTGGCAAATTGAGACTGATAGGCGATTCCATATCCGAATTGTGGTGGCGAACCAAATGAGTCGAACAAATTGTGGTTGAAGGTGAGAGTAAGGACGTTTGAAATTGATGGGGTCGATAATTTACGTAGTAATTTGAAGTGCTCGGATCGACACTAGCTTCGGAAGAAGGGAACCAAGAGGAATTACCATTAGGTCCTTTTTTTTAGCAAAATAGAGAGAATGAGAGAATGAAATAAGATGAAAGTGGGGGAGAAATGTGAAGATTAGAGTGAAAAATGAGAATTGAGTGTAGTAAATGGATTAAATAAAAATAAACTTGGAAATGGCTACTTGAATGGGCAACGGCTACCTCAGTGAGGAGTCGCCATGTCAACCACTAGTTAGGGAACAAAAATGGCGAAAGTATGCCAGTTTTGACAGATTTTTATTGTCGCTCGGGCAGCAGCTGGCTTGCCAGCAAGCTCACTGACACTAGCAATGAGCTCCAGCGGCTCGCCGGCACCACTGAAGGTGCTCTTAGGCTATGCGCAGCAGCGCGCTTGAGTGCGCACCCGCTGCCTTTGCGAGCTCAAGCTCGATGCTCGCACGTCGTTGGTAAGCACGGAGCTTGTGATCTCAAGCTCAATTTAGCGGGCTCGAGCTCGGACGCACTTGCTGGCGTACGCGCTCCACGTGGTGACCGCTGGTTGGTCGCTACCGTAGCCGTTGCAATCGCCAATAGTCACCACAATTCAATTTTTTTTAACTCCTCTATTTTAACCCTATATATACACCCTCTCTCCACAAAAATCATACACTCTACACCTACACTCTCAACTTTCATCTCTCAACTCTCATCTTGCAAAAAAAATAAAAAATAAATAAGGAGCCCAATGCCAATTTTAACAACAATTGGCCATTTTCCGAAGAAATCGATCAAAATAGCCCAAACCTTCATCCATCTCCTTGTCAAAACATATATTCCCGATTCTCCAACGAGATTTATTCTCATCTCCTCAAGCTTGCGTGCCTCAATTCTTGACACAAGTAGCCTACGTTCCTCTCTAAGGAAACTTTCTTTGAAGATAAACCTTGTGGAACAAGTAGATATATCTGTAATATAATATAATATTAAGGGGGAGTTAAGATCCAAGCAATTATTTCTCCTATTGCTTATTCGAGGGGGAGTTATGTTCAAGGAGTTGGTGTTTATTCCATCATTTTGAGATGGAGCTTCGTCATAATGTTCGTTCGTGTTGCCGTGATTGAAGTTAAGTATGAAGACATTTATTACTCTGATTTTTATTAAAAGCTTGGATGATAGTTTTGTCTACATAAATGTCAAAGGGGGAGATCGTTAGATATGAGCTTGTGGCTTTAATGGTGTTGGGATATTTATGTAGAAGCAAGATTGATTGAAGTGTCTTGAGTTGTGCGAAAACAGAAATTGATTTCTATGTTTCAGTCTGAGCTAGTTAGATGTGGAACATAATGGAACAAATCTGATATATTCTTTCCATATTTATGCGGATTTTACTGAGATCTTTTCCTTATCCATATACAACGCGGAAAATATATTATATTGCAGATATATCTACTTGTTCCACAAGGTTTATCTTAAATGAAGTGTCCTTATAATGGTGGATAACATATCTAGGATTTCTCAAAACCTAAATATATATCTACACCAAGACATATTGAAGGTGGTCGTTGCAGCTATTATTATTGTTCATAGCTTATACTATTTCGTGAGAGTATATTATTGAGAGTGTTGTTTTCATATTTAAACACTTTTGTAAGCGAGTTAAGTGTCGGGTTGTGACTCAAACTTAGATTGTGAGAGTGCGTCTCGAGCAATCGTTGATTCACGTCAAATCTGAAAGGGTGTGGGTGAAAGGGTATCATAAGGTAGAAGACCTCTATGAGTAAGAGCCTCTGTAACTACAACTTTCGATAGTGAATTAGTTCTCTTTTGGGCGTGGCCTTCCAGACGTAGGTTGATTAACCGAACTGGGTTATCATCTATGTGTCATTTACGTACTTAGTTCAATCATTATGTTTAGTGTTATATTTCGTGCTAAGTTTTGTTGTGACAGAATCAATTTATATGCATAAATTGCTCAATTTAGATTTTTCTGCACTGTTTCAAGGCTTCGGAGCCTCACACCCCGCCGTCGATCATCCTTCACATCCTGTGGCCTACGGCGGCGGAGAAACATCACCATGAGCATGTGATTTGCAAGAACCTCGGGCATCATTCATCATGTCTCTCGTGAGGAGTTGGTACGCATATGGAAGTCCGAGTTTGTCATTGATGGATGCCAATGTCCTATTGGCATTTTCGCTCTACTCAGCCTCGTCAGTTTTCCTTCCCCTTTGATAATGCCTTCACCTTCTTCGTACCAATTGGGCGTGAGGAGTGCAGACTACTACCCAATATGAATTCGACGGAGATTGAGTATCTGATCTTTGCGTGCTTGCAGTTGCCGTTGAGGTGTAGCTCTCGTCCCCGACCGTATTTGTCCGCTTGTTTTGTTGGACAATCTTGTTATCGAACACACATTGAAACTTCAGGGTATCCTTCACCACGTGGCCGAAGTCGAACTTGTGGAATTTCTTCCACTTCGTCAATGTCCTTAGCAGGATGTCTTCGCGCCGCTACGAAATTCCTCGTAGATATTCTTGTAGGTTTGTTGTAAGTTGATCAATTCCTTCGATACTCACTTCCAATGAGATTGCAATTAGCTGACATTGTGCTCAAAGGTTCCGTCAGGTCAGAATTTGTTGTAGCGCGTCACTAAACGATCCCAATACTTACCAAATTTTTGGTTGTTGTTGATGACGAGATCTTCACTCACATCTACCCAACAACAGGCAAATGCTTCCGTCTCAGTGGCACTATATAGACATGACCCTTTTCGGCCGCCTACGTTGTTTGAGCTTCCCTACCGCCTCGGCTGTCGGATCCTCGTCCACTGCCGTCACTTCTGCCTCCGCTTCGAGTACAGGGTCCGCTATTTTTCTTAAGCGTGAAAGTTGAGACCATGTGTCCCTTTGTCTGCAGAACGACCTGTTGGCAAATTGAGACTGATAAGCGATTCCATATCCGAATTGTGGTGGCGAACTAAATGAGTCGAACAAATTGTGGTTGAAGGTGAGAGTAAGGACGTTTGGAATTGATGGGGTCGATAATTTATGTAGTAATTTGAAGTGCTCGGATCGACACTAGCTCCGGAAGAAGGGAACCAAGAGAAATTATCATTGGGTCCTTTTTTTTAGCAAAATAGAAAGAATGAGAGAATGAAATAAGATGAAAGTGGGGGAGAAATGTGAAGATTAGTGTGAAAAATGAGAATTGAGTGTAGTAAATGGATTAAATTAAAAAAAAAACTTGGAAATGGTTGTTTGAATGGACAACGACTACCTTAGTGAGGAGTTGCCATGTCAACCACTAGTTAGGGAACAAAAATGGCTAAAGTTTGCCAGTTTGGACAGATTTTTATTGTCGCTCGGGCGGCAGCTGGCTTGCCATCGAGCTAACTAACACTAGCAATGAGCTCCAGCGGCTCGCCGGCGCCACTGAAGGTGCTCTTTGGCTATGCGCAGCGGCGCGCTTGAGCGCGTACCCGCTGCCTTTGCGAGCTCGAGCTCGATGCTCGCACATCGTTGGTAAGCGCGGAGCTCGTAAGCACGAGCTTGATTCAGCAGGCTCGAGCTCGGACGCACCTGTTGGCGTACGTGCTCCACGTGGTGACCGTTGGTTGGTCGCGGCCGTAGCCGTTGCAATCGCCAATAGTCACCACAATTCAATTTTTTTTTAACTCCTCTATTTTAACCCAATATATACACCCTCTCTCCACATAAATCACACACTCTACACCTACACTCTCAACTTTCATCTCTCAACTCTCATCTTGCAAAAATAATAATAATAATAATAATATGGATCCCAATGCCAATTTTAACAACAATTGGCCATTTTCCAAAGAAATCGATCCAAATTGCCCAAACCTTCATCCATCTCCTTGTCAAAACATATATTCCCGATTCTCCAACGAGATTTATTCTCATCTCCTCAAGCTTTCGTGCCTCAATTCTTGACACAAGGAGCCTACGTTCCTCTCTAATGAAACTTTCTTTGAAGATAAACCTTGTGGAACAAATAGATATATCTGCAATATAATATAATATTAAGGGGGAGTTAAGATCCAAGCAATTGTTTCTCCTATTGCTTGTTCGAGGGGGAGTTATGTTCAAGGACTTGGTGTTTATACCATCATTTTGAGATGGAGCTTCATCATAATGTTCATTCGTGTTGCCGCGATTGAAGTTAAGTATGAAGATATTTATTACTCTGATTTTTATTAAAAGCTTGGATGATAGTTTTGTCTACATAAATGTCAATGGGGGAGATCGTTAGATATGAGCTTGTGGCTCTAATGGTGTTGGCATATTTATGTAGAAGCAAAATTGATTGAAGTGTCTTGAGTTGTGCGAAAATAGAAATTAGTTTCTATGTTTCAGTCTGAGCTAGTTAGATGTGGAACATAATGGAACAAATATGACAGATTCTTTCCATATTTATGCGGATTTTACGGAGATCTTTTCCTTATCCATATTCAACGCGGAAAAGATATTATATTGCAGATATATCTACTTGTTCCACAAGGTTTATCTTAAATGAAGTTTCCTTATAATGGTGGATAACATATCTAGGGTTTCTCAAAACCTAAATATATATCTACACCAAGACATATTGAAGGTGGTTGTTGCACCTATTATTATTGTTCATAGCTTATACTATTTCGTAAGAGTATATTCTTGAGAGTGTTGTTTTCATATTTAAACACTTTTGTAAGGGAGTTAAGTGTCGGGTTGTGACTCAAACTTAGATTGTGAGAGTGCGTCTCGAGCAATCATTGATTCACGTCAAATCTAAAAGGGTGTGGGTGAAAGGGTATCATAAGGTAGAAGACCTCTATGAGTAAGAGCCTCTGTAACTACAACTTTCGATAGTGGATTGGTTCTCTTTTGGGCGTGGCCTTCCAGACGTAGGTTGATTAACCGAACTGGGTTATCATCTATGTGTCATTTACGTACTTAGTTCAATCATTATATTTAGTGTTATATTTCGTGCTAAGTTTTGCTGTGACAGAATTAATTTATATGCATAAATTACTCAATTTAGATTTTTCTGCACTGTTTCAAGGCTTCGGAGCCTCACACCTAGCCGGCGATCATCCTTCACATCCTGCGGCATTCGGCGGTGGCTATCCTTCACATCCTGTGCCGTCTCCCGAGGAATTCAACTCGACGGTCAACTTAGATGAGGATGAAGAAATGGTCGAGCCGCAAGTCACATCGCTAGTGAAGAGAAAGGGGAAAAAAATGGCCTCCGGTCGTGGCAGCCGTGGTGGCAGTTGTGGTTCCCGTGGTGGCCGTGATGGCAGTCGTGGTGGCCGTGGCGGCGGTCACGGCAATGGCGGCGGGGGACATTAGCCAAGACCCCGTCGTCGACAATGGGCAAAAGAAAGATGCATATTGGCGCCTTATTTTGCTCCGATACCGTGAGCTCCGACCCCAAGAAACGCAGAAAAGAAACTCATAAAAGCTCTAGAACCATTTGGAGCGAGTGAAGCACCCATTGACAGATTTCCAACAATTGCACAAGGTGTGCGAGATCCAAAAGAGAAGCAACGAGAGCGACGTCAGTATTTTAACTCGGGCTCTCATCGAGTGCCAAAAGTTCAGAGGCGGGCGCTTCAAGCACTTGGAGACGTGGCGAATAGTAAAAGATACTCCAAAGTTCGCCTCGGTACACTCTGCCAAGTTCCACATCCAAGCGGCACCAAAGAGAACGAAGACGGGTGAAGATGGGAGCTACACCACTTCAGCGCACGATTCGGAGAGTAATTTAAGCATAAGTGTTTTGTGCATAATTGTTCATAATTGAGTGATCTCTGAGGATATTTTTGATATATTTGTGCTTAATTTGTGAGCATTTTTGAATTAGTTTTGCAGGTGATTGAAAAGAATAGAAGAACGGTGAAACAGGGCAACGAGAAGAAATAAGTTGAAGAAAAAAGTCAGCCGCGGCTCAATCATAAGCCACCGCTTGTTCACATTGCTCAATCATAAGCCATCGCTGACAACGGCCGTTCATTCATGAGTGGTCGCTCAAGCTTTTTATTTTTCTTAGTCAAATTCCGCGTAGATTTTCTCCGCTCTCTTACCTTTGAGTCGTCGCTCAGTAGTTGTTTAAATTAGAGAGTTATAATTTTTTTTAGGTTATCATCTTTTGGGTCAAAGACGGCGACTATCTCTGGGTATTATTTTGAGATTCTTCTTTTCCATTTGTGGGTTATCTTTTGCTTTCAGAATACTTTTGTTTTCAGATTTTGTAAGGATCAATCACATTTAAATTTTATTTAGTAGTTGCAATTTAGTTCTCCCCAGTTTCCACTTATCTTGTTGGACTCGATATGATATTTTCATTACTTCTGCTTATTTTGATTTTGCATTATCGATATGATTTATTATTGTCGATCATTTTGATGTTTAGAATTTGTGCTTGTTAATTTATCTACAATTGCTAGTCAAGAATTTCCAGTGCTAGGGTTTATATGCTGATAATCTTATTTATTTGTGCTAGTCTATGTTTATTTTGCTATATTTAATTTCAGTCTAGATAATGAGTGAGAGTGTCAGACCCAACCTATTGTTTAGAGTGTTTAGGATTTATTACTTTTTATGCATAGCATGATTAATCGCCCTGCTTAGCCTTCTTTGAGATACGACTTAGGTTAGTTTATCACATTATAGTGACCTCGTGCGATTACGAGTCAATTCATAGGTGTATTCTCTATCTGCGCAAAACAAAGGAATTGACCTCGTGCGATTACGAGTCAATTTATAGGTTGGGCTGGAGTCAATTCTTATAGCCGCCGTCGGTGTCGTCGCTCATTCCTTTGGGCCGCCGCTTATTCATCTCTTCACTCCAGCCCATCATTCCGTGCCATTGTCATCAATTCTCTCACACCGCCGCCATCTTCTACCTCCAATCCTATACAACAGCTGCTCTCCAACCATATAGCCACCGATCATTGTCTACAGCGACTTCACAATCACCGCCGCACATCGTCTATAGCGGCTTAACAATCGCCGTCGTTCATCCTCTATAGCGGTTTCACTATTGTTGCCGCTCATCCTCTACAATGGCTTAACAATCGTTGTCGCTCATCCTCTACAGCGGCTTCACTATTGCCGCCGCTCATTCTTTACAGTGGCCTCACCATCGCCGTCGCTTATCCTCTACAGCGGCCTCCCAATCGCCGCCGTTCAAGTCATTCGCTGCCGTTATTTCCAGCCGCGGTTCTCTATTAGCCGCCGGTCATTGTCGTCGCCCTTTCCATCATAGCCGTCGCTCATCTTCTACATTATACGCGACCGTTCCTGCTGCACCGGCCGCTCTTTGACTAGTAGCACAGTTCTTCAACATGGTTTGCACTAAACAGGTTGATCCACAAGTACAAGCCCGACTTGAATGTGAGAAAAATGAATGCAAAGAGCGTGCCACCCACTGGGGCGCACCATTTCAGCTATACTCAGATGTGGAAGCTGAAATTTTTCAGCGCTTATCTCGGAAGGAATTTCTCGCACCACGCACTATTGGATAGCTTGAAGTGGAGACTTTTCAATTAACCTCTCAGATGAAGCACTGCCTCACTTTACTGGGATTGGATAAATTTGATGATATGTGCTTTCATGGTTATACTCCACTAGCATATGAATTTCTAGTGAGTTTGGAATTTACTTCTAATTGGAGGTTTATGACATGTCGACTGATGGAGGAGTTTTATGAAGTAAAACCACAGCTGATGAATCAAGTATTTAAATTAAATTTGTCTGGGGTTACGGAACGACCGAAGGAATTTGATTTGAAAAGTGCATGGTTTGAAATATCTGGATTTAAAAATTGGTCTACTGTTGGAGTACCTGCAGGTCTCATAATTGATCCGGCATTGGCTATTTGTCATATGTTTATAGCTTACAGTATTTCAGGAAAAGAGCAGGCTAACAAGGTCAATGCAAACGAGCTCTTTATGTTGTGGTCTGTTTATAAGGGCTAACAGGTTTGTCCAATCTGGTTTCTTTGGCGAAGCTTACACAGAGTTCAAAATCATGCGAAGGCACGTCCTTCTTTGTCACAATATGCTACTGGGCTTGCCAAACATTTCGAATTGACCGATCGAGATGGGGATCCTCCACAGTACACTCGCATGATACAATGTATCTCGATGCTTTTTTCTGAGTATCAAAGTTTTGGACGCCCAGATGGTCACTTAATTGAGCATTCTGAACGACGTAATGTTCAGAAATGCCGCCGTGAGGAAGGACCTTCTACTGCTATGGATATAGATACCAATGGTGCTGGCCCGTCACATAGACCTCCTTCAGTTACTGTGCCTTTTGCTTCCACTTCTCAGTCGGTCCTCAAACCTTCTCTGTCTGTTGATTTTTAGCGACTCAACGATCAGTTGATGGGTTTTCAGACTCATTTTGACATTTCCTTTGGCGAGTTTCGCCAAGATGTTTATGGTCGATTCGATCAGCTTAGTGGGGACATGACATATATGCATGGGCGGATAGATGAGATGTATGGCCGAATGAGTGACATGAAAGGGCATATGGGTAGGCTTGAAGGACATGTCACACGCCTTTCCAGCCAACTTCATGTTATGTATAGCCATCTCACAATGGTTCATGAAACAGTTAATGATTTTAAGAGAATATACTTTCTCTTGGGGTGGACACATGGATTCTCTCCACTCTCAAATAAGAGACATTGACGCTCATGTTCTTGCTTTGCAAGCACAGTGGGATGCTTGGACACTCAATGCTCCACCGCCTCAGTACCCACCACCACAGGACCTGCCGACTAATGCGTGACTGATCACAACGGTTTGTTTTGTATATGAGTTCTATCTTTTGGCTTTCTTTTCGTATGTTATTGTCTTGGTGGTCCGATTGCTTTTTGTTATGAATCTTCTATCTCTGTCGCCTTAAGGACAAGGCCATCTCTTTGTGTGGGGGTGCAGCTGGTTTATTTATGTGGTTGGAAAATTCTATTTTGTGTGCTCTTTTGGTCAAATGATTTCCTTGCACGTTGTTGATGCTTGAACTCGAAATTCTTTGTGTGAACCTTTTGAAGATGTGGTTCAAAGTGTGATATTCGGATTGTGTAAGTTGGTGGTTATTTCTTGTTCTGTCATTTATGCGTGTTTCTTGTTGGGTAGAATTATTTGAAATTTTAGTTGTAACTTAATGTTAAGCATTTGAGTCGTGATTTGTCCGGTAGATGCTAGAGGGAGTGTTGCCATTGTGATTGCCTATGATCTTATTTTGAAATATATATTGGGAAGTAGATTGTTATTTAAAATTTTATAGCTCTCAGTTTCTACTCCTCTGGTAATTTACTGTGAGTATGGGAAACCACGTGGGAATACTTTGGAATACCTCCAAAAGTTTCTATCCCACGAAAATCGACTCATCTATATTATTAAAAAAAATTGAAGAAGAGAATTGGATGAAATAGTGTGGATTTAGAGTAAGGTTTATGAAGGCAGTCACATTAGGGAATTCACCTCTAGTGAAGAATTGGGTCTGATAAAATCATTGTGCTTTATGACTATGTTACTTCTTAAATTTTGAGTGTTATACATCCTCGAGAGATATGTGTATTTGGAGAGTTTGATCTGATTGGTTGAATGCTTGGTTGGAATTGAACACTTGTTGAATTGATCTTTAAAGGAATTCATATAATTTTGCTTGAGGACAAGCAAAAAGCTAAGTGTGGGGGAGTTATTTTGTGCATAATTAGTCTTATTTGAGTGATCTTTGAGGATATTTTTGATATATTTGTGCTTAATTTGTGAGCATATTTGATGATTTTTGAATTAGTTTTGCAGGTGATTGAAAAGAATAGGTGAACGGTGAAACAGGGCAACGAGAAGAAATAAGTTAAAGAAAAATGTACGCCGCGGCTCAAAAGTCAGTCGTGGCTCAATCATAAGCCACCGCTCACTAACATAGCTCAATCATAAGCCATCGCACACCGCTCAATCATAAGCCATCGCTGACAACGGTCGTTCATTCATGAGCGGTCGCTCAAGCTTTTATTTTTCGTAGTCAAATTCCGCGTATATTTTCTCCGCTCTCGCTTACCTTTGAGTCGTCACTCAGTAGTTATTTAAATTAGAGAGTTGTAATTTGTTTTAGGTTATCATCTTTTGGGTCAAAGACGGCGACTATCTCTGGGTATTATTTTGAGATACTTTTTTTCCATTTGTGGGTTATCTTTTTGCTTTCAGAATACTTTTGTTTTCGGATTTTGTAAGGACCAATCGCATTTGAATTTTATTTAGTAGTTGCAATTTAGTTCTCCCCAGTTTCCACTTATCTTGTTGGACTCGATATGATATTTTCATTACTTCTGCTTATTTTGATTTTGCATTATTAATATGATTTATTATTGTCGTTCATTTTGATGTTTAGAAGTTGTGCTTGTTAATTTATCTACGGTTGCTAGTCAAGAATTTTCAGTGCTAGGGTTTATATGCTGATAATCTTATTTATTTGTGCTAGTTTATGTTTATTTTGCTATGTTTAATTTCAGTCTAGATAATTAGGAGTGAGAGTGTCAGACCCAACCTATTGTTTAGAGTGTTTAGGATTTATTACTTTTTGTGCATAGCATGATAATCGCCCTGCTTAGCCTTCCTTGAGATACGAGTTGGGTTAGCTTATCATACTATAGTGACCTTGTGCGATTACGAGTCAATTCATAGGTGTTTTGGATTGAGTCAATGAGCACGCCGCGGTCGGGCACTCTGGGTTCGGGCCACGAATTTGGCTCGGAGCACTCCAGTCGCGTCGAGCGGCCTATGGCTAGAGACGGGGCGAAGGCGATCGTAAGAGGAAAGAAGAAGGTGCAGTCGAGCGAGACACCACTGCAGTGGAACTCGCCAGTGCCACCGCCACGATGAAAAAGTTGTGACGGAATTTACGTGGACGACTGAATATCACATCGTCACGAGAAATACTGACAACATGAGACCCGAAGAGAAGAAATTCCACGAGAAATATGTGAAATTTTTCAAGAAAAAACATGGTTGGGATTTCATGTAGTCATTTTATTTTATTCCTATTTTAATGTAATGTTTTTGATTTAATAAAAATAAAATTATAATTTTATAATTTTCTGAAATTATTTTTCTAATTATTAAAAAAAGTTACATGCGAGCTCCAATAATAGAACTCGCCCTTGTAAAGGAAAATTGGGTGCTCATCGTAACCCACCACAATTGCATAGGGAGCGGCGCGCTCGCGCCATTATGTATAGTCTTATCGTTCTTATCGACAAAAGCGCTAGCAAAGAGGTATCATTGGAAATATTATAATATCATTTCAATGATATGATTACATTTACTTTATCCCCATTCTCATTCAGGGAAATTCTTACATGAGTGTACATGTAGTACACCCATCGCTCACACGGAATTATTTTAATAATATAAAATAAATTATTAAAATAATATCATGTGAGGAGTTGGTGTACTACATGTACACCCATTTAAAAATTTCTCATTCAATGATATAATATTGATGAGACATTTTCAGTTAGAAGCGTAACACATGTGTGATGTATCACAAACCAGAAACAATATCAACTGATCCCAATTTAAATAATACTAGTATACTTTTAGTTACATCAAATTATTTTCCTCAACAAGATTTACAGTCACTTAACGGAAATCATGGTGGTTGGTTTATTTTAAGCGAATTAACGTGCAGTTAAAGTAGTGGGATAGCTAGCAAACGGGCGACATTTAAATTATAGGATTAATTCTGTTAGTATTGATGCCAAATCATTTCATAGGAAGGGGGGGCTAAAACAAATTAATTTCAAACATAATGCTACTTTATTAAGCATGACATATCAAATTAGAATTTCTTTTGTAATCAACTCAGTCATGTCATGTTGGCTGAACATTTCAAATGTTAAAAAGGCAAATTTCATAAATTGTTATGGAATCTTGAAAGTTAGTATGAGGAGTACTAGTCACTGAGAACGAATTTCAGTCATATAATTAATTACATTTACTTTAATAAGACTCACGATAAGACAAATTGAATATGGAAAAAGAAAAATTGTACTCCTTAAAAGTAAACAGAAAAAATGGAACAATACAATAAATAAATTAAATGTAACAATAAAATAAAATAAAATAAAATGGAGTTTCATGGTGGTGATTGATACAGCTGGAAGGAGTGATAGAGATAGAAATAGAGACCCCACATACAGATACCTATTAAATGCGGAAGAGTCTCGGTCATGAAAACATAATTTTAGGACTCAATATAACTTTGTTCTCCGAACGAAAAAAAAAAAAGGAGTTGGAGAAAATTGGCTATCGGAACTTTTTAAGTGTTAATAAAAATTATACCACAAACATATTTATTTGATGAAAATAAGGGTAAGAGACCGAATCGTCCTATTTATTTGATGAAATAAAAGTAAAAAAAAGTCTTACATTTACTTTCTATCTAACCAAGAGCCTTGGTGTTGATAATTATATACTCTCTTCGTCCACGAAATGGTTGTCACTTTTGCTATTTAAGTTTGTCTACGAAATGATTGTCACTTTTACTACTCTACTCATATTTATTGTGGGGCTCTTACTCCACTCACAATAATACTCATTATAATTTATTACTACCTACCATTTTCTTAAAACTCGTATCGTCCATAATGTGGCAACTATTTCATGGATGGAGGGAGTATAAATAAGAGGTAATCCATCTATATAGCCACTTTGACTAGATTGACTACAATAGTTGTCAAGGAACTTAATTTGGTAAAATTATAGCCAAAAATGTGTTTTTCGGACCAAAATACCCTTACATATCACTTTTTCTCCTTTTCTCCTCATCTCTTTTCATCTTTCTCTTTCTTCTCTTTTTTTTTCTCTCTCTCAATCGTGTTCCTCCTGGTGTTACTTTCTTCTCATTTTTTTTCTTCTCTTCTTCCACCCATCGTCGCCGCCATGGAGCTGAATTCGTCGACGCGGCCTCCCTGTACCTGAACTCATCATCGCTCCGCCCTAGATCTGCTATCGTCACCGCCCGTCGGACTCGACCTCGCCGCAGTCGTCCCTCCCGGCTGCCGGTTCGCCGACATCTCCCCCTCGGCGGTGGCGTCCTTGTTGCCGGAGTCGCCGCTCTTGTCGTCGAGGCTGGGCTTGAGGCCCATGTTCAGGCCGGGGGATTCGCCGTCGTCGTCCTCGGAATTCTGGTGGAATTGGTGCTGCAGATTGAAGTGAACCCTTGTGTGGAACGGCGGTGGGAGGGAGTGATTACAGAGAAGAAGAAAAAGAAGATGGAAGAAAAGAGAAAAAGGAAGAAAAAGGTAGAAAAAGAAGATCTGCAGATCTGGTTTCGAAACTGAAAATTTTAAGTGTATGTTGTTGCGAATTTTGAAATTCGCAACATAATATACGAATTTCGTATATAGTGTTACGAATTTCACAAACTGTGCATTTTAATTCGTTTATTTGAAGTTACGAAAGTAGAATTTCGTAACATGTTTGTGATAATAGGAAATTTTCAAAACGAAGCATTTTATGTTACGAAATTAGCATTCGAATAATTTGTTGGTAATTCATATTTTCGTATCACGTTTTTGAAATTTCAGTTATAACATGTTACGAAATTACAATTTCGTAACATGTTTGTGGCTATTTGAAGGTTGCGAAATTGAAATTGTTAAGTATTTGATGTTGCGAATTTTGAAATTCGCAACATAATATACGAATTTCGTAACATGGAACTGATACGAAATGATAAAATCTTAACAGAAAGTCAAGGCATAGTGATACGAAATGACAAAATTCGTAACATGGAATCAAGGTATACAAAAACGAAATGCCAAAATCTTAACAGTAAGTCAAGGCATAGTGATACGAAATGCCAAAATCGTAATCTGTTATGTTACAAATTTATTAATATCATAATACGAAATCAACGATTGATGATATTGTTGTTACGAATTGTATGAATTCGTAATGTCTTATGTTACAAATGTATGAAATTCGTAACACAAATTAAAGATTGTTTTTGTGTTACGATTTGTTATTTTCGTAACTGATTTATTACTATTTGTTGATTTCGTAAAGATACGATTTTTTACGATTTTGTTTTGGTGTTACGACTTGTTTGTTTTCGTAATTGCTTTATCATGTAGCGTGGTGTAACGAAATCATAAATTGGTAACAGAGAAACCAGACACATTTGATTCGAAATATTAAATTCGTAACATGGAATCATGACAAACTGTTACGAATTCATAAGATCGTAACATGGAATTATGACAAAGTGATACGAAATCATAAATTCGTAACAGAGAAACAAGACATATTGATACAAAATGTAAAATTCGTAACAGAGAAACAAGATACGAAATGTAAAATTCGTAACATGGAACTGATACGAAATGATAAAATCTTAACAGAAAGTCAAGGTATAGTGATACGAAATGACAAAATCGTAACAGAATATTCAATACGAATGCTAATTTTGTAACATAACATGATCCGGTGGTGCTTGGCGGCAAGATTCTTCCGCTTGAATATTCATTCTATCTGTAATAAACAAACAATTAAACCAATTCAGTATTTCAGAACATGTAACACATGTTACGAAATTATAATTTCGTAACTTCAAATAAACATATGAAAATGCAAAGTTAGTTACGAATTTCAAAATTCGCAATATCATATACTTAACAATTTCAGTTTCGAAACCTTCAAATAGCCACAAATATATTGCGAAATTATAATTTCGCAACATGTTATAACTCAAATTTCAAAAACGTGATACGAAAATATGAATTAGCAACAGATTATTCAATACGAATGCTAATTTCGTAACATAAAATGATTCATTTCGGAACCTTCAAAAAGCCTCAAACATGTTGCGAAATTGTAAATTCGTAACTTCAAATTAAAGAATCAAAATGCACAGTTAGTTACGAATTTCACAATTCGTAACACTATATACGAAATTCGTATATTTTTGTTGCGGACTGTGAAATTCGCAACATCATATACTTAACAAATAGCCACAAACATGTAATGAAATTGTAATTTCGTAACATGTTATGACCGAAATTTAAAAAATGTGATACGAAAATATAAATTAGCAACAGATTATTCAATACGAAATCCGTATATTTTGTTGCAAATTCTGAAATTCGCAACATTATATGCTTAAAAGTTTTAGTTTCGGAACCTTCAAATAGACTCAAACTTGTTGCGAAATCGTAATTTCGTAACGTCAAATAAACGAATGAAAATGCACAGGTAGTTACGAATTTCACAATTCGCAACACTATATACGAATTGTGAAATTCGCAAGATTATATACCTAAAAATTTCATATTCGAAACATTCAAAAAGCCTCAAACATGTTGCGAAATTGTAATTTCGTAACTTCAAATTAAGGAACCAAAATGCCCAGTTAGTTACGAATTACACAATTCGTAACACTATATACGAAATTCGTATATTTATTGCGAATTGTGAAATTCGCAACATTATATACCTAAACATTTCATATTCGAGACCTTCAAAAATCCTCAAACATGTTGTGTAATTTCGCAACAGTTTATGACCGAAATTCCAAAAACGTGTTACGAAAATATGAATTAGCAACAGATTATTCAATACGAAATTCGTATATTTTGTTGCGAATTGTGAAATTCGCAACATTATATGCTTAAAAATTTTAGTTTCGAAACCTTCAAATAGTCTCAAACGTGTTGCGAAATTGTAATTTCTTAACGTCAAATAAACGAATGAAAATGCACAGGTAGTTACGAATTTCACAATTCGCAACACTATATACGAAATTCGTATATTATGTTGCGAATTTCAAAATTCACAACAACATATATGCAGATCTTCAAAACAAAAAAGAAGATCCGTAAAAGCAGATCGTATATTTCAGAATTTAAAAAAAAAACCAGATCTGAAGGAAAAAAAAACAAATCTCCACACTATGCAAACAAAAAAGCAGATCTGCAGATCTTCTTCTTCTTTTACCTTTTTCTTCCTTTTTCTCTTTTCTTCCATCTTCTTCTTCTCTGTAGCTGGATGGCTGAGGGTGG
The DNA here is from genome assembly GCA_029490685.1 of Schizonepeta tenuifolia. Taxonomy (NCBI): domain Eukaryota; kingdom Viridiplantae; phylum Streptophyta; class Magnoliopsida; order Lamiales; family Lamiaceae; genus Schizonepeta; species Schizonepeta tenuifolia. The sequence goes on along the minus strand of CM055957.1, from coordinate 37,743,020 downwards.
CGGTGGCGCGACGGTTGAGGGTAGCGCTGGTGTAGATGGGAGGTGGCTGGACGGCGGAGGGTGGAGGAGGAAAATGGTGGCTGGACGGAGGCGGTGGCGCGACGGCTGAGGCGGTGGCCCGACGGGGGAAGCGTTGGCGCGACGGTGGCGGAGAAAATTTTCTGGTGGAGACGGGTTTGCGGGTTTGGAGGAATGGAGAAATTTTTCTAGTGGAGAGGTTTTGTAGAGAGAGAAAGTTTTAGATGTGAAATGAGGGAAGTGGGGATGATACGGTTTTTTTGTTTAAAAATTGAAAATAACTTGTACAATGTAGTTTAGGTATAATTGTCCCAAAATCACATTTTTGGCTATATTTTTACCATATTATGTTTCTTGACAACTATTAGTATCTAAGGGGGATTTTTGCTATATGGGTATTTCACTCTATAAATAATCATATTACTATCACAATACTAATAAATTAGTATATAAATTCGGAACATATATATTCAAGGATTGGTCTTCCCGTACAACCTGATGTACAGGTTTGACGGGTTGGATTTGACCCGTCGACCCGCTGTCCAATATTAGAAAAAAAACCGTCCTAAGTTAAATCTATAATATTTCAGTTTCTGAAGCAACAAGCTAAGAAACCATTACCTGGTCTAGTGGTTAAGGCATACGTTTAGTGGATGAGAGGCGCAGGTTTGAAACCTATGGAGCACAAGTCCGAATTTTTTTTTTAGAGTTTTTCTTTTTTCTTTTTTCGCTTCTTTTACATTATCATTTCATTTTTATTGTTTTTTTTTTCAGTTTCTTTCCCTTCTCTTTTCATTTTCTTTTTTTTTTTGTTTCAATTTATTTTTATTTTCTTTTTCTTTTTTTTTAATTTTTAATTTCATTTTTATTGTTTTTTTAGATTTCCCTTTCATTCATTTTCAAAAAAAAAATCAGTTTTTATTTTCAATTTTTTTCCCATATATATATATATATATATATATATTTAGAATTTTCTCATAAATTAATTATTTTTCTTCCCGAAAACTTGTAGTTATAGTTACTTGGTTATTTTATGTAATTGAAGCATAATAAAAATGTAACAATAATTCAAATAATTGTTGTTATAATGAAAAGTAATTATTACTTTGAAGAAAAGTATTTCTTCAAACATATTACTTTTCTTCACGACGATTGTTATTTTTTCTTTTTCACGATAACTTGTACTTTTAAGTTATTTGGTCAAGTAGTTATTGTCGTAAGAAAAAGTTATTATTGGTATGAAGAAAAGTAATTTTTCAAACATATTACTTTTCTTCACGACGATTGTTATTTTTTTTTTCACGATAACTTATACTTTTAAGTTATTTGGTCAAGTAATTATTGTCGTAAGAAAAAGTAATTATTGAAATGAAGAAATGTAATGTTTCAAAAATATTACTTTTCTTCACGACGATTGTTATTTTTTTTTACGACAACTTGTACTTTTAGTTATTCGGTCAAGTAATTAATGTCGTGAAGAAAAGTAATTATTTATACGAAGAAGGTAATGTTTTAAAAATATTACTTTTCTTGATGAGATTGTTTCTTTTATTCACGAGAACTTGTACTTTTAGTTATTTGTTATCGGAAGTTAGCAAAATTGCACAAACAAACATTTATCATTACATAAACGTAGAAATAATTCAAGTAATTATTATCGTAAGCAAAAGTAATTATTGAAATGAATAACGGTAATGTTTCAAAAATATTAATTTTCTTCACGGCAATTGTTATTTCTATTCACGAGAACTTGTAATACAAAAATATAATTTTTAATAAATGAAAATATAATTAAAAAGGAGGGGAGAAAAACATTAAAAAGGAAATACTTAAAGCATTAACACATCATTGGAATAAATAATTTTCTTTTAAAATGAAAAAATTGAAAAAATAAACAAAATGGATAATAAGACATATAATATGTGATATTACAATATTATTAGGATACTTCAAAAATGTCTCAATAGATCTTATATTGCAAAAAAAAAAGTAAAATACATTAGTCAATAGGCAAAGGCCATTAACACTGGGCTAGAGTGACAGTTGTAAATTTTGCCGATAACGTTTATATGATAAGGATTTGTGTGCAATCTGTTGCAGCTGACATGCAATCGGATTCGGGTCGGGTTGATTCGGTCAATTCGGATTAACTCGTTGATCAAGTCAAAATTAATTATTTTATATTAGGGTAGTGTTATTTGGACATATTATGTCCAGATATACAATGGTAAAAATACGGATTTGACAGAATTTTTTAACTAATAATTAATTTTATAGTTTCGACAGTTTTGTTATTAATAAACATACACTTTTGAAATTTTAATTATAAAGTTTCGTCCCAATTTAAATTTACAAGTTTAGGACTTGGGTGTGGATAAGAGTAAAATTTGGGAGCGGGTTTGCGTGAGATCGATATTTTGGAAGGAAGTCTGAGTAGAAATGAAATTTTGAAGGAAATCGAACAATATTTTTCATATTTCAAGCACGTATGTCTAGACATAGTATGTCCGAATAGAATTATTGTTTATTTTATTTTGTATATTTTTTTTAAATTTCCAGATTTTTTTCGGCTCCGCCTTCGGCTCTGATGACTAATACAATGATAATCGTTGGACAATAATTTGGACTTTTTTGGCTCGCTCCGAGGTCTTTGGCTCCCCTCGCTCGAATGTTGACCAAAGAAGAAGCGGCAAACAACAAAATGAAGAGGCAAATATAAAAAAGGTGGAAAAAATGTGGAATTAAAAAAATGAAAAGAAAAACTGAAATTTAAAAAAAAATTTGAAATTGAAAAATTGGAATTAAAAAAAATTGGAAAAAGATCGGAAGAAAAAGAAAAAAATATGGCGCGTGCACAACACGTGCTGCGCATGGGAAGCCGGCGCGTGGCGTGCACGCTCGGTCGCATTCAAGTTTTGTTGCGTTTATATATAATTACCATGCGTAGTAAAAAAAATGTAGGGACGCATGGATGCACCGTGAGACACGCTTGTACTCCACGTGCTCGACTTAATAATACAGTCGCGGATCTTGGCCGGGTGGGGTTGAACCCATCTAACCGGTACATGCGGTTGTAAGAAAGTTTTCGTTTATATTCATATAAAATAGCGGACAACTCACACTCTCGTGGAATTTAAATCGCAAACCTCTTATGAAGAAGGAATGCGCATAACCAAATAGAAATTCTTCCTCGCATAAAATTTTCTTCAAAGATGATTTTAGTAACTTAACATCTCTGTCTCTCTTTCTCCATCGACAACTACATAATTTTTATTTAAACATGTGTCGCTCCAAAATAGTCTAAGTATTGAGGAACACAAACTATTACACAAACAATTGGAAATCAATTCTTTCATTCCCCCATACTTATAATTCAATGATTCAAATCTCGTTTGAGCTCTCTCTCTCTCTCTCTCATACTTCTGTAAGAACTAGTATGTTACCCTCACGATACTGGGATTATTTTATACGTGTATATAATTTCAGTTCTAAAAACATATAATAGTTTGATTAAAATGCATAATTTATATTTGAGTTTCTGTGATGAAATGCATTATGATTAACATTTAACCACCAAATATATATATAGAGAGAGAGAGCTGATATGTTACTCACCTCCGGTGAGCACCATTCGTGGGCATCATCATCGATTTGTCCAGATTGATACTATTTTATTTAATTTTTGCTATTACATTTTAATCTAATAACTTAAAATATGTTATTGAAATCATTAAATTGAAAAATTACATAAAAATCAATGCTCGATTTGTTTATTTATTTATTTCTTTGACGTTAAAGGGGAAAATAATAAATCAAGCTTTAATTTTTATGTAAATTTTCAATCTAATGATTTCAATAATATTTTTTAATGTATTAGACTAAAATGCAATATCAAAAATTAAATAAAATAATGTTAATATAGACAAATCGATGGTGGTGCCCACGAACGGTGCTCACGGAAGGTGATTAGCATATCGGTTCATATCGGTTCTCTCTCTCTCTCTCTCTATATATATATATATATATATATATATATATATATATATATATATATAATATTAGTACAATTTTACCCAAATGTTTATATCAAATCGATCACCTTCAAAATTTCCATCAAATATGTTAACTATTTACAACATTAATCTCCATATTAAATAATATCCCAAATACTTAGTAGTAACTATTCATATGCAAACAAACTTGTGGGTGCATGTTAAAAGTGTACTACACACAATCCGAAGGGGTGTGTTCTGGTGAAACCGGTGTATAGTATGCAACCGGTTTCACCAGCCCGTATGAATAAGTGAAGCCCGATTTCTCAGCTCAATTAAATACGTCCTTCATTCCTTCAGCTCGTAGCAGAAAGAGAATTTCCCTCACTTCGACAAATCTTCAGTTCACCTCACCAAAATCTTTAAGCTTCGATCAACCACCACCGCAGCATCATAGAGGAGAAATTCGTCGCCGATAGCAATGGATTCTGAAATTTCAACACAGAATTCCAACAACAATGAAGGTTTGTTTCAACACAGAATTACACCACAGAAATTCATATGCCGTCGCCGCCGCCATCGTCTGAAGGTTGGTTTTCAACTAGAATTTCATCAGTTTTCAATTCATGAAATTTTCTCGTCAGATTTCATATAATCAGAATTTCTCGTAAATTTTCAATTCAAAAGCAATCTCCTAATTGAAATTCCAGAGCCAATTTAATAAGTTATCAATTCACCAAATTTTTAAATACTTTTGTTTCGAATTCAATTTGAAACTTTACAAATCATAGAGAAAAATTTGCACGCAACGGTTGTATCATAAGATGAGTTATGATTAGCATATATTGTAGTGAAATGGGTTGAGCTTTGAGGTTATAGATGCAGTAACTGATGATAATTTGCAGTAGCTATGAAACAGTAATAATTCTTATGATAGAAAGTAATAATTGTTATTATCAAAGTTGATGTTCTGGTTTTAATTTGTAATTATTTGAAATCCTTTTTCAGGGCATAAACGGATAGAAATTACTGAATTTGAGGACTTGGAAGATGAATTAAATGTTGATGAAGGTAATTTTTTATCTATAATCACATCTGTTGATAATTCTTGTGTGTTATTGCTTGCTTAGTAGTTAATTCACTATGTATTTGCCATAATATAGGAGATATTACCTGTTTGTCTGGTTCACTGATTGGTGTGAAGAAAAAGAGTTTTCAAGATATATATGATCTTTACAGCAAACATGCTCTTGAAGTTGGTTTTAGTGTTAGAAAAGGAACTACTAGATATAATCGTGCTGGTATAGTAACTTGTTGGTCTTTATTATGCTCATGTGAGGGAATGAGAAAGGAAAAAATTGAAGAGAGAAAAAGAAAGATGTTTCATATCACAAGGACAAACTGTAAAGCATCATTGAGAGCAAAATTGAATGGTGATTCTATGGTTGAGGTAGTAGATCATAAGACAGAACACAATCATGAGCTTTCAAGAAGAGAGTTGAGTTATATGTACCGTTCTCAAATATCAATAAGCATAGATAAAGCTGTAGCAATTTAAGATATGTTGTCTTCTGGAATTGGAGCAACAGATTCATTTAGATTGATGGCATATGAAGCTGGTGGTGAACACAATATAGGTCATACATTGAAGGACCATCGTAATTTTGTTAATAGGATGAAAATTGAGGCAATTGAATCAGGAGATGCACAAACACTGATTGACATTTTAGACGAACAGGGCACTAAAGATAAGGAGTTTTTCTTTAGAGTGCAGCTAGATGATAATGGCAGATTAAGTAATATTTTTTGGAGAGACTTAATGATGAAGGAGGACTATATGATATATAGTGATGTGGTTATATTCGACACAACATATAGAACTAATAAGTACAACTTAATTTGTACACCATTTGTTGGGATAAACAATCATTGAAAGAATGTGATATTTGGATATGCATTCATCTTAAATGAGCCAAGTGGATCATTTGAATGGTTGTTTGATGTGTTCAAGAAATCTATGGAAGGTGTGTGTCCTGTAACATAATTTACAGATCAGGATAAGGCAATATCTAATGCAATTGAAAAGGTTTTCCCCATGGTTAGACATAGACTTTGCATATGACATCTGTACCAAAATGCACAAAACCATTTGGGCAAGTTGAAATCTGACAAATTGTTTATGGATGCATTTGATAAATGTTTAACTGGTTGCACAGATGTAGATGAATTTGAAAATTGTTGGATGTCAATGATTTCTTATTTTGGACTGCAAGAACATGCATGATTACAAAGGTTGTATCAGTTGAAGGAGAAGTGGTGCAATGCATATAACAAAGACTTCTTTTCTGCTGGAATTTTATCGTCACAAAGAAGTGAAAGCACTAATAGTGCTTTAGGATTCAAAGCAAAGAAGATGAGCAGCTTGACAGATTTCTATGCCATCTTTAATGCAACAACAGATTGTTGGAGAAGTACTGAAGCAAATGATGAATTTGAGAGCTCAAAAGTAAGACCCAAATCTCTCTTACTAATGATTGATCTTTTGGACCATGCTGCAGAAGTATATACTTTGGCACTTTTTAGAAATTTTGAAAAGCATTTCCTGAAATCTCTTTCCACTTCATTTTCTGAAGCATATGAAGAAATTGGCATAAAAGTATATCATGTGAATGATACTAATTGTATCTATATAGTTAGTTTTTGTGTGATGGGGTGTTTGGTTAGTTGCACTTGTAAAAGATTTGAAGAGTGTGGAAATGTTGTGCAGTCATTGCCTGAGGACACTTTTTATTCATTCTATTCATCGAATACTAGACCGATACATATTGAAAAGATGGACAGAAATTGTGAAATAGAGTGTGTGGGATAAATGTTCACAGCAAAGTGTAAGTCATGCACCTTGGAGACATCAGATGGCAAGAAAAAGTGTGTGATTATAAATGCACAAGAAACTGAAGAAGGGAGAAGTATTGTTGAAGAAGGACTGAATAATCTAACATTAGCTCTTGAAGCTTTGATGAGTACAAGCAGAATAACAAATGAAGCTGAAAACAGGCAGATATAATCCACTTCATTGTTATCTATCAGTGTGAAGTATCCTGAATATTCAACTACAAATGGTCGGAAACAGCAAAGGATGAAAGGATATCTTCAGAAAAGTAAGAGGAAGAAAATATTTGAAGCATCAAATGCAATTCAATCAAATATTTTAATACATTTTCTGAATGTATGAAATTGGTTTTATCAAATCATTATATTTTGTGTTCCTCATACAGTAAAAAATGTATAAAATTGGTTTGTTTTTACGGATCCGCCTTAAACTTCGATTTTATGGATCCACCTTAAACTTCGATTTTACGACTCCAATCTTTGACTACAATCATACGGCTTCACCTTTAATAAGATTAATAATATAAATATAAGTAATTATTATTGTTGAAAAAGTAAACATTTTGACTAATAAACGTAATGTTTCAGAATTATTACATTTTCTCACAACAAAGTATACCTTTGCACATGAAAAGTCATACTTTTACAATAATTAAGAAACTATTACATTTTGTCACAACAATGTTGAAATAATTATTGTGTTAGAAAAAGTATAGATTGTCACTAAGAAAAGTAAAACTTCACGGTCATAACATTTTGTCACAATAATGTTTACTTTTGAACACAACAAGTTATACTGCTGTAAATTAATGGCTCCACATTCGGGTTCAATTTTACGACAAAAAAAAAACCACAAAGCAAAAACTATAAAAAAAAATAAAGGACAACAAAAAAGAAGAGTGGAAAAAATATGGGTGCATAGGGTCCACACGACATGAGTGGGGACATGCGCATACACCCCATGCACCTTCGAGTTCGGGTTCAATTTTAAGACTCCGTGTTTAGCTACAATTTTATAGCTCCACCTTAAATCCATTAATAATATAAAGATAATCGTAGTTACAATAATTTGGGTTACTCGACTCACTCAAATGTTAAAAGTAATTATTGTTGTTTAAAAAGTAAAAATTATCATTAAAAATGTAAAGTTTCACAATCATTACATTTCGTCATGACAATGTATACTTTTGTACATGACAAGTTCTACTTTTAGTCAACTGTTAAAGTAATTATTGTCGTTTCAAAAAGCAAATATTTTCACTAAAAACCGTAAAGATTCACAATCATTACATTTTGTCACGACAATGTCTACTTTTGTACATGACAAATTCTACTTTTAGTTAACCATTAAAATAATTATTGTCGTTGAAAAAAGTAAATATTTTCATTAAAAAATGTAAAGTTTCACAATCATTACATTTTCTCACGATAATGTTTACTTTTGAACATGATAAATTATACTACTGTAACTTTACGGCTCCACCTTCGTCTTCGATTTTACGACAAAAAAAAAATGAAAAGGCAAACAAAAAAGCAAAGAGACAAACAATAAAAGAAGAAACTAAAAAAAAAAGGTGTCGACTCTAAGTTTACAGCGGAGCCTTCGGCTCCGATTTTTCGGCTCCGATTACTAATATAAAGATAATCATCGAGAAACAATTTGGATTTCTTCGGCTCGCTCCGAGGCCTTCGGCTCCCATCGCTCGAATCTTGATCAAAGAAGATGCGGCAAATAAAAAAATAAAAAGGCAAACAAAAAAACGAAGAGGCAAACAAGAAAAGTAAAAATAAAAAAAAGGGTGTCAACTCTAAGTTTACAACGGAGCCTTCGGCTCCAATTTTTTGGCTCCACCTACGGCTCCGATTACTAATATAAAGATAATCATCAGGCAACAATTTGAATTTTTTCGGCTCGCTTCGGGGCCTTCGGCTCTCCTCGCTCGAATCTTGACCAAAAAAAAGCGGCAGACAAAAAAAATCAAAAAGGCAAATAAAAAAAACGAAGAGGCAAAAAATAAAGAAGAGGGAAAAAATAAGGGTGAGTAGGGTCCACACGACATGAAAGAGGACATGTGGATGCACCACATGCACCTCCGCCTTCGGCTCCGGTTTTACGGCTTCACCTCTAATACACTTAATAATATAAAGATAATCATAATGACAATAATTTCGGTTCTACGGCTCGCTCAAACGTTAAAGTAATTATTGTCATTCAAAAAGTAAATATTATCCTTTTGACGCGTAAAGTTTCACAATTATTACATTTTGTCACAATAATGTCTACTTTCGTACATGACAAGTTCTACTTTTAGACAAACATTAAAGTAATTATTGTCCTAGATAATGTAAACATTGTAATTAAAAATGTAAAGTTTGAACATTGTTACTTTTGGTAATGATAATGCTTAATCTAGTTAACAACTCCACTTCCTCAAAGTGGCAAACAAAAGCAAAGAGAGAAAATGTTCCATATGAACAACATTTGCACATTGGTTAGTCGATCCTAAGGGTCAGGGGAACCCCGACAAATAGTGAATTCAGCGCGTGTTCAAAAAAGTAATCGGGTAAAAAATCCTGAAACAGGACGTGGAGGTTCATAGCAACGTTGGGGAGTTTGGAGACGTTAGCGCGAGCCTCGAACGCCGCAAACGAAAAAAAAGAGGGAAAAAATTGAAAATTAAAAAAATATAAAAATAAATAACAGAAAAACAAAAGGAAAAAAAGTAACTATGGATTAAGAGTTAACTTGCTACCGGAGTATTGAAAAGAGATCGGATAATCTATTTCGAGATATAACAACTCTATTAGAAAGTCAAATTGGCAACTTATACACAATAAGAATTGGTAATGAGAAAAGTAATTATAGTTGTAAACAAAAGTAATATTTCAAACAATTACTTGTGCGAAGAACAATCTATACTTTTATATTACAAGTTAATACTCTTAATCTTAAGTACCAAAACTAAAACACAAAACAGATGATATCACAGCCCCAAATTCCGAGGGACGGCAGAAGCCGGGGTGCGACTGGGGTTGGATTAAAGAAGCAGGGAAGAAGGGGGCTAACTGACTAAACATACATATAAAACATCAAACAAACCATGAACAAGACTTGAATATAAAAGAAAGAGTTAATCACTACGGATTACTCGACAAAAGTACACGGTAGAAGCTAAGTTCATAATTACAGACTTAAACTACAGTGTATTGTTCAAAAGGTACATATCAAAAGATATTCAGAGTTTTGCAGCGGAAGGGTTCTAACTAAGCATCCTATCCTTTAACTCAACATCAACCGTCGCCGCTCACCGTCGCTTCAACCTGCACATTTAGAAAACAATGCAGGGCTAAGTACAAAAAGTACTTAGTGGGCACGATGCCGAAATCATAATCATAAGTATAGATAAATATGGCATTTCATAATTGTAGCACATCGGGGTTTTATTTAAAAGAGGCCCGTGTCTACTAAACATTTTCTGACTGATTTTCACAATTTACTCGGCCGAGTATTTTCAGGTATGCTATGTTCAATCTTGACCGATTCTAATTCACCGTGGCTGGTACCCCTCAACAGGATATCACATACACCACAGGTTACAAAGTGCACTAACTCTGGAAAGCACTTAGCAGCTAACTCAGAGCCGATCGTTAGTTAATCTAGTTAGATTAACTCTAAATCTGGAAAACACGAATGTTGACTTAGATAGGTACAAGAGAACTCACATAAAACATAAAACAGTTCATGTCATAATATCACTTTGAAAACACAGATATCAAAGCGATAAAGAAAGATTTTCCGAGCATTGCTCGTTTTATTTTTGTACATAAAAGCCCACCTCGATATACAGAACTTAAAAGCACTAGCTTCCAACTTCGGATCTTTCGTCCTTTCTTTACAGTTGGCTTCCTCCTTCATCGTAAAATAATAGTACTTAAAAACGGGTCGTAAAAGATAATCGATCAAAAAGAATCGAAATAAGTTTTAGTCGTTTCATTCTTTAGGCATTTGCACGCGTTCTAGATTCGTTTTACTTAAACGGGAAACGAGACTTGAACAAATCTCGTTAGAACTCGGAAGGTCTCATACTCGACTCTTAGGTCAGTAGAGAGGGTAGTCGGTAACTTAATACGACTTAAAAGATTATAAGGAAATAAGTTGGAAAGAATCAACTTAGGCGATTTACGTTTTAATTCATTAATCACTTATGAAAAATCTCGCTTACTACTTCTTTATTTGAACGAATAAGAGATAAGATCTCGACTGGTTTTCATCACTCAAGGCCCTGTACTTGACTCTAGGGTCAGTTGGAAGATATTCGTTAGCTAAAACGGCTTAAACGATCGAAAGAAACTAAGTTGCGAACAAAACAACTTAGAAGAATTGAAACTGAAATTTCACTGCGCAATCCAGTAACTCTGGAGACTGTCCAGAACAGAGAATTTGGAAACAGGCGATGAGCCCTATACTACTGGAAAGTTTGGGATGTCTAGTTTACGTTCCAATTTACGGATCGCAAATCCGATAAACGAGCTGAAAGTTATTACAGTTTCCGGCGAGGGTCGCAAAACTGCCGCGAAAACCCTAGTTGCTCGATAGCTTCGACGTATAACGTCTTAGGTTCGTTCTAAGCTCTCGTATTGGATTTCTTTAGAAACTAGACCCTCAAGGCAGTCATCACGTATTCCCGTACGTGGTGAACTCCTTCTCAAAACTCGATCAATAGCACGACGCTCTAAACGTCGGCTTTCAACTAACAATTACTAAACCAACAAATTATTCAAAACGCGTTCTAGTTCTCGACTATAACTATAGGTCATATTATAATAGCTCGAAAGCTCATGACATCAACTACAAAGTTGTTCTCAAGCTCATCATAGACAATAATATCCAATTAGAATTCTCATTCGACTTCTCGGTTATTAGTTACGTCTAGTTGTTCGTCTCTTACATTACGTTAAATATTTTTAGAAAATTCTCAATTTAATTCTATAATCAATTAACATCATTTGCAACATAATTCCATCAACAATTCATCAATTAACATCAACACATGAAAACCCCTAATTCTACTATAATTTCGGTTTTCATATATATATTAAGAGGATGATTTTCTTCTCCAATTTACACCATTTATTCATTAATCAACCTATTATAACAACTATTAATCAATTGCAATCCAATTACATACTAACATGCATAAATCCCCAATTTCATTACTCAAACCCTAATTGAATTTCATAAAAATATGGGGCTTTCGATTTCTCTTTATTCTAATCACTAATTAAACATCTCTTAAGCATGAATCTATCATCAATTTAAAGATTCAAGAAATCCTACTAAGAACCCTAAATTTTGGTATTAAAGTATAGATTAAGGCTCTTGGTTTTGTCCAATTTTAAACCCTAATTAACCTATCTAGCATATCCAATTTCATTAAAACAAGATCAATTTATCTAATCCATAATCCTAATTTTCGATCCAAAAGAAGAAAAGAGAAGAAGAGAAAGATGGATGGATAGAAGTTAAGAGGAGATAATTACCTTGAGAATTAATGAAGAGAGTGATAGGTTTGGATAGATGAATCAATACTTGTGTGATTCTTCTTAGTGTTCTTGAAGGATTCTTTAATGGAGGATGATGAAATGAAATGAGAGAATGATGTATGGTGGCTGCCGAAAAGAGTGTATTGGGAGGGAGAGATATAATTTAATTGTTAACTTATGCAACAAGGTTTGCAAGGTGTAAAGTTACAATAGTAACTAGCTAAGGTGTAAAGCATGAATAGTAGAACCCTTAGGAAAGCGTTCAAGGAAGCGCTGACCGAGTTGCACTCAGGAGACCCGGGCATGTTCAGCCAATTCAGGCGGGCTATGATTGACGCTAACCTAGACTTGAACACAGTTCCGGTTCCCCAGAAGGTTACTTACCGGCCTCCCTTCCACCCAGACTCTCGCAACTCGAACCGCACGAAGATCGCAACTGAGGCGAGGCAGGTTTGCAAGGAGCATGGAGTGGACATTTCCAAGGAGTCACCTGCTAAGAGGGAAATTTTTGTTAGGATTTTTAGTAAGTATGGGCTACAATTTTAGCTCAGTTAGTTTTTGAACAACTGTTGTAATTTTTGTCTTTTGCGTTCATCTTTGTAACAATCAGTTGTAATGAAAACTACTCAGTTATAAGATTCAACTTGACGTACAATCCCTCATTGTCCAAGCTCTGAATCGCAAAGTTATTTCAATACCATGTTATAACTGTGCTAACCCTTTGATGTTTTCATCTTATAGACAGTATAGAATTTCAGCTGAGATTTTAGATAAGTCAGTTAGATCTAGATCAGTTGTGATCTGTAAGGGTTTTAGACTTCTTATAAGGGGTTTTGACATCATCAAAAAGGGGGAAATTGTTGGGAAATTTAAGTAAAAGTTTTGATTGATTCCAAAACCAACTGACCCCAACCGAGTAGATGTTGCCATATCCTAAGGTCAGTAGTTAGGCTCGCTGTTTGAGCGTTGTTAAGATTTTATCTTTACAGGTCTCCAGCTGAAGACGGCAACAAGGCTTCACTCGGATAGAACATCAGTTGTGAGGAACACAACTGAGCGTTCATCATATTAAAAAGGGGGAAGTTACGTTCAAGTGTCAGTTCGATAGTTGAGCATACGAAGAAAGAAGATGCAAAAATCGACTAAGTATTCAAAGGAAGAAGTCTCAAGAGATAGAACATCAGTTGTAAGGAAAACAACTGAGCGTTCATCAGATGAGAAGCAGTATGGGAGAAGAGAACATCAGATGAAAGGAAATCATCTAAGCGTTCAAACCCAACTGAAAATATACAAGGAAGACAACTGAGCGTTCAGCTTCCGAACAACAGTTGTATATTTCAACCCAGAAGATTAACAGCTTGAAGTTGAAGTCAGCTGAGAGTTCAACTGTTAGTAGTCAGTTAGAACATCAGCTGAAGAACAAGTTAGTTGAAGATCGAAAGTCTTAACCGACCACTCCTTGCTGGAAGTCTGTTGTTAAGATTTGAATTTCAAAAAGGAAGTCACGTGAAGGTTTGACCGTTCAGTCATTAACCCATTTGGCCCAACACAAGGTTATCTCAGATGGAAAGCAGAAGAGCACATATGCCATATCAGGAAAGTCTGCAGAGATGAGAGACAAGCCTTCGCTTTCAAAGAACAGAGATCAACGGCTCCTCCAACGGCTAGTTGACTCTCTCCGCCTATATATAGAGGCCTTCATTCATTCGAAAAGGATACAAGACACACACGCGAGAAGAAACCAGAGAGCGAAAGAAAGAGCAATATTCTTCAAGAGCTGAACTGCATTCAATCTCTTAGAACGTCACTTGTTGAGAGTTCTAGAGTTAGTTAGTTTTTGTGTCTTTAGATCGAACCTTGAGAACATCACTTAGTGAGATTTCGTAGAGTGTTATATCATAGCTCACTTCGTGTTCGAGCTTTTAGTTGGAACCCCATTTTCTTTCACCTGAAAAGGTTTTAGGATCCTACTCTTCCTGCAACTGAGTAGATAGGTTGTTTAGTACCCGAAAACTAAACTGTAAGGTTGATAAGTACCCGCAAACTTATCCTTAACGGTTGCTCAACCTGCGTAAGCTGAGTGTTTTGTCCAGAAGAACTTGGACAGAGTTGTGTGGACTCACAACTCCCCGTGGACGTAGGAGGTTTCTCCGAACCACGTAAAATTTCTGTGTGCTTGAGTTTATTCTTCAGTTATTTCCTACATTTTCATTTGTCCTTCTAACCAGCATACAAACTGATCTTACCATTCTCAACTGTCTTGGTTCTTGACCAACCGTGCATAAAAGCGTGAGTTAATTTTAACGAGTTAATTTCCACCACATTCCGCACAGCACATCACTTCCAACCGAGTGTTTCTTACTCGGTTGTGATTCCAACTGAGCTTCCTTACTCGGTTGAGATAATTTTTAGGGGTTGTTTTAAAAAGTTGCATCTGGTGTATTTCCTCCTCCCCCATACACCAGAACTCGTTTTGGGACCATCAAGTGGTATCAGAGCAGTGGTTCAAAAGACTACTGACTCTGTTTCACAAGGAATGAATTCGAGGTATTTTATTCAGTGGTCAACTAAACAGATCTATTATTTTTCACGCTAGTGCATATTTGCTCGCATATTTATTCTGTTGTTGTGTGCAGATGGACGTCAAGGACAAGATCGTGGTCATGTTCTCGGTAGTAAATTATACATCCTGGAGGACGCAGATGAAGAAGATCCTACTATAGAAGCATCATAGGATGCAACAAGTACTCTCGTCCGAACCGATCATCATCAAAGAGAGAAACGCTCGCACTCCTACAAATCCCAACGATGGGGATATAGTTGTGGAGTTTGTGGAGAAGCAGCCGGAAGACTACACTCCAGAGGAAGCCAAGGTGAGCCAGTTGGATATCTGGGCTCAAAGCACGATTATGTCCACTGTTGGACAAGATTATCTCCCTTGGATTGAAGAGTGTGAGACTGCCAAAGAAATGTGTGATATCTTGGTATCGCTGAGTGAAGGAAGCGATGAGACGAAGGTGAACAAGTTCTCACATGCATGCCAAGATTTCGACAACTTTTGTCTGAGAACAGATGAAACAATTGATCAGCTAGAGCTCCGGTTTATGGACATCCTCAGAAAAATCCAGTCCATCCGAAGAGGAAAATACACACTAAGAGAAATCAATCTTAAAGTGTTGCAAGCTCTACCGGCTGAGTGGGATACCTTCACCAATATCCACGAGAGCCGAGCTGACCTTGGTGAAATGGGAACTGAAAGATTGTTCTCAATTTTAAAGGGAAATGAGTATAAGGTGAACCGAAGAAGATCTCAGTCCTCGGTTGAGGATGTTGGTTCAGCCTCAAAGTCAGTTGCTCTTCGAGCTGACTACTCCAAAATCGAGAATATCGAGGCCAACAAGATCTGCAGACACAGCTGCAAAGGAGCCAAGCAGAGAGGAACTGCAACAGAACATTACCGCCCTGTCAAAGAAACTAGCCGACATGGACACTCGGTTCGGAAAATACAAGAGATTCTATAAGTCCAACCGAACTCGAGACAATTCAAAGCCTGTGACCAACGGTTGCTTTGAATGTGGCAAGGAGGGACATTTCAAAGCTGACTGTCTAAACCTCTCAAAGAAAGAGAGAGAAGCGTTGAGGGCCAAGAAGGCTGGAAAGAATAAGGCCATGGTAGCAGAAGAAGCAGCTGACGACATGAACATCTTCACTGACACTGAAGATGAGGATGAGCTGACTTCTACAAACAACGCCATCAGTCAGGATCAATGACTCATGGCACTTGGAACCGACCAAGATGATACTGAGGTACACTCTAATCCTGATAAGTTAAATTTTTCCAATATTTCTAACATGCATGAATCACTGGATGAAGAGTTGGAACCCTCCTGGAGTGACTTTCAAGAACTCAGTGAGGAACTTCATCAGCAATTGGTTGAGTTTAAGAGTCTTCAAGAACAGTTCTCAAAAATTGAAGAATCCTTAACCGTGAAGGACGATCTGATCAAGAGTCAAACAGAGGAGATTGAGAATCTTAAGAATCAACTGAATGCGGTCAACCGAACTAATGCTCCAACCAACGAGGAGTTGACAAAGCAGATTAAGGAGCAGGAAGAACAGTTGAAAAATCAAGAGACTCAGATCGACCAGCTGATAAAGAAGTCAGATGGACAAACCGAGCAGATAACTGTCCTCCTCAAGGAGTTGCAAACTGAGAAGGACAATCTAATCAAGCTGTATCAGTCATCCAAGATCATCGAGAATCTTATCAGTTATAGTAGACATATCGATGACGTGTCAGGACTAGGTTATGATGTGATTAAAGATAGTGGAATTCCTCCAGCAACCTTCATCAAAGCTGTTGAGGCCAAGGTTGTCGAACCTAATCCAGCTGAGTCTGAATCTCCCTAAAGTAATCCAACTTCCACTTCTCAGCAAGCTCAACCGACCAAGGCAACTACAACTGAAAAGGGAAAAGAAGTAGTTGATGGAGGACAGAATGTTCCATCGGTTGGGATATCAACCGAGGGGGAATGTTCCAAAAGTCAGAAGAGGAATCAGAGGCGTCGAAGACATAATCACAACCGAACTCAGAATCAGAACAGACCTCTGCATCAACCTCGGAGTCAACTTCAGAAAGAATGAAACCGACCGCAAAACCGACAAGGGTTCAATCATCCGAATCAATAGCGGTTCCAACATTAGTTCAACCAAAGGTTCCAACCGAGTCAACCAACAAGGAACAGGTCGAACAACAGGAAATATTCATGCCACAATATGAACCACCAACAGGGCATGAACAGCTATAGACAACACTCAAGGAGTTTGAATCAGAATCAGCCACAATGATTCCAACAAGGCGTCCGACCTCACAGACAAATTCAACAGGATAAGGATCGCCATCAAAACAGAGGGAAAGCCTCTCCTCCGAAAGCTCAGAATGGGAGAAATCCAACTCCTCCCAAGAAACAGAACATCACTACTAACAACAAGCCTAAGGATAACTGAGGTGTTGTTATAGTTCATGATGAAGGGAGAGTGATCTGGAATGATAAATCCATCCGAGTTTACAGGGAAAAGCGACGCACAGTTCCAGAGGGAACTGGTTCTAACCCTCCAGGACCCAACTGAAATTGGGGACCTAAGCGAGTTTCTCTTTGCAGGTACAGGAGAAACAGCTGAGGAAGAATAAAGCGTTTGCAACAATGTGGGTAATGGACAGTGGATGCTCGAAACACATGACGAATCTGAAGGATTTGCTTGGAAGTTTCGTGGAGAAAGAAGGTCCATCAGTTACTTTTGGTGACAACTCAAAAGGTTACACCAGAGGTTACGGTACACTTGAAACCAATCATGTTTCAATCTCTAATGTTTCTTATGTTGATGGATTGAAGCATAACTTGCTCTCCATCAGCCAATTTTGTGAAAATGGTTTCTCTGTCAAGTTTGATGCACAGGGTTGCAGGGTTAAAAATGTCGGATTAAAGCAGGTGATATTGTTGGGAAATCGATCACCAACCGGGAATGTCTACTACGCTGACTGGAACAGCAGCCTTCCTGACACCTGCCTGTTATCAAAGAGCAGTTCAGATGTGAGCTGGTTGTGGCACAAAAGACTCAACCATCTGAACTTCAAAACAATGAACCGACTTGCCAGACAAGAACATGCAAAAGGCATACCAAACCGAGTGTTTTCAACAACACATATCTGCAGTGCATGTCAGTTGGGAAAGCTCGCTAGATCTTCCTTTCGGTTGAAGATAACTCCCTCAACCGACCGAGTGTTACAGCTGATCCACATGGATCTCTTCGGGCCAGTTACACCAAAGAGCATGAATGGCAACGAATACACCCTGGTTGTAACTGATGACTACTCAAGATATACGTGGACCATCTTCATGCGCCATAAGAGTGAAACCCGAGATGAGCTACCCAAGCTGATGGATCGGATATCGAACCAACAAGAGATGAAGATCATTTCTATCCGATCAGATCGTGGAACTGAGTTACTAAATGAAACCATCATCGAGTACTGCGAGAAGCATGGAATTACACATCAAACATCAGCAGCGCGTACTCCGCAACAGAATGGAGTAGCTGAGCGAAGAAACCGAACACTGAAAGATGCAGCTACATCCATGCTGACAAGCTCAGCTTTGCCAAAGAGATTTTGGGCTGAGGCCATCAATACTGCATGCTACACTCAGAACCGGTCTCTTCTGACCAAGCGGTTGGGAAAGACACCATACGAGCTATGGAGACGTAGGAAGCCAGATATTTCTTATTTTCGTGTTTTTGGTTCTAAGTGTTATATTCACAACAATGGGAAGACTCAGTTAAAAAATTTTGATGCCAAAGCTTCTAAGGGCATATTTCTTGGATATGCCGCTCGAATCAAGGCTTATAGAGTTTTCAACAATAGCTCTCATGTTGTGGAGATAACACTTCATGTTAGTTTTGATGAATCTACTTTTGAGTGCAGGGACAGGCTAAAGGACAACAGGGTGATCTACAAGTTCCACCTGTTCTCACCAGATCACAAGCTCTAAGGGAAAAGAATCTAGCTGAACCACTGGTATGGACAACCGAGAATGAGGATCCATACTCCTCTGAAGATGAATGCGAAGACCCCAGCTCATCTCAAGGGGGAATTTTAGCTGATGCCTCTCCAACTGCATTGGCATCTGAAGCCCAACCGAGTCCGGTTCAAACTAATGTCAATGTTGAGGATCCAGACTCAACAGCTGATCAATCACCAGCTCTGAAGACTCCAACTCAGATCACGGAACAGCCACAGTTGGAAGAAGAAGAAAGACGCAACCGAAGATGGTATGAAGTTCATTCCACTGACAACATCATCGGAGATCCAACCGAAGGTGTGCGTGCAAGAAACAGAGTTGCGACTCAATATTCAACCGAGGAAGATTCCAACACTTATGCCCAATATCCTGAGGAGTTGGCAGTTCTAGAGGAGTTCGAGCAAGCTGGAGATGTTGCCATGATTTCTTGCTTTGTAGCTGATGTGCCAGAACCGAAGAACGTTGTGGAAGCTCTCAACTGTGTTCACTGGACAACAGCCATGCAAGAAGAACTGAATGAGTTTCTACGCAACTGTGTATGGGAGTTGGTAGAAAGACCAAATGGTGTCAAGGTTATTGGATTGAAGTGGATTTTCAAAAACAAGAGAGACGCCATTGGATTCATAGTGAGGAATAAGGCAAGGTTGGTAGCTCAAGGATATTGCCAACAAGAAGGAATCGATTTCGAGGACTCCTTCGCGCCGGTTGCAAGGCTGGAAGCCATCCGAATCTTTCTAGCCTATGCCGCACATCACAAGTTCAAGGTATATCAGATGGATGTGAAGTGTGCATTCCTCAACGGAGATATCAAGGAAGATGTATATGTTGAACAGCCTCCCGGTTTTGAGACTGGAGATGGAAGAGTGTACAAGTTGAAGAAAGCAATTTATGGACTAAAACAAGCACCCAGAGCTTGGTATGACACTCTTTGTGGTTTTCTTCTGAACTCGGGTTTCAAACAAGGGTCAGTGTTGACAAAACCCTGTTCACCATCAAAGTTGGAGATGACATTCTTGTTGTGCAAATCTATGTTGACGACATCATATTCGATTCTAAGTCGGAGGAACTGTGTGAAAAATTTTCAAATCTCATGAAGGAGAAGTTCGAGATGTCGATGATGGGCGAGATGAATTATTTTCTTGGGCTACAAGTGAAGCAATCAGAAAAGGGCATCTTCATCAATCAGTCCAAATATACAAAAGAGCTCATCACCAAATTCGGATTGCAGACAAGTAAGACAACAAGGATCCCGATGAATACTAACTGGAAGATTGAACCTGGAACTGAGGGAAAGCTCGTGGATGCCAGTAAGTATAGAGGGATCATCGGTTCTTTGCTCTATCTAACCGCCAGTCGGCCAGACATATCTGACGTGATTGGAGTGTGTGCCCGGTTCCAAGTTCAACCAAGGGAAGCACACATATTGGCAGCAAAGAACATCATCAAGTATCTGAAGGGTACAATCAATGTTGGACTGTGGTATCCAACTGACAAAAATATTCAGCTGACCGGATACTCAGATGCAGATCTAGCCGGAGATCGGTTGGACAGGAAGTCTACTTCTGGACACTGTCAGTTCATGGAAAGCAAGTTGGTTTCATGGTTCTCCAAGAAACAAGCATGTGTTGCCACTTCTACAACCGAATCAGAATATATGGCTGCCGGTAGTTGCTGCATGCAAGTATTGTGGCTCAAGCAACAGCTGAGAGACTATGAAGTTACAACTGGACAGGTTCCCATTCATTGTGATAGCTCAAGTGCCATTGCTATCTCTCTGAATCCTGTTCACCACTCTCGGACAAAGCATATCGACATCCGTCATCATTTTATCCGAGATCATATTGAGAAGAAGGATGTATCTATGGAGAAGATTCCAACTGAAATTCAGAGAGCTGATATCTTCACCAAACCTCTAGCTGAAACACGGTTCAAGATGCTATGTGACCTCCTTAGGTTGTTGGATCCATCAGATGAGGAGTCAACTGAGGTGAAGAGATAGATATCCATCTGAGGGGGAAGCTCAGATGAAGGGAGAATCTCAGATGCAGATTGCCAACCGAAGGAATCAGACGTCAGCTGAACAGACGAACTCGAGTCAGCTGATGGTATGCCGCAACATGGGAACTCAGCTGATTCCAACATCAGCTGGCAGGTAACATTTATGGCTGAAGGTGATATGGTCTTAAATGAGAATGTTTGAAATAAATTCAAACATTCCTGAACTAGTCAGTTACATTAAAAATAGCCATCATGTCACATAAAATTCAAGCAGGAGTTCGTGAACGACTTCTACTATAGGAAGGTTTACGCAACTGATAACCCGAGGAAAGCGTTCAAGGAAGCGCTGACCGAGTTGCACTCAGGAGATCCGGGCATGTTCAGCCAATTCAGGCGGGCTATGATTGACGCCAACCTGGACTTGAACACAGTTCCGGTTCCCCAGAAGGTTACTTACCGGCCTCCCTTCCACCCAGACTCTCGCAACCCGAACCGCACGAAGATCGCAACTGAGGCGAGGCAGGTTTGCAAGGAGCATGGAGTGGACATTTCCAAGGAGTCACCTGCTAAGAGGGAAATTTTTGTTAGGATTTTTAGTAAGTATGGGCTACAATTTTAGCTCAGTTAGTTTTTGAACAACTGTTGTAATTTTTGTCTTTTGCGTTCATCTTTGTAACAATCAGTTGTAATGAAAACTACTCAGTTATAAGATTCAACTTGACGTACAATCCCTCATTTTCCAAGCTCTGAATCGCAAAGTTATTTCAATACCATGTTATAACTGTGCTAACCCTTTGATGTTTTTATCTTATAGACAGTATAGAATTTCAGCTGAGATTTTAGATAAGTCAGTTAGATCTAGATCAGTTGTGATCTGTAAGGGTTTTAGACTTCTTATAAGGGGTTTTGGCATCATCAAAAAGGGGGAAATTGTTGGGAAATTTAAGTAAAAGTTTTGATTGATTCCAAAACCAACTGACCCCAACCGAGTAGATGTTGCCACATCCTAAGGTCAGTAGTTAGGCTCGCTGTTTGAGCGTTGTTAAGATTTTATCTTTACAGGTCTCCAGCTGAAGACGGCAACAAGGCTTCACTCGGATAGAACATCAGTTGTGAGGAACACAACTGAGCGTTCATCATATTAAAAAGGGGGAAGTTACGTTCAAGTGTCAGTTCGATAGTTGAGCATACGAAGAAAGAAGATGCAAAAATCGACTAAGTATTCAAAGGAAGAAGTCTCAAGAGATAGAACATCAGTTGTAAGGAAAACAACTGAGCGTTCATTAAATGAGAAGCAGTATGGGGGAAGAGAACATCAGATGAAAGGAAATCATCTAAGCGTTCAAACCCAACTGAGAAGATATAACGAAGACAACTGAGCGTTCAGCTTCCGAACATCAGTTGTATATTTCAACCCAGAAGATTAACAGCTTGAAGTTGAAGTCAGCTGAGAGTTCAACTGTTAGTAGTCAGTTAGAACATCAGCTGAAGAACAAGTTAGTTGAAGATCAAAAGTCTTAACCGACCACTCCTTGCTGGAAGTCTGTTGTTAAGATTTGAATTTCAAAAAGGAAGTCACGTGAAGGTTTGACCGTTCAGTCATTACCCCATTTGACCCAACACAAGGTTATCTCAGATGGAAAGCAGAAGAGCACAGATGCCATATCGGGAAAGTCTGCAGAGATGAGAGACAAGCCTTCGCTTTCAAAGAACAGAGATCAACGGCTCCTCCAACGGCTAGTTGATTCTCTCCGCCTATATATAGAGGCCTTCATTCATTCGAAAAGGATACAAGACACACACGCGAGAAGAAACCGGAGAGCGAAAGAAAGAGCAATATTCTTCACGAGCTGAACTGCATTCAATCTCTTAGAACATCACTTGTTGAGAGTTCTAGAGTTAGTTAGTTTTTGTGTCTTTAGATCGAACCTTGAGAACATTACTTAGTGAGAGTTCGTAGAGTGTTAGATCATAGCTCACTTCGTGTTCGAGCTTTTAGTTGGAACCCCATTTTCTTTCACCTGGAAAGATTTTAGGATCCTACTCTTCCTGCAACTGAGTAGATAGGTTGTTTAGTACCCGAAAACTAAACTGTAAGGTTGATAAGTACCCGCAAACTTATCCTTAACGGTTGCTCAGCCCGCGTAAGCTGAGTATTTTGTCCAGAAGAACTTGGACAGAGTTGTGTGGACTCACAACTCCCCGTGGACGTAGGAGGTTTCTCCGAACCACGTAAAATTTCTGTGTGCTTGAGTTTATTCTTCAGTTATTTCCTACATTTTCATCTGTCCTTCTAACCAGCATACAAACTGATCTTACCAGTCTCAACTGTCATGGTTCTTAACCAACCGTGCATAAAAGCGTGAGTTAATTTTAACGAGTTAATTTCCACCACATTCCGCACAGCACATCACTTCCAACCGAGTGTTTCTTACTCGGTTGTGATTTCAACTGAGCTTCCTTACTCGGTTGAGATAATTTTTAGGGGTTGTTTTAAAAAGTTGCATCTGGTGTATTTCCCCCCCCCCCCCTTACACCAGAACTCGTTTCGGGACCATCAGCCTTCAAACAGAGAAATTGAAAAAATTAATAACTACTTACATATATATTGATGATAAATCCAAGTTCAGATATAAACAAAAAATGTAGAAGCAGGAACAAGAAATCACTATTATGCATTTCTGAATTTGATATACAATGTAGAAAGACATAATATCATACCTGTGACAAATCTTGAAGCATATAAGCAATGCCGTCAAAATGCTCCATGTGATGCATCAGATAAACACTACAGACAATGTTGCTTATGTCACTTTTCCATTCGAAAGGAACATCTTCAAAACTAAATGATGGGAAGTCTGAAGCTTTTGGATGTTTCATATCACGAAGAAAGATATAAAACTGATCTTTCTGTATAGGCAAACAAACAATTAGTAAACATGTAATTATTAGATGAAAGACAACAAATGATATATTAATATGAACGAAACCTACCACAAGTTGAAGCATTTCCCAATTGCGAGAGTTTTCTACACAATTATCAAGTTTGTTGTCCAGGTACTGAATCTTGCATGCACAGAAGTTGATGACAAGAGCAACAAAGTGCTTATCAAAGCAAATGGTGATTATAAACTGTTAAGAAGAACAAAAAATAGATTATAAAAAAGAAAGAATACAATATCAACAATAACATATAAAATAACAAAATTCTATTTTCAGTTAGATGGCAAATCATTCAATTGAACCATTTGTTTCAGAGAAAAATGCCAACAACTTCTAACATCCTAACTCTTCAAGATCATCAGCACGCTTGGCATCAATCATTTTCTCAAAATATGACTCGAAAAAAGAAATGAATAGAAAAAAGAACAGTTAAATGATTACTATAAAAAAGAAGAATCAAATAAAAAAAATTCAAATTTGAAAAGATAAAAATATACCGAATGTTGACTGTTGAAATAGAACTTCCTAATGACAGTTGACAGTCTGGAAGAGTGATACTTGATAAACTTGTTAAGAATGATAGACCAAGCATCTATCACATTTGAATCCAAAAATTAACCATCATTCAGAGTTTTCATGGATTGCAAGTTCAAATAGAATTTCCAACAATGAAGTTCATGATTAAAAACATTCATCCTGAAAATCAATATTAAGAGTGAATAAGATAGTATAATAGCAAAAAATAAAATACATGGATATAAAGAAGGAAATAAGCATAAATACATACATCTTGACAGCAGTACGATGATCATGAAAACAGAAGTCAGCAATGTCCTTTTCTAACCAAGAAATTTCCTTAAAGTGCCTAGCATTATTGATAATAAATCTACTCTTAAATGTAGATTTTCCAGAAGGTCATTCAATGCTACATTCCAATACCATTGGATCAATAACAGGGCAAATTGGGGACTGCAAAGGATTAAACAATAACAAAATAAGTTTACTAAACTGTAATGAATAATTATACCTTAACCAAATATTAAAATCTAAAATGAATTACCAAACTTGAGCATATCAGTGTTCTAGTGCAATGAAAAAGAACATAAACTCAAGTACAATATAAAATTAACAGCCATACCATCATCTGACTTGCATTCCTTGTAATGCAGAGTGACTTTCTCATATATTCGACAAACAGAAACATCTTCATACTGAATAGTAACTGAATCAATAATCTTAGCAAATTCTAAAAAATCAACCTCAGCAATTGGACTTTTCTCTGCAATTTCAATTTCAAAGGAGTTAATAACTAAATATAAATTGTAAAAAGAAATAGAAAACGTAAGTTCAGACTTCAGGGCACGAACCTTGATAATCACTCTTCCCTATTTGTTCACACTGTTCAATTGAAACTTCCTCTTTCATTTCATTTTCATTTGTTTGAGCTTCTGATTTCATAAAGTAATATAAAGGTAATTACAAATATGTTAGTAAATATAAAAAGAAAGGATAAAACAGAAACTAATTGAAGTAAGCAGTAAATACAAACCTAAATGACAAACATCAGGTTGAGAATCAGACAAAGAATATAAACTTTGACTGAATAGTTCAAAAGATGGCATATCAGGATTCCTGATCCTTTTCTTCTGCTTCTTCTTCTTCTTTCTATGAACCTGTTGATCGTCAGGATGTTTATCATCAACAACATTGTGAGTCTTCTCAACTTCTCCTGTTGAAACAAAATGTAAAAATCAGTTCAAATATAATTAAGGACATAATTAAGAAACAATATGATATAAACTTACTTGTCAAACCATCTGCAGGATTGGTGTTAACATCAGTACCCACAAAATCATTAACAGGTGCTGATTCTTGAGGCATAGAAGACTGGAAATTATCACTTTTCACAGCATTATCCTTCATAGCATTCTGGAATTAAAGAGCCAATTCCTCACAAATTTTGAAAACATCTCCATTCCAATACGAATCAGCAGCCTCCTAAACTTTTGAATCTGGAAATCGTACAGTCGGTATACCAAAACATTGTTGTTGACAATCAAATCTCTTCAACTCTTCAACCCGTGCCTTGTGATTGGAAACAATCACGTTGAAATCTCTCTGCAGAATCAAGAACGACCTTTGCAATCCCTACAAAATTAAATATTTTAATCAAACTAAATATGTCAATTACAAAAATAAAAGCACAAAATCAAAGATATAGAAGGGTTATGAAACTAAAAACACTTACATTTTCAGAAATGGAATTGATATCAGAATCAGACTTCTCGCTTAGAGGAATCTTGTAATTGATATACTCAGAATCAGATTCCCGAGCATCACCTTAACCACCAGACTGAACCGGATATTCTTTCTTAGACACCCTATCAACAACATAATCGTCTACCCTGACACGATCACTCACAGGGAAAACACCCACTAGCCACTCCCCACTACCAAAATCTGATTCACCATTAGACTCTTCGTTCAATCTGTTTTTAAACTTAGAACTAGACCAATGCTTAATAAGTGGCAAGGTATGTGGCTTAAAGATACCTTGCCATTGGAATTGATGAAAGTAAAGAAGAGGAATAAACTAACACACAACCATTTATAATAGAATAATCATTCTGTCTAAACGATTCCAATGCCTTACATAGCTTCTGGAGAACAAAACTACACCAATCAAGGTTTCGAATGCTATGAACATCAAATAGAGATTTCAAAAGTCTAAACTCTATAGATGTGTTTGCAATAGGAGAAATTAAGAAAGGTAGACACAGCAAAGAGAATGAACAAAATAACAAAATCATCACCCCCATTTTGGAATCTCTGATCACTTTGATCAGACAACAAATCAAACACAGACTTCTGAGTGGTTTGACCGACGAAACCAATTTTTTTCTTAAAATCCTCTATCAAACCAGCCCCATGTTCATCATTTCTACCATAAGATAACACACTAACATTCCCATCAGTAGGTCTAGGTAGAAGGAAAAGATCTTGAATATCAGAAGGTTTAATAAACAGATTATGCCCTCCCTTAAAAGTCAAGACACGAGACAACGGTTTGAAATTTTTAATAAACTACATAGTGTGCTTCCAATACACATACTTCCATTCACACAAACGCAACAGACCACCAAACCCTACTCGTCTAATAGACTTTTTCTGATCATCATTCAAAACTGAAACTAAATCAGAAAGTCTAGCAGGATTGCAACTAATTGAATATCTGTAAAAAAGAACAAAGTAGTACTCAGAAAATCACTAAAAGAATCTCAAGTATTCAAAATTAAAATTAAGTAAAAACACAAATACCTTTGTTCCTTCACAACCACCTTCAAGACTTCCTTCCTCTTGACTACATGACCAGGACTTTTCTTCACTTTCAATCCTTTCTCTCGATGACCAGTGTTGTCAGGAGAAGATATAACAATCTCTTTACCCTTAGATGATTTCTTTTTAACCACGCTTAACAATCTAAAACAGAAACAAAATGAATAATCAATAGTTTGCTAAATCATAATATTATAAATATATACTGAAAGGGTATTTTTCATCACATGAATGTTAACTTTAATTCAATAGAAATGTAACCTTGAAAAAGACAGAATCATCAAAACAGAAAGATGACAATAACAAGATACAAAAATCATAAACCTCACCAAAACAAAATCATCAACTAAACTAAAAAACATAATAAAACGCATGAAAAATAGATAATATATAAATCATAAATCAAAAGCAATGCTCAAAATCATATTGATTTCAATATATAAACTAAAACAACAGGATGGAATAAGGCAAAAAACACAAAGTAAACAAGAAATTCACAAGAATCTCAAGTGGAATGTTTATGAACACATTTTTTTTTTAATACTGGTTAATTTAGAACTAGGGTTCCGACAATCAATCACACAACAAAAATAGCTAGGGTTTCAGTCGGTATCCAAAGGAAAGTAAATCAAGGCGAAGCAACAGTGAACAAAGAGCAGAGAAACGTACGGAGGTAATCGCAAAACAAAACACACACAAACACACAACTATTACAAATCAGGAAATTCTAGATCGGAAATCAAATAATGCTGTAGTCCAATAAAATACAAAAGCAAAGCATACTAAGGCAATAAAGCGAAATACCTTCAAATTCAAGGAACTAGGGTTCCACCGATAAAGCAAAAACAACAAAAACGGGCAAACAACAACGACAGACGAAGCAAAATACGGCGACAAGATGAAGAAAACCGGTGACAATATGGTGAAAAAGAAAGAAAAATCAGTGAAGAAGAAAGGAAAAGCGGCGAAGAAGAAAGGAGAAGACGATGAGAAGAGAAACAGAGAGCACAACGGAGGAAAGAGAGAGAGAAAGGAGGAAAAGAAAAAAGAAAAATAATCTTTTATATTTTTTCTGAACTCGGGCTGATTGGGCGGGCTATGGATACAACCAGTGCATGGAAACAAATGTCCAATCTGAAATATTTTGATACATTCATACGTAAATGAAAATCAAAACCCAAAGTTTGAAAAAATGCTATTGTTTAGAAATAAGTACGATTTATTTTGTGAACAAAAAAAAATGAAATTATATTAATTATAGATTGCATTTCTTTTGTGTACATAGACAAATGAGTGAAAATAAATGAGTAATTAATTATTTGTAATATAAAAAAAGAAATGGAAATACATAAAATTTTGGAGGGAAAATTTCTCAAAGCTTATTTGTTTTAGTATAGTATATAGATACACGTACTGGTAATAGAAATGATGCTAGAGATTAATTATCACATAAATTAAAATGAATTGTTGGATTCAATTTTATCAAAAAATCATAGAGCTTGATTATGAATATGACATGATCAATAAGTGATCATCATGTTCATTTTTCAAAGACAAATAATAATTTAAGAAAAAGAAAAAAAAGAAAACTTCTTTCACAAAAGAGCGTGAGTTGCACCATTTTCTACTTCATTTCTTAATGATCCTTTTGCTAAACAATCGTAGCTAAAAGAGATGTACCACTTGAAGCAGTAGGAAGGTCCCTCAAGAATATGATAGGGCGAGCCATTTGCTCCCTGAAACCGGAACACATGCTTATGTTTGCTAAATATATAATATGGGGAGAAAAGCCAAAAAAAAACAAAGAAAGAAGATAATGATAATAAGAAGAAAGAAAAATCAAAACAACAACGAAAAAAGAGGGGGGAGGGCCGGGGGTCCTCTGTTGAGTTCCAAAACCATAAAGTTTGAAAACAAAAACTTGAAAACACGTCAATCTGCATTAATACAACACACCTACTGCTTTAACGCTCTCTCTTTCATGATCTCTAATCTCTAAACAGAAGAATGTTCTTGGCTGTCCACACAATTCCAAGTTCATGCTGAGAGAGAGAGAGAGAGAGAGAGAGGCGGACAAAAAAGGAAGAGATGAATTCCCAGCACAGTTTAAAGTGATTAGTATGAGCAGCTAAGCTACACAACACAATTAGTAATCGAAAACAGCCAAAAACAGTGTTTTAATAAGTGTGCAGCCCATGCTCTGGCCTCAAATCCTTGAAAATAGGCGACAATTTATCGGATAACTTCCCATGTGGGATTATTATTCCTCGCTTACTCTACTCATATCATCCATCCATCCATCCACCCACCACTTACTTGTCTGTGCATTAATTTCTGTATCTTCAGCTACTGCACTTTCCAAAAGCTAGCCTAGGTAGCAATCAATTGTTTGGATCGATATGTGGGAGTGCGAATCAGAATCAGTTGGTGGCGGAGATTATGGCACCGCACCACCTCTCTCCACTTCCAAACATGCCCTTCACACCGACGGCTTCGAGCAAAGAGGCCATTCATGGTACAACACAACTCAACTCTTCATCGTATAATCAATTAAATTATTACCTAGCTGTTTTACTTTTATGATTTTTATTGATTGAATGAATTGTCGTATTCTGTAACACTAACATAGGTATGTTTCAACTGATATCCCGAGTGACTTGTTAATTCAGATTGGGGATGTCAGCTTCCATTTGCACAAGGTAGCTAGTTACTTAAATTAGTTACTGTATTGTTTCTCCTATCATATCATATCATATCATAGATCATCATTCTTGGTTTCATTCATACTAAAAAGTAATGCCTTCGGCTTCAACGGAATAGTACCCTCTCCTGTCGCGAAGCGCCAAGATGAACAGGATCATATACGAATCCCGCGACGTCGAGGTAAACAAGATATCCCTCAACGATCTCCCCGGCGGCCCCGAGTCCTTCGAGCTGGCCGCCAAATTCTGCTACGGAGTCGCCGTCGATCTAACCGCCACCAACATCTCCGGCCTCAGATGCGCGGCGGAGTATCTGGAAATGACAGAGGATTTGGAGGAAGGAAACCTCATTTTCAAAACCGAAGCATTCCTCAGCTACGTGGTCCTCTCCTCATGGCGAGACTCCATCGTCGTGCTCAAGAGCTGCGAGAATCTCTCCCCCTGGGCGGAGAATCTCCAGATCGTGCGACGCTGCAGCGAGTCCATCGCCTGGAAAGCCTGCGCCAACCCCAAGGGCATCCGATGGCAGTACACGGGCAAGCCCAGATCATCCTCCAGCCCCCAGTGGAACGAATCCAGCCCCAGCCGCGGCACCCCGCAAGTGCCGCCGGATTGGTGGTTCGAGGACGTCTCCATCCTCCGCATTGATCACTTCGTCCGCGTTGTCACTGCCATCAAGGTCAAGGGGATGAGGTACGACCTCATCGGAGCTGCCATTGTCAACTACGCAGGCAAGTGGCTGCCCGGTCTGGTGAAGGAGAGAGAGGGCGCCGCCGCCGAGGAGGTGAGCGGCTGGAAGGGCGGGCTGCACGTCATTGTGGCCGGGATTAATCAAGAGAGTCTGCCGGCTAATAAAGATCAGCGAATGATTGTGGAGAGCTTGATAAGTATAATCCCTCAGCAGAGGGATTGCGTTTCCTGCAGCTTCCTTCTGAGGCTGCTGAGGATGGCTAACATGTTGAAGGTGGCTCCGGCTCTGGTCACGGAGCTGGAGAAGCGTGTGGGGATGCAGTTCGAGCAGGCCGCGCTGGAGGATCTTCTGATACCTTGTTACAACAAGGAGGAGAGTACTCGATTTGATGTTGATCTTGTTCAGAGGCTTTTGGAGCATTTTCTGGTGCAGGAGCAGTCGGAGGGGTCGAGCCCCAGTAGGCTGCATGATGGCGGTTACAGAGAGAGAGAGAGAGATAGAGAGAGAGAGAGAGATAGAGATAGAGATAGAGATAGAGATAGAGATAGAGATAGAGATAGAGATAGAGGGATTAATTTGAATGCTAAGATGAGAGTGGCAAGGATTGTGGATAGTTATCTTACGGAGGTGGCAAGGGATAGGAATCTGTCCTTGACTAAGTTTCAAGTTCTTGCTGAGGCATTGCCTGAATCTGCAAGAACTTGTGATGATGGACTTTATAGAGCAGTTGATTCTTATCTTAAGGTAATTCATTCATTTTTAGCTTTCGTCTTGTCTCAAAGTTTGCAGTTCTGGCATTGAAATTAGGCCCAACTCTAACACAAGTTGATTGATATGTAGGCGCATCCAACGCTGACAGAGCACGAAAGGAAGAGGCTGTGCCGCGTAATGGACTGCCAGAAGCTGTCCATTGACGCGTGTATGCATGCTGCGCAGAACGAGCGCCTCCCACTGAGAGTGGTGGTGCAAGTGCTCTTCTCCGAGCAAGTGAAGATAAGCAACGCGCTGGCCAACACCGGCCTCAAAGAAGGCGGTGACTCGCACTATCAGCCCTTAGTGCCTAACAGGAAAACACTGCTTGAAGCAACTCCACAGTCATTTCAAGAGGGATGGACTGCAGCAAAGAAGGATATCAACACTCTCAAGTTTGAGCTTCAAAGTGTTAAGGCCAAGTATTCCGAGCTTCAGAACGACATGGACACGCTGCAACGCGAGTTCAATAAGCTGGCAAAGCCTACCAAGCAAGCATCAGCGTGGACATCGGGGTGGAAGAAACTCGGGAAGCTCGCTAAAATGACAGACGCTAATGATAATGGATCTCAGGTACCAAGTGCAGATCAGATTAGAAAGAATCCTAGAAGGTGGAGGAATTCCATCTCTTGAATTACTTGAAATTTTCATTTTCATTTTCATTTTATGGATGGACTTGCTACATTCTCTACTTCATTTTCTCTCACTAGTTATTGCTGTCAAAAAATAGCATAGCCTTATTACAAATGCTCTGTGTCCAGTGATGACTAATTTGTGTGGTACTTCTTTTGTTGTTTGTTTTTTACATTTGTTTTCTGTTTAGATCTAGATGCAATGTTGACATGATTTTTATTGTTATTCAACTTAAAGGAAACCTCATCTCTCTTCCCAAATATGGTAACGTGATTTCTTAACACTACCAAAGTCTACATATTTTACAGAATCCTAGAATTCAAGAACTAGAGCTTGCATGCTAGAATGTGGAAGGAAAAAAAAAATGCAGCATTTCCATAGATGTTAACAAAGTGGATATTCCTTATGGTTGTCATGACATTTCTCAGCTCAATTCATATTTCATACCAAATTAAGGGGGAAAAAAGAAACCTTTTTGAAGCCAAAGCATGATGAGACCATACTTCAAATCATGTCTGGAACCACAAAGAAAGTTGCAAGATAGACACATCCAAAAGTGAATAGACACTAAATATCAAAATTATGTGACAGAAGTGGGAAAGACAATTAATCGATGTAAACAAGTTGTATAAGAGTTGTAAATTAAATGACTAAGTACAGCTAGCTACTTTAAATATTAATCACACCAAAAATTCATGGATCACATTATCATGATGTACAGTGACTGAAATCAGTCACTATATATGATTTAAGTGATGGAATGAGAGTACAATACATGCATGGTTTCTTGTTTATGCTTATATTGATGAGCAGCAAAACAAAATGGTAAGGGATTGTGTTGTCTATTACTGATTATGTGTAGAGAAAAATCTTGAAGAATTTATGTTCCTATCTTATCAACTTTTGTTTTCTGAGTCCTAAAGTAGAATTGATGTGATACAATCCACTACCAGCAATCTTGCTACTTTGGGGTTTGTCCCTCTGCGATAACATCAATATTTGGAAAACATAGTTACTCCCTAGATATTAGAGTATAATAAAAGATACAAAAAAAGGAATTGGGGTGAGAGAGGCTCGAACTCTCGACCTCAGGATAACTCAACTTAGCTATGAGACCTACGCGCTAGCCAACTGCGCCACCACCCCCTCTATGCCTACTTCAGAAAATTTACTTAATTATACCCTTTTCTCTCGCTTTTTTTCTCTCGTTTTTTTTTTTTCTTTTTTTCTTTACTTTTTTTTTTGTTGTTTAGTTGCAATCCTCCTCATATCAATATTTGTCAGAAGACTTCTTTGAAATGATCTGTCTTGGAACTAAGGGAAAAACTGACGTAGAATCTTCTGACAAATTAACTATTTTCTTTTTATTCTACGTATATATGAGTATGAGTAAGAAAATCATGGTCAGAAAAGACATCATTCTTCACACATGTAATTTGGATTATACGAGAGAATAATTGAGATCTTTGTCTGATAAATTAACTCTATATGCCGATATATATGTCAGTAAGAAGATCATGGTTAAAAGATAATATTGTTCTAAAGTAAAGGATAATTGTGTAGATTTTAAAAGATTTTTTAGTTTTTTGCAACACCTTTTGTGGTATTAGCTGTTTTTATCGATGTAGTAACGATAATAGTGATGATATATAATAAAACACAAAGTATAAACTTTCTTTCTTTTTCTTCATTTATTAAAGTTGGAAGAGATGGAAATTTAGAGCCAAATATTACTCTTATTAAGTATAATGGACAAATTCGTAAATTACATGTAGTTTAGTAGTAACTAAAAGAATAAGAAACATTAATGTGTATAAGACAACACACAATGACAGTGTCTTCATTGGGTGTGAACCGTGTGATGGAGATAGAGATAATCACCTGCAATAGGACTGTGTTTATGTTGTTACAATCTAATTAGTTTATGAATATTAATTTTACATTAATTTTAATCAGAAAATTCAAAAATTTTATTAATTAAAATACAAATAAAAATTTTCATTAATCCAAAAATGAAAACTATTACTTTTTTTTATTCAGAAACATATTAAAAAGAAAAAAAGAAAAAAAATGAAGAAGAAGAAAAATCAGGAAAAAACTAAAAAAATGAAACAAAAAAAAACACTGAAGAAGAAGAGGAAAATGAAGAAAAAAAAAAGAAAAGAAAGCAAAGAAAAATCAAAGAAGAAAAAAAAACTGAAAAATGAAAAAGAAAGAAAAAAACTGAAAAAAAGGAAAAAGAACTGAAAAAAAAGAAAAAGGAACTGAAGAAAAAGAGAAAAAACGAAGAAGAAAAAAAAAATTATCATTTTGCTCTAAAGGGGATTCGAATGCCTCCCCTTCATGGAGAAGAGAGGGGCCTGAACCACTAGGCCAATGACAATCTGTTAAAGTTATTACTGCTTTATAATATATATATACGTTTTAACATTTTTTTTAAACTAAGATCGAGCCAGTCTCGATGTTACGAGACGGTCTCGAGCTGGTGGTTATTGCATCGGGCGTTGACTCCATGGATTGGATGTCTCGAGACACCTATGGAGACAGCGATTGTAGCTAGTCTAAGGTAGGAATGTCAATCTAGCCCGGAACCGATGGGCCAACCCGAGTAGACCGAAGAAAAAGGCCGATTAGGGCCGAAAATTTCTAGTCAGAAAATATGTTAGCCCAATTAACCCAAACTGAAAATAACCCGAGCCCGATAGGGTAGAACGAAAAACACGTGGGTTGGGCCAACTAACTGAATTTATATGAGAATATTTTAATTTTTAATTTGAAATAGGTTCACTTTCTCTATATTTTTATTCCAACATTAAATAAAAAAATTATGATGCAAAAATTAAACTGCATAAATAACCAATTAAATGAAAGTGTATGTCAAACTAACTTCAAACGAGTTATTTATTAGTTATTATATAAAATGGAGTAAGAATGATACACATTTTTGCATCGAATAGAAGATCAAGTTTGTTGTACGAGAAAAAGTATGATTTATTTTTGTTCCAATCATGAAAAAAAATTATGGCTGCTAATTTTTCTCATAAACATCCTAGCCGTTGGGCTAGCCCGAAAAACTATAGATTTAGGGTTAGGGCCGAAAACTTTCTACCCCGAAAATAATTTAACCTAATTAAACCGAACTGAAAAAATTAAATTTGATAGGACTAGCCCGAAAATCGAACGGGCTAACCAATTAATATCCCTAGTATAAGGTGATATATCCAGTTAAAAATTATGGGAGAATTAATTGGAAGCTGCCGACCACAAGGAGGTGAAATCGAAGTCTTAAAATTTAATGAAATCTCGGATTTGACTAAATATTCAAATTAATAATTTATTTGCTTTCTCTAGAAGTCATATTACTCCGGCCTTTATTTTTACCTCATTTATTTTGGACACGAATATTAAGAAGAAAGAAATTAGAGGTAAAAGTTATGTTAGTGGAGTTTTAAGTGAATACTTAATAGAGTATAAATAGTGATATAAGTGGATTTTAATGTTGAAATAGTGAAATAAAGTGGGTAGAGAGAGTGAATGAATAGTGAGCCGCACAAAAAATGAGGGAAAAATAGTGAAAGGTAGATGATTAGTTAGAAGAAATTAGGGCCACATTAGCAATTTAAATAGGGCCTTAATAACCCCTAATTTAGCCCTAAAAATGAAACAAGACAAGAATAGCGGACTATCTAAAAAGAAATACTACAAGACAAGAATAACGGAATAGATGAAGTAATAATTATTACTTGTACCTAATAAGTTAATCGTTTTTGTTTTAGTAATGATATTCGGACACACTGTGACCAGCCACACGCGTGAAAAAAAAAGTTGATTGTAAAAATGGAAATAACCCCCTAGGGTTTATGCTTCCCAATTAGGGTATATTCCCATTTTCAAAACTTACATTACTATTTTTAGCGCATGTGGCTGGCCACAGTGTGTCCGAATATCATTACTCTTTTTTTTAGAGACCTAATAAGTTAATCATGACACAAAGGATAATTAATTTCTTAAAACTTTTATGATAATAGTGAATGTAACATGTTTAAAAAGAATGTTCTCCCTCCATACCGAACAAGTAGCTTGGTTTTCATATTTGGATGTCCAATATTAATATCTGTGCCAAAAAAACAAGCTACTTAATTCGAGAACGCAAAATAAAGTTTAACAACTTAATTGAACCCAACGAAAATTGGGTAAAGTTACCCAATAAGTACAAAGATGAACCATTAAAAGTCCAAATGTGATCATATAAATCGATCTTCATTATTTCTTCACAAAATTTCAGAAGGATGTTTATGTACGTATTACTTTTCACATATACATCAATAGATTCTTGACGTTCACACATATCTCGTGTACGTATTTTTAAAAAATTGACAAACATAAAATTTTAATAACAAATTACAAAGTTGGTATGTAGTCTAATTTGAGAAATATAATATCAGTGAACTACCACTAAATTGTTTTTTTTAAAGAAATTAGGGAGAGCGAAAATGATTGTTCCGAGTCGCAACCTTTGATTAGACGCAGCAAAATACGATGCAAGAAACTCTTTATATTAGTATTTCAAAAAAATCATCTAAGTTTAGCTTAACTATAAAAGCATTTTCTCATTTTGATATTTATATAAAAACTCCTTAATTTCTCGTCCTACGAATTAAAAACCTTCTATTTGTAGCATTTCCGCTACGGGTGTTTACTTTAACGGAAAAGCGTAAAAAGCAAATACTTTGGTTAGTAGGATGAATACTCTTTTTTCCATCAATTTCGCACGTTTATTACGGTTATTAATTTTTTATGAGTATGATGAATAATCTTTCCAGGCAGCCTCTTTTCCATCATTTTTTCTCCAATTGTAAAAAATATTAATGTGAGGGTGGGGGGTTGGGGGGGGGGGGGAGTGTGATAATATTGTCCATAGGACAAAGGGCATAAAAATTAGGAGAAAGTGGAGGGGATCATGTGATATAATTTTCTTTTCCAATCTATTAAACATATGATGAAAAATATGGAAATGATAATATTTTTTTCATTTTTTCTTATCCATCTTTTTCAAATGAAAACTTTACAACCAAAGTAAACGCACCCTAAAATGTTTGCATCCACCAAATGTAACCAGAAAATATTCATTTTAACGATGATATTCTATAACATGTGAAAGAAAGATTTTTTTTAGTCCAATTCTTCCTTTGTCCACAATATGGTTGTCACTTTTGTTATTTAGGTTCGTCTATGATATGATTGTCACTTCCATCTATAAAATGATTAGGGACCATATAATACATTATATTTAATCTTCTATTTTTCACTACTCTACTCACATTTATAGTGGGACATTTACACTAAACACAATAATACTCATTATAATCTACTATTATCCATCAATTTTTAAACTTGTGTCGTATATAATGTGACAACCATATAATTGACAGAGGAAGTAATTTATTATGGGTTTCGATAAATAGATAAACTTCGGCGACCACTTCTGCGAGACTGCAATCAACAATTAAACAAAATTTTAAAAATTCGTAATCATGGTTCAAGAAATTATTAAATAGTAAAATAAAATGCCAGAGTCTCAATGATGGCATCATCTTTGATGTTATGCTTGAAATTATTTTTCCGTTGAGAATTGGTTCATTAGGTCAATAACTACCTCCATAAATCAAAGGTGTGATGAATATGATGATTTGTGGAAGTCATTTTCAATCTAATTTTTATTATGAGCTTTTAGTAATTATGAGTTAAACACCATTTTTTGCTTTAATTATCCCACCATTTGTTGAACCACTCTGCATCATCAAAGACTTTGGTGTACAAATTGACCTGATTTTGTGCTGCAAGCAATTATAATATATCACCACACGATCCACAACTCAATACTTTATGTAATTTGACAATTATCTACTTTTTTAAGTATGTAATATTCTAAATTTGGTAAGGCGCGAACACAATTAATTGTAATATAGCCATTTGAGTTTATTTATGTCTTTCAAAATAAATCGAGTTTACTTAATGTAGAAATAGTGAGTCTGTGACTGGTGACACATAACATGGAACACAAATTAAATATATTATTATAATATGATATTTCCTGCCGTCGCTGGAGATATTAGTGGTATTTGAAACCAAAATTTGGCCCTAGAAATGGTTACCTAGATCATCGCAAATAAATTTATATTTTATTCTTTACAACATTAATGTGCTACAACGTATACGATTTCAAATTATTATGACCATATAATTTTAGTCAGTCCAACCAAATAAATAATATGAATAAAAAATAAAAGAAATGAAGATCTCATTTCTCGGCCATAGAACATGTTGCTATGTTTTTTGTACCAAAGCTTGACATTTGCAAGAACAATCACATCTTACACGATAAATTAGATTATATCCGACAAGTTTAGGATGAATTTGGTCATACTTAAAATCCGTCCACTTCAAAAAATAATTAATTACTTTAAAGGTGGACCTACCCTGTCTTCGACTTGCAGTCTAATTCGATTTCCAAAGTTTGCTAAAAATTATGGACCATTAAAAAAATATTTTATTAAGTCTTGTGAAAAAAAAAATATGCATTATAATAAAATTCTAAATGAAACTAATATCTGAATAATTAAAGATAAATGAATATTAGTTTCTAAAGTTTGGGCTATAGACTTTTTGAAAAATTTACCCCTCTGTATTGATAATACCCCTACTTTTTATGGACCGGTTATTAAAAAGTAACGATAAAAAAATTTGAAATGATACGTCCGTTATCTTTTAGAAGAGTTAAAATATTTTCAATTTTGGAAATGATACATTATTAATGAGACGGATGAAAAAGAAAAGAAATTCATTATCAACGGACAGAGGGAGTTGGGAGTCATTTTATAAATTCTTATGCAAAAATAAATAATACTCCACACCACTTTACTTACGATCTAATGCACGGTTGTGCTCAGTTTTGCTCATTAGGCTTCAATTAGAACTCTTTGCTTATAACATTAGCATATTGCTCTTGAATGTAAAAGTAACAATAAAATGTTTCCATCACTAATTATAAACAAACAAAACTATACAGAAAAAGTCGTCAATAACCCGGGCAAATGTAAAGCAAGTTCAACAAAAGTTTGCCATTCTTGAATTCACAACTCAATTGGTTGAAGTTGAATCCACCTTGCTGTGGTTACTAGCATGATTGTATGAATGCAACCTTTTCCCTCTTGAATTTATATTAATTCATTTCGTACTGTTTTTTAAGGAGGAAAATTCAGTTCTTATTGTATTGACAAACATACCAATTTTGAAAACATTCAATTCTAGGAAAAACTTGGACCAAATTCTTCAATCAGTTTTTTTTTTTTTTTTTCCCCCTAAACCAAAGGACAATTGGATGATTTAAATCACACTTGACATCATATGATATATAAGCCCACAAGTGATAACGAAGTACTCCATAAAACAAAACAAAAAAAATTCATAGCTATTAAAAAAAAAACAGCAAATCTTAAGAATATCATTACAACGAGTGCAGCAGCAGATGCTTTATTATAAGCGAACAACCTCACACAGTGATACAGACATCTAAAAAAAGGCAAAGACTCAAAACACAAATATTACAACTGGAAACAAACAAGAAGATTTGATTTGATCATCATGGATCGAAATCGGTGAACCTTGCGGGGGCCCCTTGCATAGATATTCAATATAAGCAATAATAATAAAATCAAGAAAGCAAAAATAGAGAGGGGCGAATGGGGGGCGGGGCCCCCCATCACCAAACACGCATGCTCGCCATCCATGGAGTTTTTCGACAATTCCGGAGAAAAGGAGGGCCCCCTCCCCCTCCCCCTCCCCCTCCCCGTCCCTTCCTTCACACATGCTTTCTTCAATCTGCCATTGCTTTACTTTACACCTCCCTCCCCCACAAAAATACAAAATAAAAATATATAATCATTTCAAGTCAACAATTTTAGCCCCATTCTATTCTTTTCTTCCTTTCATCACAACCTGAGCCTTAGAGTAATGAAGTAAAAGAGGTTGAGCTGCTTCTTTATTGGCCCACAATCTTCATGCTGGCTGCACTATTACACCTAAAAAGCAAGGTAAAGTTGAGCCAAAAGTAAAAGCCACCTCAATAATGCTTATTCAAACACACACTCAGTGGTTTCTCAATACCCGATTGGCCGTAATGATTCGCTCCCTCGACTCAACTGCTTCTGGGGGAACTCCGGTGGCTGACTCCGAGGACGTCTCAGCTTCCGATTTCATTGCTTTCAGGTAGGCCACTGCCCCGTCAATTATGGAAAGCGGATCCTTTTCATCCAATCCGGGGATGATGCTCTCTAGCATCTTTAGTGCTTCACGAATTTTAACCTTCATCTCTCTCTTGCTCGAATAATCATCATCATGCAGCTTTATCTCACTGCCACACCTCGACTCCACATCATCCTTGTAACTGCAAGGATCATCCCACTTCATTCCCCTCTCCCCACTCTCCAATGATGATTTCTTGTACTTGCCATCAAGCAATCTTCGCCTTTTTGGCGACTCATCGGAGCTCGCCACTTCTTCTTCTGATACTTCATCGGCTAATTTGTCTCTATCGTAGCCTTCTTCACGGCTCAATGGTGGAGAGTGCCCCGTGCTAGCTACCTCATCATTCTCACTATCACCATCACCATCAGAGTAAAGCAGAGCATTGATTTCTTCACTATCTTCGAGCATCTCACATTCCCCATCAGACAAATGATTTTCGTCCCATTTCTCTTCAACTATGGGTTTCTTCAAGATGTGCTGATCTGCTCGAGAGGCTATTTTTTCTGACAAGCCAATAGCACTAGCAGGAGTCTTGGAGATGAAAATCTGGTCAAGGGGAGAAAAGGAAGGACTGAAGAACAGTCTGGTGTGATTCTCAGACTGATCAAAGATAAGGAACCTTCTCTGGGAAGCAAAGGAAGCACCAACCGGGTTATCTGCGACCCCAACCCCACGGGGCAAGGCAAATTGTGAATTTTTCAGATACGTGCCTCCGGTTGGATGCAAGATATTGCAGTAAGGCGGCAGTGGTTTATGGAACCCACCGACTGCACCTTGTTCGCCTGTGTTCAAACTAGGCAAATCAGAAGCATACTGTCCTGGCAAGGCAGCATTGGCAGTACACTTGTAAGGAGAAAAATATGGCAAACTTAAATTTTTATCAAGTTGAGGAAGTGCCATATGATCCAAATACGTTGAATTCCGAGCGGTGAACTGCTGACACGTCTGAGACTCTTTGGCTGCGGCCATCCAGCCGAAAGAGCTACCTGGCAATGCATGATGCCCATAATTATATCAAAAGACAAGACAAATCAAGAAAACTAC
The DNA here is from genome assembly GCA_029490685.1 of Schizonepeta tenuifolia. Taxonomy (NCBI): domain Eukaryota; kingdom Viridiplantae; phylum Streptophyta; class Magnoliopsida; order Lamiales; family Lamiaceae; genus Schizonepeta; species Schizonepeta tenuifolia. The sequence continues at coordinate 37,701,595 of CM055957.1, read as the reverse complement.
GCACAAGTACAATCAGAAAAGGAAAACATACCAGAATAATATACACGTAGTATAGTCCGACAGGAAGATTACTTTCCAATATGCAAAACAAAAGGATGAAAAGAAAAATATATTGCTAGATTGATTTGACAAACGAAAAACAAGAACAGGTCTACGTTACGGGTTTCAGCAAGTGACGGAAATATTCAGCCTGAAGAAGAAAGCAGGACGGAAAATCAGAAGCTCTTCAATGATTAGCAATAGAAATTTGAATTTGCAAAGCAATCAGATTATTCAACGAATAACTAAGAAAGAATCCAATAACAAACCTGGCAATCATGCATTGGTTGAAAGCATGCTATAATTCTAACTATAATGGTTGTTCTCCCAGCAATCCCACTCTCATGTTTAAGTGCCCGAAATCTCGTCTGGCTTGCTGCTTGGCTTACCATAACTACTTTCGACTCTTGATGTACTTGAGAAGGAAATGATGAACACGGATGAACAAAGAACAGCTCACAAAATGAAAGGAGGCAAACAATCGGAAACAAAGTTGAAGATGGCTAGAAATACTATGTGATAATAAACCAAAGTCAAATAGAACCCAACTCAAACAAGAAGATTAGGAACTTAAAACAGCTAAAACGGCAGATGAAGATCAGAAATAAACAGAAACAAGAAGATGAGGAACTTGAAGCCAAAACTGCTTTTGAAGATTGAAATCGATTGAAGTACTTTTACACGCCTCTATCGTGAGCAAATCTTATAGAATGTAGAAAAAACAAGCAAACAAAGGGAAGTGATTGGATCCCATCATGAATAGGTATGAAAACAATGGGAATATAAGGAATGGTTTTCAGTTCTGGCGGAATAATAACTTATAGAATAACTCTGCAATACAAATTCAACGAGATAACGTAGCGAAAAACGTCAATTGACAAACTCCACCACCGCATATCAGATATACCTGAAACAACAGCATATTCATCAGACCAAAAGAAGCGAGATTGGCTTTTGAAAAGCAGCCTAAGACATGAAAATCTAAATAAAAAAGAAAGTGAGGATAAGAAATGGTTAACTTATGAACCATCGACAATTTACAATAGACAATTTGGTGTTTTCCAAATATGAACCATCGACAAATGAAAAGTAGGGGGATCTGAAAAAGGCAAATATAAAATCTTTAGACCAACAATTCATGTTTCACTTTTCTCATCCAGATCGAATCCTAAGCCCCCAACAAATTATCTTTTCTTTATCTTCTCCAGATCACAAAAGATTCGGCTGTCGAGCATGCTAATTACGAAAACATATTTTCAAATTATCCTTCCTTCCACGCTTTTTATTAAAAAATTCGCACAACGTGAGAATTACTAATTGTTTAACAACAAATAATGGAACCCGAAAATTTAAAAACAAAAATACTACTAACATAAACATAATTGATTGCAAAAATCGATGAAATCCATTCTCAAAGCTTAAAATTCCCTAGGAGTGAAGCATCAATTACAACGGGCTGTCCCTAATTACTATGTTGATCTACCCGTATAATAATATATGCTAAATCTGGTGGATTCTACTGTATCAGCATCCATTTGCGCACACACAAACACACACACCCGCGTGTACATGTGCGCAAACATTGATACTGCGCCCACTGCAAACCCAACCATAACATCTACAAGATCCAAATCTACGCAATTCAGCAAAGAAAGACACTACATCCTAAAAAATTATCAAAATTCGGTCTGTGCAACTGACAAAAACAAGAACCCATCAAAATTGGTAACGTACAAAAAAATGGAAAAAGAAACAAAAGGATATTTGTTGACAGAGCTGAAAAGGGGTGAGGAAACTGGGAGAACTTACAGATCGCGGAGCAAGAAAGATAGCAAGTTGTTGAGATTTAGTGAGAATGAGAGTGGGAGTGGTTTGTTGTGACAAATGAGGAGAGGAGAGGAGAGGAGAGGGAGAGAGAAAGTGGAAGTGATAAACAGTGGTTGGATAGCTGCTCAAAGTAGCCACCAATTCAGGGATTGCGTGGATTATATAAACAATTCGAGGACTATTATGCCCCTGCCATGTTTTTGCATCATTTTATTGTTTGTTTATTTAAGAATATAACTTTTTAATAATTATGGTAGATAGATGTTATTATTCAATTACTAATATTTTTAAAGTAATTCTTCAATTTTTTAAGTAATTCCTAACGTACAGAAAAAATTTAGATATTTTTCACAGTGATTAATTTGAAATGATTGTTTGCAATTTGTAATCAATCGCTTTAGAGCATTTACTACGCGCCTGGGTCGAAGCCGGCGTCGAGCGCCGCTCGACACAGCCTCGCTCGACCCAGGCTGCGTAAATGCCGCTGTGGCCTCCAAGCCTTGGGGTAGGTCGAAGGGTAGAGCGATGGCGGTGTCAATTTATCGACACCACCATCGATTTCGGTGTGGCAGCAACATGGGACACGTCATGTGTCTCCATTGGTCCGTCTTAATTTTTTTTTTCTATTTTTTTGATTAAAATAATAATAAAAGATTCAACAGCAATATATTGAGAGACAAGTTCGGATTCAGGATGCACGTGCCCACGACCGTCTTATGGACGATATGATTGAAGAGATTTGGGCACGTTTCGGTCCACTCTGTGAGTAGTTGTTGTGTTTTTTTTTATTTCTTAATTATTGTATTGTTTTTAGCTATTGTATTTTTTTTTATTCAATAAAATTGTCATTTATTAATCTTTGAATTTAATTAAGTAATTTTTTTATAATATTTATTACAAATAAAAAAATAACAATAAAATATAATCTATTCAATCATTAAAATCACCCTTCCCGACGCTTCAACCTAGGTCTTACTCAACACCATCATAGTGAAAAAATCAACCTAGGTCTTACTCAACACCACCAATCATTAAAATCACGTTTCCCGACGCTTCAACCTAAGTCTTACTCAACGACCGTTGTGCATGCTCTTACATTAAATTTTTAAATACAAATGTAACAAAGTTTACATCAACTTGTTATTCCAATAGTTGCTTCAAAAGTTTAACTTGTAAGAGCATGTACTACGGTATATGTGTGGAGGGGTCAAAGGGCTCGACGCAGCCTCCGCTAGACACACCCCTAGATTGAGGCCATAGTGGGCGTTAGACCCTGCCTTAGGTCGAAGGGTGTGTCGAAGGCTGGGTCTAAATATCGACACACCCTTCGACTTCGCCAGTCAGCAACATGGGGATACGTGGCGTGTCCCTATTGGTCCGATGTAATTTTTTTTTTCTGAATAAAAAAAATTAAAAATGAGCAACGACTATATACAATTCACCAGCAACGGCTATACAACGGCTACCCCTCATTTTTCACTATATATACCCCTTCATCTTACCACACCACCACACCAATTCATTCATCATACAAATTCACTCTTTTTTAAAATTCAATAAAATTGTCATTTATTAATTTTTGAATTTAATTAAGTAATTTTTTATAATACTTATTACAAATAAAAAAATAACATCAAAATAAAATCTATTCAATCATTAAAATCACGCTTCCCAGTGCTTCAACCTAGATCTTACTCAATCCCATTGTAGTGGAAAAATCAACTTATGTCTAACTCAACACCACCAATCATTAAAATCACGTTTCTCAGTACTTTAAACCTAAGTCTAGTAAGACCACCATAGTGGATGCTCTAAAGATAATTTAAAATACACTTTTAGACTTTTTTACTCCTCCGCAATCACTTCTAGACAAAATAAATAAAATAAATACAGTTATAATTGTAATAATTTCATTTCATACATAATCACAAATTTTTATTTGTACTATCACTAACTAAAAAGTGTGAACTACATTTGTAATAGTTTCATTTTATATGTGATGCACAATTTTTTTAATATGACATCCCTATATAAAAAGTGTGAATTCAATGAAGGAAAAAAAAAGAAGGAAGAGCAAAAAAGCTTAAAAAAAACATTTATTTTGAATATTTATCCTGAGTGCTAGTATTATTTGTCTTTAGAATATCAGAAATATTATTTTTGGGGAATTCCACTTAAGTTTTTATGATTTTACTGTATTTACAACCTTAAGTTTATAGAACAAATAATGGTACTTTTGTAAATTTGCAAAATACAAGTTGTATTGGTATCATCTACATTAACTTAGCTATGTTCTCAAAAACAACACAACATATCTTTGTATATAAACATTAAATAATATGAAGATCATATTGCAATCTTCATTAAATGTATTAACTTTTTTTTTTTGGTAAACAAATTTCATTAATTCACCAAGTGTTTACAAGGAAATCACAAATCTACAAGGCATGCAACTAATAGCTAAACATTGAATCTCCAAAGCCTAAGTCCTCAGCAATTGCAGAAGTTTTCCATCATTCTGACATCAAAGAGCAATAAGAAGTTGGCATTGCTTGACAATATAATGAGTATCTTGGGCATCACCTTGAAAACGGCGACAAGTCCTTTCGTGCCAAATCTGGTATAGCACAATAGCTAACATCAATTTTTTGTGCCACATTGAGTCACCATATACCTCATTTTTTTTCCCAGATGCATGGAGTTCTAAGGTTTCCACCCATGCAATGACATCTCTCCAAATACTTGCTTAATAGGTTCACTTGAAGAAGAGATGGTTGATAGATTCATGCTCAGTTTCACATAAGCTGCATATGGGTTCTACTTGAATCCCAATAGAGCTCAAATAGTCACTTGTAGCCAGCTTGTGCCACACAGTAAGCCACATGATAAAGACACATTTTGGGAGAGCCAAGTTGCAGCAGATCATCTTCTTTCACTCCACTCTTTGTATTGAACCTCTCAATTCCATATAAAGTCTTCTTATGGAGAATTTATGATGATAGAGCGTGTCTTTCCTCACATCAGATTCAGCAAACACAGATCGAGTTTCAAGAAATCTATAACTTTGTTTAGGAGGGAATTTTATTTTTCTAACAACGAATCATTAATTAGAAAAAAATGAGAAAGTGAAGTCATCATTAACCAAAAACCAACTGTCGTTTTCGGTTTGACAATTCGTCTTATAGGCTGTGCCGTGATGAATAACAAACATTTGAAGGAATCAAATCCAAGTATCTCTTAAGAAAATACTATTAAATATAATATATGCGTATTATGTCTCGGCATATTAATAGTTGTATTGATAATTAAAACTGTCGGGTGGACCTATTCTTTGTTTAATTGGTGTACCAGTTGTAATTGGCTAATCATAAGTGCTTCCATTTGAAGATTTAATCCTTGAATTTTTTTTTTGTAATTGGAGAAGGGGAATTAGGGATTAAACCCAAGATGAGTACCGATGACCTATTAACTTAATGGTAATGAAATAATTCTAAATGCTTTTTTTAAGTTGGAGAACTGTGAATGTTTTTTTGTAGTGCGTAGTTGTAAATGTTAGTCCAACATAACTCACTAATCTTAGTCACTTAATAAGCCATTAAAACTAAACCGATTTTGTCGTAAAGCATATTCCAGCAGGTCTAACCACCAACTTTTTTATAAAGCTATAAATAATAATATGGCTCATATACATAATACATGTCCACAAATTAAAGTAATATTGACAACTTCAGTTACCGTAGTGCGAGGCAAAGCAGGTGCAACTTTTACATGCACCACTTTGGTGTAAAACTAGACAGAGATTGAAAAATATTCCAAGTTAATGAAAGGCGCACCGCTATAGACATGATGGTACGACAAATAGGCGGAACCATGGAACGCATTTTACGCACTCAACAATCACTTTCTATAACTCTAAAACCGGCCTCATAATATTCAGGATCCTGACGCCGATACGAATATTAACAATCCATCATCATATCATATTCCTATCACAAACAAAAGGTGGTGGAGGAGAATGAAAACTATGGAGTATGATTTTTTATTTATTTTTTAACACGAAAAGAGAAAATTGAAAACTATGATTTTTATTTATTTTTAAACACGAAAAGAGAAAATCGGGACTGCCTGTAGCCAACTATAATGCATTGTGAAACTGTAAATCCCAATTTTGACGAGGAAAACTCAAAGGGTCAAGGGTTATTCAAACATGATACAAGACTACTACAAGTAGCAAACACCCCAACTTGTTCTGAAACAAGTTTAAAAAGACAATGCAAGCAATAAATGGTGCTAACATATCTTCTGGAACATAACAAGAATGTTTACTCAATTTTCAGAACTTCAATCTCGAAAAGCAGAGTTGAATTCGGCTGAATGCCCCATGCTGGGAATCCACCGGCACCATAAGCATAATCAGGAGTGCACTGCAGGATCATAACCATAAAGCATCAAGACTTTTGAGCAAAGTTAAATACAAATTCGTAGGCTGTCTCAAAACAAATCGACAACAATTGCAGCACACAACTTGAGAACAATATGAACTTGTTTTGCTGTGCATTTTATAATTAAATTGCTAAAAGTTCTAAATTAAAACCAAAGATAACAAGACATCCAGATAAGTTTTAACCCTACTTTGGTGTTTTAGGAATAGAGCATAAAGATGATAATATCACTATCAGAAGCAGCAGCCACTGAAAGTAATTCATTAATAAAAAAAATGCATATATAATGCAAGAAAAACAAAATTAGAACATTTGCATACTTTTAGTCTAGCAATTTCTCCCAATTGCATTCCCAACACTCCTTCATCCCATCCTGCAACAGAGGCAAAGTGCTAAATTAATTGTTATATTTAAAAAAGCTTTAGCATATCAAAAACACAAATCACAATCATCAAATATATAAGCAATCAGATGTTAAGTGTACTCAAAACTGTTGAGTATTCAGGTAGCTCGTATCAAATTAAAAGACTGTTCCTGGATAAGTCCTATCTGAAAAACTATGTAATGAAAGTGAAAATCTGCTTCTTTGATCATCACAAAATGCTCAAGCATGGGGATGTACTAATTAGTATGATTGCTTCAACCATGGCAATTGCAGGAATAAAAGCACGATATTGAAGAGCACACAACATATAATGGTTTCAATTACGTTATTTATGGAACTACACCATTACTCATGTTTGCAACCTAATGTTCGAAGTAAACTCAACAACTATAAATTAAGATCATACACATCATCACCTTTCACAAACTGATATTTATATGAAAGCAAGAACTACAAAAGTCTATTCCTACTTACATTTTTTCATGCTCACAGACTTATACTCCTCCTCTTGTTAACATCATATTCCCCACAGTGTAATCATTCCCTTCCCAGATTCTCACCATGAACAGAAATCTAAACTAGCCTAGCATAACAAAATAGGTCGCATAATGACAAATATATTTCACTAAAATAACGGCACAACAAAGTAAGAAGATACTTTTCAATGTCACCCAAACAAAATAATTATCGAAACACCCAACCCAATTTCGGCAACGCTAAAGTAATTCAACATTAGATCTCACGATCAATTTACACCAAAAAGCAAAGTAAGCTGAAATCAAAGAAGAAGGCAAAAATTAACAGAAATTCAACTCACTTCCGCTGAGAAAAGACAAAAATTACCTTTAATAACGTTGTGTTTGCCGATTTCGAAAGAAAAAGGCACCTGCCCTTGATCCTTGGTGCTGTTTCCCGAAATTTAAATTCAAGCAAAAGTTAGGTCAAATACATCAATCACAGATCTTCGTTTATCGATAACCACGAGAACAAAGCAGAGAGAGGATAAAAGATTACCTCCAGAACTTTTCGTTGAGATCGCGGTTTTTGCCGTAACCGGTGCAGTGAACGGTGACGGTTTGGCCGACGGCGGGCTTGGGGCCGTTGCCTGGTCTGAGTATTTCCTTCTCAAATCCCATTGTACAGAATCAGATCGGTGACGTAGCGGATACTGTCAAATTGCTTCCACCCTCGTCCCCTTTTGGCTTTATTTAGGGTTTTTGTTCGTGTAAGTAACTCCCACGCGACTCACGTGGTAAAAGTAAAACACATTTATTTTCTTTTCTTTTCTCTCCCTAAAAATGAAGATTTTTCTTTCTAATTTAATTAATGTATAACTGAAGAACATTTGTCAAGTACTATTCCTTATCATTTTCGATTTTGATTTATCAACATTGAATCACAAACTTTGAACAGTTTTTCAGTTTTAGCAATAAAAAGACAAATGATTTCTAGAATAAGCAATTCGAAGCATCAACGACTGTTCTGGTTCTAAATAGTACTCTATCCGTACGTGAAATAATGCCCTACTTAGAGAATTCACTGAGGGAGTTTTAGAGGGGGGTCGAACGGCTGGGTCGAAGAGCTCGACACACCCTCCACTCGACGCAGGCGACGTCGAAGCCGTAGTGGAGGATCGACATGGGGGTGGGTCGAGCGAGAGGGCGAAGGTTGTGTCGATTTTTAGACACAGCCTTCGACTCAATAATGATGCAATATGGGGATATGTGGCGTGTCCCCATTGATCCGATCCTAATTTTTTTTTTTCTGATAAAAAAAATTTTAATTAAAAGGCAGCAACGGATATATACATGTATCCAACGGCTAAATTCCATGTTTTCACTATATATATCCCTTCATCCATACCACACCACCACACCAAATTCATCCAATTCATTGATTATATAAATTCACTCTTTTTTTCAAAAAAAAAATAATGAGTTGGCCGGGTGCGAGCTACAATCATGAAGAGGCGGAGGAGTGCCGCCGCCGACGTGCGCAATTGGCTCGGCGAGCCACGGAACTTTACCAAATAGTGGCCGGGTCTAATTCGTCGGACGATGACGATGACCCGGATACGATGACGTACCTGCACCGGAATCGTGAGGAGGCCGAACAACGCCTCCGACGAGATTATTTTGTCGACCACCCTATATGGGATGATGTTGTCTTCTGCCGGCGGTTTCGAATGAGCAAGGGCCTGTTCTTGAGAATTGCTGAAACTCTTGAGGCTCGGGAGCATTTTTTTCAGCAACACCCGAATGCCACTGGAAGATTGGGGTTTTCACGTGTGGGTGAAGTGCACCATTGCTCTGAGGCAACTCGCCAATGGTGGAGCAGGCGATCAGTACGACGAATATCTGCACTGTGGAGATACAACGGGCAATAACATCCTCAAGAATTTCTTTCGGGCCATCATATCTGCTTTCGGCGACTACTATTTCAGGCGGCCAAACGAGGCTGACATCGCCTGGATCACTACATTGCATGAGAGGACGCACGGCTTTCCTGGAATGCTTGGAAGCATCGACTGTATGCACTGGCAATGGAAGAATTGTCCAACGGGTTGGTGAGGAATGTACACTGGACGAAAGGGTTATCTAACCCTCGTCCTTGAAGCTGTCGCCTCCCAAGATTTATGGATTTGGCATGCTTTTTTCGGTGTCGACGGCTCTCTGAACGACATCAATGTGCTCAATCAGTCCTCTGTCTTCAACGACGTCCTCAATGGTATAGCGCCGTCAACTGCTTTCATTGCAAACAGCCGCCCGCACCGTATGGGATATTATCTCGCCGACGGCATCTATCTGAAGTGGGCCTCTTTCGTGAAGACGCTCAATGCACCAACAGATCCGAAGAGACAGCGATTCGCTCGGATGCAAGGAGTTGCGCGTAAAGACGTTGAAAGGGCTTTCGGCGTCCTCCAAGCTCGTTGGGCAATCATAAAGGGCCTTGCTCGCATGTGGTTTCGTGAGCATTTATGTGATGTCATGTATGCCTGCATCATTCTGCATAACATGATTACTGAAGATGAAGGACCTAGAGCAACTAAATTCAATGCTGAATCGAGCGCAAGGGGCGATATAAACGTGAATAGGGCACCAGTCCATCAAGGGGCGCCAGTGCCACTCCGCCAATATATTGAGAGACAAGCTCAGATTCAGGATGCACGTGCCCACGACCGCCTTATGGAGGATATGATTGAAGAGATTTGGGCACGTTTTGGTCCACTCCGCGAGTAGTTGTTGTATTTTTATTTATTTCTTAATTATTGTATTTTTTTAGTTATTGTCTTTTTTTAAATTGAATTTAAATAAGTAATTTTTTATAATATTTATTACAAATAAATAAAATAACAACAAAATAAAATCTATTCAATCATTAAAATCACGCTTCTTAGTGCTTCAACCTAGGTTTTACTCAACCCCACTGTAGTGGAAAAATCAACCTAGGTCTAACTCAACACCACCAATCATTAAAATCACGTTTTCCAATGCTTCAACCTAGGTCTAGTAAGACCCCTATAGTGGATGCTCTTACCCCCTTTTTTTGTACGTGAAATAATGCTCTGTTTTACTATGTTGTACATTTATACCCCTAAAAGAACACTCATATTACATCAAATGCCCTTGTTGGACCCACCCACTAATTTTAACCCAATTTAATTATGGGTTACTAATCCTACTTAACCCAATCTGTTTAAACTGCCTAATCCTAATCAACCCAACCCATAAACAAAACCCAGCCCAAAACTCACAAACCCTACTTTCTATTTGTCTGCGCCGATTCCACACTCATTTCTCTCATTTCTCTCTAATGTGACGAAGAACCCTAAATCGATTTGCAAGCTTCTACATCTCATTTCTCTGATTTCTCTCTGAAATTGAAGAACCCTACATTGAATTGCCGATTCTATCTCTAATTTCTTGTCATTCCCTTTGTTGTTGAAGAAGCCTAAATCGTTGCTCTGATTCTATCTCTCATTTTCGCGAGAACTCCTCCGATTGCCGATGGATCCACACGTCGACAGTCTTGATTTAGAGGAGTTATGGGTTCCACCGGGATGGGACCAACCCCAAGCCCCGTCGGCTCTGAGCTTCGCCGCGATTCGCCTGAGTTTTTGGAGGATCTATGGGTTCCATCCGGGTAGGAACCAACCCCTACTCAGTCAGATCCGGCGATAAATGGGATGAAGTCGTGCCGGAAACTCAGTCTCATGGCGGCGCTGACATGCCCACCCTCGACCCCTATCAGATTTATTGCGCCGCCAAGCTCGCCGGCGACTTCGAATCTGATGTTGAATGGGATGGTGAATCAGATTTACCCCTTTTTACTCCTATGTTGTTTCAGGTTTGAGCTTTCTGTCTGTGGGGGACTGGCTGGTGATGCCTCATTTCTGATGCTTTATTTCGTTGTGGGGGATTGGCTGGTGATGCCTCATTTCTGATGCCTTGATTTCTGATGTTGGCTTCTCTGTGATGCTCTATTACTGATGCTTAATTTCTGATGTTGGCTTCCCTCTGATGCTCGATTTATGATGCTTGATTTCTGATGTTGCCTTCTCTATCATGCTCGATTTCTGATGCTTCATTTCTGAGCAGTTTCTTGCCTGTCTCTAATTTCTGATGCTTGATTTCTGAGCAGTTTCTTGCCTGCCTCTGATTTCTGATGCTTGATCTAAGCAGATACTATGTGAGAAATGCTTATATGTTGCCTTCAATGTGATCCTTCATTTCTGATTTTTGATTTCTGATGCTTAAACTGATATGAATCAGATACTATATGAATAACTGATATGAATGAGATATTATATGTGACCTCTTTGTTGCCAAAAACTGATATGAGTCAGATACTAAGAATGATCTCCTTGTTGCCAAACACTGATATGAGTCAGATACTATATGTGATCTCTTTGTTGCCAAACACTGATATGAGTCAGATACTATATGTGATCTCTTTGTTGCCAAAAAGTGATATGAGTCAGATACTATTTGATATATACTTATATGTTGCCTTGAATCCAAAATGCAGATGATGCAATGGTCTTGCTGATGCTTTGTTGGTGTTTATGATGTATGTGATCTTGCTGATGCTTTGTTGGTTTGTTTATGTTTTCTTGGGAGTTGTTTATCCTATGCTATTGATGCCACCACTAGGATTTTTAAATCCTAGTTTTGGAGGTTGAAATAGTATAGGTATTGAGTCAATGATGCCAAATCTATCAGATAATTTCTAAAAACTGAGACTATATTCATTTCAAAACAACTGATCCAAGCTAAATTTACATTCCAAACAAGTGAATGATGTCTTTCATGTTTGCCCCTGTAAATCCTTACAAAAAACTGATCTACAAATCAGACCTCCTAATCTTCTAAACCTAGCTGGTGCAGTCTCTGAACTATGTTGTCATTGTTGAGTGTTGTCTTCTGCTCCTGCTCAAACCTACTCTCTTTTAGATACTCTCAACTGTCCTTCACAAGTTGTTCATCAACTTGAAGGCAGTCAGACAGTAAGTCCAGCCTTTGTAGCTTCTCTTTGCCCATGTGTGGCACACTGTAGTTGTTGTTGCCTTTCTTCTTTATGATCTCATGAAGGCAACCTTGCAATGTGAGAAACACATTGTTTAACTTCCAAGGCTCAAACTCTTCAAATGCTTGCTTTACATTCCTTATCATGTCATCAACTGTGGCTGACATCTTCTCATTCTTGAGTGATTGAAGTGCTCTGAAAAAACCAAGGTCATTTATGTTTGTGTCTGGTGAGTTTGCTGGTTGTTGAATGAGCTCAATATTCCACCCATTTGCTTCTGTTGCTACTCTGAAATCAGGATCATCATTTGAAAAATGTGGTTTTGCATTATCTTGTTGTATTATTATGTGTTTGCTGAAGTTGCTTGGCCACTTTGCCTTCACAATGGGTATCATCGGCAACAGTGATTGAGTAATTCAACTAAGTGATGAAATAGTGTCTGAAAAATGTTTTTGGTAGTGATTTATGAATACTTACCTGTTGCAGAAAGGTAAACTTCATTACGGCCCTGCTTATAGTCTGAATTGGCTTTGTTACCATTGTTCCTTTGGCTCTGTTTTTGCTGTTTCTTACTGCTGGCTCCTCATAAACAAATGGAATGATGGCAAACTTGCCATCAAAGATGATGTTGCCTATACTATCAAATATAGATCTAGAAACCATGCATATGAACATGATCTTATCAATGTGAGTCTTGGATTTGCAAGTCCTGTGGGGCTCTACTTCACCATCTACAAGGTAATACCTGCCTTTGGTTTTGGTTAAGTTGAACCATTTTTCATCCATATGAATCACATTATACATTGGCTTAAAAGGTATTTTCCCATCTACACTTAAGTTTCTCAGTTGTGTTAGGCTGAAATGAAGTCTGGTCAGCATGTTTTTCTGACTTAGAAATGGTTTTATAGCATTGGTATGAGCCTTTACCTTGTTATCTTTAATCCACTCTTGTAAAAGCCTCTTACTGACCCCAAGGCTCAATGCAAGCTTCCTGATTGTTTCCCTCTGTAAGATTGATAAAGATTTAATTTTTTCTGCATCAAATAGTAATGTATCCTTATGTTTTGTTCCCTTTTTTCTTTGAAATGACTGAAACAGAACCTCCCAATGCAAGCAGTGGAGAAGCTGATTTTCAGATCCTCCAAACTGTCTTCAAATCAATTTTGAAGAGTTGGGCAGCTTCATTTTTGGCTCCGTGGTGAAGCTTACAGTCTGTACTGTGATGGATAAGTCACTGCACCACGTCATGGCGCTCTAAATCTGTCAAATCTGGCCTCCTCTTCATCTTCTTAAATTCAAGCTGCTGTTTTTTTGTTTTTGTTTTTTTTTTTTTTTTCTGTTTTTGCTGTATTGGAGAGAGAAGCTCCTAAGCTGTAATGAATGTTGGAATCAGCATTGAATGCTGCTACTTATAACACTTAGGCTTCTTAGGTGTTGTTTAAATGTCCCCCCCCCCCCCCAAAAAAAAAAAACTTGTCTCCAAATTTTTAGTTTTAGTGGGAAAATTTTTATGTAATTGCTCTATTAGTGATGTGACTCTTGTGTTGATATGAATTTATTTCTTCAATTTATTTACTTCACAGATTCCTTCCTTCTTCATTTCAGTTCTTCAATTAATTTTATTTCCTTAATGAAAATGATTCATTAAATGAGAAATCAGGAAAAAAGAAAGAAATTAAATCTGCTTGATTAAATGAGAAATCAGAAGAAAAAAAAATTCAATATGCTCGATTGAATGAGAAATCAGGGGAAAAAAAAAGAAAAAAAAAACCTGTTAAGTCCATTACACTAAATCAGGAATAAGGAAAAAAAAATTCTCTCCATATTTTTAAATTACAAAAGGAATTAAATTAAATAGAGTATAAAAGACATGATAAAAGTCACATCCACCCACTATCTTTAATTTACAATTAACAAACTAAACATATATCATTATCACTACCCCTACTTTCTAACTTTTACCCCACTCAAACTAACTTTACCAAATTTCTTATTCTACGTGCAAAAAATCAAATGGGGCGTTATTTAGCGTACAGAGGGAGTAGTTGATTAAAACTGTGATACGTGCAATTTAAGAGTTTTGCATATATAATTTGTTTGATGAAATTTTTATTTGTATTTTTAAAAGAGTGGAATGACTTGTGAGATGATTTGGAGTATAGTATTGCCGAATTATTTTTTTCACACTTAGCAAATTGACGATTAAAAATACACACCACCTCAAAACAAAATAAATTTTGTATAAAGGTACAAGAATGACCTACAATACATCACTTCAATCTATAAAAAACAGAAAAAAGCATCAGGTTTGGGGAAAAAAAAGGACCATGATTCACTACTAATTATTATGGTCAAACAATAATTTTTTGGCCAAAAATTTAACACCTTTACTATATGCAAGATTCCACTCGAAAATATGAAGATCTTATTCAAAAAATGGAAGATCTCACTCAAGAAATGGAAGATCTCGTTCGAATCATTCATTTCCGAATGAATCTTATATTTCACAAATGGGATCTTCATATTTTCGAGCGGAATCTTCCATTTTTCGAGTGAAATCTTCATATTTTCAAGCGGAATCCTTAATCACTACTAGAAAAACGCACGTACATATAACGCAGTTTCTCCGTTATCTATGTGCTCAAAAAACCGTTACGTATAATAGTGTTATCTATAATGCACACATACATAACGGACAAATGTCCGTTATGTATAATATTATACATAACGGTTGATGTTTCATAGATAACGTGTTTTCTCCGTTATCATTTTCATTTTACACAGCGTTTCTTACCGTTATTAAACAGTAATTTTTTCCGTTATGAAATGCACCTGATCTGTATTATGTATCATTATAGATAACGGTTTTTTTTATATTTTTATAACGTTGTTTTTATGTTATGCCGTTGTAAATAATCGTAAATTCCATTATCTTTTGTTATTATATACAACGCTATTTTTTCTTTTAGATGACGGTACCTGTTCTGTTATTTATTTATGCTACAACAATTTCTATATTTTTTTTTTCCCAATTTCCCTGTACATATATCATAGAATAACAAAATATCATTAACATCCACAAACATCTATACATTGTCATCCCAAACATCCATACATTGTCATCCGAATGTCACACATGTTTTATCTAGCTATATGTCATAAAAGAAGAGAACATCACAAAACACAAAATGATCACTAGGATTTCTGGTGAATATTTCTTGCAATCATAGACTCCTTCACCTCAACACAATCAATACCTTGTGTTTCAATCGAAGACATGCGATATCACACAACTTGCTCATTCCACACGAACCTCATCAATATCCGCTTTAGAATATGTACGAGCATCCTTAAACTACGAATACAAACAAGTTGTTAAATGAATTAATAACTAATAATATGATATTAGAACATAATCGAATGAAGTATATGTAAATACCAATGATGGAAGAGAAGGGTCATTTTTTAACATTAACATAAAAAACAATTAAATAGATGTTTAGTTGAACATTATAACACTTACGTGTCAACGACAGATTTCTATGTGCTATTCACGATAAAAACTTACCAACTGTATCATTTACAGTCATGATTCCGTAAAGATGGCTGCAAATAACATAAATTAGTTAAAAAAACATAAAACTTTTCTTTATAAAAAAACAGTAAAATGTCAACCTTACCAAATGTATGTAGCGATGCAGTTTCCCGAAATCGCTACCAAGTTACAAAAAGGAATGATATCAACCTTCAAAAAAAATATATACTTATCTTAAATATCTAATTATCATAGTTTAATTTGCTATATATTGTCAGCTACCAAAATTCTCAAACAATTAATTCTATTACAATGAATAAGAACCAATTAATTCCATTACATGTATCGAACACTTGCACGTCTGTCCTTGTTAAAACCAAAAACCGAAAACCTTTGGGATATCATAGATGAGTTACGTCTATCCTTGTTAAAACCAAAAACCAATAACAAGAGGAAAGACTAATCTCTGTCGTGATGTCCTCTCACCCAAGAGTCCATCACTCGCCTAAGGTTAGTTAGAGTTCCTAGCATCCTAACTCATAGCTACTGTAGCAACAGGCTCTATATCGCTTGGGATACTCCTCCAGAACACTATCATCGGTGGTACTTTGGATTATCTTTAATCAAGAGATCCACTTAATCCTATCAAGAGATCAACTTAATTCGATTAGGTAATGTATTGCGTACCTTGCATATAGAGGTAATAGCACCGTCCATCTTCTAGAATGAACTTTTTCAAGTGCACCTACAACAGTTAATTCATTCAAAGTATTTACACCACCAACTCCATGTTATCGTGCATCTTTCGAAAATAGAATAACACCCATCCATAAAACTGATTTTTTAACACAAAAGCTAATCTTAAGGTATATATATTAATACTGCAACCATTACCAAACCAATATGAAGATTCACAATTTGAAATAAATGGTTATAAAATGATGACTAGAAGTGACTTACCATCGACTAGTATAATATCTCCTATATCAAAATCATTTATGAAGTCATCATAATTAACAATAACTGTATCAGCTGTACTAACTCATGTTTTGATGGTAAAATTGAACTTCTGTGCCTCCTTGAGAAAGATTAGCAGTGATACATCCCCACTTCTAACCTCAGGATCCTAAATAAAGATCATTGAGAATTCTTATAAACAAAAGGAATCAGAGAAAACCAACAACATTTTCTGGAGATTTAAACATAGTTCATCAGGATGTTTGTATTAGACTAATTCACATTTTGCATTATAAAGAATAGCTTTATGTTGATTAACTACAAGGCTGTACAATAATGTACAAACAAAAGCAAAAGTGGAAAAAGATATAAGTAGAAAATTCAAGATGAGCTTAAGTTGAGTAACAAGTGTAAAAGAATCAAATTATAATGCCATTGACAGTAGAACATACTGTTATAAAAAGTTATGTGACAGCAACAACTACATCGAATTTTGTATTTCAGTGGTTACCTTGGTATAATATTATGGCAACATCCTTTTTCTGTAGTTGTACATTGCCTTTAAATAAAAGAAGTTTAGATATGCCCAGAGATTCAAGCAGCATAACATAGATATATTATAGAAATAGAAACAGAAACTGCAAATAAATATTGGAGACAAAGATAGAAAAGATAAATCACAACAACAAAGATTTAGTGGAATACATCACAACAAATTAAACACAAATTATTTATAATCTTGAATCCATTGTAGATTAAATAATCCAAATATTCCTTAAATTAGAGCCACTTGAATCCTTTTTTCACTACTTGAAACTACAATACATTAAAAAAAAAAAAGCAATGACAAGGATTTCACAGGAAATGCAAGATTATATCTTAGGCTTCGATAAGACTTAAAATATAAAGAGAATCAACAAATTAATTCATTTCTTTCATCCTTAATAGGTACATAACAGTCCTAGTAGTATTTGATATTCCATAGGGAAATTATGGCTTCAAAATAATTTAATTTGGTGCTTACTCAAACAATAAACTAAAAAACCTGTACTAATTCAACAAATGGGTGTGCTATACTTACAGTTCACAAAATCACAATGCAATGTCAACTAAGGTTTCACCCAGGTCATAATTCATTTCATTACTATATAATTTCAATGGAATCAAATAAAGTGATATCATTACTAAAAACAACCATAATCAGGAACATAACAGATTAAACAAAATGTAGCCAAATATAATTACCTGATAAAAATTGAAGTAGATAGTGTGAAAGGAACGAGGAAAGCTGCATGGTAATTACCTGACTAAAAATTTGTTTAATTAAACAAATTAAACACATGCTTAATTCTGTAAAGGTGGCGACGGTGACCGCCTTGCCTTTGGTGGTTGTTGTTGCCAACGGGAAGAGGAGTGAACAGAGGTGGCGGCTTGTATGTTGCTTCCGTTCCTTGCTTCCGCAGAGTCGAGGTGGCGGTGGTGCCGAGTCAAGAGGGCGACGCCGTCGTCAGAAATTAAAGATTACTTCTAGGGTTTTTAATTGGGGATCAGAGAGAAGATAGGGGTCTCGATTGGGGAATTGGGGTTTTTCGATTTAGAGTTCTACTGTAATTACAAAGGAAAACTGTAATTACAAAGGGAAACTGTGTCTGCTCGAGAGGGAGAGAGTGAGAGGAGGCGACGGCAGCGTTGGTCTCGCCGGAGAAGAGAAAACAGAGAAGAAGAAGATTGAAATTGGGTTGGAAGAGTTCGCTCTGAATTTTAGTTTCACGGTTATTGAACTTTTGGAGTTAAAAATAATTAATTTGGAATTAAAAAAAAAAGAAAAAAGAAAAAGTCGCTCATACATAACAGTGGACGCAATAGTTCCATAAGACCGTTATATATATGATTATAGATAACACTCATTCATAACGTAGGTCTTGACACTGTTATGTATGTGCGAGATGACACCACTTACATAACGGATATTTATGAATACGTTATCTTTATAAAAAGTTCGCTCATACATAACGCATTTTCAAAACATCAGTTATCTATGCAGTGTTATGTATGAGACTTTTTCTAGTAGTGAATTTAGTTTAGGTTTATAAGACTGAAGTTATTTTGATTATTATTATTTATATCAAAACTAATTACTAACTAAACAATAAAATGAAAATTTTAGTTGCAATAAATCATTGAAGGTACCAGATTCACATCCAGAGTGGTGACCGAAGTTGTTACTGAAGTGCTCACAACTTTGGACAGAAGGCATCAGAAATTAAATGAACACAATGGATAAAGTTTCACAAGATTTCGATTAATAATCTTGTGAAGTGCCTCAAGGCATGCTCCCACTAATAACCACCTTGCTGACTCATCCTAAGACTTGGTCATTCCACACGTTTTTATCATTCAACACCTACAAAACAAAGAAAGACAAAACACACACATATATCTAATACTCTCTCTATCCCATTCATAATGCAATGTTTCTTTACGGTACGGGTATTAAGAGTAAAGATGGTGATTAGTGTTTTAATAAAGTGATATAAAATATTTTTAATGTAAATAAAGTGTTGTTGATGTGATATAAAGTGGTTTTAAAGTGAAGAAAGTGTTACTGATGTGATATAAAGTGATTTTAAAGTGAATAAAGTAGATAAAATGATTTTCTAATTATTTTTATAAAAGGAAACGTTGCAAGATGAATGGGACACTCCAAAAAAGAATACGTTACATTATGAACAGGACGGTAGGAATATTAAACAAGTAAAACCGAAGTCATCAACTTGACTTCAACAATCTACCCCCTTTTGTCTTTCTTCCCAAAACATGTATAAACCAAGTCAACTATTCCCCCTGAGACATATATATACAATAGCAATAAAACTTTAAGAATTTTAAAGCTAATATCTCCCCCAATCAATGAAAACTAAAGGCTCTCCCTATCAATGAAAACTCCTCCTACCAAAATACACAAAAAGTTTTGAAATAAAAAAATAAATCTCTCCCTGCATATATGATCAATGTCTTGTCAAATGTCAGCAAAACTTCAAGACCAACAACAATGTGTAGAACTTTAAGGATCTTTAGATATAAACCAGTAACCAAACAAATCAACTTCCTCTCAAAATCTATCTCCCCTTTTTTGGGAAGAAAGTAGACACTCCATCATGTGTCCAGAAATAGAAAGGTTATAAATCTCAAAATTTGATTCAAAGTCCTCACCATTGTCATCATCACTGTGCTGAGTCTAGAAGGAATGACATTTACAGAGGTTTAGATATTTGAAAGAAAAACTGAAAATGATGTAGTTTTTTGATGGGGAATACAAAGAGTGTATTTAAATAGGTAAGAAGATAAAGAACTAGAAACATGGAAGGCAAGAAGATTAAAGAAAGAGTTGAAAAATAATAAATCAATTAGAGTAGATTTACATAAGATATTACTACCAACTGACATCCTTAAAAGTAGCAACAACCAAATTAACAGATATTTATTTATTTATTTTGAATTTGGTACAAAAGGTCTCACAACAGTCGTCATCACTTCGCTAGTGATTTTAAAGCAATTCCGATCACCATTTCCAAAACATCATATGCAACTTCCTCTTTTTTTTTTCTTTTTTCTTTTCTTTTTTTTTCTTGTTAATTTGAAGAAGGCATATGGCGAATAGATGCATAATCAAGAAAATTTTGTATTCATCACTTATCGTAGATCTTTGATCTAATTATATGACTTTCTAAGAATAGTCTTGGTTTCACCTTAAAAGAATAAGGCTTTTACATCCTCAAATCTGCTTATCTTCATAAGCATTAGGGGCATCGCATATAATAGATTAGAAATGTGTCAAATGTTCTGCCAACTGTTGCGACAACTTTCACTAAATAGAACATAACACGAGAGATTTTGTCAGATTTAAGAATCTCTCAAAAACAAGTGCTTTAATAAAGATGTCAGTTCGGAGTTTATCCATGCAAATATGCTCTAAATTCAATATCTTTTTCTCAACTAAATCTCTAATGCAATGATGTCTAAGGTGAACATGTTTGGACATAAAGTGATGGATGGAGTTTTGAGATAGGTTGACAGTGTTAGTATTATTACATACAGAATACATAGAAATAAGAGTTACCATTCACGATGATCGACTTGTTCTTTTCTTCTTGTTCTAACACCCCCGTGCACGTCTTCTATTACTTGAGTGATAGGATAATTTCTCATTCATTTAGGTGGTTCTCCACTTATAGTAGGTTGAACTTCTTTGGATAATTGACGACCTGAATTTGAGTTTCCAGTTTCATGAGTTTCAAAGACACTTGAACTAGTAGTTGAAGTTTCTGGATTTTCATGTTCCTCAATTCTGGAAACTGTAGGCACGACTGTTGGCACAACTGTTGGCTCGGCTGCGGTGCTTCCATTTCCGGTCAAGTCACTTCTGAAGAGTTCAAGACATGTACGACAAACATGATTTTTTTATACTTTAAGGGTGCACTTGATGCCATTTCTTTCAAGAAAATCATGCTTTGTATGAGTATTATTGCATAAGTGTTGTTATTGTGAAGTTGTTACGCTTGGTTGCTTGTTTCGTTCAATTTTCAGAAAATGGAGTTATAATTGGAGAAAACTAATCTTGGAATCAGAAAGAGGAGCTCGATACGAAGCCATAGGAAGAAGCGGAGGATTGGAGCTTGGAGCTTGGGGAAGAAGGAGACAAGTTGATGATCCCGATACGAGTTCTGGTGTATGAGGGGGGGGGGGGAATACACCAGATAAGAATTTTAAAAACAACCCCCTGAAAATTATCACAACCGAGTAAAAGGACTCAGCTGGAATCACAACTGAGTAGGAAAACTCAGCTGTAAGAGTGCTGCTGTGCGGAATGTGGTGGATAAAAAATAACTAGTATAAAACAACTCACGCTCAGATGCAAGGTCGGTCAATAACCAAATCAGTAGAGATGTAAAAATGCAGTTTTGAGTGCTGGTTAGTTGGTCAGTTGGATGTGCAAAATGTAACTGAACTGAAAACACAAACACACAAAGGATTTACGTGGTTCGGAGAGAACTCCTACGTCCAAGGGGAGTTGTGAGTCCACACAACTCAGTCCAAATTCTTTAGGACAGCTACCACAAAGCTTACGCGGGCTTTGCAACCGTTCAGATAAGTTTGCGGGTACTTATCAACCTTACAGATAAGTTTGCGGGTACTTATCAACCTTTCTACTCAATTTCGGGAAGAGCAGGATCCTAACAACCTTTTTAGGGGATGTGTATAAGGGTGGGTTTTCCAACTACTAGCTCGAACAAACAAGTGAGCTAGGATCTAAGCTTGAACAAATGAAGACTCAAACTAAGATAAAAAATACCAAGACAGAATCTAACACTCTATGAACTCTCAACTAGTGATGTTCTTAGAGAATAATTACAGTTTTGCTTGTGTGCAGGATATCGTTGTTCTTTTGCTCTTTAGTCTTTTCTCGCACTTGTTTTGTCTTGATGAATGAATGAAAGCCTCTATTTATAGGCGGAGAGAATCAACTAGTCGTTGGATGAGCCGTTGATCTCTGTTCTGTGAAAGCGATGGCTTGTCTCTCATTTCTGCAGATTTTCTCGATTTGGCAACTGTGAACTTCTGCTTTCCTTCTGAGACAACCTTGTGTTGGGCCAAATGAGGTAATGATAGAACATCAAACCTTCACGTGACTTCCTATTTGAAATTCAAAATTCAACCTTTGTCTTTCAACATTGGTTAGTCGGTTGAGAAGTTTTGGTCTTCATCCGAGTGGTCTTCAGCTGATGTTCCATCTGATCGCTATCTTCATCTGACATTCTATCTGAAGAGGAACAGTTGAACCCTCAGCTGCCTTGAACTTCATGTTGTCGATCTATCAGATTGAGTCCTGCAACTGATGTTCCATCTGAATAGTTGGTCTTGAATGCCCAGTTATCTTTCTTACATCTGATGTTCTGTATCTTGAACGCTCAGTTGACTTTCTTACATCTGATGTTACACATCCGAATTTCCATCTGTAGTTCTATCCGAGTAACGCCATGTTGCCGTCTTCAGCTGGAGACCTGTAAAGATAAAATCTCAACATTGCTCAAACAGCGAGCCTAAATACTAACATTAGGATATGGCAACATCTACTCGGTTGGGGTTAGTTGGTTTTGGAATCAATCAAAACTTTACTTAAATTTCCCAACACAAGTGAACAACATTGAAGATTCAAGACTAGGATTTGATTTCTCTACTCCTATTCTCTTGTATTTAAGATGTTTTCTTCTCTTGACTTTGGTATTTTGTTGATTATGAACATGATTAGCTAAATTACTTAGTTGGTTCTAGGGAATTGTTGAAACTCATGGATGATGATGATGTTAATCTATTAATATTGTTTTGCCTTCCATTTCATTATTGTGGTTCTTGGTGCTTGATTTTTAATAGATTTTTTTCGTATGAATGCCGCTTGCTTAAATTTTCCTTTTTAGCTATACAGCGCTGGCGCACTAGAGTTCGCCTTTTTTCTGGTATTAATCTAGACCATCTGATCTGAGATAAATGGTATTGAAAATGCCCTTTTAACCAGCTTTTCCATTGATTCATTTCATAGCCCGGAAGTTTCTTATTTGCGAATTTAGAATTAACCATTCTTTGTCTTTCAAAAAAATCCTTTATTTTAGACTTAATAAAGAGAGATATTCTTTGATATTGAACAACATATCTTAGCGAGATGTTAGAATAGTGGGCTACTTTTCTACACATGCCAAGTGTTCATATAAAGTCCTAGCCGATTTATATGTTCATTGAATGCAAGAACTATCAATATGCAAGCAATTGAGACCTAGTGGAGATATTTGCAAGCATAGGAACCTTTAATCTACTTGTGCCATTTGGAGTTAGTTGATTGTCTCGAGTCCTAACCGAAGAGAGCTTTTTACTAATCTACTTTTGCATGCTCATCGAGAGGTGGAGTGTAATTACTTGTGTGACTGTTCCTCATATTTTGGATTAAAATTGGTTGAATAGATTAATAGAATTAGACCATCATTGTTGCCGAGTGAAAGCATTCCCTCGAATCGACCCTTTTATCTCTTGTATCTTGCATATCGATCCTTGTTTATTATTTGCTTTACTTGTCTTAATTGTCAAATTTTCTTTCTTGTCAATCACCTCAATTTCTAATTAGTCTAAATAGAATTGAACAACATAGTAATAGTAATTATGAGAGTTGAAAATTAGTCTCCGTGGATACGACCTTGCTTGCCACTATCTATACACACACCGTACACTTGCAGATTATTTGTGCTAATGAAAAGGTGAACATGTTTTTGGCGTCGTTGCCAGGGACTAATTGATTTACTACTTGTGATATTATAAACAGTTGTGATAATCTAGATTAGACATTATTTATGTTATTTTTGCAATCTTGTTTTCTTGGATTTGCCTTGTTATTGACTTATACTTTGTTTGTTATTAGGTAATGCATGAACACGAGTTTTTGGGGGTTACCAATTGATCCTTTAGACCCCGAAATCGAAGCATCTTGCCAGCATAATCAAGCAAGGGCAAGAACAGACCGAGAAACACAGAGAACAATGGCCGACGGGAATTTAGTTCGGGAACTCAAAGAGCAATTGGATGATATCCAAGCTCAATCGTGAGCACAAGAGAAAACACGAGAGGCGGAAAGAAATAGGGTACCAATTCCCCCTATTCGAGATGCCTTCCGACCAGAATTTCATTATGGAGGACATCATGGTCCAAGAATCAATGCTAACAACTTTGAGCTCAAACCCGCATTAATCTCCATGGTTCAACAAAATACTTTCGGAGGACGTCCACAAGAGGATCCCAATGACCACCTTATCCAATTCTTGGAGATGTGTAGTACCACGAAGATAAATGGGGTGCCGGATGATATTATCAAGCTTCGTCTATTTTCCTTCTCTCTTAGGGATAAGGCGAAGCTATGGTATCAATCTCTTAAAGATGGAAGTGTACAAACATGGGATGACATGGTGGAAAACATACTGAAGTTACCTCAACAATCACTCGAAGAAAACAAAGAATAAATATGAAAACTATTCTGCGAGTATTGTACTCTGCAAATCTGTATCTAACAACTAAAATATGCTATCTACTTATAGTAGAACTCAAACTTAGGTTGCACTCCACAATATGCGCATGATCCACGTTGAAGTCCATGATCTCCATCTGCAGTCCTCATGACTTTGTGAACCACTTTCCAGATTTCTCTCAACAACACTACAAGAATAATGGTTATAGACAACGGGGAAAACGCGTAGTCTTTAACAAAATTCCCCGTAGTCTATAGCCGAGTAGTCTATAGGAGGCGGTTATAGACGACGGGGAATCCCCGTTGTCTATAAGGATATAGACGACGGGAAATCCCCGTTGTCTATAAGGATATAGACGACGGGGATTCCCCGTTGTCTATAAGGATATAGACGACGGGGAATCCCCGTTGTCTACAAGCGAAATTTGTGATGTCTTGTAGATACATAGACTACGGTGTTTCTTGTTATAGACAACGTATTTGCCTGTCGTCTTTAGTACTAATAGGTAACAGTATATCATTTTTTCCGTTGTCTATTGTATGGTTGTCTATTGACAAATATTATTTTTTCATATTATTTCCTAATGCAATCTATTTATAATATCATAAACATCACAAATCATAAATATCAAAAAACTTCATTACATTATAAACTCAACGTCATACAATAAAGCGTTTCAAATTCATTCCATGTTCCACAACTAGTCTTAAAATACATAAATATTAATGCTAGACCAAAACAAACAATATCTTCAACATTCCATTACCATCATCACAACTCAACCAAGCCTATCCATCCAAGCATCCAAGTGGCTTCCATCTATATGATCTAAAATTAAAAAACCACTACTACATGAAATATCTAAAAATTTAATACAAGATGAAAATAATAGAAAAATAGTAACAAACTTACCATCATCATTCGGTAAATTCTTCAACAAAATCAGCCCACTCCGTACGCACTTCATCAATTTCATCTTTTGAATAATATCCTTGGGTAAACTAGAAATAAATAAAAGTAAAAACAAAATTAGATCATAAAAATAATTGGACCTTGAAAGTATAATGAACTTACAGATGAAGACATTTGAATGGGGGATATAGATCCTTCATTTTCAATGATATCTTTCATGTAGCGCATTACATAGAATCCACATTGTTGTCCATCGGGTTGTTGTTGACACTATACCAAATCACATAATGTAACAAACACCATTTACAACCATATGATTAATCTTCAAAAAAGTATTATGGGTTTCATACCTTGATCACTTCCCACAATGGAGCCGTCTTTCCCCTTTTGGCGATGCTCATATTGAATTGTCTATGAGCCCTAAACATTAAAAAAAAAAAAAACTACTTCAAGTTCCAAAAAATCTGCCCTATACATAAATTCATCACAACCACTTTGAAACTTACAATATCAAGATGTTCTTCCATTCCTCAACATGAGCTTCATCTCTCAATGGATCCAACACGTATACAGTTTCTTTATGTGGATCAATCACCATAAGAATCCAATGATAACTAACAAGATAGACATATAATTAATTAAACTTTGACTACAATGCACAATCATTTTACTTAAATATAATTAGTTTT
Source organism: Schizonepeta tenuifolia (assembly GCA_029490685.1). Lineage (NCBI taxonomy): Eukaryota > Viridiplantae > Streptophyta > Magnoliopsida > Lamiales > Lamiaceae > Schizonepeta > Schizonepeta tenuifolia. The sequence goes on along the minus strand of CM055957.1, from coordinate 37,675,217 downwards.
CACGTACCCCACGTTACATGGCAAAAGAATAAGTTGATTAGGCTTTGTACCAATCATCCTTTCGAATATAATATTTGCTTTTTCTTGTGGACCAACATTCGGATTGTGTGATATTTTGTATGGATTAACAAATCGAAATCTATGAAGAAGGTTTGCATTCTCACATTCCTTATACAAATGCCTACAAAATCTCACAACAAAATTAACTTCAAAATTATTAAATACACACACATGTATGTATGTTATGTAAAAGACTTTAATTAAATTAAGAACATCTCACCATATGTAGACACATAAACATGATGCCGGAATAGGCTCCAATGCACACATGTGGTTGATGTCATCAAAGAAGAGATAAATGACGTGCTCATCGCCGAATACATCATCATCCACTTCAATTCGAATGCTCAAACCACCGGTGAGAGCATGCCTAGTATATTTGTGCAAATTCTTCAATTGCTTGGGTACATTTGTTGCTTCCAACTTGGGCGGCTTACTTGGACAACTTTTTTCCTAAAAATGGAGGGTTGAATAGTTAACAATTTAGAGATCAGAAAATAATTTAAATATGCGCATACATACCTTTTTTTTTGTACAATAGCTACATTCTCACGAAGAACTTCTTCCACATCACCAATATCATCAACTATTTGATTCTTCACTGAACAGCTGTCCTTCGCTTCAAGATCTTTCTTCATCATTTGTTGTTGGAGGTCAACGATCTTTGCATTCATTTCAGCCATTTGTTGCCCAAAGAAATTTTTCATCTCTTGCACAACTCTATTATCGACTCCACTACGCGTTCTTTGGCTGAGATTGAAGTAAAGTGTTGGAGTGACACCACTCGGGGCACCCCGCACACGACCAGAATGATCAGGTTTTTGTAGTGCTTGCGATAGAATATCATCACTCCCGTTTTCAGAAAGCACACCTTCATCATTTTGTCGTATGTAGTCATCCTATAATGTTTAAACCAAATAAGTCAATATCAATAAATTTAAAAATATAAATTATATTAATAGTAGATTATATCTTTTATTCTTACAATCCTCATAGCTGCTTCTGTCAAGCTTTCACTATGAAACCCCCCCTCCTTGTTTTCTCTAGCTTTCTTCCACAAAAGTGTTCTATCCACTTGCGGGTTTCCAGTCAATTGATCCTTCTAAAAGCAAAAAATTATTAGTATAACAACAAAAATATAACATAGTGAAATGTGCCCAAATTATGTATATCTAACCATTTCTTCACGTAATCCTGCATATCCTTTGCGCGAAAGACAATGAGGGTATAAATTCATTGCTTGGCGAGCCTTCAACTCTTGACTTTTTTTCTACAAATTACAAGTAATCAAAAATATCTAGATATATTAATTACTCACATACAAATAATGAAAATAAGTAAAAATAATTAAACTTATCTTACCTTAGCTTCATCAGCCTTACGAAGAATGACAAAATCCTTCCAATCCTCTGCAATAATTCCTTCACCTGGTGGAGGTTGCAGTTGCATATTAGGCATATTCTCATATGGAGCAATGTATTTTTTGAAGAGGGTTGACTTCCATTGACGCCACTTTGTATTTGCCGAGCTCAAGCATTTTTTTTTCCATGTATCGTCAATGTTAAAATTCAACTACATAAATAATCATCAATCAAAAGTTAGTTTATTCCAAATAATTATATTATTAATGTAAATGATATCACAAATACTTACTTTCATACAATCCCATAGCACTTCTTTCGCCTCTTCTGGCACTTGCTTCCATAGCTCAAACTTAACTGAAATATACCTTCTAGCAAGCACACCTAAGAAACTTTCAAACTCCGCACGCGTTTTCCCAACAGGTTTGACAAAAACATCAAAAGTAACATCTGACTTAAGTCCTTTACCCCTTTGCACAGCTAATCTATCCATATACACTTTTCCTTTGGGGCCTCTTGAAGATTTTGATCCACCAGAGTTTTGCTCCATACTACTAGAACCACCAGCTCCAGACGATGCCATGTTTAGTGGTAACCTGCAATATAATGAAAGTTAGAAATGATTTATAAGAATATGTCAATGTAAAACAAAATGAAAAGTATTATTTAAACATATAGAAAAGAAATACCATATCAATATTCATCAATTTTATTATTATCTATCCAAGTTCCATCACAATCTGGGCGAACATATGATTGATCACTTTCATTAAAAATATCTACTGGTGGCATTCCTTTACTGAAATATTGATGGTGAATAGCAAAATCACTAATATCATCATCATCAATTTCTTCAGCGTATGCTACACTTGGAACATTGAGCACAACAGACCATGCACCGTCTTGAGGGTCTTCAGCATAAAAGACCTGTTTCGCTTGACTCCCCAAGATAAATGAATCAGATTTGAAACCAATTCTACTAAGATTTACCAATGTAAAGCCGAGATCATCAACTCTAATTCCACCATTACTATCCACCCAACTACACTTGAACATTATTTCTACAAAACCTTGATAGTCGAGCCCCCATATTTCATCTATAACCCCATAAAATGTCATGTCTGACACAATAGGATTGTTATCCTTTGCACTAGCCATTTGCATTGTTTTTGCAACCAAGCTTACTCCCGAGTTTTGCACAGCTCGTACACAATCACGTGCCTTTGTGTGAAATGTCACGCCATTTATCATATAAGCATCATACTTTTGAACTCTAGGGAGTGGGCCTTGGGCCAACCCCTTCAACCTTTGTGGTATTTGGTGTGTCGAACTGGTTTCGGCATTCACAACCTAATTTCAATTGCAATTGTTAGTTACTACAATATTTAACAACAAATTATATCATAAAACTATATATTTACCCGCTTTCGCAACCATGGAATGAATGTTCGGTTGTGCTCGAGTTGCAACGGTTTTCCTGGCTTCAATTTTTTAGGATAAGTTGTTGATTTCAAATATGCCAAATGCTCCCTATGGAAAATCTTGAAGTCAGCTAAATAGTAATAATTATTAACATGAATGTTACAATATTTTGAAAAATTTAATTACTTACTCGATATATGGACCAACAAGATCATCATTTGTCAAGACGTAGCGATGTGCTTGTTCCCAATCATCCACGCTAACTGATGTCATGGTACCACCTGATAGCGCCTTAGTCAGTGCTACTTGGCGATGTGTGGAGGGTAACCCTGCAGTGTGTACATTAGACAAGTACTCGGAGCAGAACTCGACAGCTTCTTCAGCGATGTAGCATTCGGCAATGCATCCTTCAGGATAGTTGCGATTTCTCACATAACCTTTCAACACCCGCATAAACCTTTCGAATGGATACATCCACCTATACCATACCGGTCCACACAGTTTGACCTCACGTACAAGATGAATGGCTAAATGAACCATTACATCAAAGAACGAAGGAGGAAAATGTTTTTCAAGGTGGCATAATGTAACTGTGATGTCTCTTTGGATGTCATCTAACTTTGAAACATCAATAACTTTGCTACACAAGACATTGAAGAAGAAGCACAGCCTAGTAATGTCATACCTAACTTGTTTTGTCAACACGCCGCGGATGGCCACAGGAAGCAGTTGTTGCATTAAAGTGTGACAATCATGTGATTTAAGCCCAACAAGTTTGGAATCATCTGCTGACAAAAGACGAGACAGATTTGATGAATAACATGTTGGCACTTTCACTCTACCAAAAAAGGCACATACTTGTTGTTTCTCTTTTTTGCTTAGAGAATAAATAGCAGGTGGCAAGTATGTTCTTTTTTCACCAACCTTTGGTGCCAACTCTTCCCTCAAGCGCATGTCAACAAGATCTAATCTTGCTTTCACTCCATCCTTCGTTTTTCCTGGAATGTTGAGCAATGTGCCAAACAAGCTCTCACATATATTCTTCTCAATGTGCATCACATCGAGACAATGTCTAACGTCCAAATACTTCCAATACTCCAACTCAAAAAATATTGATTTCTTCTTCCAAGGGAACCTTCTCTCATCTTCTTTTGATTGCGATCTCTTTCTTTTTTTACCCCACACACAATTGAGTCTCTCCACTCTTTCGAGGATTTCAATGCCACTTAATATTTTGGGTGCAGGTTTTAACTCTGTTTTCCCATTGAAGGCTGTCTTCTGTCTTCGATAAGGATGATCATTTGGTAGGTATCTTCGATGTACTCTATACGACATTTTTTTGCTGTTCGGCAAATGTTCTGCACAAGTTTGGTCGGCACAAACAGGGCACGCAACGTAACCTTTCACTTTATTCCCTGATAAATTGCCATATGCAGGGAAGTCATTGATTTTCCAGAGGAGAACAGCCTTGAGGAGAAAATTTTCTTCGCGATACGCATCATATATCTCCACACCTTCTTCCCACAATAGTTTCAAGTCATCAACCAAAGGTGCCAAGTAAACATCGATGTCATTCCCAGGTTGGTTTGGACCAGAAACCAATAAAGTGAGCATCATATGTCTTCTTTTCATGCACAACCATGGAGGAAGGTTGTATGTTACAAGAATAATTGGCCAACAACTATACTTGGACGACATGATACTATGAGGATTGATCCCATCAGCTGAAAGTGCCAATCTAAGATTTCTTGATTCGTTGCCAAAATCCTGCCACTGTTGATCCACTTGTTGCCAAGTCGGTGAATCTGCAGGATGACGTAGATGACCATCACGAACCCTTTTCTGAGCATGCCATGTTAAATTATTAGACATCTCTTTGCTGCCAAACATTCGCTGAAATCTCGGAATTGGTGGAAAGTACCATAGAACTTTTGCTGGAACCCCTTTATTGATCTTGTCATTATCAACCACCTTCCACCTTGACTCTCCACAAGTAGGGCAGCTCATCAAATTTGCATGCTCATTTCGATATAAAACACAATCATTCGGGCAAGCGTGAATCTTCTCATACCCCAACCCCAACACAGATAAGCTTTTCCTTGCATCGTACAAAGAATGTGGAAGTACATTATCTTTCGGAAGCATCTGCTTAATCATCAAAAGTAGCTCGGTAAAAGAAGTATCACTCCATCCATATTTTGTCTTCAAGTTATACAGCTTAACAATTGCAGATAACTTCGTGAATTGAGCACAATTAGGATATAATGGCATCTCAGCTTCCTCGAGCACTTTATGAAACTGATTTGGATTGTTAACATATGCGGCATGAACCATATCCACTGGCTGATCATTTGAATAAAAATCACTATCTGGGGTGTTCCATTTATCTTTATCAGTAGTCTGAGATGTATATATCTCCCCATGGCAAATCCAAACACGGTACAGTTGGTCAATTCCATTATACGTTAGATGCGCTCTAATAGTCTGTGTGTCATGATCACGTAAATTGCCACATTTTACACAAGGACACGACATAGCATTGGGATCCTTCCCATTTGAAATGGCAAAATTCAGCAAAGTTTCTACCCCTTCTTCATACTCTTTCGATAATCTACTCTTGGACATCCAATCTTTATTCGTTCTTGTGAACTATATTCTAACATGAATTAATTCATCAAATAACGTTATGCAACAAATATTAACACAAAATAAGTGTTTTCATATTACTCTAATTATTAAGCAAAGCATTAGAATTTAATTTAATAGACCAAGGAAAAGAGAGACAACATCACGAGCATCGGGGCAAACTCTAATTTAGAAGAGAAAAGGGGGAACTCGTATTTCACATAGGATGTTGCACATAGGATGTTGCAGATCTTGTATTGCAAGTAACAAAGATCAGCATACCTCCTTAATCTTCAAATCCTTTTCCCTCAGCAAACACTTCAAACTTGGAGATGCAGCTGGCTCAGGGCTTCGGAGATCTGCTTCCAGTCTAGCAACTTGATCTTTCAATTGCTTTACTAATTGCTTGCTCCTTGTGAGTTTTGAATCTCGGTAAGGAATGTGACCACTTCTCTTTGCACCGCTGTAACCCAAGAAAAAAGTATATTCATTAGCCCTCAGTTCCTACCACAGGTATTTTACATATTACATGCTTATCATAGAGGGAGATAACTGGGAATCCTCAAGTTTGAGTCATCGTTTACACAGATAAAGAATAATTGGCATCCAACTAGAGCTATTGATATAAGTGGGGGCATAAGATAGGTGCAGCTAACAAACATTTCACCTCTAGTGCAGTGAATCAAGTAGATAAAACTATGGAAATCCTACTAGAGTTATCGATATAAGTGGGGCATAAGATTGGTGTGCAGCTAACACACATTTCACCTACAGTGCAATGAATCAAGTAGATATAACTCATATAAGTCAAATATCAAAAATACTTTAGTGTAACTTTCAAAGAAAAATTTATACGACAACAATGCATTTTCCGCAAAATCTCAAAATCACATTGACACTCATGCTGCTTGCAGGTATGCATGATCTACGAAGTCTTATCAGTGAAAGATATGGATTGGGGTAAAGACAAAGTTATACATACCTTAACTTTCTGATTACAGTTGTCAATGTCAGTAGGCTTCTATTAATGTGACTACCTTCCTTCAACCTTGTACCAACTGTATTTGCTTGAGTAGCACATTAAAGGTTAACCTTTCTTTATTTACAGCATGCTAGTGACATATGACTTGCAAGCACGAGAAAGAATATGGAATGATAGGCTCTTTATACAATCACATAAGATTACACTGGTAGTAGCTCTAAAACTCATCCACAAACTACTCAGTTTCCAACATAGTAATACTTTCTGACATGTAAAGTTGAATGGGAAAGCCACATATTTCAAACATATTATGCACAAGAAACATCAATTAAATAACATTCATATCAGAAAAGTTTCAAGGAAGCATCCAACTAATTAGCTATAAAGTCTCACGATTTGATGTTGGTAGCAAGTATGCAATCTGTCTCGTGATGTGAAGATAATTAAAGATATGCTCAGGATTGCGAGCACACAAAAACAGAGAAAGAAAAAATTCGTAAATTTAACAATTTTTGGGAATTGATTGCAAGCATTATTAGTTCAAATCATCTAAGGCACTAGAATCCGGCAATGGGCAAACGATGCTTCCAAATGCTCTTAGATGAGCGTGGCAATGGGGTTGGGTCAACCATGGACTAAAGCAGATGATGCCAAGTTTACAGTAGGTTCTAAGAGGAACAGGTCTTCGGGCAATATTTTTTTAGCATCGGTATCCCAGACCGGACCCACCCACACTATAGCACCTATTAATGCAACATAAATACATGCAGGGATATAATACAGAAAATGCACTCGGACTATAAAAAGTTGATACGATACTCACAATGTTTAAGGTTTGTAAAGAAAGAAATACAAAACTTTCAAGTATAGAAAAAGTGTGCACGAAACCATGATCATTTTAAAACTAGACGATAGCATCAAATGGATGCTTGATGATGAATGCTGGAACTGGTCAGCTATGACAATAGCCGAGTTTGTACAAAAACCACTCTCTTTATCTTAAGGAAAAATAGAAAGGACGAACTAGTAATGTACGTGCAGTGACAATTCAAAGTTTGCAAAATTCATGTCAGCAGTCTATTTAAATTTTAATAATGCCAAAATTAAGCACATGTTATTATGTTAAGCAAATTCACAAGATAAGAGAATAACTAAACATACTTAAATTTTATGCAGGACAAAGATCGAAACATACCTCAGCTTGCATGTGGACACCCCTCCGCATGGCACTCAAGACTTGACGTATCTGCTCGTCAATTTTAGAAGGAAAGTAACAATGTTAATCAATCACAGCTATATTATTCTAATAAGAAGGGCATACTCTACTAGGTAGTTAAAACTCGAGATCTAAAGAACAGATACATACCGCTCAAACTTAGAGACTCTGGAAACTCAAAATACACTTAAAACGAAATGCTTTTTGTATTTATAATTTAGTCCCATACTCTTGACCTAAAAACTCATTGAGGTAAAAACTATTCAAGATTCTTTCGGGCTTATTTACAAATCTAGAACATAAGGATTTTAGAAAGACTGCAAGAAGCAGTTTACTTTAAAAAGACTTATAAATTCTCAAGCAAGCAAGTAGTGTAAGTGAAAACTTTACCTAAGATCTAAAAATCTATATAACTTAGATAAGTGAATAATATAATTACGGAAGGCATTTTATTGTAAACTACAAGTATTGGTTTTGCTAGACATGTGCAATGTGACTGGCCCTATTTCGAGTGCTGCAACTTGCAAGAGTGCTTCCACACACACAGTTTTAGAAACATCCATGGAGATGATGTGCTTATTACTACAGTTGCAAGTAAAATGCAGAAAGAAGGCAAAATTTTAATGGAAGTAACATACCAGTCTATGATTGACAAATTTAAAGACAAGGTATCTAATTCATAAAATCAAACAGCAACTCCAACAACAAATTTAAAGACAAGGAAATCTGGAACTAGCTTGTAATTACCTTCTTAACTGGACATGAGGAGGGCTGGCAGTGGCGGATGAGAGGCGGGCTGGTGGTGGAGATGAGGCCAGCCGCAGCGGAGTTGTCGAAGGGGTAAATCTCGAACTAGAGGTAGGGAGAGGAGGAGGAGAGGGTGCGCGGCTGAGGAGGGGGGTGTGCGGCTGAGGAGGGGGGTGCGCGGCGGAGGAAGAAGATGATGTTTCGAGCTCTGACACGGCGGTGGTGGCGGGAGGCTGCGGTGGCAGGCGGTCTGCCTGAGGAAGAAACCAACTGAAGAAAGACGAGTGTGAAGCGAGCGGGAGTTCTAGGGAGAGACGAGTAAATCTGCTGGTAGCCGAATGGGTAGTCGTGGAAGTGGTAAATCTTCCGGTAGCAGAAGGGGCGGCGGAGCATGAAGCTGAGCGTCGGCGTGGAGATCCACTGCACGCGCCGCTCCTTGTTCTGGCGGATGGCGAAGAAGGAGCCGACGACGGGGTAGGAGGCAGGGGTTTCTTCGACGGAGAATGAGCGGGAGTGCAGAGGCGACGAGAGGGGTAGTGCACCGGAGAAGAGAATGAGAATGAGAAGAGAATGAGAATTGGGGGGTGCAGAGGCGTCCGATTTTTCAATTGGGAATTAGGAATTTTCATTTTTTTTAATTAAAAAATGGAAAAATGAAAAATAACTTAAAACGACGACGTTTTAAGTTTTGCAGAGACGACGGGGATTTAAAAGCCCGTAGTCTATAACCGCCAAAAATAGGCGGTATTAGACGACGGGGAAGTACCGTAGTCTATTGTGTATTAGACGACGGGGAATTTTACCTGTTGTCTATATCAGTAAAAAGGGCTCATAGACGACGGGGAATAGTCCATGTTGTCTATTTAAACACTTATAGACGACGGGGACAACAAATACCGTCGTCTTTATTAATATAGACAACACGAACAAAATCCCCGTTGTCTATTACATGTAGTCTATTTCCGTTTTTCTTGTAGTGCAAGCTCCAACTTCCAGTACTCCCACAAAGATAGTTGTTGCTCTCACTAATAACCACCTTGCTAACTCATCCTAAGACTTGGTCATTCCACACGTTTTTATCATTCGACACCTACAAAACAAAGAAAGACAAAACACATACACATATCTAATATGAAACAAGTAAAACCGAAGTCATCAACTTGACTTCAACAATCACTAATTGAATAATAATTCTATCATAATCATGTAATGATTGTTCAATTTATATCACAACAATCGAAAGTACACCTCTTACACATGTTGTAAGAGATGTGTAAGAAGGTACAATGATTGGGGTAATAATTTAATAAAAAGCAACCAAAGCGTGCATTTGTAATTTTGTTTGGCAGAGGTGTGTATTTCTCATGTTTTGAAATCCAAAGTGTGCATTCTTACGTAATGAGTACTGTATTGTATGTTATGGATTCTGATAGAGGGAGAGGTACTATCAGAGAAATTCAAAGCATGCTAAGTTAGTCTATTAATGTGGAAGGGATCGGAGTAAAATTAACACACCAACATAAATTATGGAGTATGAGTTTCTGATTTAATTAGCACAATTTTGGGATCAATGACTTGCGAGCTAATTCATCTCACCAACATTTATGTATTATAATGTATATATACAACATCTTTGTTAGATACGGATCAGCTAGGCAAGATAATTGGGAAATCAGCTGGTGATTGTAGCCCTTGGGAGATCATTTTTGTATAACCAAATCAACATTTAGGCAGCTGGCCTTTCTGGAAATCAAATTTATAAAATAATGAAACATTTTATCTAAATCCTTCCATAAATTATGGAAATCTATTGGACGAACGATTAATACACTATAACCAAGACCCTTTTATTACAATAACAACACCACCAGAATGAATAAATAGCCAAAGAAATCAAACACACAGACACACACATAACACACACTAAAATTTTCTTCCTAGATAGATAATAGGTTCACATTTCCAAAAGCTGATCACAACATGCAGCAAACACAACACAACAGACAAGAGGTCGTTCCTCCATCCTCAAGGACTATTCATGGCAGCGGCCGGAGGAGTAAATGCTGGAGCAGCCGGAGCATTGGGCAAGGACGGACTGCCACGCAACCGAGGAGCATTAGGCACCGTCGGGTTTCCAGGGAACTGAGGAGCGTTTCCATTCCCTGGGGATTGAGGTGCGTTAAAGTTTGCAGGGGATTGGGGAGGATTGGGAAACAATGGATTTCCAGGAGCATTAGGCGATGATGGAAATCCAGGGAATCGAGGCAAGTTGGGGAAGAAGGATGGAGTGGAGGGGGATGTAAACAGCGGCGGAAACGTCAGGCCTGGAATTCCGGGGAAAATTGAACCTGGAGGCGCTTGCAGCAGGTGGCGAGCTTCCAGGCATGTACAGGACAAGACGAGGAGGAGGACGACGGGGATGAGGGCCTGGGATGAAGCCATTTTAGTGCAACTGGAATAATGGAGGATATTCTGATCTGGATGCGTTTTGCTGGTGAATATGTTGGAGTATTTATAGGTGCAGCTGAGCTCCTGGATTGTTGTTACTTGTTAGTCGATACTGCCACTAAGTATCTTAATTTCAATTATTGTCCTACACTCGTTCAAATCTAGGTTTTAAAGGCTGTTGTTGTTGTTGATCGATAATTAGTTGCTACTTTGGGGTAAGTAAGTAAGTTAGTTGTATCCTTGCGAGTACCATCCTCCATTTATGTTTCATTACTTGCTCGGATATTTTTCCTAGTGACGAGACGAGGGCAACAGCAATCCCACAAATATTACTCACATATACCAAAATCAAAGGACCACAACTCTCTAATAATTAATGAACCACCAATATTTTCATTCTACGCTACCTAGGATTGGGATGACACTAAAATAATGAAGGAAGTACAAATGTATAATTGTGTATTATTAATTGGTAAAAGTTATAATACAATACAAGGATCACACACACACTCCACACACACACATATATAAGTGAAAACACAGCCACAGGCCAATTCGCCGCTACTGGAAAGAGATGTCATTATATTACCTTTACGAGTTTAACTACCCAAATTATTAATATTGCATGCAATTTATTATATCACAACTAGAATCAAACCACAAACCAAATTGATTAAAGGTACTAATTACAAAAAAGAAACCACAGAAGCCACATTTATATTTTGCATAAACTTGAACAACCAAAACAATGGGGATGAATTAAGGGTGTACCAAATAAAATATGATACAGTCTTTACTTTTTAGAAGAAAAGCATACTATCAAATAAAAGATCTTTTGTTTTGGATCGTCAGCAAAAGGAATCGACAGCATGGAATTTTTTGCCATTGACATTTTCAATTGTCTTCATTTTTTAGCTATATACTGTTATTTGCATTCAGATCCAATCTTTATACTACTAGTACTACGTATTCACAAATACTGAGTAATTGAATTCTTACTGTCAACTACTACAACTTAGACAAAGACTAGTAGACTACTACGACCAGTTTCACACCACACGTGCCAGAATAATTTGTTTATTTTTATTTTTATTTTTTGTTATTAATTAATCCCTCACTTAAGATTTTATTAATTTTCAATTAGAATTTATTAATACTCTATTAAGATTCATATTAATTAATTTTTTTTATTTTTTATTTTTATTTTTGAAAATCTGACTTAAAAAGTTGTTCAATCGCACCAAAAAGTACCTCTTAGGGGGCGTTTACTAACTAGGATAAGATTGACTATTCTTATCCCATGATTCATTTAATCCCACATGTATAGTTCCAAATATGAAGAATGATCATGTGTGATGAGATATCCTTGAATTTAATCCTTAGAAGTAAATGCTTGATTAGCCTATATTATTTTTATCTATCCAGCTTATCCTGTTTAGTAAACGCCCCCTTAGACTTGAGATATTTTCCTTCAAATGATTCGGAGTTTGTCACTTAGAAGAAGTACAAATAAGTTTTCCACGCTAAAAAATCAATTTGTTTTTACGGCTGAAAAAGAAACTGCAGCGTGGAAAGCCTAACATAGTAAATTAGTAATAAGCTCATAGACACTATTTTTAGAGTAATAGGAAAATATTGTATAAAGTTTATTTGCAAAATTGCATAGAAAATCATGACCTTTTTTTAAATTCGTGTTTAATAGATAACTTTTTTAAATTAAGTCACAATACCTGAACTTTTAATTTTTCTCAATTGACAGTCTCCGACCAAAATCTGGTGCAATAAATGCTTACCTAGCGATCGGAATGCCTACATGGCGAATTGATAAGTATAATTAAACGACGTCGTTTTATAAATGGCAAGACGGCGTTGTTTCCTTCTTAACAAACACTGGTATTTATACATCCTAAACCCCAAATCGATCTCCATTTCTAATTTCCTCTCTTCTCCTCTCTTCATTGTCTGTAAATTTCCTCTTTCGATTCCTCTCCTCTTCATAATTGTTTTCATTACTTGCTGCCTTAGCCTTAGCGTTTTTGGAGTATCAACTCTAATGGCTGCTTCCACTTCAAGGTCGGGCTCAATGAATTCTGTCAATTCTGAACCACACAGGCTTTGCCCCAAGTGTGGAAATCCGGCACAACTGAAGCCCTCAAAGACTGCGGAGAACCCGGAAAGACGATACTTTTGATGTCGTAGAAGAGGCTGGGTAAGTACAACTTAATTGCAATTTGTTGTTTATAATAACCCTAATTGGTGGAAAAAATCTTAATTTCATCATTATGCTTTGAATCTGTAGTGGGGTGATTGTAACTATTGGGATTGGCTTGACCCGGAGCTAACGCCGCATTATAAACGATGTTTCCAAAAGATTAAGCTTGAGAGGGATTTGGCGGTTGAGCAATTGATGAACATAGAAGCTACAGAGAGGAAAAATGACAACACTTCTGGTGTTGAAGAGATTGAAGAGATCAATACACAGTTTGTAGAAGTTCAAGATTTCAAGAAATTGGCCAAAAATATGAAGAATGTGGAATTCATGGTCAAGGGACTATGTGTTGCATTTGTTGTTGTAATTGTTGTAATTTTCATGCTGTAGATGGCTTCGAATTTTTGTATTGGTTTAGGGTGAAAAAATCTTTGATTAATTAAAACTAATTTCCTGATGTAGAACTACTAATTTCATGATGTAGAAGGCTTCGATTATGTTCTTATATATATATTTTGTTGCATACTTTTGTTGATGTAGAAGTACTAATTTCATCATACTTTTGTTGCAAACTATGTTCTTATGTACTTTTGTACAAAGCTTATTACTTTGTTGCTACTAATTTGACAAAATTTTGATCTGTAACTGGAATGAGAAGAAAAGGGTAAAAGTCAGGTTTAAGTGACTGGAATAAACCCAATATTATTATCTAAGTGATTAGTTGCAAACAAAATTACAACATAGTCATTAAGCATACAAAATGGCAGCATATATTAGTCACCACAGGTTTAGTCACCAATGAAGTGTACTTAAACATCCAAAAATACAAGTTTGTCAGAATTTAACTTGTGCAAAAAATAAGCATCTATGCCTAATGCCAACACCAACATCTAAGACTTTGTTGTTGGATGTGTGCTCTCTTGGGTGGAAGGGCCTTCTGTTGCTCCTTGCTGTTTGGTGAGTGTAGAAATTGAGCTAGATGCAAGGTGTGTGACTCTTCTTTGCTTTGGCATCTAAAACAAATTCGAAAGATAAAAGCATTACAATCTCAGTATACTCAAAATCAGTTGCTAAACAAAAATATATTTGAATTACCCCTAAGGTCTTCTGAGATTTTAAACCTCCTAAACCATGCTTGGAAGGTGGTTGAACTGGGTGAATTCTGGGTCGATCTCTCTTGCCCCAATTCATGGAAAATACATTAGTAAACTGATCTATGAATCTGCATATAAGAAGCAATAAAAAGGTTTGTAGATACCTTTGCTGGAGCTGCAACCTTAGCATTCTTGCAAGTCTTTGAATTGTGGCATGTTTGGTAGCAGTTCTGGCATGTCATAACAAGCCCAAATCTTTTTAGTTTGTCAGAATTCTTAGGATCCTCCACAGGATCCTTTCTCCTGACCTTCTTTGGTCTCCCAGGCATTTTCCTAATTATTGGAGGCTGAACTTTGTATCCCTCAGCCTCCGGCCACATGTTCTCACCACCTATAGGCTCCAACCCAAACTTGCAGGCCTCTAGATATCTATCTACATGATAGTAAGGATTTACATATGTTGTTGGTTCTTTGCCCTGAAAATGAATAGCTAAGCATGCATGCACACAAGGGATTCCAGTCAAATCCCAAGCCCTACATGTGCATGTTTCATTATTCACGTCCACAATAAACTGTTTCCCATGCAAGCTGACTTCATACTTGTTGTTCACATTGGGATAGACATAAGCCCTCACACTACTATTTCTCATCTTTTCTAGTTTCTCTTTAATGTCTGGGCATATTTTATCAGTCACAGTAGCCATCTTCCTAAGATTATCAACTTGCCTAACTATCAATGATCTCCTAATATGCTCACACATGTGGATAATATGCATCCCTCTAGCATGTAAGATATAACCATTGAAAGTTTCTGCAATGCTGTTACTTATCATATCACTGCGTGGATGCAAAGAGAGGAAAGCCTTACAGAATCTTTGAACATCTCTTCAATAAAATCCTCATATGCAGCCTGATTCTCTGCCTTCATGTCCTCCAGGTTTTGCTTGTACTCTTGAACATTGGTGCTTCTCACAATCCTCCAGAAAATATTCTTCAAGCTTATACCCTGATGCTTCTTCTTCCAATTCATGCCGAGCACAGTTTCTGTGCTCAGCTCCTAGTGCTAACTTGTTCACAGCATTTATCAAACCCTACAAGATGTAAACTGTAGCCAGTTATCTATCTATAGCAGAAAAAATAAGGAAATTGTAGAATAAAAGATTATACCTTTTGTTGGTCACTTATAAAAGTCCAACCAGTTCCCTCTGAGATAGCAAGATCCTCAAGTAACAGCTTCAAAAACCAGGTCCAACATTCCTCGTTTTCAACCTCCACAACAGCCCAAAAGATAGGAAACATTTGGTTGTTCCCATCTTTAGCCACAGCTACCAGCAAATTTCCACGAAGATAGGTTTTAAGAAAACACCCATCAAGTCCTATCACAGGTCTACAACTCCTCTTGAAGCCATGTCTCAGTGCATAATGGCCAATATAAAGGCCTCTGAATATAGCCCCTTCCCCTAACCACAACCTGTATGTGTTATTTCTGTCCACTCTAAGTAACTCAGCTATATACCTCCTTAGTAAGCCGTAATGCTCCTCAACTGAGCCTCTAATCATTTCCTGAGCCAGTTGCCTAGCCCTGTACAATCTGTCCTTTGGAACAATACACTTGAACCTCCTCCTAATATCTTCTACCAAGCTTGGAATATGCATATTAGGAGTCACTCTAAAAGCATTCAAATACTTGACAGCTATCCAGTTTGAGCTTACAAGCTTGTTACTATTCTTCCTTGTACATGTGTGCTCTCCATGATATGTCTTCACCATAAATTTGTCCTCATTCTTCACAATTGAACCATATGCTTTCCACTTACATGGTGGTCTGCATTTTGCATCACACGTATGCTTAGAAACTTTTCCAAGTTTGATATACACACCATTTGCTATGGCATTGTCCTTTAGAACTTGCCTCATCTGGAATCCATCTTCAAATCTCATTCCAAGCTTAATCTCAAGTCCTTTGGGATTAGTTCTTAGATCATACACTGACCTAAACTTCTTGCTTCTTCTACCCTCGAACTCCTCATCACTTGAATCTGAACACACATCCCCATCTGAAGATTCATAATCAGATACTTGTTGTTCAGGATAATGAGGTTGATTATACCCCAGGCCATCTTGTCCTTCCTCATCAATTAGATCAAACACACTCTCTCCAGTCCTCATCCTCCTTGCTTGTATGTACTCTACATCATCAGATGTTAATTCATCATCATCTAATTCATCATCAGACTCCTCACCATCTCTTGGGTTGTAGTTTGAATCCTCACTGTATGCATTACTCCACTCACTTTCATCCTCAACATCAACTTGTAGTTGCTCTTTCTGTTTTCCCTTCTTATTCGCTCATACTTTCTCTTTTTGTTTTCCCTTCTCATTCACCCTTACTTTATGTTTCTGTTTTCCCTTTTCACTCACACAATGCAATTTTTGTTTCTTCTTCCTGTTCAGACCCTCATTCACACCCTCACTATCACCCTCATTCTCAGTTGCTGCATCCAACGTCATTTCATCAATCATTGTAACAAGATCGGCAAAACTTATCACCCTCATTCTCAGTTGCTGCATCCAACGTCGTTTCATCAATCATTGTATCAAGATCAGCGAAACTATCACCCTCACCCTCCTTGTCATTACCTACAGGATTCACTCCCTCAATTGCCTCACCCACACTCTGTGTAGCACCACCCTTATCTACCCCAATTTTCCCACCTTCAACAAACATATGAAGAACACTAGTTCCTGGTTTGAGGAAAGACAACATAGTCATAACTTCTGCATCACTTTTTATAACTGTAAAGGATTGAGACTTAGGAATCTTGTACAACAGCCTCACCCAACTAGTATAGCCTAGTTTTTCCACTAACTCAACAGCATCAAAATAATCAAATAGGTCTCGATCCAGATCATAGGTAACTTCACACTCCCCCTCAACATAAACATCATCATTCTCTATCGACACAAGCCGACCACCATGATGAAGATATACAGCAAATAAGTCACTGAAACATATAAAAGCAACATGAATTAATAAGAAAGCCATGGACCACGAAGAAACCCTAACTGCGCCCTAACAATCATTGATAAACGCCCTTCAAAAACCTTTTTTTCACAATAGAGTACAAAAACGCATCAAAATGTGGGTCAATAATCTTTTAACAAAGAAGATTAGGGACCTACCCGTCTCCCATGACTAAAGCAAGAACTGCGTCGCCTATTTGGGACCACCCGACCACGTTCTTCGCACGAGAATCTCACAATAAACGACAAATGCAAAGAATAAACTATCCTAATTACCATCCACAAGTGTTGTTTTACTGTAAGATTCCTTCTTCATCGCTTTCGTAGAGAGAAATTGGGGATTTGGAGTGTTTCTGTTTGAGTGAAAGTGAATGGCCGTGAAACACATTTGGGAATTTTTAAGTTTTTAATTAGGTTTTTTGTGTAATTATAAAATAAAAACACATCAGCAATTATTTAATCAGGTAAGCATTTATTTCTCCATGTAAAGCATTTATTGCACCGGATTTTGGTCGAAGATTGTCAATTGAGAAAAATTAAAAGCTCAGGTATTGTGACCTAATTTAAAAAAGTAATCTATTAAACACGAATTTGAAAAAAGGTCATGATTTTCTATGCAATTTCGCCAAGTTTAAATCTCCACCAATGCACATTTTCATTTTCTTGACTGCTCAGGGCAGAGAAAACATGGCATCAATTTGACCTTTTTCTATGGTTGAGAATTGTACCGTACAAAACTTAGCAGAAGGAAAGCAGAGATTCAATTGCAAAAAAAAAAGCAACACTTGCATGCAGCAGGTCGCATCATGGGCCATTCGATCGGGTCGGGTTGACCCAATCAACCCGGGTTTGACCCGTTGACCCGGTCAAATATTTTTTTTCTTAATTAATTTCAGTTTTTTTTTTTATTTCAGTTTTTTTTTTCCGGCTCCGCATTCGCTCCGATTACTAATATAAGGATAATCAGCGGGCAACAATTTGGACTTTTTCAGCTTGCTCCGAGACCTTCGGCTCCTCTCGCTCGAATCTTGACCAAAGAAGAAATGACAAACAAAAAAACGAAGAGGCAAACAAAAAAAAAGGTGGAAAAAAAATAGATTTTTTAAAAAAATTAAAATAAAAGCTGAAAAAAAAAACAACAGAAAACAGGAAAGCAGCAGAAAACAGGAAATAAAAAAAAATCGGAAAAAAAAAATAGGCGCACGCGACGGGTCGCATATGAGTTTTTGTGGCAAAAAAATATCCTAAACCAGCAATACATCTAGCACAAACGTCCTTCATATATCATACACTGGATGACACCGGCATTGACGACGAACAAAAACAGCCACCTGCAAATGCATTTATCATCGAAATGGTGTTTCCTCAACAAAACTTCTATTTTAATGGTTTGTAGAAAATGTAACTTGCTAGGTCTCACAAACTTGTACGCAAGTCCAAGATCTAGAACAATCAAACATTCCAAGTCTGCGGACTGTGAAATCTTGAATGACGACATATTCACAATATGCAATTGCAGGCCATAATGTTATACTACCAAACAATGGAACACCAAAAATTTGGGAAGAGAAAAGGTGTACGCTTTTAAGTTAAAGAATCCAGCAAGTACTATAGTTACTTGTCCTAAACCTAGAATTTCTTGAGGGCAAGGTCTCAATCAACACATTAGCACAGTACTGACGCTAACAAGCAGCAGCGCCATGGTTAGTTTTGCATGAGCACAAGCTACTTATGAAAATGGAAACAAAAGGAATGCAGAGGTCAGAGTCACAATAGCCACATTCCAGATTCATCCACAAATGATTAAACAATGGTAGTTCTAGACGTACATATGATCTGCATCTTGTGAGGAACTCAAGTAGTAAAACATAAGAAATATAGAAAAGAGACAACACTCAGCTCTTACCTTTCTTACCTTGTAATATTGGTTTGACAGCTTCGCTCTTCAAAAGTTTATAGATAAAATCAAAAACCACATTTTCTCACAAGAAAAACAATTACTGATGCAGTAAACTACAAACAAGGCACTTGACCACAAAAGAAAAGCTTGCAGGTTCATAGGATAAATAACATTTGCAGGTTCCTTGACAATGCTATAAGGGCATCACATCATTTATCATCGAGCCAAGTTATTTAAAACCCAAATTGCAACCGGCAGGCTTGAAAGTTTCACAAATTATAGCTCTGGATCCACTAAGCAGCCCTAACAACAAATATGGTCACCTACAATTACAATTAATCTTGATATACAAAATTTTATCTTCAGTCAACTAATCTTTACAAAGATCAAAACTAAGCCTACATCATTAATCCTCGAGCCAAGTTATTCGAAACCCAAACTGCAACCAGAAGGCTTGAAAGTTGCACAAATTATGTACAAAATCTAATCGTCAGTCAAATAATCTTCACAAAGATCAAAACTAAGCCCAATTAATTTACCATACATGACAATAGAATTACATCAAACACATGGAAAATGTAGAAATATATATTTAGCCATTAAATAAAATATGCCAGCTTGTTAGTTCATAGTTGCAATAAACTCATATAGTCTTCAGACTTTGACCAGGTATATTAATCCTAGAAATATCAAGCATAAGACGGAATAGCCAACAAATAAAATGGAAGAACGTCATACCTATGAGTATTAACACTAAACTTCTCAATTGGGCTCAAGCATTTTCAGTCCATTAATATGTTTATCCAAGCAAGCAAAATACTACACAAACCACATTATATAAGAACTTTACTAGCATAACAACTCAGGGCAAAGTATTGACACCAGTAAGTGTTCAGCAAGAAAATTTGGCATGTAGATGTCATGTAATATAACTCCATGAGTCAGAAATCTAAATGGAACGCTCGACTTATCTGCAATTTTCACTGAGCAGCACTACTAAGTCCAACTGTCATACAGAAAGAGGGCAGCTATCGAATTATTCCAAGGACATAAATCAGGCATATACATAATTTAGAACAAAAAAGCAAGTAATATTCCAAGTCGATCTACATCATAGACTACTGCAGACCAAATTACAACAGGAAAAGCTCTGGATTCACTAAGCAGCCCTAACAACAAACATGTTCACCTAAAATTACAATTGCAAAGGTCTTACTTCATTACGCGGCCTTGACAATCTTTTCATCACCTACAACGTTAAGTATTGGAAGACTGCTAAGAAATTCATCAAGACCCTCAAAAAACCCAATCCCTTCAATGTTATCATCCTCCCCTCGGCTTGGTCCATTCCCTTGGTTCACCCTAGGAGCAGGCTCCTCAGCTTCGTTGCTGAATTCCACATTCAAATCTAACTTCTCGAAATTCTTAGCAACCCTAGAAGGTTGTTTCCTAGCATTGGTGGCAGGCACTTTTTTGCTTGAGTCACCTGCTGTTTTATTAGGTGTCTCCACCCCATTAAGAGGTACTGAACCATCTTGCACAGTAACATTCTTACCTTTATCGACTTGTGCTTTCCTAGCACTTCTACCGGACGTCCCACTAGCCCCCTTACCTTTAACATTTCTTGCTTTCTTCTTCCTTTTCTTCGCATCCTTATTCCTCCAATCTGCATCAGACCCACTCGACTCTGAAATCTCGACAAAAACCTCATCCTCATCAACATATACCCTTGGAGCAGGAGTCTTTCTAGTATTCTTAACCCCATCCCCTGCTTGTGGGCAAGTGAACATAGGTGAAAAGGGAGTCCAAGCTGAGGCAGCACCCTTATTTTTCTCCCAATTTTCCATAGAAAAACCCAGGGGCAAAAATCCCCAGCAGCAAAAGTACCCTTCTTGCCCATCCACCACTGGCGGCGGTGACGGAATTGCCACCGCCTGAAACGCCTTCTTACAGTTCTGACAGCGCAATGTACAGTCAGCATACAACCTAGGATACTCATACATATAATAGCAATAAGGGCAGGCCGTCCAGAAAGTCGACCCGTTGACGTTTCCGGCCGCGCCTACTAGCTCCTCCTGCTCACCACCAGCCCCTTCCACATCTTCCTCCTCCGCCTCATTCTCCGGCTCCTCTTCCTCCTCAACTTGCTCTCCCACATTCTCACTCACATTTACATTACGACTAGTTTTCTCATTAACACTAGAGTAATTAGGCGCAGCTGGGGCAGGAGCAGGAGCAGCAGGAGCAGCAGCAGCAGCATTATTTCCTGCAAAGGTCACAAAACCTTCTTGCGCCTGTCTATTCACCGGCTCACTGCTTACTTTAGACCCAGAAGGACCCCCAAAAGCAAGATTCATACCCGAAGAAAAACTCATAAAATTATGCGGCTCTTGGGTCGACCCGCCACCAACAGGGTCGGCCTGAGGGTTTGCATGTACCTGAACTTGTGAAAAGGGAACACCGCTGTTTTGATGCTGAGGCGTGAGGCCGCTCGAGCTGCTGTTCCCGAAGAACATGAAGTTCTGGTGCATTGCCGGGAGCGGGTTGCTAAACGGGTCAGGTTGCTGCAGCGGCAGCGGCGGCGCAGGCTGCCAGTAAAAAGACATTTCTTTATCGTACAACGATTTCCTGGTAGGGTTGGAGAGTATGCTCCACGCGTCGACCACGAGGCGGAAGGCCTGGTCGGCGAAGGGAAATTTGTTCTTCTGAGGGTTGAGAACGATGGCGAGGTTGCGGTACTGGGCGGCGACGGCCTCCGAATCGCGGCCCTGCTGCGGCGTGAGGCGGAGGATCGAGTACCAGTCCTGCTGGTTGTTCCCGATCCGGCGGTCTCCGGCGAGGAGCGTGTCGACTACGGCGAGGATTTGGTCGGCGGGGGTGAGCGTGGGGTCGGAGTCACGCGCACGGGTGGCGAAGGACTTGCTCCCCATCAGGTCACGCGCTGACAGCAGCTTCTCGGCGATTGTCAGCCACCGCAGGGCCTCCGCGCGCGTGGTGGTCGTCGGGAAAAATGGGTGCTCCATCTAGGTTAAGTCAATTGCTTGGGAATTGGGAATTGGAAATGGCTGTAGCCTAAATTTGAGAAGAGGGGAGAAAATGGGAGGAGGGAGAATGGGGTAGGAGGAGGCTTAGGCATAGAGTGAGAGAGTATAGTGCAAAAGTACGAGAAAGGGGGTGGGCTTTTGGGAAAAGGACAAGAGCAGAGTGTTTAGTGAGGAGGGTATAAATGGCATTTCAAAAATGTCTGACCTAAGCTAGGTGGGGCAAGGACTGACGAGACTGCGAGGAGTGTTAAAGCTGGGTGTGTATGTATGGATATATAATTTATATATACACAAGACAACATTTAAGGACTGTTTTGGATTGTGGAATTGGGGAATTTTTAAGGAGTTTGAAATTCAAATTATTGGATTTATGAATTTTAAATTTTTTAAAAATTTTAGGTATTGATTTGAAAGATTTTAAATTCCTTCAAATTTTTGAGGTATTCAATCGATGAATTTTAAATTCCTTTAAACTCTCTCGATATTCAATTTCAATTGGATTTCGTTGATTTCAATATTCCATGGATTTCAACGTATTTCATTCTAAAAATTACAAAGGATAAACTCCGACCACTGAACATGAGAATTCGATGGAATTGATATCTTCGAGCGCTGACACATGCGATTGCTGGGATGTGTAATGCTAACGATCGCCAGCATGCCACGGTCGCTGGTTTTGTGATCAATCAACAACCGTGCATGTCCCGCAGTCGTAGAATGCGAAAGGTCTCAATTGCTTTAACAAAACTTCATAGATTCACGTTGAATCCATGATTCTTTCCAAGCTTCTACCACATTGCAGTTGCAGCTCTTATTTTGGTCCAAGCTCCATTGTCTGATTTGTTAGTTGTTCTTCTTACAAAGGTACTCTTTATTTCTTCTTTACAGTTTTTTTTACTGAAGTAACCTAAGATTTTTGTCTTGGTTGTTTTCTGCAAGCTCTTTTTTAGCATGAAATATTGGAGAAATATTGAGAAATATGTTGATTTTGTTATGTTGAGCATGAAGTATAAGTACATATGAAATATTTGTGTGATATTGTTGTGTTGAGCCTGTGAAATATTTGTGAGAA
The DNA here is from genome assembly GCA_029490685.1 of Schizonepeta tenuifolia. NCBI lineage: Eukaryota > Viridiplantae > Streptophyta > Magnoliopsida > Lamiales > Lamiaceae > Schizonepeta > Schizonepeta tenuifolia. Next base: position 37,652,013 of record CM055957.1, on the reverse strand, counting down.
ATACTGGATTTTGACCATGGCATTGCATGTTTCTTGTTCGTTGTTCATCTTTCGAGTCAGCGATCGCTGGGCTTCAGCTATCACTGGAATGCTGTCGTTGGGTTCACGTGGTCGCGTGGATAGTATTTTTTTTATACATTATTACATATTTCTGAGTTATTTGTATTTTATTAGTATTATTGATATGGGGGATTCACAAGAAAATACGAAGAGAAAGACATCTTATGATGCATGGACTAAGCAACAAACTGATTTATTATTATAATTAATGGTTGATGATGCGCGTCGGGAATGGCATGATAATAGTGGTATTTTTAGCAAATCAACGGTGGAACAGAGAATACTTCCTATACTTAATGAAAAATTAAAGTATAATAGGACCTATACTAATTACCAAAGCCAGGTTAGGTGGTTTAAATCACGTTGGGCATCATATTCAAGCCTTATGCAGTTTAGCTCGGGTTTTGGATATGACCCCACTACTAAGAAATTCACAGCGCCAGATAAAGTATGGGAATCATACTTAGCGGTAAGCTTCTTAAAATATTACCATAATAGCATCTAATTCATTTTGAGAATCTAGTTAATAATTTTATTTTCTGTTTATTTATGATGGGCTCACCCCAAAAACGTTAACTTGCGCTATGCTGACTGTCCTGATTATGAGCTATTGAAAATTGTTATAGCAGATGGTGTTGTTGTGGAAAAAAATCCAATTGGGTTGGGTAGTACTATTGATGTAAGGACATTTACAGTTTAAGATGTACGCATAGAGGAATTGAGTTATGATGCCGAATCTGAGATGTTTGTAGGACTATCCCAACTTTAAAATGATCCGGCCATTTATTCCACGCCACTTGTTTCCACACCACCTTCTGTGACTCCTAACGTGCCTGTGGTCTCTACTCAAAGAAAATCTCAATCCAAAAGAAGTAGAGCTCAGTACGAGGCAACTTCTACCTCTACTGAGAATATCTCTCAAAGCACTCTCACTGACTCTATTACCAAACTAACAACTACCTTTGATGAAGTGAGTCAAATGTTATAGAAGAGAGAAAGAGAACGATCATGCACTACTTGGGATGCTATCAAAGTGGTCCCAAATTTGAATGAAGAATCCCGCCTTAATGCATTTTACTTGCTTAACATCAAGTCCAAAAAAGATGGTTTCTTCAAGATGACTATTGAGGAGCGAGCATCTTGGATTGCTTACAAGCTTAGAGGATAATCGTTATTTATTTTTGGATGACTATTGATGCACTTGGATGATTATTAATGCTCTTTGTTTTTATTTTTCCTTTGTATTGTTCGAGCTCTTTTTGTTTTTTCACATAATTTTCGACAGTTATAGGATGTATCCGTATGTGTTTGTGAAGTTATGCTCTCACATTAGAGAGAAAATTCAATTAGAAAATACAAGATTCATAAGCGTTGAAGAAATGGTAGCTTGTAGGACATATTAATGATTGATATTGTAATGTTCGTCAAAGGTTCGATCGTTCGCATTTTGCTACTAGTAAGAACTTCAACAAGACTTTGAATGCATTGAACACTATAGCTCCAGACTTGATGGTGAAGCCGTATAGCGGGATGCCCGCTAAAATTCGGAAAAGTACAAGATTTAACCCTTTCTTCAAGGTATGAATCCTCTTGGTCATTTCACATAAGTTATAGTTTTTTGTTTGACATGTATTTTTTTGTTATTTTAGGATTGTATTGGCGCTATAGATGGAACTCATATCCCAGCAACGGTAATAGGCCAAGACGTAAGCAGCTACCGTAATCGTCATGGTACTCAATCACAAAACATTTTGGCGGCTTGCAACTTTGATCTCCAGTTCGTGTACGTGCTTAGTGGTTGGGAAGGATCGGCATACGACTCAAAAAATTTATGTCACAGCCCCAAATCCCGAGGGACGGCAGAAGTCGGGGTGCGACTGGGGTTGGATTAAAGAAGCGGGGAAGAATGGGGCTAACTGACTAAACATACATAAAAGACATCAAACATTCAATGAACAAGACTTGAATATTATAAAGAAAGAGTTAATTGCGAAGGATTACTCGACAAAAGTACACGATAGTAACTAAGTTCAAGTTTACAGACTTATGCTACATTGGTTTGTTCAATATACAGATTCTCAAAAGACTTAGAGTATTGCAGCGGAAGTAAGTCATAAGCTAAAAGCATCCTATCTTCTCAACTCAACTTCAACCACCGCCGCTACCGTCGCTTCAACCTGCACATTTAGAAAACACATGCAGGGCTAAGTACAAAAGTACTTAGTAGGCACGATGCCGAAAACATAACATAAGTAAAGATAAATATGGCATTTCATAATTTGTAGCACATCGGGGGTTTTATTAAAAAGGGCCCGTGTCTACTAAACATTTTCTGACTGATTTTCACAATTTACTCGGCCGAGTATTTTCTGGTATGCTACGTTCAAATCTTGACCAATTCTCATTCACCGTGGCTGGTACCCCTCAACAGGATATCACATACACCACAGGTTACAAAGTGCACTAACTCTGGAAAGCACTTAGCAGCTAACTCAGAGCCGATCGCTAGTTAACCTAGTTAGATTAACTCTAAATCTGGAAAACACGGATGTTAACTCAGATAGGTACAAAAGAACTCGCATAAAACATAAAACAGTTCATGCCATAATTATCACTTTGAAAACACAGATATCAAAGCGATAAAGAAAGGTTTTCCGAGCATTGCTCGTTTTATTTTATATGTAAAAGCCCACCTTTGTGATACAGAACTACTAGGTACTAGCTTCTGATCTCCTGATCTTCCGTCCTTTCCTTACTGCTGGCTTCCTCCTTCATCATAAAATAATAACACTTAAAATCGGGTCGTAAAAGATAATCGATCATTGAAAAACGAAAAATAAGTTTTAGTCGTTTCATTTCTTTAGGCATTTGCACGCTACTAGTTTCATTTTAATTAAACGGGAACGAGACTCGAACAAATCTCATTTAGAACTCGAAAGGTCTCATACTTGACTCTTAGGTCAGTAGAGAGGGTAGTCGATAACTTAATACGACTTAAAAGATCAAAGGAACTAAGTTGGAAAAGAAATCAACTTAGGAAAATAAGTTTTAGTTCTTTATACGATTTAGGCATTTTCACGCTTAACTAGATTTCTTTACTTTAACGGATACGAGATACAAACTCGTCTCGTTCAGCACTCAAGGCTCCATACTTGACACTGAGTTCAGTAGGAAGATAGTCGTCAAGTTATTACGGCTTAAACGATCGAAAGAAACTAAGTTGTGAACGAAACAACTTAGAAGAATGAATTCTGAAAAATCACTGCGCAAGGCAGTAACTCTGGGGACTGCCCAGAACAGGGGAACTGGAAACAGGGGATGAGCCCTATACGTTTAAAAGCTTGGGATGTCTAGTTTACGCTCCAATTTACGGATCGCAAATCCGATAAACGAGCTAAAAGTTATTACAGTTTCCGACAAGGGTCGCAAAACTGCCGCGCTAACCCTAGTTGCTCGATAGAATCGACGTATAACTTCTTAGGTTCGTTCTAAGTTCTCGTATTCAATTTCTCATGAAACTTGACCCTCAGGGCAGTCAACACGTACCCCCGTACATGATGAACTCCTTCTCAAAATTCGTCCAATAGCACGACGTTCTAAACGTCGGCTTTCAACTATCAAGTACTAAATCAAAGCAACTAACAATTTCTCGTTTCTAGTTCTCGACTATCACTATAACTCATATTATAAAAGCTCGAAAGCTCATGTCGTCAACTACAAAGTCGTACCTTAGTCCATAATAGACAATATTATCAAGTTAGAATTCTTATTCGACTTCTCGGTTATTAATTACGACTACTTGTTCGTCTCTTACGAAATTTCAAAAGTTATCGGATTTCGTTCATTTTCTACGTCATCAAACAACATCAAACGAGATTCATTTTCATGCATATCATCATTTCATATCATTACTATTTCTCAACTTAAATCGAGTTCTTCGTCTCTTACGACTCACGAAATATTTTTAGAAAATCATTATATTACTAAAAGGAAAACGATTCTTACTTTGAAAAAATCTTACGTGGCACCCTTTATATTCCTCCATTCATATTTATCTAAATTCTCAAATTTTTTAATTTTTAAATGTAAAATAATAGATTTTAAATATCTATACTAAAATCTTTGTGTCCCACATCGGTTTCTCAATCAAACTTCACCTATTAAAAAAACCTATAAATACCTAGAATCAATGTATATTTTCTCATCTTTTGTTCCACCAGTTTTATTTGGCCAATTTATTTATTAATCGGCCGAATAAATAACTATATTTTATAGTTTAATTTAATTTAATTTGGTCAATTTATTAATTGGCCGAATAGATAATTATTTTTTGTAGGAGTTTTATTTGGCCAATTTATTTATTAATCGGCCGAATAAATAGCTGCTATATTTTTATAGTTTAATTTAATTTAATTTAATTTGATCAATTTATTAATTGGCCGAATAGATAATTGTTTTTATTAGGGAACCAATTTATTAGTTGACAGAATAAATGATTCCAAAATAGTTTGGATAATTTATTGGTTGACCGAATTACATTTGAAAATAGTCTAATATTTTTTTATTTAATTTGATAAAAAAAAAGCAATTTCTAATTTATCAATTAATTAGGTAGACGGGCCAATTTCCAATTGACGGGTACCTCAACTCGGGATCTCACGTGACACATTTTCATTCTTTATTCTTATTAATTTTAAATTTTCATTTGATTCATTTTTTCATGTATTTTCTAAAATCTAGAATCGTCATCTATAAATTGATTTTTACGTTATTTGTAGTTGGGTTTCAAACTTTGCATAATTTATAATTGTAATTAGTAAATATTACTACTATACAATTAAGATAAGAATGAATAGTAAAATCAATGTTTTTTTAAGTTTTGAGTTTATACAAATTCTAAACGAGTTTTATAAATTATGTATTTATAAATCAAATCGTGGTCAACGGGCCAATTCTGACCTGGAACCACAGAAAAATTACTACGATTTATCAACGAGTCAATTCCGACCAAGAATCGTGCGCGTAAAGGGGCCAATTCAGTACTTGCGGGACAATTTTTTTTTTAATATATTATGTAATTTTGAACTCATAAAATTAAGGATATTTATGGTCAACTTTTATCTTATATCATTGACTAAATAATTTTATGAATTACAATCATTCCATATAAAGTTTTGTAAAAAGGAAAAACTACCAAGTACATAGTGAAACAATTCTTAAAGTTCTATTCTCAGCTAAAAAAGTTATTGTCGAAGCTGGTAAAAAAGTAAACGAATGTCATCATTTATTTCTCTATGAATATATTTGAAAAATGATTATTTATATAATACTACAATTTATAATTAAATTTTTATTTATTAAATATTGTGTGAATATTTTTGGAATATAGTTTTGTATATAATTAAATATTAGTTTCAGGTAAAAAGAAAACAAATGTCATCATTAATTTTTTTGTGAATATATTTAGAAAATGATTATTTATATTATTTAAAATCAGTATTGTAGTCAATAGGCCGGTTCCAGGTCGTAACCGTCGGGGTAAACGGGATGATTATGATGCGGTGATTTAACTTTTTTTTTTTAAATCTTGTATTGAATTCATAATGTGACATTTAGGTCACTTTCATCTTATAGACAATTTAACAGTATTATTCGCTATCTATATATCTCTTCTCTCTCTCACTACTCGCTCCTTCTCTTGCCTCTTTTTCTTCATAAAAAGCTAAAAGATTCAGCTTAAGAGTCGCTTTCCTTTGAGAAAGAAATATATTTTTGCCCACATCGGTTTTGTAGAAGAATAGAGCTTTAACAATTACCGAAAGTAATAAGAATATATTAATTATAATTTTTAACAAATATAACTATATGGGTTTGAGACGTAAACACGTGGTAAAAGTACTTTTTAATTGAATTTGAGATGTGTTCAAGGGATATAAATTCTAAGCGAGTTTAGTAGATTGCATAATTAAATTATTTAACACTAAAATAATTAAAAAATAATATTTTTTTAAATCTATTACATATTAATACTATTTAATAATTTTATTAATTTTTATAATTTTCCGTCGATTTTCGACGGGTTATACGCTAGTTCTAAATAAATTCATAACAACATCTAATATCAATTACAACATTATTTCATCAACAAAACCTCAAACAATTCAACTACATGCAAACCCCTAAATTTCTAATAATTTTCGGTATTCACACAATATTTAAGAGGGTGATTTTCTTCATCATTTAACATCATATATCTCTTAATCATACTACTATATTATCAACCAAACAATTACAAGTCCAATTGCACATTAAACAAAAATCCCCAAATCAAAACCCTAGCCCTAGAACTCGGTTTCAATCAATACATAGGGGTTTCGATTTTTCTTTGTTCTAATCACTAATCGAACACTTCCTAAGCAATATCATACCATCAATTTAAGTATTCAAACAACCCACACTAAAGTCCTAAAATTTCGGTATTCCCTAGTAATTAGGGTTCATGATTTTCTTCCAATTTTAATCCTAGAATTCATATCCAAACACATCTAATTTCACTAATCGAAGATCAAACATCTAGTTCCATCATCCCATAAATCTCGATCCAAAGAAAAATAAAAAGAAATGGATTTTGGATGGATAGAATTAGAGAGGAGAAGATTACCTTGAGGATTAACAAAGGAAGAAATAGACTTTGATGGAGGATTGGAGACTTGTATGATTTTTCTTGTCCAAGAACTAGAACTCTTCAATGGAGGAAATGAAGAAAAGAGAGAGTGTATGCAAGTGTGTGTGTGGATCGGTTTTGGGGGAGGGGGGAGGAGATGAGTGAGGATGACTAAATTGTGATATAATATCTAATACTTAGGTTATTAGGTGTAAAGTAAAAATAATATCTAAGAGTAGTGAGTCATTAAGTTAGAAACTATATAAAATGAAATATCTAGCTTGGTGAGAGAGTGTAATGTCGGTCATGAGAGGAAAGGGGAGGAAAAATACGCACTTTTCCGGTGCGATACGACGTTACGGAAATCGAACGATGAAAAACGTAGCTCGGCACAAAATCGTCACAATCCGATTCGACCAAAAATTCTAACGTATTAAACTTAGTCGGAAAATAATATTTATAAAATTAATTCCAACAAAAACTCGAGACGACACGGTCCGAGTTTTGTCCGGAAAATCATAAAAACGAACTTTCTCGGGCGAGTTCGTATCGCGATTTCGTGAATGTAAAAATCAAATGGTTTTCCGTTATGAGTTCACGAACTAAATTTTTTTCGTACGCGTTAACCCTAAATACAGTAGTCGTCTAGCTGACTTCCGTAATTTATTTTCGGAAACGGATTTGACCGTTAGTCTTAGAATTCAAAATCGTAAACTTAGGCGTGCAAAGCCATTTTTATTATTAACTTTAAATTTTTAAGAACGTAAAGAATTTCCGGGGTATTACATTTTACAAGATGCATTATCAATAGAAAAAGGACTTCGTGTCCCTCCACGTATCATATTTCTCTTTGGTATGGTTATTTATTAATTTGTGAAATAATAATTAATTAATGCATTTTTATTTTAGGTAAATGTTTTCTAATGGATTGTGGATTTGCTAACTGCCGGCAATTTTTAGCTCCATTACGCGGTGTTCGATATCATCTAAAAGATTTTCGTGGTCAAGATCGTCACCCCATATACGCAAGTGACTTATTCAATCTTCGTCATGCATCATTGAGAAATGTGATTGAGAGAATATTTGGTATTTTCAAATCTCGATTCACAATTTTCAAAACGGCACCTCCGTTCCCATTTCAAACTCAAGCAAAATTGATATTAGCATGTGCTGGATTACACAATTTTCTTCGGAAAGAGTGTCACTCTGATGAGTTTCCAATAGAGTATGAGGAAGATGAATAACAACGACATGATAATGTGGAAGATGAAGAATGGCTTTCTCAAAGCCAACTCCAACAAAGAACGGAAGTGAATTTTCGGAGAATGAGTATAGCTAATGCTATGTGGAAAACAGATCAATGTACAACAACGGTGGAGATGAAGACGATGAGAATGCCGAGTAGTTGTTAGAATATTTGTTTGTTTGGACTAATGTATGACTGATATTACTTTGTGTTTCTTGAACATCTGTTATAGTTAAACTCTTTTTATGCATTAAATTCTATAAAAAATGTTAACAGTTCTGTGAATTATTTATATATTCAACAATAATAAAATAAATAATTCAACGATAATAAAATACATAGTTCAAAGACAATAATATAAATAGTTCAACGACATTAAAATAAATTATTCAACGATAATAAAATAAATGGTTCAACGACATTAAAATAAATTGTTCAACGAAAATAAAATAAATAGTTCAAGCACAAAACAACAAATTGTCCAACGAAAAAAAAAATTGTTCAAAAGCAGAATAATATGCTTAAAATTTCTAGCGACCGCTGGTGATCCGCGATTGCGAGAATACTTCAAGCCACACGGTCGCTGGCCACGCTTGGTCGCTGAGTCCTTCTGCTTCCCTTCTTCCCTTCTGCCCAAGCACAAAAAACACGAGTTAATAACCTAAAATACAAGCAAAAACTCACTACTTATCGAGTTGTTGTGGCTGATAGAAAGCGCTCCAAGCATTCCATTGGGCATGTAATGCTGCCATCTCGTCATAATGAGCATCGAACCTCGAGTAGACATCATCACGAAATGCTCTAAATTGTTTTCCTGAGCATCGAATCTTTGATTCACATCCTGCCTAAACGATGCAAATTGATGATTCACATCTTGCCTGAATGCCCCAAAATTGGAATCAAAATGATCTCGAAAAGACTGAAAATCAGCCTGGAAGCTCCTATAACCATGCTCCTTGGGTGGGGCCAGTGGCACTTCTTGTCCCGTTTCTGCTCCTCGTGCTCCTCCTCTTGCTCTTCCTCTTCAGCTTCATTCTATTACCGACATTGGATGTTGAAGCTTCATCCTTTTTGGCAACGGAATTTCTAACATATTGCCTTTTAGTCGGAGGCACAACAGTGTGTCGATCTCTGATAACGTTAGACCGAGTCAGCTCACTGAAGTCAATGAAGTAGGGGTCAAGTTCTTCATAACCTTCATGGGAGCCCGTTTTGGAAGAGAGAACTCCATTGAAATGAGCCAAACCCGTAATAATTGCACCAAATGAAGCATGAGTACCAGGACAAGACTGTGTCTGATGCATAGCACTAAAAATAAAGCTTGAAATACAAACACGAATGCCCTTCTTGGCACAAGACAACAGAAATAGTTTAGTTGCATTCACTTTATTTGCCTCCACCTTCCCACAAATGTTATAGGCAATAAACTTGTGCACAATTATCAAAGCCGGGTCATCAAGATAATCATTGGACATACCGGCGGGATTCTAATTATCATATCCAGTCAAAGATTTCCACTCTACATTAGGATTAAAACCTCTTAGTTTCTCAGGTTCCCCACTAGTTTCAAAACCAAAAGCAGCTTTCGTTTTCTGTAAACTAATTGTATACTTCTTATTTTCCATTCTAACATAAATTTTGCTTTTATCAGGGGTCATCTTCAGTGAAGTTAAAAACTCAATGCACAAGTTATCATAAGCAGAAGCATTGTCCTTATCTCTAGCAAAAGAATCCAAACCCAAAACCTTCAAATATTTAACCAATTTTGCTTCACTCCGAAGATCTCTAATCAAAGCCTAGTCAATATATCTCGGATGTGACACATGATTCTCAGTAAACCTAACGTAAACTTGACCCTCTCAATCAGATTTCAATTCAAATGGAGCCTCATACCTCGCTGTAAAGTCTACAGGGGAGTCTGCAGGTGCAGCAGAACTGCCGGCATTCTTGGTACGAACCATCCTCCACGCGACCAAGGTGAACACGCGACTGTGTGAAATGGATAATACCAGCGAATGTTGGGATGCCGCGACTGCTAGGAAGGAGAACGACGGCAAATTATAGCAGGAGCGACGGAATGCGATCTTCCCATTGGTTGACGCCAATAGGGGCACGGAAGGGAAGGCGATGGTGGTGGAACCGGGTTTGAGGGAGTTTGGGCTTCAGTTTGGTGTTGAGGAAGCGTCGACGGAAACGGAAAAAACCACCTAAGTGCAAGCGCGGGGATCTCGCGGTCGTGGAGGAGGGACGGCTGTGGAGCTGTGTCGGCGATGGAGGAGGCGGAGTGGAGGGACAGCGGTAGAGGAGAGGTTCGGATGTGTGAATGTGGGATGGGTGTGTGCAATCAGGGTTGGGGTGTTGATTTTAACCCCCGATCCCCAAATCGAGGCCAACGACCGTGTATGTCCTGCGATCACGGGGCTGCCATCAGCGATCGAGAAAGACACGCGATTGCGGGTATGTGGACTTGAACTCGCCCGAACTCCATAAAAATCCACCCCAAACTCCCCCCAACTCCACCCTCAACTCCCATAAACTCCACCCAAATCCTATGGAATTCAAATCCATGGAATTCAACTCCATTAAAATCCATCAAATTGTCAATCCAATACACCCCTTAATTAGAGTATTCTCATAATTAGCACGCAAGAGCATCAACACATCGGTGGCTCGTTCGCCGAGCTCAAGCCGCCCAATATCGAGCCTAAAGGGCTTGAGCCTGCCTTATCCGTTGAGCCCACCTCATTCGTTTTTTGTATGGCGCCTGTAATAATAATAAAAAAAATCAAATTTGAATTGCACCCGTTCCAACAGCTCGTCGGCCGCCGCAATGGGTCGCCGGCAATGGCAAAGGTCATTTTTTTTTAGTTCCAGTTTTTTCCTTTATAAATACAACTCTCCACTTCATTTTTCCTACACCAATCCTCTCCAATTCATTTTCATTTCTCATTTCTCCACTCCAATTCATTCATTCCCTTCTCCAAAATTACTTCTTTTTATTCATATGAACCTGTGAATAAACCCGACCACTATAGATAAAGACTCATCTATGGGTCAGACCATCCGTTGAGCCTCATGTGAATGCTCTAAGGTCATCCATGGCATGATTGTCAGCGGGGTAATTAGAAAAGTTATCGACCTATTAAATATTTTTAAAACCTGAATTTGTTTAAATGCTTTTCATTATACTCATTTCAAATTCGATTTTTTGAATTGACCTTACTATCTAAACAAATTTATTGAATAATACTAGTTAATTTTCCCAAATACAACAAAATCAATATTAAATGGTAAAAAAAAAGCAAAAGATTATAATACAATTATGACATCTGTATAAAATTTATATACTTTTTCTATTCTGTCATTATTGACATGTATTATCTGTCATTCTTGTCATGTTTTCTTTTTTGGAAAGAATTAGGAAATTATTAAGGTCCAATTAATTTGTTAAGCAATTCTTTTATACCTTTTATCCTCTTTTTCACCTCATCTTCTTAGTCATTCACTATTTCTGCTCTTTCTACCCATTTTATTCCATTTGATTTCACTATTCACTCTCTTAATTGTTCCACTTTATTTTACTTTAAAAACTCCATTAAACATGCATTCTACTCTTAATTGTTTTCTCTTTAAATCTCGTGCTCAAAAGAAACAGGCTAAAATATTGGAATGTAAACAACAAAGTATTTTAACGTGGTTGGGAAATCGACCTCCTATGTCCATGACTTCCTTTTCGGGGAAGTAATCCACTAGATAAGTTTACGCGTGCTTATCAAACATCCCACTTGGTTTGTGGGTACCAAGCAACCTAACCAGTTCGATTACGGGTTCGAACCAAACCTTACAACATTTTTCTGGGCAAGTATACAACCTACAGTTCTTTTATGGGCAAAAACAAAGTTTGGGTCTTAGATTGCGGGTTATAAGGGACCTAGCTTCTTTGATTACGGGTTCAAAGAAAGACCTGGGTTTGGAGTTTGGGGTTTTCCAATTATGAAGTCTTCTACACTGAAAACAGTGGAGGCTTCTTCCTAAGGCTTAGAGACTCAATCTGCAAGAGAGAGTCTACTTAGAATCTATGCAAGAACCTATTACAAATCTAGATTCGATCAAAGAATTGTCTTTTTGAGAGGCTAGACGGGAAGAACAGGAGGAAGGCTTGACACTCTACTTCTACTGGTTCTTCAGCTTGGGGGTTCTTGCGCGAGAGAGAATTTGCTTCTGCTTCTTTGCGTGGTTGCTCTCTTGTTTGCTCTCTCCCTCTCTTCTTGTAATGGGGAGACCTCTATTTATACAGAAGGATTAAACTAGTTGTTGGAAGTAGTCGTTTGACCTCTGACAAAACTATGGCACTCCACCTACTCTTCTACAACATTTCCTAAAATGGTAACTGCGACCCGTGTTTTATGCATGTCCTCTTGGTCGGTCAATTTATGGAAAGTTTCCTGCCTTACTTGAGCTTCTGAGTAGTTTAATTTCGAACTTCAACTCATCTACTTTCTCCGTCTTCAAGGTCTTTGTTCTTGACTTTGTGACGTCTGACTTCATCACACCTTCTCAACATGCTTGAGCTGCATAGATCAACTGTGGATTCAACTGAGCTTTAGTTCAACTAGTCAGCTTGCCTCTTCAATCCGACTGACTTCTTCTGCTTGACACATGTAAAGATGAAAATCCCTACGCTCAAACAGTAAGCTCTATTTAAATTCAGACTGATGACATCATCTACTCAGTTGAAGTCAGCTGGATTTTGGGATGAATCAAAACTTTTATTAATTTTCCCAACACATTGTTTTATACAAAGAATCTCATTCCTTAAGTTTCGAAATATTAAAAAATTATGAATATCCATTAATATGTAGTTTATAAACTCAAAAAATAACATTCTAAAATATAGATATAATTATTCCTAAAAACAAGTGCCCTTTGTCACCACGAGGTGCAACTCTAAAATTAACAACCACTCTGAAACTAATAACCAACGAATATAGAGACTTCATGACCATGAGCACAAACAAAAATACAGATTATAGAGAACCAAAATATATAGTAACTTTTTTGGCTATACAACATATTCATCATATATAATTTAAAGGTTAAAAATATGTTACTTTTTTGTATTTGCACATGTCAATAAATTTACTTAAAATGATTTGTCAAATTATATAACTTAAAATAAAATATTAAATTTATATATATAAATTACAACGAAAAGTACCAAAACTTTTTAACTGATAGAGCTTTTTTTAGCCCTAGCAACGAGATGATTCATTTAACACTTATTTTTAATCATTTATCAAAAAATATTATTTCGAAATAAAGTATTAAATTATCTTTAAATAAAAGTGTAGATTACAACGTAAAGTGCCAAAACTTTTTAAGGGTGAAGCAATTTTGACGCCAACGAAATGATTTTTTATGTAACACTCAACTTATCGGCATCTTTGTTCAGCACATGTGCTGGACTGCCCCAAATCCAGATGTGGGAAAGACTAGGCTTGCGCCCGGACCACAGCTCGGACGGGGTCTTTACCACCGACTTAGAAGGAACTAAGTTTAGAATGTAACCAGCTGTTTCCAAGGCATATCCCCAGAACGAAATAGGTAAAGAAGCATAACTCATCATGGATCGAACCATCTCCAAAAGTGTTCGATTTCTTCTCTGCCACACCATTCTGTTGGGGCGTACCCGGTGTAGTCAACTGAGATGTAATCCTAGATACTGACAAGTATTCTCTAAACTCGTTGCTGAGGTATTCGCCACCGCGGTCAGATCGCAATGACTTGATACTCTTACCATGTCGCGTCTCTACTTCCGCCTTGAACGTTTGAAACTTGTCAAAGCATTCAGACTTGTAGCGCAACAAGTAAATGTATCCGTACCTTGAGTAATCGTCAATGAAAGAGACAAAATACTCGTACCCTCCACGAGCTTGAGTGGACATAGGTCCACACAAGTCAGAATGAACCAGTTCTAACACTTCTTTGGCTCTATACCCCTTGGCCTTGAAAGGCCGAGTCGTCATTTTGCCTTCTATGCAGGATTCGCAGACTGAGATTGGCTCAACTTGGAATGACTCCAATGTTCCATCAGAAATCAGTCTTTGGATCCTACGCAGATTGATGTGACCCAATCTTAGATGCCAAAGAAGAGTTTGGTTCTCAAGAGAAGAAGCCTTTCTCTTCTTTTGGTTTGAACTTAAAGCATTAACAGATGAAGAATAATCGTACGTGCATGTAATAGTATAAAGAGAATCAGATGTACTATAAAACAAAACCTTTTCGTCTTTCATGAATGTAACACGATCATCCAAAAGAACAGAATACCCGTCTTTCCATAACTGGCGGGTAGAAATTAAGTTTTTACGAAAAATAGGAACATATAGTACGTCTCTCAAAACTAAAACATGACCCTCAAAAGATAAATGAACATCTCCAATAGCAGCTACGTCAACAGTTGTTGCGTTTCCCATGGAGACGGTCAGCTCGCCTCTACTCAGCTCCCTTTTCAGCAGGAACCCCTGCAAGGTGTAACATACATGATCAGTTGCACCCGAGTCCACCACCCACGAATGGGCAGTACTCGAAACTAAACACGTTTCAGTTACTAAGGTTAGAGACGTACCTTGAGCATTCTTCATCAAGGGACAGTCAACCTTCCAATGTCCAGTTCTCTGACACTTGTAGCATTTCCCCTTTCCCTTTGGCTTTGGCTTTTTAACACCACCAGTCGGGCTTACATTCTTGCTCCCACTTTTTCCTTGACCTTTCTTGCCACTTGGCTTTTTCCACTTCTTCCCACCTTTCGGTGCAAAGTGAGAGCCTTTGGCAGTAGCCAATGCCTGTGGACTCTTCCCCATAACTCCCTCAGCAGCAACGAGTTCATTGAGCAATTCGTTCATGGTGAACTTCTTCTTGCCCATCACTGCGTTGAGACGGAAGTTCTCATAACTCTTGGGGAGAGAGTGGAGTATCATGTCGACCTTAGCCTCATTTTCGATACCTCCACCGAGCAGATCTAGTTCATTGAGATGATTAATCATCCCGAGCACATGCTCGCGCACAGACGAACCCTCCGTCATTCTAGAAGCCATGAGTTTCCTCATAAGCTCAAAACGGGCTGAACGGTGCGATTCACCAAAGAGCTCCTCGAGGTTTTTCATAATTTTAGTTGCAGTCTGCATCTACTGATGTTGCAGCTGAAGGTTGGAGGTCATAGTGGTCATCATGTAGGCTTTCGCCATATTATTCGCCCTATGCCAGCTCCGGTGAACCTCCATTTGCTCATCGGAAGACCGAGCAGTTGGGTTTGCGGGAGCAGGAGTAGTAAGCACAAACTTATACTCCTCAGCGTTTAGGACAAATCCCAGGTTGCGCTTCCATTCCAAAAAAATTGGACCGGTAAGCGGCTTTGCAGTAAGCACATTCAGTAGTGGAGTAACAGTCATATCTGAAATAAAACAAACATAAAACACACATAAGTTCCACTTTACTGCATGATCTTTTCGTAACAAATAATATTGAAACCTTTTGATAAAACAATATTATTGAAACCTCCGTTAGCCCAATCGAATTACACGTAAGCCACGTTCGTGTGGACGTTTACGGCGCATCTCATGACCAGGCACCCAGCCTTTGACCCGTTCTTATGTCAACTTAACCTTATGATAAAACGAGATCAATAAACGGACCTTATCTAGACCACGTGAACCTTGAGAAGGGACTCCGATGGGGAGTTGTACTCAAAGTCGACGCCTAAGCTGTGACCACAATTTAGCCAACTCTGTGACTATCTTATTTCAATCTCTCCTAGAATAATCTGCAGGAAATTAATACGTACAAGCCACGTTCGTGTGGACGTTTACACGCAAAACTCCCACTACTCACGAGATCAAAATATTTTAATAGAAGTTTAACCGACAAAATCTGCAAATTATGAACGTGTGCAAGCCACGATAGTGTGGACACTTACACAAATCCACAACTTACTTCGTCTTAAACCAATTGTGGAGGTCTAATCAATTTTAATAAATAAAATTGTATTGCCGCTTAGTCTTTTCCTCAAAAGGTTTGTGCATGCTTATCACGTTGACACGGAATATCTAAACATGTTGTTCTAGAACTCACGTAATAAAACAAGCTCGCTTGAATTCTAAAACATGCTTAGAGAAAACGTAATAAAATCCTAGCATGCTCTTCTAAACGCACATATTTGCACATTATCATAAATAATTACATGCTTTAGATCAAACACCTTAACGGTGATTAAATCTCACGACATGCTAACATGCTTTTTATGACAAAATAAATTAATATTTGTTTGTCGTCTATCGTGGGTATCTGGGAACCTGTCCGTCCCTGCCTATTTTATTACATCGAATAAAATAGAAAATACAAATAAATAAATAAAAGAAAAAAAAATCCTAACTATTACAGTAATAGGAGTCTCTCTGTCTTGAAGCTTTATGCTAATCCAATTTAATTAATGGAAACCAGTCGAGTTGGGCCTTTTCTTTAATAGACAAAAATTGGGCCTTTAATGAACTAGTCAACCAATTGAAATTAGTTCAACCGTCCATAAATCAAGCCCAACCCTGAATCCGCTGCTTTAGAGATGCCATGACGAACACCAACGCCGCACCACCACCACTGTGGCACAAGTCAGCCGTGATGTTGCTACTAGTTCGTCGTCGAGCGAGATGTGCCACCACGCGCGCTGCTGCGCCGCCGCAAGCACATCATCAACGACTCACGATTAGAATTGGCTGCAACTACACCGTTCGCCACCACTGCTCTCCGCCGGAATCTGCAAACGAACACATCACAGCGTGCTGCCACCACTGCAGCAACGCTGTATGCCGTCGTCGCTCCGACGAGCAGTTACCATCGTTCAAAGCAATGACCAGAGGTGAACACCCAACTCGCCGCTTCTGCTTCTGTGCGGTGCTTCCGCACCAAATTTCCATCTCCATCACCTTTGCTTTCTTCTTTTTCTTTTCCTTTTTTTTTTCTCGTGCAATAGGTACAACATCAACAAAAGATACAAAGGAAAAAGAAATACAAACAGAAGAAAATTGAATACAAAGGAAAAACTCCTATGCTATTTCACGGATTTTCTCGTGAAAATTTACAACATATTTGAGCCAAACCGGCAAAACCAATGGTAAATAATAACCCCACGATAGACGACGAAATCTGCTGCAAACCATTACAAATATACAGGCATGCTTGGCATAAAAAAAATGGATTTACTACTTATTAATCCGACAGAGCCGAAATAACTGAACGCGGCTCTGATACCAATTGAAGGAACCGTATATTGAAATACGGCTCGTGTACCCACGATCCATTCCGGATGTCTAACAAGTTCATACAAAATCCTTCCTAAGCATGCTCCTAAAGAAGTAGGAAACGAGATATACCTGCAAACTGAGAGGTTAATGACTCCAGAGTTGATCTTCCGTTTGTTTCCCACAACAGTACTCGATGTAGGGTGGCTACAAGCTTCGAGTTCTCTCTTCCTATGGGTGACAGCCGCCGCCTACTCCTCTCCAGATTTCTGTCTCTTTTGTTTTTACGTAAATGACAAGTGAGGAGAATTAGTGGACTCCTTATTATTTATACTAGGTAATTAAATACCTAAATAATAAGCCCACTAACTAGATCCATCAAACAAAGCCCAAAGGCTTAAATAGATCAATAATAGACGGCTGGCCCCATAGAGAGTTGGGCCTTAATTGGGCCAAACGGGGATCTACTAGCTCGAATAAAGTATTGGCCTCCCAGTGCTCGATTTCCATATTCAGCCCAAGAATATAAATCGAGACACAAGTATTAATTTATTCCACTAGAAAATTAATACTGAATTACCACTAAATTCGTTAGGTGAGTCGGGGCTAGCATTTGACTTAATTAATCTCCGCGTTTAAGATATTCAATATCCATTAATTAATTAATTCCTCTGACGGTCCATTAATTAATTAATCAGTTGTTTAATAATAAACGACATCTTGAGTGCTACCACTTAAACTTATTATCGTATCGGAACTAATTCCACCTGCAGGGTTTAATACGATAAACTTATTAAGTTCCTCGGGAGGATATTATCAGCTTGTTATTAGCAGGACACAGATCCTTATTGCAATTCAATCGCGTGCCAAACAACAATCGCTATCACCCAAGATATCGAGTATATTGAGCTTCAGACAGAGCTCTCACCCATGATAAATCAAAGCAATAGACAATCAATCATTCACACCGATTAATTCAATTAAGGTTAAGATCATTTAAGTCTCCGAGATCTTGATTCTTAATCAGTCAGAATATAAGAACACATCTCACTGTGATCCATTCAATACATAAATGTACTAGCATAAATAAATAGCCAAGACAAACTATTTTCCATTTATGCTACAGTCTAAAACCGACAACTCGTCCGAAGTTGTCTCAACTGTGAACACGACTTCTATCTCAACTTTATCGATTATAAGATCTTCTGTGATAAACCACACACCATATAATCTAGGTATGAGATAATTGGACTATAATATGATCATGCAATAATAATATTTCAGATAGAAGAATAACAGTGGATACAAGGTATCAAATGTATACAAGCATAAAAGACTTGCTTTCAGTATACAACCCTTCGTAACGATAGAGTCCCCTCTGCTTAGTGATGATAAAATCTTATTATTGTAAAATATGATCTAAAGGTGTACTCAGCATAAATGAAGCTAAAAAATATCAATAATTAATATCGGTGTCGACGGTGTGCACTGTTCTTATCGTGAAAACTCAAGATTCATTTAAAGTTCAAACCACTAAAACGTTTTTATAAAGCTCTAATAGGGACAAAAGCTTATTCTTATATATTTTTCATTAGCTGGTGTATGGTTGGTTAATGGTCTGACCCATCAGAGAAGAAAAAAATAAAATATTAAAGCCACATCTGTAAAGTTTATATACTATTTTTGTAAGTGTGCACAAATTTAGAACCAACGAAATCACATCATGAATAGAAGATTTGTAAGGGGTAATGCCCGTAAAATCTAAACCTTTTTCTAAAATTGTGAATTGTACATGGATTTTTTTTTCCGTTGTAAATATAATCGTATATTTTCGTATATTTTTGTCTGATTTTGCACATGTTCACCAATTTCTCCAAACGGAAATCCTATGTGAAAGCCGGAAATAACACGTAGGCGCCGGAATATGCAAAACCACGTCGTTTTGTTATATTTTGATTTAAAAAAATAATAAATGAAAATTATATTCCACATCATTTATAAAAAATTTAAAAAATTCTCCCTCCCTCTCCTCTTCTTCTCTTTTCTCCAACAACCGCAGCCACCACCCATCTTCTCCGCCGCCGCAAACACCACCACACAGCAACCTCAATTTCCTCGTCTTCGCGCAGGCCACTCCTCCGCCGCCGGAGAAGAGCCGATGTCGCGCGAAGAAGAAAAGAAACATTCGGCATATTGCGAGGTCACCCATGGCGGTGGAATCGGCCCAATCAGTAGCAACCATAAGAGTCATCAACTCCACAAAGCAAAAATGTCTAGCTCCCAACTCATTGACCAACTCACCCACCTCCGACACATCGACCGCCCAATACACAACGTCATCATCATCATCCTCATTCTTACAGCCCAAGTAGACGAACGCGTCGTCGCCGAGTCGACCCGCTTCGGAATTCTCCAAGTAGACCTTGCACTCGCCGAGGCTCAGCCACCCCAGATGCCACTTGAGCCTCTCCGTGGTCCAGCCGGCCAGCGGCCTGCCCTTCCGGAACGGGAGGATTCTGAAATCGGGCAAGACGGGCCCGGTCTGGCCCGAAATCAGGAGGATTTTAAGGGTTTGGATCGCGGATTGAGGGGAAACGGGGTCGGACGGTTTAGGGGTTTTGGATCGTATAGGGTTGCCGCCGTCGGCCCGTGCCACCCCACCACCATCCCCTCCGACATCTCCTCCGGCATCTCCTCCCACGAATCCCTCCCCACGTCGTAGATTATCCCCTCAATTTCCCCAAGAGAAGTTTTGCATATTCCGTCGCAACAAGAGGGAGGGACATGAGGTGGAACCCAAGAGAAGAGAAGGAGAACAAGAGATGGAAGAGAGAAGAAAAAAAGAGGGAGGGAGGAAGAGAAGGGGAACAACGGCGGTTCTGTCTTTTTTTTTTTTAATGAGGTGGAATATAATATTTTATATATTATTTTTTTAAAATTAAAATTTAATAAAACGACGTCGTTTTGCATATTCCGGCGCCTACGTGTCATTTCCGGCCTCCATATAGGATTTCCGTTGGGGGAAATCATGTGCAAAATCAGACAAAAATACACGGTTATGTTTGCAGGGGAAAAAAAAAATCCATGCGCAATTCACGATTTTGAAAAAAGGTTTAGGTTTTACAGGCTATTACCCCAGATCTGTAACTCGTCAACAACGAAATTTTGTTACTGCACGTATATATTTTTCTTTCTCAATCAATAGCATCAAATTATGACATATTATGACGGCAAAGCAAATACTCCCTCCGGCAACTTAAATGTTGTGCAAATGAGAATGGCACGGAGACTAAGAAAAGTTGGTAAAGTTGTTTTAAGTGGAGAAAGGGACCACAATTAGTGTGAATTAAGAAATGGATTACTTTTGTTAATCTCTTGGTCTTTTTTGCCTTGTTTTATTTTTTGGGAGACAATTGCATATTGTTCAATTTTTTTTTGGTTTCTCAACTGCTTGGGTTCGATTTTTTTTTCCCATAAATCTGACTTATTGCATTTTTTTTTTATTTGTAATTGTGGACTCTTTTTTTTTTTTTGAACCAAAACCTGTGGCATTGAATTGAACAAATAAAAACAGTAAACAAATGAAAACAGTACACAAATGAAAATACACAGTGCCATTGAATTGAAAATGAATTTTTCATTAAAGAGGGAAATCAGTAGCCTCTGTACAAAAAAAAATGGCGGCAATTACAGTCTTTTGAAGCTAAAAAACTGTAAAAATCTGCAAAGTAGCTAAGGAGGGAAATTTAAACTCCTAACCCTCCACCTTCTATCTTCTCTCCTCTATAAATACCCAATCATCATTCTCAACCATTAACATTCACTACTCTACCAAAAAAATAGCAAAAATACAGAAAAAAACAGCAAGATGGTACAGAATAATAGGCGGCAAAACCTCACAGAAGATGAGAGGAATGTCATTGCTCAATGGCTTCTTCAAAATTGCTACAACAACAAGGTAAGGCACGGTGCACTTGCTGAGGCCGCATCCAAGTTTGGAGTTCATAGCAAGATGATGCAGATTTCATCAAGGCAGCAAATGAGAGTGGACTACACATACAACTAGTGAATCAGCCAGCAAATTCTCCAGATTGTAATGTCAATGACCTTGGTTTTTTCAGAGCAATTCAGACTCTAAAAGACAGAAAACAGGCTAAGGGAGTGGATGACTTGTTGAAGAATGTAACTGATGCATTTTATGAGTTTGAAACCCGCAAGTTAAACAATGTTTTCCTCACCCTACAAGGATGCTACATAGAGATAATGAAGTAAAGGGGGGCAACAACTATAAAGTGCCACACATGAATAAGGATAAACACATTAGGGACAGGACACTGCCAGAGTTTCTACAAGTGGATGCACAGCTTGTGCAAGACTGCATACATGATCTAAACCAGACAGCAATAGTAGATGCTTTGAGAGGCATGCACATGGATGGATAATAGGAGAATATGCAGCATCTGGTATTTTTGCATCAGTTTACAGTATAAGCAACATAGTGTATAGCAGTGGTGTTGTTTAGGATGTAAACATGATTTGGGATCCTTTTTTGCATCAATTATGTCTCAGCAATATGAATTCAAGTGAATTTGCATCATTGACCTTGGCAAATTAACACACTTACTGCCCTAAATCAACCTCCAAACTACAATGAGTGGTGGCATCATAGGAACAGAGACATTTTTTGCCATCAACATCAGAAAAATTTCATCATTTGCATTTTCATCGTGTTTTGCCTAATCAAGTGCAGTATCCATAAGCACATAATCACATTGGAAGACCTCATCATATAATGAATTCATCTCATCAATCAGGAATTAAGGTCATCAAACCCACAGAAATTAAGGTCATCAAACCAGATATTCATCAAATCAGAAATTCATCAGAAATTGAGCTCATCAAAATCAGAATTTCACCCACATATAGCCAACCAGGAAAGATATAGCCAGCCACAAAAGATATAGCCAACCACCAAAATCAGAATAATAAGCGGCAATAAAGAACAGAATAACCTGAATCCAGTAGCCTCTGTACAGAGGGGAAAAATATAGCCAACCACGAAAGATATTCAGTCTCATCTCGCCACCACGTCAGCAGAGGTGGTGCACAGATCTCCGGTGGTGTCTCCGGCACCACCGTATCGTAATCAGCATCGATGTGGGGCGGAGATTGCGCGTCTTGAAAAATAATCTCAGATTCGGGTGAATCTGAGATTCGAGAACCTCCATCCACAAGCCTCAAAATAGAAGGGAAAAATATACCCAACCACTCACAATACTCAGACGCATCGCGACACTAGGGAGGCCATGCCAGTGCAGAGATCTCCGGCGAAGAGAAATCCAGGGCGATCTCCGGCACCACGATCTCGACAAACCTCTCCAGATCTACCGGCGATTGGGAGTCATCAACAAAAAGTTGAGACTCCTCTATCGCCTGAAATGATTCGGGCACCATGAAAGCTCAGATCGAGGTGGGGCGGTGGCGAGGGAATCGGGTTTTCTGCCGATTCAAGAAGCACGACCGCGTAGTGATAGGAATGGGGTGGGACAGATAGGGTTTTAGTGTAGATGGGTGAACTGAAGACGGCGAGGTGGGGCGGAGGCGATGGAGGTGAGGTCGAAGAAGAGAGAGATTTGACAGATTGAGGAAGAACGGCGGAGTAGTGATATGAATGAAGTGGGCAGATAGGATTTTTAGTGTAGATGGGGTGGGTAGGGTTAGTAATTAGGGTAGTGTTAGTAATTAGGGGGTTTATTTTATTGTTAATTAGGTTGGGTTAGGATGTGTAAAGTGGGTATTTTTGTGAATATGTATTAGTAGTAGGATAAATGTGTAGGAGAAAGTTACTAAAAAAAGAAATGCACAACATTTAAGTGGACGGACTAAAATGGCAAAATGCACAATATTTAAGTTGCCGGAGGAAGTATTTCTACAAGTTTCTTTTAAAAAGATGAACATTTTTTAAAGACGCTATCAGTCCGTCACGTGCATAAGCACATATTTTTGATGCATGGAGTGATAAATCAGGATAAATTATAATAAATTGAATAAAAATCATAATTTTTTCAAGATTCTTTTTTTTTTTTAAATATAGTATGTTGAAATAGAAGGAGACCAATTTTGATGGGATGGAGTATTACTAGCTGTGACATATTTTTGACTGGTTTATGTCTCTTTTTTCTAAAACAAACACTGGTTATAATTTTTCGATAAATCTTTTGTGTGTGAACTATATATGTTATTTCATTAATAATTTGAAATGTATGATTGATTCACACTAATGTAATCAAGTACGAGCGTCGATGTAAACTAAACTATTATAGTGGGCTTGTAAGTGACTAAAGATTGGGCTAAAATAATGGGCCTACACGAGTGATGGGCTGATGCACGTGACCTTTATAATCATTATGTGCACGAACGTGTGGGTGCATATTATGGGCTTAGTCATCAAGAAAGTATCATTGGAAAAAAGGGAACTTTAAATATAGCCCCAAATCTTCACTATAGTATTCTAATTAAAAAAATAATTAAATTTTTAGTGAATGTAGTATTGTATCTTAACAGCTTCCAATTTAATTTTTAATTAAATAAATATTCTACTCTTTTATTTCATAATCCCAACTTATTATAGCACAAATTTAAGATTCTAATTAAATTAGCAATTAAACCCTAAAACTATAATCATCGTAATCGCTTGTGAAAAAACGAAAAAAATGCATAAGAAGCGAGGAAGAATAGAAGAACAACTGATGGGGAACGATCAAAAGAACTATCATGAGAGAGAGAGAGGGCCGCAACATTCTTATCATGTGGTGGATTAGTGATAAATTATGCAGAGATTGAATTTGGTGGTGCAATTAGAAAATTCGTTGTTGATTTCTACAAGTACATATGTATGGTATTTTACATATTTAGTTGATATAAGGTACATCAACTCTTTTGATTTGAGAGGAAATTACTGGCTTGCTCTTATTCTAAGAATTTTTTTCGCAACTTGCACAACTTTATGATAGAGTGATATAGATTGGTGTTGGGGTCATGAGATAATTTTTTTTTTTTTAAAAGGGATATTAAATTGGAGATTATAGACAGTTAGCCGCGATCGCTAAGGTGAGGAAGAATGTGAGAAAATCTTGACGCTTGCGAGAGAGAAAAAGGAGGGAGAGGCGTCTGCTTGGGGGAGCCAACAACGAGTTTTTCCAGAGATATTAAGTTGGGGGCTTGGGGTTATGGAGTAAATTATTTATTTAATTAAAATTTAAGTTAGGAGCTATTAGGATATAATAGTACATTCACTAATTATTTAATTATTATTTTAATTAAGAGATTATAATGAAAGATTTAGATTTAGAGGCTATGTTTAAAATTATATATACTTTGAAAAAGTGATTAGAACTATAGATTTGGGTGTGGAAAAGAAATAAGTGCCCCTCCGGTCCACCACCCATAGAAAAGGAAAGAGAAATTGGAGTGTTTGGTAATGAAAAATTGAGCAAGTCTTTGCAGTTTATAACAATTATAGTAGTATTGTAGAATTTGCTCAAATTCGTACAAGCTAGTTTAGTACAAAATAAATAAGAACTAATGTTAATTGTTGATCTTCACATTGATCTTTGTTTATCATTGATAAAAACAGGATTATTATATAAAAGTATCGCAGACAGAAGCATGATTATAAATAGATAGATGTATGATTATAATATAGTATAAAATTAAATCATGCAACAAGTCATGCTTTTTAAAGACTACAATCAAGCTTATATCTATGGTAATTGTAAATAATGAGAAGATAAAAGATCCAAGTGATTTATAGTTTTCACGGTCGGAAACTTTTTATATGATTCAATTTATATACTCCATCCGTTTGCAAAAACAAATCTTACTTGCTCTCTTCTTTTTGTTCACCAAAATAAGTCCTACTTACCTTTTTCCACTCACATCAAGTGGAACCTACAATAACTTTCACTCTCATTTAACTTTTTCCACTCACAATATGTGAGACTCTTATTCCACTCATAACAATTTTAACTCTATTTTATCTTTTTCACTCACAATAAGTGGGACCCTTATTCCACCCACAACAATTTTAACTTTCAATCTACTTCTTCCACTCTCAATAAGTGGAACCTTAAATCCACTCACAACAACTTTATCAGTTTTCTTAATCTCCATGCCCAGCACACAATGGAACTTGTTTTCGCGAATGGATGGATATTATGTATAGTCATCCGTTCATAATAAATGTGGTCAATTTTTTATCTTGGTCCGACCACAATAGGTGAGATTTTTCCATTTGAAGGACCTAAGGCGCTAATACTCTTTAACTTTCCAATAATAAATAAAATTCTCTTTATCTCTCTCTTAACAATACAAAAGGTATGTCTCCTCAAAAAAAAAAAATTACAAAAAATAAAAAAAATATGTGGTCATTTATCCACACAAAAATATCTACTTAATTGTTCTTAAAATCACTGTGCACTTCAAAAATCACATAGTATTTAGATTTTTGCAGCTCCCTATTGTATGTACACATGTAAAGACTGCATTAGGTTAAAAATTTTAATCTTTTATTAGGAACTAGTACAATATTTTTCTCTTGGCCCTAATACTTTAAGGGTTTCTTTTCCCCCAGAAATCTCGTGGTTTTATTACGTTTGTAATAGATAAATTATAAGTATAAGCTTTTAACGTGAGTTGGATATTTACAGTTGAGTCGCCACTACATACAATTTAGTTGCCAAAGTTGTATTCGAGTACAAGTGTCCACTTTACTACAGTACGAGTGTTCGAGCACAAATGTTCACTTTGCTTTTTTATACAACTATACCTTCATACTTTTCTTTTATTTACTACCATTTGCCATTAGTGACCCCACCTCACAACAACTTTATTCCTACTTTTTGGCCATCACATCAACTTTATTCCTACTTTTTGGTTAATACCACCATCTTTTTATCATTACCACTGTTTTTTTGTCATTATCCCACTACCCCTATATTTTAACTTTTACCCTACTAAAAACAACTTTATCAGCTTTCTTAATCTCCGTGCCCAGCAAAAACTGGACACTTGTGCTCGAACGGAGGGAGTAACATATATAATATTTCCATTAAGTAAATTAAAATCAAGAAATCCAGCTTCGCTGCGGAAAATATCGAACTCAAAATTTGCAATCAAGAACCCAACCTTAGTACTGGGACCTCGTGCTAAAGAGCGTGGAGGTTCGAGTCCTCTTCAAGGCATAATATTGAGAATGCTCGTTGAATAAGCAATTCAATAAGAGAGCTCGGATCAGATAGGAGGTTACAGACTTGAAATACTCAATAATAATCGGGAAAACAAAAAAATCGGGTGCGTGCACACCACGTGCAGTGCATGCGCCACGTGCCGGTCTCACATTGCACAAGAGTGTAGCTCCTAATATTTTAGCAAATTTCCAAATTCCACGATAAGTTGAAATGCTATTCGTTGGAGTATAATCATCATTAATTCAAACAATTATATACATGTCGAATTTGCAACTGTTTAATTTAAAATATATCATTTTTTTTATACGTATGTTTACTCTTTGATTTTAATTTGAACGTCAAATATACATTATAAATAGTAACTTTGTGTGATAACATGAATCCAACTCGATTCGATGTATTTGGAGTTAGTGAAGCACATGTGGAATATATATATATATATATATATATATATATATATATATATATATTGAACAAACATGTGGAGAACACAATTAGTAGTCGACTTGTTGTCGTTTTCAAATTCTCACTACAATATTTCAATCATATTAAAGATGCATTTTATTAGCTTTTATCCATCACTTTTTGTTTAGTGAAGTCCTCAACTTTTTCTTCTTATGTCGGACCTTTAGATATTTATTGCTTGGTCATTTCATTACCAGCCTCTATTTTTCTCAGAGCATTCTCTCAATCCCCGGCATGCATGATTTTTGGACATATAGCACCATTTCATTGGTACCACCATCTTTTCAGTTCTGTGTTTAACTCTTGTAATTTCATTTTGTGATCAATAAATTATGAATTTAAAAGATAAAAATAATTTGTACTATATTTTTAAAAGTTTTGAATATAACATGGAGCTAGTAACATATTTTTTAGATTGGGTTAGTGCAATCAATTGATATAATAGAAATTAGATTAATGGGTTGTAATTGAATATTTGAAGGTGAGACCGTGAGACCTTATTAGATTGTGAGTATTGTTCTTTTTTTTGGTACAAGATTTCTTAACGAACAATCTCGATCACCATAAACTAAAATGGTCTAGTATATTGATAATGAAGTTAGTAGAGGTGGCCAGAAGAACTAGATTCGCCGAAATTGAATCGGATTGGTTCCAGAACCAAACCGGCAATTCCTATTTCGAATTGAAAACCACCTCGGTGGCAGTTTGGTTCCAATTCCAAATATACAGAACAGATAACTGCCGATTCCTCTTTTTTTTTTAACGTTTTTATTTATATTTATGTTATACTAATTCAAATTTATCACCTAACAAAAATGCATAAAATTACAAATAAAGAATAAAAATAGCCAAAAACAAAAGTATATATAATTGAAACCCCGATTTTAATTTGAAATTGCCATAATCGAGAAATCGGAACCGAAGGATCAAACCGAAACCGAATTAAGAGATCGGCGATTCGATTCCGATTCCTTAAAAAAAGAACCTAGAATCATTAATTCCGGTCCCATTTTGAAACCAATAATAATAATAATAATAATAATAATAATTATTATAATAATAATTAATGGACCCATGGGTGGGCAGGAGGAGGGTACAAAAGTCACATCACGGCATTAAATTACTAGTATTAATTTGAGCTAACGGCTTTAATTTAGTTGATAGGTCCCCACGCTATAGTGTACGGGAAGCGTCTACATGTATCACACAATATCACATAGACTCACACGTTTCGATTATCTACGCCATCTTGCATTCATCTCAAATAAACATATTTATGGCATTTTACTACACCGGCCTGCCATCTTACATATCAACTGGGCCTCGTTCGGTAGAAATGATTAAAGTGTACTCTTTTTATTTTCGAAATGATGCTTTATTTGGTGTTCGGCATGAAGATTAAGTCCGGCATAAAGATTAAGAAAGTTGATAAGATAGTTTTGAGTGAATAAAAATTAGAAAGTATGGATAATGAAATAATGACAAAAAACAGTAGTTATGACAAAAAAGAGATAATATTGACCAAAAAGTATGAGTAAAATTGTTGGGATGACAAAAAAGTAAAAATAAAGTTGATCTGAGGTGAGGTCATTAATGGCAAAGGATAGTGATTTTAATAAATTAACGACGGTATGTTGGTAAAAATAACGAAACATGACATCATTTGATGAACACAAATAACAGATGAAACAGAGTATCATTTCGTGAACGGAGAGAGTATAATATATCTATTACACTCTAATATCTTGTTTGGTACAAAGTATACAGCCTTTTATAAAATTCGGACACATATGAATAATACTGATATTTATTATTACGTATACCACCTATGAGGTATAAATCTAATTGCAACTAATTATACCACTAATTTACCATATATATCATTTTTGCAGAGAATTTAATACTCCCTCCGTTCAACAAAACATGTCCACTTTGTTCTGGGCACGGAGTTTAAGAAAGCTGATAAAGTGAAAGTTAGTAGGGTAAAAATTAGAAAATAGAGGTAGTGAGATAATGACAAAAAAAAAACAGTAGTAATGACAAAAAAGATGTGGTATTGACCAAAAAGTAAGAATAAAGTTGTTGGGATGATAAAAAAGTAGAAATAAAGTTGATGTGAGGTGGGGTCATAAATGACAAAGGGTAGTAATATTTAGAAAGTATTGAGGGTAGTGTTGTACAAAAGGTCAAGTGGACATGTTTTGGTGAACATGGTTACTGTTCAAAAGTGGACAAGTTTTGGTGAACGTAGGGAGTACATCTTACCAAATAGAATATTAATTTTTTATACGTATTAGAAATCGCAGTCAAACATATCAGATCTTATCTCATACTTTGTAGCAACGAGCCCTTGGAGTATAGGATAAAACTTGATATGTTTGATGACGATGACATATAAACGATTAATATTCCATTTTGTATGAAGCATTAAATTTTCTGCAAAAATAATAAATATTGTAATTTTGTGTTATGATTAGTTGTAGTAATATGTAACAACAAAAATTAATATAATTCAATCGTTACGAATTTTATACACGGTCATACACTTTGTACTACCAAACTGAATATTAGGGTGTCATACTCTAATCACTCCTACCAAACGATAATAATATTAACAAAAATAGTACATACTACCTCCCTTGTCTACCCTACTCGATACTTATTCACAATTCAGATAGTGGTTTAAATTTCACGTATATCCCTCAAATAAAAAATACTTCCTTCGTCCCACCAGGCTTAACCTATTTCTTTTGGGCAAAGGGTTTAAGAAGAAAACAATTAAGAGTAGAAGACACTACAAAAATAAGCCAAAATACCGAGAAAATTACCGAGGGCATGCTTGCCCTTGGTAATTACCGACCATTTATCGACGGCATAAAACACGGGTCGATTTTGATAAAATCATCGACGGTTTACCGACGGTAATTTGGCGGGATGATTCCCGCTAGAATCACCGACGGTATTACCGAGGAAACTGCCCTCGGTAAATTACCGATGGCAGTTGCCCTCGGTAATATATTAAATAAAAAATATTTAATATTAAATACAATTGCCAACGGCGGTGTCCCTCGGTAATTACCGAGGGCGTGCCTGCCGTCGGTGATTACCGAGGGCACTCGCCGTCATCGGTAAATTATACGGGTCGGCGAATTACCGAGGGCGAGTTCCGTCGGTAATTATTTAAATCAAATTAGGGCTTTCAACCCTAATCTGCCATTTCCGCCGCGACTGCTTCTCCATCAATATCGTCTCCGCCGCTCCAACGCCGACTAGGTAAGCTTCCCATCTCCCTCGTATTCCTTCTCTCTCTATCTCTCTCTGACCCCGTTTATCTCTTTTAGTTGATTAGGTTGTTTCTTCTGTCCCGTCGCCGTTCCGCTCCACCGCGCCACTCCGCAGGTAAGTTTCCTCTCTCTCTCTCTCTCTCTCTCTCTCTCTCTCTCTCTTTCTTATCTGTCTGTCTATCTCAAGTGTCCCGCCGCCGTCTCACTTTCCTCTCTCTCTCTTGGCAGACACATCCGCCGCGCCGCCACTCCTCCGCCGCTGCTCCGCTGCGCCGTCGCGCCGCCTTCACTCATCTTAGGTAAGTTTCTCTCTCTTCATTCTTTGTCTATCTCTCTCTGACCGCCGTCGTCTCACTTTCCTCTCCGTCTCTTGGCAGGCACTTCCGCCGCGCCGCCACTCCTCCTCCGCTACGCCACCACGCCTCGACAATAGGTAAGTTTTTCTCTCTCTCTCTCTCTCTCTCTCTCTCTCGGTCTTACCCGTTCTCACTCTGTCTCATTTCAGCTTTGCTCCGCCACCCGTCGTCTCATTCCGAATTTGCTCCGCCACCGTCGTCCCGCTCCGCCTCGCCTTAAGTTTCTGAATTTGTATGTTGACTTATATGTTGGTATTACAAATTAAATTATGTGATAAGTATGTTGATGTATGTTTGATAAGTATGTTGATTTATGTTGATAAGTATGTTGATAAGTATATTCATGTTTGATAAATATGTTCGTATTTGATACATCTTTTCATTTAATACATGCATATTACATATTAATTTATGTGATAAGAAATATGATTACATATATGCTACTACATTGTGGGATAGATTTAATCAATTTCTTAAGGATCTTCTCCCTTTGGGATAGATTTTGATTACTTCTTAAGGATCTTCTCCCAACAAATGACTGTTTTTAATTTGATTAATTATTGTATTTTTTATTTTATATTGTATTGCTTATCTGATTTTTTATTTGAAACAGGTACAATGTCGACTCGCAGAAGTTTTCGTCCCTTATCACAACAGACTCGTGCTGCAGAACGAGCAACACGTATAACGTTGGAGGAGCGCATGGCCCAATTCGAGCAGTTTATGCGGTCGGCTCAGCTACCTCCTCGTCCTCCCTCTAGTTGATTAGATCGTTCGTCTTATCCTGCAGTTATTTATACACTTCGTACATCATTGCACTCGTATTTTACATTTATACTCGTATATTACATTTGTTTATATGATTTGGGATATTGTGATTTGCGGTTTTGATATTTGCTTTGTTATATTGTGGGTTGTGTAATTGAATCGTGAAGCAGGTATTAAAAATAATAATAATAAAAAAAAATTACCGACGGTAGATTCACCCTCGGTAATTACCGACGGCGTTGCCGTCGGTGATCTCTCTTAGGAAACCGGTGAAATCACCGACGGCAACTGTACCCTCGGTAATTATCGACGGTAGTGCCGTCGGTATTTCCGCCGAAAAAAAAAACCGGTCCTCCACCGCGGATTACCGATCACATTTACCGAGCCGACGGTCGTATATGCCGTCGGTGATTTCATCACCGACCACGAGATCAACGGAGGTTTAGTGCCATCGGTAATCGAATTACCGACGACATTGAGTGAAATACCGACGGTGTTTCCCCTCGGTAATTTACCTATTTTTTGTAGTGAGATATGTTTAGTGAAATTTTTAAAGTGAAATAAAGTGGGTAGAGAGAGAGTGAATAGTGAAATAAAGTGGAATAAAATGCGTAGTGAATGACAAAAATAAAGAGATGAAAAAAGTAGGATGAAATGTGTAAATTAGGTTGCTTTACAAATTAATTAGACCATAATCATCTCCTAATTATTTTTAATAAAGAAAACAAGACAAAAATAACGGGACAACTCAAAAAGAAATACAAGCCAATAAATAGTGAACAGAGGGAGTAAAAAATAAAATTCACTTGTAAAGCTACCTAAATTTGGAAATTGAAGAGAACACTAACATTTACTACTATGCTTTAGTCTCTAGGGTTAATTGCGGTTGTAATTCAACATTTCCCTTTTAACTTAATAATTCAAGATTTATTAATCAATCCAAGTCTCGTGTTGCAACGTTTATCTATACATTGAGGGAGTGTAATTTTAAGGTTTTTATAACTAATGATTTTATTACTTTAAGATATAAGTACTTATTAATCACTAATGATTTTATTAACTTAAGTTTATCTTTGCATAATTCGAGTCACGACGATATATCTTGTATATCTGAAGAGGTTGTGTATTTTTGTTCAAAAAAAGAAGAGGTTATGTATTTGTAATTAAATAAACAGCACACCTATACATTGTGTCTTATAATTTATAATGATTTAACTTTTTTGGATTTTTGAGATATTTAACAACAATAAATAAACTCTTTCTTTCTTAAGAAAAACCACAATAATTATGTTAGTGTTATCTATAGTGCAGCTGGAATATGGATTAAGGATTATGAATAATGGATTTAAACCTTTATTTTAAAAATATATCGGTCATCAAATCAAAGCGATCAATGGTCCCAGATATTACGAAAATTAATATATACGAAAAATTAAAATAAGTGTAGCCCACGAGTCCACGATGCTCACGAGGTGTCCTCGCATTCGTCAAAGAAGAATTTCCCATTATAGTACTTCCTCTTTCCCGCTAATTTTGTCTCTCTTATTTTAAATGGACGTCCCACTCATTTTGTCTACATCCAAATATAGACATAATGAGTGATTGTAAGAGTTTCTCTCTCATCTCCTTCCAATCTCATTCACTAGTTTATTAAACAAACAAATTTCCTTAATCTCCGTGCCCAATAGTAAGGAGACAAAATGAGCGGGACGGAGAGAGTAATATTATAAAATGTTCCAAATGTTTCGGAATAAGTAGCTCCTATTCATTCCTAATGCAATTGTGCTATAATAAGTGGATCGTTCCCAACAAGAAAACTATTATTCCCTCCGTACTTGAAAAAATGTCCCAATGGCGACTGGGCACACAGATTAAGAAAAGTGAGTAAAATTATTTTGAGTGAGGTAAAAAGACTTGTAGGAGTAATGCTAATTTATTCTTAATGACTTTATGCTACCCACCCCCCACTTCTATTAAGGCTGCCGCCTTTTTTCAATTTCTTTTTAATCGTTTCTGTTTTTTTTTCATTGCTTTTTTTTTTTGTTTTTGAATCCATTTTTTCTTTTTATTGCTGTATTTTTTTTTTCGTTTTTCTAACACTGTGAGTAGTTTATTGCTTAATTTTTTTGTTGTATGGTTTTTATAGACATTTGTAAATTTTTGCATCACAAATTCAATAACATGACAATGAATAAATAAATGAACAATAAAAATTCAAAAAAGCAGTAGAAACTCCTCACAATTAAAAATCTGATGAGAAACAGTAGTAACATTGCATTGAAATAAGAAATCCTGTTTTGGTGCCAAAAGTAGAATTCACTTTACATTCAAATTTCCCACAAAAACAATGGATGTGACCAAAAATTTAGGAGGGAAATAAAGCTAATGACCATTTTAACAGCTATAAATACAACATTTATAGCTCAAACTACCCAGTTTTTCACTTCAACAAAAGCACAAAAAATCGAAGTAATGGCAGTGGGCCAAAGAAAGCCAAATCTCACTTATCTTCAACGCAACAACTTAGCACAATGGCTGCTCCAAAACAGCAGCAACTCCAGTCTTCACTATGGTGCCAAAAAACAAGCTGTAGAGATCTTCAATGTAGATCCCAAGACAGTGTGGCGGGTCTGGAAAGAAGCAGCTACTCAAAAGGCCTTGGGAAGACATGTAAATGTAGTATCCATGAAGAAGGGATCAGTTCATAGAGACAAAAAACAGATTGATAAAGAAAAGCTCAAAGGTCTGTCAGTTTTGCAGAGATCAAGTATAAGAAAGCTTGCATGTAATATGGGGGTCAGCAAAGGCTTGGTACAGGTCTGGTTGAAAGAGAAAAATGTACAGCCTCATACCAATGCTATTAAACCCTTCCTAACTCCTCAAAACATGCTGCAAAGGCTGAAATTTAGCCTGAATCAACTAAGTGGTGCCACAGAAGATGGAAAGATACAGTTTAAGCCCATGTATAACACTATACATATAGATGAGAAATTGTTCAATTTGGCAAAGACAAATGGAAGATATTACCTAGAAAATGGTGAAACTGAGCCACATAGAACATGCAAATTCAAAAAATTCATTGAGAAGATCATGTTCATGTGTATGGTTTCTAGACCAATTATTGAAAGCACATGTGAAGTCATTTTTGATGGCAAGTTTGCCATCATTCCATTAACTTATCAAGAGCTAGCTCAAAGAAACAGCAAGAACAGAGACAAAGGAACCATGGAAACCAAGCTAATCCAGGCAATCACTAAGCCAATAATGAAGCAAATCTTTCTGCAACAGGTCAGTTTTTTCACTCAGATTTATCCCTCTGTTTTTTCACTATCAGAATCAAGTAGATTCATCATTTAGTATCAGTTCATGAGATCAAAACATTCACTACTGCAGATGATACCAACCATCAAGGCAAAGTGGCCAGAAGGAGCAAGCAAACATATCATCATACAACAAGACAATGCAAAACCGCATATAGATAACATGGATCCAGAATTCAGAGCAGCAGCACAAGCTGATGGATTCAACATCCAGCTTGTATGCCAACCATCTAATTCTCCAGACACTAACATCAATGACCTCGGCTTTTTTAGAGCCATACAAACTCTAAAGGATGAGAAGATGGCAACCACAGTGGATGAGATGATACAAAATGTCAAGCAAGCATTTGAAGAATACCCAGCATGGAAAATCAACCAGTAGGCCATATTTATGCATAAATTAGACAAAATATGGCACAATAGAGGCATCACCAGCCATCCCCCACAATATCAAATGTAGCATCCGTTCAAAATCAGAATTACAAGCAGTAGAAGCCCAAGAACGAAATCACCTGATTACAGAAGAGTTAGTACACTAGGGAAGAACATCCCTAGGACTTGCAGGCGCCAAATTTTGGGATCACTGCTCAAGTGTAAGTCCTCAGAGACAGGGGATTCGTCATCGGCAACAGTGATAGCGTTGGCCGCCGCCCATGCTTCATAGTCAGCTATTGATGAAGAAGATTGAAGCTTGAACACCTCATAGACTACATTAAAGTAATCTCGCTCCACGTCGGACTGCAAATAGCAGTCAGGATCTGCGCCGATCGGAGTAAACGGTGTCGCCGACACCATACTCTTAGATTCGAGTGAATCATCACCGAGTGGGTAATATCCCTCTGAATCAGGCCCTAAGCTCTCAGATTTCCCATGGAATTCAGAGATACCAGAGGATCCAACCTCAGATGCAGATGGAAGTATCGTGAATTCAGTCTCCGGCACCATCGTATCAGGGCCGTCAGACTCCCAACTATAGGTAGGGATCGGTGAAAAGTGGGTTGCGATCGGGGTCGGAGGTTCCTCCGGCGAGTAGGCGGGAATGTATCCCTCAGGAAACTGAGCCATCGGAGGGGATTTCAGAGAGAATGCTTTCAGAGACAGGGGATTCGACCTCAAATTTTGGTGAATGTCGAAGATGCAGATGGAATGAAGGGGGAGAGAAGCGATAGATTAGGGTTCGAAGATGCAGAGAGAATGAAGGGGGAGGGAGGCGGATAGATTTAGGGTTTGAGGATGAAATGAATATGCCGAGTAGTGGGTATTTTTGGGCTGGGATATGGGGGTAATTAGTGGACCATAAAGTGGAATAGGGCATTTTTTGGTGTACACTTTAAAAGGGGTAAGTAGGGCATTTTTTCGCGTACGGAGGGATTATCTTTTTAAAATTTGTTAGTTCTACCACTTCAACCCCTTTTAACCTTTTATCTTAATATCTGTGTCCAACAAATATTGAGAAATTTATTATGGAATGTACGAAGTACTATTTTTATTTTTTTAAATTAAAAAAAGTTATTTTAAACTTTTAATAGGTACAGTCATCCCTCAATTTTAGGGCTGACAATATTCGACACAACACGTAAATTCGAAAATCGATGTGAAATTAATGGATTTAAGTTTAACCCTTAAGGTTTATTGTATTTATTAGGTTGACCCGATAAAACCCTTGAAATTTTCGTATTAAGTTTGGATTGGCTTTGGGTAACTTATACTCCCTTCGTCCCATTCAATAAGTCTCATTTGGGATGGACACGGAGATTAAGAAGAAGAGAGTTAGAGTGTGTAGTATTTTATTGTTGATGTTAAAGTGGGTTGAGTGGAAAAATATTGTACAATAAAGTAAACAATAATGTTCACATTTGAGTGTGACATAAAGAGGATTTTAGTATATTAATCTTTGCCAAATAAAGAAATGTGACTTATTGAGTGGAACACCTGAAATGGCAAAATGAGACTTATTGAACGGGACAGAGGGAATACTTCCTTCCAACCCAATTATATTGTCATCATTTTCTTATTTATGCGTTTCACTCATATTGTCATATTCCAAATAAAGAAAATTTTAACCCTTCAAAATCATTCAAAAGTGATGGAACCTTTTTCTACCCTTATTTTCAATCTTCGTGCTGATTAGTAAAATGATAATTTCAATGGGTCATGAAGTATATAAATATATTATTTTCATATGTTTTTGATATATTATTTTTTCGTTTCTTTTTTGAGGTAACATTTTATTTCTTGTATATTCCAATTAGGGTTACTCTTTCAAAAATATATTTGGAAACGTGATTTCCTTTGCTCATTACATTTTGTAAAACACCATTTACCAAATTTTATTTATTCGGGTATACAGTTCTTAATTTTGGAAGTTTTGCTATAATATTGTCGTGTCAAATTTGTGTTTGCGTCGGGGTCCGATTTGATCATTTCGTGTAAGGTTATAGCCTTAATAGATCAACTGGTTGAAATTTGACAATAAATAAGAACATGAACATATTAGCATCGGACTCTAGTGATCAACTCACTTACGTGCTCAATTAATCCGTGACGAAAAGGCCGAAGTTGTCAAATCGATATCAAAATGTTTCATTCGGATATCAAAATTGAAAAGAAAAAAAATATTGAGAGCTTGATTTTTTTTTTCCCTTTACTTTTAAACCGCTAAGCAACCTCTAGTCTGATAGACATGTATATATATTACTATAGAGATTAGTTTATATATATAAAAATGAATGTTAGTGTAAGAACTATGAACCAATCTGAAATATTGATATTTGAATGATCTATAATTGTGATTGTTCGAAGCATGAATATATATAGATTTAAGCATGATTTTATACACACATTATTATTTATACGAATAAATATGAATCTTATTAAGCATGACTATATATAGGTTTAAGCATGATGACAAATTGTAGATTTAAACATCATTCTCAAATGCTCATGGGTTGAATAGTTTGTATATATATATGTATGTAAATTGCAAAGTGTTTTAAATTCTTAACCATCAACGTCTTGCAAGGATTTTTTTGGTCGTCTGCACTGATAAGTTATAATTAAGAGGATTCTCGTCAAAACTAAAAAAAATAAAAAAGAAAAAAGAAAATAATTGTAAGAGGATTAATTGTTTACTTATAAACTTTTAATTTGTACGTCTTTAAACCATCTCATCTCAGATCCTCAATCGCATTAATCGCATTATGTTCTAATCTTTTTTTATTGTAGATTTTTTTGTTTTTGTAAATCACAAGTAGAACACTATTATCGCATATAGTGTGTATTTCATAGTAGGTATTACTCCATCCTCCACCGAGAGTATGACAATTAAATTATGGCACAAGTTTTAATAAAAATTTGGTGGATGTTGAGTAATTAGAGAAAGAGATGAAAAAATAAAATAGTGGATAAAATCATATTTTGCAGTGAAAAGATCGTACTCTTTGTGGATGTACCAAAAAAGTTATAAAAATGATCACACACTCTTGGTAGTGGGAGAGTATTACCCTTAATTACCACCTTCCAAGTACATCTGTAGGTTGGTGGCATAGAGCTTGAATAAGTTATTATTTCTAAATTATATTACTAGTCATGCTGTTACCAACGTCCTATGTTACTCCCTTTGTCCCGCTGAATTTGTTCCATTTTGTCATTTTAGATTTATTCCATTTCCTTTTAAAGAAATAATTAAAAAATTATTTTATTCATTTTATATCACTTCAAAATTACTTTATATCACTTTAAAAACACTTTGTATCACTTTATCAAGTAAAAAATATTTTATATCACTTTATTTACTACATTAAACACACTTTTTATTATATACTTTCTCCGTCCACGAAATGGTTGACATATTTTGGACGACACGAGTTTTAAGAAAATGATACTCCATCTGTTCACGAAATGATGCCCTGTTTCATCTCTTATTTTTATTCACCAAATGATGCTCTGTTTCGTAATTTTTACCAACATACCTTCGTTACTTTATTAAAATCACTACCTCTTATCATTGATGACCTCACCTCATATCAACTTTATTTTTACTTTTTTATCATTCCAACAACTTTATTCCTACTTTTTTGTCAATACCACATCTTTTTTACCACTGTTTTTTTTTTGTCATTATCTCACTACCCGTATTTTCTAACTTTTACCCTACTCAAAATAACTTTATCAACTTTTTTAATCTACGTGCCGAATACGAAATGGGGCATCATTTCGTGAACAGAGGGAGTAGATGATAGTGAATTATAGTGAGCATTATTGTAAGTGAAGTAAGGATCCCACAATAAATGTGGGTGGAGTAGTAAAAGTGCATTTCGTGGATAAATTTAAATGGTAACAGTGGCAACCATTTCGTGGACAGAGTGAGTAATACTCTTGTTTTTAGTCTCCGTACTGATTCCAAATGGGACAAGTTAAACGGAACGGAGGGAGTAGTATTTTCAATAAAAAAATAAATAAATATCTTTTCATGCACTTTTTATACCCCCACCCCAACCCACCCCTATGTGAGGTTTGGCATCTGTATTTGCTGGACTTTAAGGTTGATTGATATATAAACCTTTGAGTGGAGGGGCCTTCACTTTCTCTCTCAAGGAAGTTTTCCTTTCATTCTCTCTCATCCAGTTCCAGGTGCAGTCAAATCTTCCCTGAATTAGCATATGAAGCTCCCGCGAAATCTTGACTTATTTTATGCTAATTTGTCATATTTTAATTCTTCAATCGGTATATTGTATAAATATATGAAATGAATAATTTCTGTGTCATGGTGGGTAGTTATATTTAACAGTTGGGAGAAGAATTACTGGAATTGAGGTGAGGGTTTTCAAATTCCGTTCATCACTTTGTATGAGTAATAATTATTTTAATGTTAAACCCATATACAGTATGTCTGAAAAACCTACACACATCTCATGTGTACTGTACTTACTGTCTTGGGTCTTTCTTCGCAGTTTTTGATAGTACTGGCTGCTGGCTAATGTAATAAAGAGATTGTATTTATAGTTTCAGTAATGTTTTTATATTTTTAGTAATGTTTCTGTAATTAGTATGTTTTGAGGTGCAGTGTTTGATGGAAAAATGGTGAGGCAAAAGATTGAGATAAAGAAGATAAATAACTTGGCGGCGAGGCAGGTAACCTTCTCAAAGAGGAGAAAAGGGCTTTTCAAGAAAGCTAAAGAACTCTCCACTCTCTGTGATGCTGACATTGCCCTCATTGTTTTCTCGGCCACCGGCAAACTCTTCGACTATTCTTCTTCCTCAAGGTGCTCTCTCTCTCTCTCTCTCTCTCTCTCTCTCACACACACACACACACACACACACAGATATTTTCTTACTTATACTATATCAAATTAAGCTTATATATATATTGTCCGTTTAGACCTAATTAAGGTACGTTTCTTGATAAATTAGTACTTGAGTTAAATATGTTACATAGATCTTTAATTCTTTGAGAGAATATACAGTGTATGGGGGGTTTAAAAGCGAACGTGCACACACACACACACACACAGAGATGAGTAGTTGGTAGCAGCAGATGAACAAAATCTTTCGTTAAACTAGGCTGAGATTTTATTATGTACTAGCAACGCATTGTGATACTGATACCAAAGACGCATGCTTAAAAGTGGTATGTACCAAATTTTCTGAAAAGGGTTACTCATTACAACTGAACCAGGAAGAGATCGAGTAAATAATTAATGATTATCTTAGCTCCTAACTTTAACTTTTATTCAATTTGAAATTAGTAAATACACAACTTATTCATATGGCGTATGTAAGAACGAGGGTAAATTAAGTTTACAAGTTGCAGAAACATATAGCTGGAGAGAATTTAGGCAGACGTAATATATGTATCATGCATACATTCATTCTATACATATAAGTGAAGGAAGACGAAAGTGATGACATAAAGTAAGACTAAGATACACACACAGACATGCATGTGTATGCGTGTGTGTGTGATTAAGTTGGAGTTTCAATTTATAATTAAGTCTTAAATTCTAGCTGTTCTATGTTCTAGATCAACTTATTTACAGGATACATGTAATATATATAACACATCAATTTATAATGAACTTTGCTAAAATTTACAAAACAAGTCTAATTTCAGTTTATTAGTACAAGTTTGACAATATTTCAAATTGTTCTAACCAATGACTTCAGCTCTAAGGATTATTAGGAATGATTTTGATAACATAAATACTCATGAAAATAAACTGAATTAGAATTACACGTCAATTAGATTAAGTCCCTTTCGGGGCGTTTACTAAGCGGGATAAGTCGGATAGATAAAAATAATATAGGCTAATCAAGCATTTACTTTTAAGTATTAAATTCAAGGATATTTCATCACACATGATCATTGTTCATATTTGGAACTACACATGTTGGACTAAAGGAATCTTGGGATAAGAATAGTCAATCCTATTCTATTTAGTAAACGCTCCCTTTGTGCTTTGTTGCCGAGTCATGTACTTAGTTTGCAAATTATTCATGTATAGTATAGTGAAACTTGCTCGAAGTATTGTTGTATTTCAAAACAGCATTTCGAGGCAACTGGAAATTGATCATGCAAACTGTGTTTCGAGTGATCATGATATGCATAATACTTTTATTTTACAATTAATAATTCTCCAAAGAGGTGGACTTGATGTAGTCGGTTTTACGACAACCCACATTTTGAAAAAATATGAGAAAATAATTCACATTTTGGTGGGATTTGAACCACATACTTCATACTTAAGAAGAGACTTCATGCTATGCATAATACGATAGTAATTAAGAAAATTATGATACAATCTTATGACCATCTTGCATTATTAATTTAATTTTTTTGTTTTGAAAAGACACATTTAATATTGAAATGTTAATTTATAAGTTTTGTGATGTGTTGAAGCATGACGGAACTAATACAAAGGCGTGGCTATTACGCAGACAAGTCGGCAGTAGTAGTAAGGCAACAGCCTCCCTACATTAATCAGGTAATTGACTGCATTAATTCTTTTTTTGCCACTATTAAAACTTAAAAGTACAGTAATATCTCTATTAATTTATATGTTGGGGACAAAAAAAAATTATTCATAAATGGAGGTTATTATTAAGTAGAGGTGTAAGATGATTTTTTTTTTTTAATTTCAATTTTAAAGTGCATGCAAAATACATAAGTACACTAATTACTAAAATACATGTGTACCTAGAATAATTTTAACAAAAATACTACATGCATATTTTTTGGGTCATAGCAAAAAGTTTCAAGTGAAGATGTTTTAACCCTGCTCGATCGACAGGTTGAAAATATTAAGGATTATTGAATACACAAAAGTTAAAGGATGTGGTTAAACGATAAAAAATTAAGTCATTGTCACATAAAACCTTAGACATATATACTGAATCAACTTAAATCTACTTTAACATGACATATATATAAATATATACTATACTTATATTTACTCTTATTTATTCCTAAGGTGGGATTTGAAAAAATATGAATTATGATGACAATATAGAGTTTATTCTTATTTATAACTGGTCCCAAGTTGATATAATAATTTTTTTATTCTTAAATAGAATTTATTCCTTAATAGAGTATTCCTTTACGGATGTTTTACTATATAGTTCACTATATTTTGTTGATTCCACTTACTTGTTTGATTCATAATGAGGTTTAAGGGATACAATAGTAAAACAAGAAAATAAAAAAAATCGGCAATTTAAATAATATTGGTTGGACAGATTTTCAAGTCTAAAATTGGTAGTTGTCCGGACAGCAGTGTCCGTTTGTCATTATTGTATTGGATAATTCTTCACCTCAGCAATATTTTTATATCCTGTATATATTAATATCATGTTGGATAATATATATTAAATTCTTTGCAACACAGGGTAAAATTATAGTACTAGTTAAGTTTAATACTATAATATATGGTATAATTAGTCACAGTATTACGTATTCCTCCTCTGAGTCTTAGGTGATATACATGCATATAATAATAATAATAATTAGTCATTGATGTTACAAACTCATTGTACTTAATCTCAAATATCAATTCCTATAATAGTAGTACTAGTTTATTAATTGGGAACGTTGACTTGTGGTACAACTATTAATTCGACTTCATTGAGCATTTGAGCCTAGAAACCCTTCCTACTCTAGTTCATAGAAGGTAGGAATTAGTATGCAATAATGCATTTTCATGACAATGCGTTTTATGTAGTAGTATATTTTGATGATAAGTGTATGTAAATCATACAAAGAATAACGATCTAAATTAGTTTCTAAATTGACCCCGACATGTATATGTATATAAATAAAAATCTTCAACTCATGCATGCATTTCGATCGCTTTATTATACTATGTATTTAAAATAACGAAAGAGGCGTTTTGCAGGAAAGTAATAGCCATGTCACTCTCAGCAGGCGCCTTATGCAGCTGACAATCGAGCTAAAGTAAGATCTGCGCTGCTCTGTTGCATATAAAAGAAATGGATATCTCTTAATTAATTAATTAACTAAGTTTTGTATTAGACATCTTGAGGGAGAAGAACTCCAAGGGCTTGGCCTGAGCGATCTGATGAAGCTTGAGAAATTGGTTGAGGGAGGAATGTGCCGCCTCAACAAAACTAAGGTAGCTCGAATGCACGTTGCCAAATACACTTAATTTGAGTAGGGAAATTTTCATGTGGCTGTTTGAATTGGTGGCAGAATGAGAGGCTGATGGATGAGTTGAAGAGGCTCAAGAGAAGGGCAAGTATTTGTTTCTAAATATTGCAATGAGTAGTAGTAGAAGATTATTTTCAACGTTAAATTTTGGGATAATGCAGGAATTGGAATTGATGGAAGAACACTCACGGCTAAAGCAGCAGCCAATCGAGGTCATTTTAATTTGTTCCTTTTTTCTTATTTATTTCATCGATCGACTTCATGTCATGCATGCTCAATTCAAACATATGTAATTAATACTACTAGATCATGTTTCAAATTTTAGAATCTAACATTTATGGTATCAATTTTGACTTGAATGACTTTGAATTTTAATCGCAGAAATCGAGCACGGGAAATACTTGTGACCAAGGAAGTATGTCTATTGCCAATTGTCATGGCTCCGACACATTCCTCAGGCTGGGGTAAGATTATAGCAGTATAATAATTAGAATTACGTATACAGATATTTCGAGTGTCTGAATTAAAAATAAATAAAAAAGAAATTAACAAACGGAACATGATAAGTTTATATCGATCGTTGTTCATAAAAATAGTGGAAGAAAAAGGGAAAGAAAACATTATTACTACTTTATATGTATCTGTGATGCCGACGGCATCTGAAGAAACTTTTTTATTTGGTGTGTTTTGCAGGCTGCCCTACTCCAATAATATTGAAGCAGAATTATTATGACGACGACTATACATTTTGTGGTTTCATGTATCACGTGTAAGTGTAATACACATGGATGAATGCATGATTAATCGAAATCAGACTGTATATATATATCTTTCTTGATTACACGTGCCTCCTGTTGCCGTAATAATAATATACCACACTGGCCAGGAAGTAATGCAATATGTAATTTATAGAGTATATTTCTTCGACCTGATTGATATATACTACATATATATAAGTTGGGTTCTGTATAACCATATTTTGTGAAAGCATTTGAATTTTTTCAATAATATCATTTTTATTTTAATATTTGATGAATTGATCTACATAACTTGAACATCCTTTCAATAATGTTACCATGTCCATATTTTTAAATAAAAAAAATTAATGTGGCATGTCAGATTTGATGCTTGAAAATATTTCATGTATGTTTCTACATCACACGTGTATTTTCACAGTAGATCCAACATGATACATGAATTTTTTGAACACTATTTTTTATCAATGGTATATCAAAGCATAACCTTTCATTTCATTTTAATTAGAATTACACCTTGTAAAAATAGTTTATGCCACGTTTAATAAAACTTCACGCAAGTTTTTCAGTTACCGGAAATTCAAAGCATGATTCTAATTGCAATTAATTGAAAGTTTATGCCTTAATATGCTATCAGGATGGAGGGGCGTTTGG
Organism: Schizonepeta tenuifolia; assembly: GCA_029490685.1. Classification (NCBI taxonomy): domain Eukaryota; kingdom Viridiplantae; phylum Streptophyta; class Magnoliopsida; order Lamiales; family Lamiaceae; genus Schizonepeta; species Schizonepeta tenuifolia. The sequence goes on along the minus strand of CM055957.1, from coordinate 37,607,241 downwards.
GGCACAGTGGCCCCCCATTTTTTTTTTTCCAAAATCATTAGGGATAGTTAATTAGTTTTCATATTTAATAAATTTAATATTTTTTTTATACTTTTGCTGTTACAGTAAAATCTCTATTAAGAAATACTTTTGGGATTGCAGAAAAATATGATAAATTGGAAGATTATTTCTAAATAGAGTTCGAAGAAAAATTCTTAATTTTTTTTTTCTTATTTTAATGTACATGAACAATAATTAAATACTATAATTATTAAATACATATATTGTATAATGTATTATGTGCAAATACATGTATTGATTGATTTCATCTAGACTACATAGAGTCCATGACTTAAAAGTATGCATTTAACTTGCTCGACAAGTTGGAAATATGTTGGGTTCAACAATAAGGTGGCCAACAAAAAAGATGAAGTCATTGTCACAACCAGAAAAATATTTTAAATCAACCTAAATCTATTGTAATGAGATATATATAAATTTTTATATATATATACACACATTTGGTGTAATTTATTTCTAAATGGAGATATATTTTCTTAATATGGGATCGAAAAAAAATATGAATAATGACAAATATACTGTTTATCATATTTATAACTAGTCCCAAATTGACACTATGAAAATATATGACAAAATGGTAGTTTATTCCTAAATAGAGTATTCCTACTAGTCCCAAGTTGAGACCATGAAAATATATGATAAAATGATAGTTTATTCCTAAATAGAGTAATCCTTTCTAGAGGTTCTATTGTATATCTGATAATTTTTGGCATTCATTCCCATATTTTTTCTTTCTTATTTCTTTTCCGAAAATGCTACTACTACAATTTTAGGATTTATTTTGATTGGATTTAGTAGATATGTAAAAATCAAGATACATGTGATATTATCTAAAATAACATTTATAATTTACTCTTTATATTGAATTAATGTAATTCTTTAGCTATTGTTTTGATTGTTTATTTAATTTTTTAGTGAATTCTTTGTACTATAATTTTTGTTATTTATATTAATCTATTCCTTGACAGTTGTATTATATGTTACTAAAGAGTGTATTTAGTTCTTATGAGTATCAATATTAAGGAGTAAAAGAGATGATTTTAATTATGAACAATTAATTTTAAAAAAATATTACGAAAATTATTTAGGATATCATAAAAGTTTAAAGTTTTTTCAAACATTGTTATGAATTTAAATGATATTATTATTAATTATATATATATTTTTTAAATTTACTTATAACTTTTTATAATTATGGTAAATCGGGCTCCTCAAATTTATATTTCTAGCTCCATGATAAAAGTGATGCTATTATTGCATATGGTTTATGTTATTTGCAATTAACCCTATTCATTATTATCTACGATTTGTGCCTTTAATTAGCTTTCCGTCTAATGGGCCATGGGCTAAAGTACATTGATAATGATTTTTGTGATAAATATTTTTTTGGGTAAATCTAAACACAGTCCCATATTACTCTCTATAGTTCCTTTAATTAAAATAATAATAAAATATTGATAAATGTACTCTATTACCCTGATAACCCCCAAACTTAACAAACTCCAATTTTATTATAATTACGCTCCCTTCACTTACATCTTTTCTTTCGCATAACCCCAATACAGCAATAGACAAAAGGAAAAGAATTCAATTCCAGATTATCGCATATCCAATACTCATTCAACAAAAACAAAATATTCAATTTCATCTTCCTCTGGAAAAAATGTACACATACAAGTTTAAACAAGTGAGAAAAGCCAGAAGAATCAATTGACTCACCCATTGGGAGATAAATTCCCTGGGAAAACCGGCAAGAAAGGGTAGTGGGAACTATTTGATTTTCAAACGAATTTATGAGATTTTTTAATTAAAATTGCGTGTTGGTAGCAAAATTGCCTACGAAGGGAGATTTATACTAGAGAGTTGTCTCTTTCATATCAAACTTGGGTTTGTCCATTCTTCCAATAGTTTCTATACATAGCGGCACCGCAGCCAGTGAAGAACAACCTTACTTCGTCGGTGAATGTTTCTTATTAATGCGCTAAGATGTATGAATTGAGTTGGGGTTATTGTAGGATTATTGTTATTTTAGGGTTATTATGTAATTACTATTTAGTGGTAACTTTTAACGGCTATGAGGGTAAAATAATATAATTAATAATATTTTAATTATTTTTTTTAAAATGGGGGTTATAGAGAACAAAATCGGGCCTACGCTTAGAATTACCCATATTTTTCCAAGGTTAATCAGTTAATAGTTTGAGTTGTGTCTGTTATCAATAATGTTTTGTCATATATTAAAAAAAGAGGAAACTAACAAAAAAATACCAAAACATAAAAAACACTTCTTTTATAGCCTATCTTTAAAACACACTCTTTTGTATACCAAAATCCTGTAAAAGTACTAAAATACCCTTAGTTTTCAAAGTCAACCGTGTCATACTTTTGACTGCACACGTGGTCACGATGGGAATGTCACGATGGGTTGTTCACGATGGAAATCCCATCGTGAGGTCACGGTGCAGTCCCATCGTGTGGTCACGATGGCACTTCCATCGTGACCACGACTGATGCATGCGAAACTCATTAATGTATCTGCACATTCGATTTGGTGAATATTTTCGGGTGTACTAGGTAATAAATGAAGCCACTGAGGTTGGTGGTGGTAGTAATGGGGAAGAATAATCCTCATTCAAACTCATAACCTCACATTCAAAACACAATCAACAAACATACACCCAAAAAACAAAAAAAAACCAAGCATTCAAGATCTCGCCCAAGAAGAACGAAAGCATCAACGGGGGCTCCGTGGCGTTCCTTACTTCATACAAAGGTAAGCATAATATGTATAATGTTTGTTCATTTGATATAAGTTGCTGCTGAAATTAGGGTTATTGTTAGGGCGAAATTAGGGTTTTTGAAAGTATAATACAAGATATGTTTCATCTTATGTCATTAAATATGTTATTTTGTTCATATAATGGTGTCTTAAATTAAAAACTTCATGGTATCGTGGGGTTAAAAGAAGTTGAAATACCTAGTTCTAAGCTAAGCACACGAATTCTGCTATGGTCACGATGGACAAGTTTACCGTGTTCACGATGGTGATCACCATCGTGTGGTCACGATTCGTGAGGTCACAGTGACAACTGCCATCGTGAGATCACGATCGTGAGGTCACGTTGACAATTGCCACCGTGAGCTCACGAATCGTGACCTCACGATGGTGATCACCATCGTGACCAGCACAGATGTGTGCTAAACAAGTATTTTCATTGATTGTTTACACTTCATTTTTGTATATTTTCTTAATTTCAGATGTCTTTACGCTGTATTATTATATATCACGGCGGTCATTGGGAGCAATCGACATATATGGACGGGGATTTATTTGTTGTCTACATCGACCCCGGCACGATTAATCGTGCTAACCTTGTGGAACTCATTAGAGAGGGTTTGAATGGTGGGAAGGAGACCGAATATGTGTTATAGTACCTCACAACCATTTACGACATGAAAGCAAAAGTGCTATTGCGGGGCGATTTAGAATTACTTCGATGGTTAGCGGACCCTAAAGAAGATTCTGAAGTTTATGTGATTGAAAACCGCGGGAACTCCGCCCCCGAAGTTAATGTGAGAGGTAGCACCTCGGGTGCACAAGATGATAGTGACGATGGTGATGATGATGAATATGATGAAGATTATGAGGAGGATGAAGCGGTGTCTACATCCGAAGATGAAGAGGAAGATCGTCATAAAGATTTGCTTGAATCATTGAAAGAAGAGTTTTATGCTTGGATTGGACAGCCGGCACAAATGGATAGGCTCATGGGGCAGCGACACTTTTCATCGGACCATCAATCAGAAAATGATGTTGAGCATGAGCGTACACAGCGCAATTGGATCATTCCACATCCTGAAATTGAAAGCGCAATACCGTTGGCGTGGGTTGAGCGGCCTATCGTCATCAATGGTAGTCTCGAGGTAGGATCGATATTTCGATCAGTGCAAGAGTTGAGGATAGCTGTAGGAATGTATCATTTGGAGCACTTTGTGGAGTGTAAGACCGATCGCTCCGCTTCGAACCGTGCAGTGTACCTATGTAGGAGTGGTAGAAAGAATTGCACGTTTAGGTTGTGTGCTACGGAATGTGCAACTCTTTTTCGGATTACTAAGTTGACATTGGAGCACAGTTGCCGAACCGTGATGCACGTGCAAGGTCGGTGAGTAGCGAGGTGGCCGCATTTTATTTTTCTAAGAAATTGATAGATGAGAAGGTCGTTCTGAGGCCTAAGGAGATGATGGCAGAGATGCGCATGCGATACGGCGTTCAAATGTTATACAACTTTGCCGTCCGAACAAGGCAACTAGCGATAGAGAGAATGTACGGTGACTTCCCCTCGTCATATCAGAAGATTCCGTCGTATTTGTATTTGTTGAAACAACGTAATCCTGGGACTGTATACGACTTGCAGACGACTAGTGAAGGAATGTTTTGTCACATGTTCCTTGCCCTTGGACAGTGTATTAGAGCATTTGAGCAGTGTCTTCGCCCTGTGCTCATAGTAGACGGGACTCATCTTAAGGGTAGAAATAAAGGAACCTTATTTGTTTCCTGCACGAAGGATGGGAACGAGCAAGTGTTTCCGCTTGCAATTGGCCTTGGTCCGATAGAGAACGATGAGTCGTGGACTTATTTTCTCTATAACCTACGCAAATGCTTCAATCCACCCGAAGATTTGTTGATAGTGAGCGACCAACATAAGAGCATTAGGAATGCAGTTCGAACCGTCTATCCAAATGCATTCCACGGATTGTGCTATCACCATCTGCAGAAAAATTTGACCCCATACGGTAAAACTGTGGCCACACTCTTTTATGAAGCAGCATTTAGTTATCGCCACGAAGTGTTTGAAAACTTTTTTGAATTGTTGTACACTGTAAGTCCTAATGGTGCTCACAGAAGACTTTCTCAAATTGGACCAGAGAGGTGGGTTAGGCCAAAGTGTCCTGTGCGGCGCTATGGATTACTGACATCCAATGTTGTCGAATCCGTGAACAGTGTTTTGTGGTGGGGAAGGCGTTTACCAGTGTGCTCATTACTTGAAACATTTCGCCACACATTGGAGGATTGGTTTGACGAGCGGCGTACTGATGCTGAATCGAGAGATCATGTGTTGACTGTAACTACATTCAACAAGCTTTCTCTATCCGTGCAAGCGAGTCTCCATCTTCCTGTTCGAGCAATCACCGACCATGTTTATAAAGTAGACGAAGATAATCAACAATATGAAGTGGATCTTCAAAATTGGACGTGTGATTGTCGTGTCTTCGATGAGGATAGGATTCCATGTAAGCATGCTGCTGCCGCTATAAGGTAAAATCTATATTATTTGTTATAATTTTCTAGTATTTTTATATTCATTTTGTATGTAAGTAATTCTATTTTTCCTATTTTAACAGGCGGGCCGGCATTGGTTTGAACGTGTACGATTTTGTACATAGATATTTCAAACAAGACGGCCTAAGACAGACTTATGCTGAGCATATCAATCAAATACCACACCTCGATGAGTGGAATGTGCCGCCGGAGATCAAATCAATTAGGGTTTATCCTCCAGAAGATGTACGTCAGGCCGGTCGTCCAAGAACGAGTCGTGCTCGGTCAGCAGTTGAAGGCACAAGAGCACGCCGTCCTCAAGTTTGCTCAAGGTGTGGTGGATCTGGGCACAACAGAAAAAAATGCACGACATCTATTCCCCCTGGTGGAGTCGATTTGAATATCCCTCTCCAACAAACAGAGGATGAACAAAATTTTTATGATTTTGGGGGTGTAGAATCAAGTCAACGACGCCGGAGGAAAAAAAGATGTAGCAATTGTCGTCGTGAGGGTCATGATATTAGAGCATGTCCTAACCCAATTGAAGATGAAATATAGGAGTAACAGAACTTGTTGAGCTTATGGCATTGTATTGACCTTTTTAAACCTTTAATATCTGTTATTATGTTCAGAATTTTTGAGACAGGTATTATTTGCATACATGGATGATTTTTGGTGAGTCTCTGTCTTGATCACGATGACAAAACCATCGTGACCTCACGATGGTATCTGCAACGTGAGGTCACGACGAGCCATCGTGAAGTCACGATGAAGGAACAACCGTGACCTCACGATGGTCACTCCTATCGTGACCTCACGATGGTGATCCCATCGTGATGAATCCAGATTTCCTGATAAAGTACTACAGAATCTCAAACTTTTTATTTCAACCATACGTACATTACCTTCTTTTCCACCAATATCCAACATATATCATTATTATCTCATTCCTATCTCCCTCTTCCCTCTTTTCAATACCTCCGCTTCTCTTGTCCACCGCCGCCGCCGCCGCCCCCACCGCTCATTTCCGATTAGAGGTACGTTTCTTCGAAGTTATGAAATTATCTTTTGTTTTATGTCCGATATATGTTATTTTTTAATTCGGTTTGCTATGTTGAATTTCGAAGATGTTGTTTTATGTGTCAATTGTTGAAGTTGGTTGGAGATGTTGATGTTGATAATGATGTTCGATTTATGTAAAATGTGGCAAATTATTGAATTTAATTGGTTGATGTTGATGTTGATGTTTGTCTTCACTTTATGTTTTGTCGCATTTGGATGGTTGTAGATGTCGACCAACCCATCCGATTCAAACTTGAACTGCCTATCAGGAGACAAGCCCTTTTTTGATGTTATCCTAGCCAAGTCACATGTTTCGGCCCCTTGGCATTTGGTAAGAATTTGTACCACTAAACAAACAATTAATTTGTTTGGTATGACTTTTAATCAATGCTTTGCGTGCAATATAGCATATACCAGCACATATTGTCGGTAAACTTCCTCCTGCGGATGTGCCACTGGTTGCCAATCATAATGGAACCGAATGTCAGTTGATGTACCTTGGATCTTTGAAGAAACCGAAGTTTGAGTATGCAGGGTGAAAACAATTCACACGCACTTTCGACCTCAAAGTAGATGATGCCGTGATCTTTGAGGTGATGGAGTCGACACGGGAAATTATTAGATGCCGAGTGCTGATCCTAAGGGACACTGCTTGGTTGCCGCCAGAACTTGAGGCCCGAAATAAAGTAGCGGACGATGGTGCGTCACCCTCCACGGCTCTAGATGTCGACTAGCGTGTTGGTTATAGTTTAGATTTGTTTTAAAGTTATGTTTGAACTACTAGACCTATTTGGTGACTTTATTTGGTGATTTGTTTCTGTATGAATTTGTACTAAAATTTGTGTTGAATTTGATGTTTCGTTTTATGCGATGGTAACTTGAATTTGAATGTTAATTGTTTTCCAGTTTCTGGACAGGTCACGATGACCACGCCAAAGTGACCACACGATGGCATTATCATCGTGACCTCACGATGGCATTATCATCGTGAGCTCACGATGACGATTCCATCGTGAGGTCACGATGATAATGCCATCGTGTAGTCACGTTGATGAGTACATCGTGATCACGATGACATTCTCACGACCAGGTTCACGATGATATTTTTATCTTGTCGTGAACTAATAAACAGGAACAATTACGTCTAAAATAATGATTAATTAGTGTTGTAATGTTTATATTATGTCTTAACAAACATTTGCACATCATATTTTGCGGTTTTATATCAAAGAAACACTAAATGGGTTATTGTTAGAGGTGTATTGTTTATCAAATGCAAGAGTCATTGTATATGTAACATATAGTAATGTATTCATTATTGTGTCACACACCTCGCCAACACTATAAGTGTGTGTTTAAATGTGAAAGATTTCATTTGTTGATGTATTTCAATGTTAAGTAGAACATATTTAACACGTACCAAAATAATATAACAGGTTAAAACACCATAATTAGTCAAAAATCCTAACATCACGATGGGGTTTAGCGTCCTCATTGTGAGCTCACGGTTGTATTAATCGTGACCTCACGACTGCCCTGGCATCATGACCTCACGATGACAACACCATCGTGAGCTCACGATGGTGTTGTCATCGTGAGGTCACGATGGCATTATCATCGTGACCAGACCCGAGAGTTTAGGGGTTTACCTGCTCAAAACTACTGTTTCATTCATGTAGTCAATAAACTGGGAACTAAAAATAAGATCCAAATACATGTTTCAAACATCATAAACTCAATAAACTAATAAAACTAGACGTTGTCAAGTACAGCAAGCCAATAAATCCTAGTCGCTACGAGCCACCGATATCTTTGAATGTAGCGTTCGGTGATGTTCCCCCAGTGTTTCGGCTTACTATTAATCAAACGATCCAAATACATGCATGCAAAGGGGACGCAACTGTGACTGTCTGTCTGGGCAAACTGGTCTTTGATCGGCATCTTCAAAAGCTTCATTTCACTATCTCGTTTCGTCATTGTTGCATTGTTAGTCCAATAGCCTGAAAGAGCTAGTAGACGAGGAACGAAACGAGTAATGGGCTTGAGCTCATAATCAATAGGCGCGACCCTTTCCTGATCATATTCGTGTGACATTGAGTCGTACAACTCAACCGTCCAATCAACAATACTTATCCAAATCGTGACCCAATGATTCTTAAAGACATTACACACAGCGCAGATCTGTTTCAATACAAAAATAAAATAATTTAAATCAATAATGAATGGTTAGAAACTTGAAATATATATCACCATAAACACTTACATGTTTGCAATTCGACCATGGAACGGCATTTGGATAGTCTAACCCGTGCACAATGTCATGTAATCCCGGATGCATATCCCAACCCTTATATGTGGGCTTCCCCTTAATATGCTTGAATTCTTTATCCTTCGGATGTAGGAGTTGCAGCTCAGCACGCAAAACTTGCTATCAAATTGACAACATACAAGATTAATATCATTTTTAAATATTTATAGTAAAATATAAAGAATATATATTAAAAACTTACAAGTAACTGAGTGCTGATAATGATCGTGTTAGTTGGCCCAATATTTGGAGCAGTCCGGTTATGCACTCGGATCCTCGTGCGAACCGAAAGCACGTAGAGGTCCATTACATCTTGATGGAAGTCCTCCTTCGGATCCTCCACCCGATCAAAGAATTGGTTTGTTAGACGATAACCCGTCTCAAGCACAGGCACATAACACTCATATCCCTGCCGCCTAAAGTCACTATACATCATTTTCAACCTCTCCATTCTACTTTGTCTTGCACCCTGAAAAGGGGTGCGGAGAGCAGCAGACGGTCTACGTTCCCGAGGACCCAATGCAACATCACCTACCACCTCACCACCACCCTCCTGATCCAGCTCCTCATATTGAGCATCATCCTCATTAATCGGATCATCTACAACGCACTGCTGGGGAGTGTGTGAGCTGGAACCTTGATGCTCACTCGGACCATAGGTCAACTGCAAAGGTGTATGGTAAGGGAGCAGCTGCGTCGTCTGGTGAATAGGCTGCTGCGGTGTCTCTAGAATGGGCTGCTGCACTGTCTCGTAAGGGGTCGACATCGGCATCGGGCGAAAAAGCTGGGCAAACAAGTCCTGACCAATCTGCTGTGAGGACTGCGCCTCCTGATCGGCTTGGAACGGCCCAAACTGCTGAAACGGCTCATCACGGACTGTAACACCGATTTGAGGTTGCCGAGAAGGAGCCGTAAAGTCGTGAAGAGGGGCCGGCGCAGAGTGGTCGAAAGTCTGCCGGCGAGAGTAACGGGAAGGCACTGGCTCAGAGTGTTGGGAAGTCTGCCGGTGAGAGTACTGGAAAGGCACCGGCTCAGAGCGGCAGGAAGTCTGCCTCTCGTCGTGGTGGTTGGACCCAACTGCAGAATGGTGTGACTGCATTGGAGAGTGCTTGGGCTGAACTGGAGGTTGCTGGGGCCGAACTGGAGAGGTCTGCATGTGACCAAAACCTGCAGCACTAGAGTGACGGGCCGGATCCCAGTCCTGGTCGATCCTACCAGTCCGCATCTGAGCGTCAAATGCCGAGGTAGAGTGACGGGCCGCGTCCAATGCCGTCCTACGACTCCTATTGGACTGTTGTGGAGGACTGTCTGGGCGCCTCATAACAAAAAACTGACTCATTCTCCGAGTCAGTTTAGCAAGGAAGCCGTTGTCAGATTCGTCGTCCAGAACACTCCTCAACCGGCGCTCAATCTCGTCCCCCCTGCTGCTCGTGCCCTCATCATGGAGGGGGCATGGTCGTCCGTGCAAACAACAAACCCTGTCTGGCTCTCCCGAGGGCCCCCACTGTGAAGTAGGAGGTGGTGAACTGCGAGGTGGTGAACTAGAAGGTGGTGAATTGCGAGGTGGTGGGGTACCCTCCCGACGACGCTTCGACATCTGTCGTGCCGGGTCACCACGGACCACCCGTGCTGCTAACTGCTTCAACTTTCCCATAGTCTTCTGTTTGGCATTCTTTGTAGTCGGGTTATTTCTGGAAGCAATTTGTTTGGGAGGTATATATCGAACATCAAAAGGGTCTCCATTTTCGAAGCTCAGCATGTAATACTCATAACGCTCTGCTTCCGTAGCTTCAAAACTTTCCAATACCTGAAGCTGCAAAGGTAATGAAAAGGTAATATTAGAATTTTAGAAACTAATATAGAGTGCATCATTGAATGAATGAAAAACATTATAAGATTATAAATGTACCCGTATATTATCGAAGAATTGACTGAAATCAACTTTCATCACTCTTGTGGCCCACATCAAGCACCGGGGCACTCTCTCGATGTGATCTATGATTCCACATCGACCTCCCAACACCGGAATCATCTCATAAGTCCAAATCTGTAGAGCCCAAACCGGACCATAGAGGTGGTAGTCCTTGGGGACTGTCTGGGCGTTGTACACATAGTGACATAGTGCTCCCTAGGTGTACGAGCCCCATGGGAAGGCATCCCAAGCCTCGAAGTCTTCAACTAAAGTCCATGCCCAATCCTCTATGGTGGGTTTATCCCGACATAGGAGGAAATAATAGTAAATAAGCAAGTTGGCCGCCTTCAAATAGTCATCGATGTCTCTCCCAAGTTGTTTTCTGTTGAAGGCGTCACGCAACTCATTTGTCTTTATCTCTCGGCCGTTGAAAAATATGTAGTGAATGCCAGTTCTAGGAGGTACATGAACTGCATAAGGATTAAATGTAGAGTTTCCAAAGTGAAGGCCGATGATGAGAGCATATTCCACTGCCGTCATACGAAGGGTCGTATGACCAAGATAAAACCAAAGCTCATTCTCTGGTACCCGATTAGCACCAACCCCTTGCAACTGTCGGGCTATTGTTAGATTTAGCGCATTACTTGCACTCTGATTTCTTCTAGCATCAATCAACTGCCCAACAACACCGGTTCTTAGAAAATTCTCGGCTTGATGATCACCGGATATTTCAAATAGAACTCGCCTAATCTCATCAAACACGTCTACCCTCATGTAAAGGTTTACTTTAGGAGACGAGTACAACATGGCGGGTCTAACAAATTCATAATGTTCCTACAAAATCAATAAAACCAAGTATAAGTGCATGGTAACGTGTTATAATTCAACAAACCAACATAAACACAAGAAGATGAAGGATAAGGGAAAGAGCTCTCGGGTGACCTCACGATGTGCTTCCCATCGTGAGCTCACGATAGAGTGTTATCGTGCTCGGGCGATGGAAACCTCAACGTGACCTCACGATGGGAAGCCCCATCGTGAGCACGCCTGAGCTATTTCGCCGTCGTCTTCCTCACCTCCATCGACCCCGTAAGAACACCAAAACCAACACAGCAAATGTCGAACTACCCAACACGAACAAATTCAAAAATCTCCAACTCTATTACACCAAAAACATTGTCGAAATCTTCCACATTTAAATCCTAACTCTAACATATAACAATTTCTAACATGTAAAAACTAAAATACATGCATTCTCAATCGAAGACTTAAGCATGAATTTCGAAAAAAGAAAGGGCACTAACCGGTGGAATTGGGACTCGAAAATTCGAATTTTCCTCCTCTTCGCCGGAGGACGTCGACGGCGACTCATTGGGGCGGCGGTTGCTCATGTTCTTCCGTTCACGACGATCAATCGATCGTGAGGAGGAAATTCACGATGAAGATGGAGAGAGAGAACTGTTTTTTGGCGGTGGGGGACCGATTGGGAGAGAGAGAGAGAGGGGGCTGTCGGTGGGGGGACCGATGTGGGGAGAGAGAGAGATGGGGACGGCGGTGGTGGGGGGTAGGGTTTAGTTTTGTTTTTTTGTTGTTTTTTATATATTTTTATTTCTTTTTGTTTAAGTTGGGGGTATATTAGTCTTTTAAGAGATTTTGGTATATAAAAGAGTGTGTTTTAAACAAGGGGTATAAAACAACACTCTTTTATGTTTTGGTATTTAAAAAGTTGGACCCCTTAAAAAAAAGAGGTGTCTCAAATTTAAAACTACTAAATATAGAAAATATATAAATTAAATATCTTATATGCTAATAACTAATATATATATATATATATATATATATATATATATATATATATCAGTTATGAACAATAATGTAAATTCAGTAAATTGTTTCTTATACTAATATTTTATTTTGATTACTGGTACTAGTATTTTTTAAAGTCGAGTAGAGAATCAAGTAACGGCTGGAAGAAATGTAGTTAACTGAATATTCCAACTCTTACAAAATAAGTAGATGTAACGATTTTACGGTTAGAAACGAATTTGAGTATGTAATAATAATAATAATAATAATAATAATAATAATAATAATAATAATAATAATAATAATAATACGGTTCAAGAATTCGTGTCGCCATGCATCAACTGCGCCGACGACTCGTTCTTTTGCTAAATCTCCCGCGCTCTTCGATCCATCTTCCTTTGCGTTGTTAATATTACTCTTTCTTCCCTCCAATTCTTCTCTTACATTCTTCCATTTTTTCTCCTCCAGATCTCATCATTCTCTTCAATTTTCTGTGGAAAAAAGAAACATATATAATTGAAAAGCAATCAATATTAATAATATTCGATCGGCATGGATGAAGAGTACGATGTTATTGTCCTTGGCACTGGTCTCAAAGAGTGCATTCTCAGTGGCCTTCTCTCCGTTGATGGCTTGAAAGTAATTTTACATTACTCCTTCTTTTTCGCATAAATTAAATGAATCATCTTAATCTAGCTGCATCAACCCTTTTAATTTCATATCACAAATTATATATACATTTGATACTATGGTATTTGATCCCTCCCACGTCAGTATCTTGTTTTGTACCAGGAAAAAAAGGGGGGGGGGGGGATTCTTTTTTATGGTTGGTCGATTATTTGCTTTTGAATATATGGTTTCGGGAGATAATTGGCTGAATCCATTGATGGATTTAACGATCAGTTCTTGAGTAATAGTAACTCTGGTGGAATTACTCCTAGGAAGAAAAGCTGACTTAATAAATTATATTTTGTTTGATAAAAAATTACCATCCAAAACATGCATAGAATTTCTGCATATTTCTGGAATCGCGTCTTTGAATTGTCTTGAATAAAAAACTGGTTTCTGTAGTAATTTGAATCAAGTACCTTTTGTTGTCCCTTCGGAGACATCCAAATACTGCGATGTCCTTTTTTTTTTTTTTGTAAAGAGGAGGTGTAGGTTCAAACCATGTCACCCTCTCCTCATCAAGTCACAAAGGGAATTAAAAAAAAAAAAAAGATAATAAAAAAGTGTATTAATTTTGATAAACAAATAATATTACATCATATTAATGAGCAAGGAGTGCTAGAGTTTCCATCTTTTTGGTTTTTCAAAACAGGTACTACACATGGACAAAAATGACTATTATGGAGGAGAGTCCAGCTCTCTCAATTTGATTCAGGTAATGTTACAAAATGACACTTTTCTGATTCCAATTAACTACCGGTATTATATATCTGCTCAATCTCCCATTTATATTGTGTTTATGTTATCTTGTTGAAAGTAACATATAGAACTGCTTAATTAGCATGATAACTTGCATCTTGTTTTTGTTTAGCTGTGGAAACGCTTCAGGGGCGAGGAGCATCCGCCCGAGCAATTAGGTGCAAGCAGAGAGTACAATGTTGATATGATCCCAAAGGTCTAACTGAATTCTTGATATGTTTCATATTTTCCATAGATCTCATCATGTCTAATAATTTTGTTGTTAATTTGGTGAATGGACATTTTTTTTTTTTTTTTTTTAATTCGATTCTTTTAGTTCATGATGGCGAATGGAACTCTGGTACGCGTGCTGATTCATGCAAACGTCACCAAGTACCTCAACTTCAAGGCAGTAGATGGTAGTTTTGTCTACAATAAAGGAAAGGTGTGGGAGGCTAATGATTTTTTTTGCTACTTTACTTTTCGTTTTCCGCATATTGTGTTTGTTGTTCAACCTTCACTCAAAATTATGCAACAGATCCACAAGGTACCAGCAACTGATGTTGAGGCACTGAAATCCCCACTAATGGGGCTGTTTGAAAAGAGACGCGCGCGCAAGTTCTTTGTTTTTGTTCAAGACTTTGATGAGAGTAATCCCAAGACTCATCATGGGATGGATTTGAACACAATTACCGCAAGACAACTCATCTCGTTAGTTTTTCATACTAATGCATTTCTATATTATTATTAGCAGCTGATTCTAACTCATGCATTGCTTGTGAATTGTGATGCTGGAAATGGAATGGGAATTTATTACATTTGCTTGCTGGCCTTTCTGTTTTGAGTTCTGACTGACAGCATTGCTGTGCTCTATTATGCAGAAAGTACGAACTGGAAGATGACACGATTGATTTTATAGGCCATGCTCTTGCGCTGCATTTTAGTGACGAATACCTGGACAAGCCAGCCTTGACTTTTGTGAAGAGGATGAAGGTGGAAATTCAATAAAGCTGCAGTCTATATTGTTCTGTTGCTCAATCTGAGTATAATTGAGTATCATAGTTTTCTTGACTTAGAACCCTTGTTCCATTTCTGATCATTATATGTAAGAGAAAAGTGTGTTAATTGATTTCCAAATGATAGTGTAGTACTACTTTCTTCTTTGAAACAGCTCTATGCAGAATCTTTGGCACGGTTCCAATCCGGATCTCCATACATTTATCCAATGTACGGACTGGGAGAATTGCCTCAGGTTTGCTTCTTTCTGCATGTATATCGTTTAACACGTAGAGGGATATTTGGTTTTGACTTGCTGTAATGTTGTAATTAATAGGCATTTGCACGTCTAAGCGCGGTTTATGGTGGGACGTACATGCTAAACAAGCCAGACTGTAAGGTAACTAATTTTACTTTCTAAATGCTTTGTTTTTATTTCCTATGCATTTGTCCTCTTAGAAATAGCTCAATTACACTCATTCATCGTTATATACTAGCTTCATTCATGGCTTCTTGTATAGTTTCATTTCAGTTTCCAATAATACCTCTGCTATTGACAGGTGGAGACTGATGAAAATGGAGCAGCAATTGGAGTAACATCTGAAGGAGAAACAGCTAAGTGCAAGAAAGTTGTCTGTGACCCCTCATATTTACCCGATAAGGTAACTCTCATCGATTTGGGAAGTAGTTTGGCATCTAAAAAGCCATAAATATGATCGATGAAACAAAATAAACGATGCTAGTTTGTGATCATCAATGCATCTTAATTAGCTTATTCTGATTGCAGGTTGAAAAGGTCGGGAAGGTTGCGCGTGCTGTTATAATCATGAGCCACCCGATCCCAGACACTCACGAGTCACACTCAGCTCAAGTTATCGTCCCACAGAAGCAACTTGGCCGCAAATCAGACATGTATACATGTTTTTCATACTCATACAGAATTCATTTATCTTTTTCTTATGTAGCAAGTATCATTTCTTGATGTGTTAGGTATCTGTTCTGCTGCTCGTATTATCACAACGTGGCGCCAAAAGGGAAATACATAGCATTTGTTTTGACAGAAGCTGAGACCGACAACCCCGAGGCTGAGCTGAAGCCCGGGGTGGAACTTCTTGGACCAGTTGATGAGATATTTTATGAGACTTATGACAGATACAAACCTACTAATGACTGTGATGCTGATCATTGTTACATTTCTACGGTAGGTGGTCGTGCCATTCTTATCTCCTTCATTCCTCATCCAATCTGCCTAGTCCATCAAGTCTTATTATTATAAGATTGCAGAGTTATGACCCATTCACACACTTTGAGTCCACTGTGGAAGATGTTTTAGCTATGTACACCAAGATTACTGGAAAGGTACTACTCATCTCGCCTTTCTCAAACTACTCTTACATGAATGATTCTAACATTTTACTATCTCCTATGATTTGGTTTAGGTTCTTGATTTGTCAGTGGACCTTAGTGCAGCAAGTGCTGGTGAACAATGAGCTCCTACTTGCGCCCTCGATTTTCAAAAATTTTTAACTGTATACTTGTATCTCATTATACATGCAAGTTGTGAAGGTTTACGGCAGAGGATCTGATCCCGGGCTTCAGTGCCCCTAAACCGGAGCAGACAAAACTAGTAGATGCTCCTCCTCAGCTTCATACAAGTTCAAGTTTACCAGATTATTTTTTCAAGTTGTTTTCATTTTGCATTTTCTAATTTCTAGTGGATGCTAATAAAATCCATATATACTGTTCATGCCTATATATCATTTTCAAGTTACCAATTTTATGCTGCTTGTGAGATGGAGTACTATTTTTCTGTGCTAATGCTTTTTTTCTTGTAATCATTCTGCGGGTATTAATTGTAGGATTTGGCTTCCCATGCACCACAATGCAGTTAAAACTTAAAGAAGTAGTGTTTGATAAGTTGAGATGAATAGTTTTTTTTAAGAGATATATTCATGTACTTTACAAATTACAATTGTGACACTGAGTCTTGGAAATGATTTATACAGACAAGAGCGTGTCAATATATTTTGCAAGATTTTTTTATGGTGCATCATCTCTGATCATAAAGTGATTTCAATCTGTAAATGAGATCCTCTTTAAAACAATCTTATTTGCTCAAAGAAACTAGATTAATTTAATGCTATGTATGCTCCAATATCTGAATCACTTTCTTACATTATTAAATGCAGCGCAAGTGCAGTTAGTATGTAATTGAACCGTTCTTCTATTCTATACATAAAACTTTATTGCATTGAGTCAAGGTTACCTAATTCCTTAAAACCTTAAGCTTGGTTTATAACACTAAGCCCATGTTTGGTGGGGTATTTTTGGAGCATGGAAATGGATTCACTTACTGAATCCCTTAATTGTTGTTTAGTTTGGATAGTGGATTAACCATTACTCTTATTTGAGGGTAATCCAATCTCCCATATTGTTGCCCTTCAAACTAAAGTGGTAACAAAATCTTTTGCTCTTCGGAAAGAGAATCCCTTACAACTACTTCTTTTCTTTTGTTGAACCAAACACCCAATAAAAATAATCATTATTGTTTCCATTCCTCTCCTCTACTTAATTCCATTCACTTTCCATTCCCTTTCCATTCCTCTAATTGAACTAAACGAGCACTAAATCAAATTCATGTGCACTAGCTAACTATATGCAACATACAGATTTACCCTTACATAACATCTGCAACTTGATGACTCCTATATACATAATTTGTAATAAAATAATATTCATGATTCGAATAACAATCCATTATTTTAATTTGTGATTTGCATGAATTAATAATCTAATAAATTAGGTTAGCCTTGATGATGATGATGATGATGTTATACATATACCTATAGGGTGTGTTCACTTGAGAATGTGTTCACTTGAAAGTATAAATTTATACCTTCATTTAGAGGTAAATGGAGGGATAAACAAAAATTTCACCTTTTAAATCATCTCTTCTTTCTTTCCACCACCACAAGGAGGTATAATATTATCACATCTCTCATTTCCACCACCACAAGAAGGGATAATATTATCATTCCAATTTAGGAGGGATAATATTATACCTCCTTGTGGTGGTGGAAATGAGAGATTTAAAAAAAGAAGAATGATTTAAAGGGTGAGATTTTTGTTTATCCCCCCATTTACCTCTAAATGGAGGTATAAATTTATACTTTCAAGTAAACACACCCTTAAGGTAAATGGAGGGATAAACAAAAATATCACTATTTAAATCATTCCTTCTTTTTAAATCTCTTCTTTCCACCACCACAAAGAGTGATAATTTTATCACATTTCTCATTTCCACCACCACAAGGAGGGTGGATAATATTATCCCTCCTTGTGGTGGTGGAAATGAGAGATTTAAAAAAGAATGAATGATTTAAATGGTGAGATTTTTGTTTATCCCTCTATTTACCTCTAAATGGAGGTATAAATTTATAGTTCCAAGTGAACACACCCTGAAAGTATAAATTTATATCTCCATAGGTAAATAGAGGGATAACAAAAATCTCACCCTTTAAATCATGCATTCTTTTTTAAATCTCTCATTTCTACCACCACGAGGAATAGAGGGATAATATTATCCTTTATTGTGGTGGTGAAAAGGAGAGATGTGGATAATATTATCCCTCCTTGTGATGGTGGAAAGAAGAGATTTAAAAAAGAAGAAATAATTTAAAGGGTGAAATTTTTGTTTATCCCTCCATTTACCTCTAAATGAAGCTATAAATTTATACTTCAAAGTACACACCAATAACCGATGCATGCTCAATAAATTAGAAACATGCCAAGCATGGATCATGTTGCAACAACATTTATATGGCTACATCCTTATTAGTATAGCTATCAAAAAAAGAACAATATATAAACATTGATTTATAACAAAATAACGTTTCATTTTCAAACATGTGGGCATTTGGTCTAGTGGTATGATTCTCGCTTTGGGTGCGAGAGGTCCCGAGTTCGATTCTCGGAATGCCCCTTTAGTTTTTTCGTTTTTTTTTTTTGGGTAAATTTAAAATTTTATTTCACCCAAATGCACCCTTTATTCTTTTTTTCTCTTTTCATTCTTTAGTTTTTTGGTTAAATTTTATTTCACCCAAATGCACCCTTTATTCTTTTTTTCTCTTTTCATTCTTTAGTTTTTTGGTTTGAATATTTTTGGTGTCAGTTTTTCATTCCAGACTTTTATTCCTTTCAACTTTTCTTTGGGTTAATACTAATAGAACTTCAAATTCATAATACTCTATCAAAACATACATAAAATCGAGAGAGAAGAGAGAGAGATGGGCGACGATCGTGTGAAGAAAGAGGCTATGGAGATGACGGATGAATTTGAGGTGCTACCTCGTCTGGTTGTCTTTGACCTCGATTATACTCTCTGGCCATTCTACTGGTAATTCATTTTTCTTTCTTTTTCTACACTTTGGACTTGAAATATTAATTGAATGAACCCAAAAGAAGTGATCTTTTATCCATGGGTCTTCTTGATTAGGGGAATACAGATATATTAAGACTTGTCTGGGAGATGTTTAAGTATTCTATTGGTTGGTTTCATTGAAATTCTTGTTGAAATGACCGTATAGTCACCCAGTTAATCAAAGATTTATGATTTCATCTCTTCGTTTGTTGGTTTGTGGGTTGGGTTCTCTTGTGTCTTTCTCTTAGATGGGTGATATGAAGATGTGGAACGGAAATTATAGTAGAATATTTACTTCATTATGGATGGTAATAAGTAGAAATTGCTGAAAACAAGATGATTCAGCAAAAGGGTCAAATGTTGAAGCAGCAAGTTTACTTGTTCTTCCTGGTTCAAATAACTCGCAATCGCATGACTTGCAATTACAATGAAGTTAAGAAGTCAATTTGGTTAGGCAGCCCTTGCTTTGATCACCATCCACATTGGGTTTCGAACATGATTGTAGCTTTACTATCTTGAACTTGAATACAGCAAAGGTCACTGCAAGAAAATCACCTTCAATTTGCTAACGATTGATGCATTATATATCCATACCACAACAGCAGAAGTTTGTGTATAATATTGCTTTTATATGGTCAATCTTTCAAATGTATGGTGGTTTTGTTAGCTCCAACATGTGAGAATTGTCGTGATTTTTTTGTGTTTGTTTCTCTGTTGTCTTACGTGATCCCAATGAAGTAAAGAAAACAGTAAAATGGTCAAAGATCTAGACACGGCCATCAGTTATGAACCTTATGGTAGAAGTAAGTTGATTTCTTATTAGTTTAATGGCCAACTTTCACGATCACTCAGGCAATGGCGAGTTCCATAATAACATGGTAGGAAACTGGACATACACATTGAAAATTTGCATGCTTAGTTACTTTTGTGTGTATTGTTCATTACAATCTGCAATGCGTTGTAAATGCTATGAATCATATCGAGTTTTTCATATTACAGTGGCATGTTCATTAGATTGCCTTAAATTATATTCATGGAGAATTTCGGTTTTAAATGTCTGCAGTGAATGTCTCTCCAAGCATGACATGCCATCGCTATATCCGCATGCCAAAGGCATACTGTACGCTCTCAAGGATAAAGGTATTGATATTGCTGTTGCCTCAAGATCGCCAACTCCAGATATAGCCAACACTTTTCTTGAGAAATTGGGGATAAAATCAATATTTGTTGCTCAGGTAAAACGAATTCTACCATTCTATCTTTTCATTGAGCTAGTTAATGAAAGTGTTGTGCTAAAGAATTCTGATATTCATTTATGCTAAAGAATAGAAGAGCTAATGTTTCATTTGATCTTTTTAAGATACTAGTATAAGTAACGTGCGTTCGCACGTTAACACAAAATTTGAACAAATAAAATTCAATAGGTAGATTATATGTTTAATTTAATTTTAAAGTAATTTTAATATTTATTAAGTTTTTTCATT
This sequence comes from Schizonepeta tenuifolia, assembly GCA_029490685.1. Taxonomy (NCBI): domain Eukaryota; kingdom Viridiplantae; phylum Streptophyta; class Magnoliopsida; order Lamiales; family Lamiaceae; genus Schizonepeta; species Schizonepeta tenuifolia. The sequence continues at coordinate 37,586,466 of CM055957.1, read as the reverse complement.
AGGTTTTTTAAATATCTCAAAATTTTAAGTATGATCTTTATATATATATATATATATATATATATATATAAAGACAAAATATTTAATTATGAAGGATATGCACTTTTATTTTTCTTGTCTAGCTATATGTCAAAATTTGATAACTAATATTTACACTATTTAATTATTTTTTTCGTTTGTCATCATTAAATAAAATACGTGGATTCAATTTTTTTGAAGTCCTAGATAGTTAAGATTGGATGTAATTTAATGTGAACTTTTCTATAAAAGTAACTACATTTTGAACATAATAAAGTGCAATGATCCAATGGAAAACATATTTATTTGTGCTATAGAAGGTACATAATCTAATGATTTTTAATAATATACACTCCTTATATGCTTAATATTTAAATTAAATTTACACCTATGAATATATTGGTATATTAGAGTGCACATGTTACCACAACATATACTGATAGAAGGTACTTTGTGTATCTTAAATAAAATTTACTCCTAATATGGTTATAATTTGAATTAAATTTATATCTATGAATATGTTCGTAATATTAGAGTGCACATGCACAACTATATATTGATATATATACTCTTTCCGTCTCGATAGCAATGCCTTACTTTATGAGAGCCTAAAGTAAATAATAGTAACTGATTTTTCTGATATAATAACAATTCGATATTGATATCTAATTTTCTCTTTTAATATGTGAACTACTTTTTGTAAGGCTTTAATATGTGAAATATAACTTGTATTTATTTTTATGTAAACATAATAATTACAAAAAAAATGAATTTTGATGAGCATATTTTATATTTTTCTTTATTTTAAAGATATTATTTAACAATGTTTCATGAATAATTTTGTTTTTGCAATTTCTCACAATTTTATATAGGATCATTAGAAAAAGTAAAGAATATATAGTAAAAATATTTTTCATAATGATTGAACAATATAAATTACTTGAAAACGGCGTGAACTTAATGCATTGTGTATCATCATACTTTATTATGAATCCTACAATTAACATATCTCCATTATTCAATCGAAGGTATATTGATATATGAAGTGAAAAAGGTATAAGCAAGCTAGTAAAATTCTATTTTATCTATGTATCTATAATTATCTCTGTGTCTATAACATCACTATAATTTAAAAAAAATATATGTTGGTGTATAATAATAGTATATTTAATAAAACAAAAGAAATGAAAACACATAATAGAATGGCTTGTTCTAGAATAAGCTCTGCATTAATGAATTTTCTTGCATTGAGTCATTAGTTTACTTGAGAATTGAGAGTTAATTAATAGATATTCAAACTAATAAAACAACATCTATTTTTTTTTTACTTGGAAAAATAGAAGTAATGGAATTTAAACATTAAACTGCATCTATAATCACAACACTTACTTCAAAATTGAAAAAAGAAATTGTTCAAATTATAGCAAAGTAACACAAATTACCCATTGCGAATAAGTGTGAAATATGACGTACCTATATTCCATAAGAGCTGCTAGTGCTAGGAGTCCATTTTGATAATTTTATATCATAGCACCAATTATAGCAGTCAAATAGCTACCCAACTCTCTCAACTAATTATATGAGAAACTCTGTTTCAATTAGCATAGGCGTGATTGATTATTAAATAAAGATAATTTGATTTTAAAGAGGAAAAGTACAGGAGTCTATATACTAAATCAAATAAATTAGGTAAGATAAATTGTTAAAAAAGTAAGTTTCATTCCATATGATTTAATATTTTGTTATAACAAAATACGTTATATTATATATTACTTATAAATATAATATATTGTATTACGATATTGCCCTTAATTTAGATATATAATAAGGATATTTTAGACAAAACAAATTTTGTAAAACAAGACTCTTTTTATATTAGTATAGATGGGCTGTTGTGGTATATTTAGATCTATTAGAGGCCAATATGAAGCTCAATCCTCTGCTTTTATCCATACCACTAATACAAATGCTAATAATAGTTTATGCTCTTAGGATTATAATTTATGACAAACTATGCCTTCAAATATATGTCGTGACAACATAATTGTCTGTGCATCCAAATAGCTGGACTCCTTCAATTACAGTAGTGTATGGGTTCATCAAATAGCTAGAAATGAGCTGATGCATGTTTATGCACATCTTTAGCAATTACGAATGTATTTTACCGTCCTTGAGTCTTGACTTAGCACAATCACGGCCATCAATTCGATGTAATAAACAAGATAAGCTAGAAAAATGAGACAATGCATGTTAACTCCTGAGGAAGCAGCTGTGGTGGTGGAACATTGTTCAATATTAAAAACGTGCTATTTTCAGCGCGAGCAGTTGTTGAATTTCAACTGTCAAATGTTTTGAGATACATTCTGAACCGAGACTTTGCTGACATTTGTAATGTTTCAGGAGATATTCTCGAGCTGGACCCACAAAACCGATCATTTCCAGAAACTGAAACAGACAACTGGTGTTCCATACAATGAAATGCTCTTTTTTGATGATGAAAATCGCAACACACAAGCAGTAAGATCTCCTCTCGTGCTTCTCGTTGCATGTACTATTGCCAGGCAATTCGATCCTTGTAATTCCACGTAGAAGACACTCTTTTTTGCTGTTATTGTCATTTAACTCAGTAATTTTTGTCTCTAGGTCTCGAGAATGGGTGTTACAAGTATTTTAGTGGACGACGGCGTCGATCTTAGAGCTTTGAGGCAGGGGCTCTCCGAGTTCGCGCAAAATAGGTCTTCATTGGAAAAGAACAAGCAAAGATGGCGGAATTTTTCACAAAAATCGACTTCTTCAGAGAATCAGCAGTGATCCATCCACTGTTAGAGGGATTTGCCTACTTTGAATCACTTTTTCAAGTTTGAATTAGTTGTCCTAATTTCAGACATATATGCTAAACTAATTAATTAGTACATATAGTCATTCAAAGCCTGCTTAGCATTGAAACTTTGAAGCAGACATCATAAAATTGTGTAGAGAGTTTGAACTCCGTATTTGATCATGTTATGTATGTATCCAGTTTTTTGACATAAGTCTATATGAGTTTTTGTTGATCATTTGCTTATTATGTTATTTAGATTAATACTTAATTATATTGTTATTCAACACGAAAATATTAAAATGTTTGGCCGATTTCAAGTAGAGATTGATTGATTAGGGTTTAAGCAAATGATATAACAAAATTATTTAGTATAACTCGACATCGACAATTCAATAAATTGGTGATGAGAATTATACAAAATCAGGAACCGGAACCGTGGTCGATAAAAGTGCAAAAAGACCTTACGAAATTCAACCCCCTCACACTATTTTTCATTTCAAGTTGGATTTCGAATTTTTACTTTTAATGCATAGATAGAGGTGTTCACCCAAACCGGAACAACTGTGTTGGAACTGGAACTGTGGTCAACGGGCCGGTTCTGAATCGGAACCCTACGTAGGACGGGCCGATTCCAATTCCGATGGTTAGGAACCGTGAACCGACGGTTCCAATGATTTCTTATTTTTTTCTTTCTTTTTTTAGTTTTAAAATATGTTTTGTATTAAGTCATGCTAATTGTATGGTTTAAAAAGCAAAAATGACAATTATAATGATAGATCTTTCTTCGTCTCCGGCGTTGGATTATTGTTGAAATTGTCGGTTCAATATCTCCTCTTGCCTATGAACTTTATTATATAAAATTCTTGTTGTTCTTCTTCTTGTGCTTGAAGTTGTTCGGCATAAGCCCTAGAAATTTCTTCCGCCGCCATTGCACGGGATTGTTTTCCCATCTTCCTCGACGAGGTGGAGCATCATCTCCTTGATTTTCGGCGGGAGTCTTGCCCTTGTCGACACAAGATGAGGACGACATGGCAGTGGAGAGTGGCAGTGGAAATGGAGGCGGTGGAGAGTGGTGGTGGAAATGGTGATACAAATTCAACAAAAATAATAGAGAAAGAGAGCTTAAATTGTAAGAAATTAAGAGAGAAAAAGAGAATTGAAGGTGTGAGGAATGAAGTGGGAGAAGAGAGGTATTATAGGGTGAAAGATGGGGAGCAACGACTAGAAAACTAGTCGTTTGGCTGCTGCTGTCAAGCTTCTGCTTCTCTCTGCCCACTGCCCAATTTTTTTCCGTTGGAACCGGCGGTTTTGGCGGGCCTTCCGGTTCAACCGTTGGGACCGCCGGTTTTCAACAATAATATATATATAATATTATTTAATATATATATATATATATATTATTTAATATGTAAATCGAGGGTTAACCGCCGATTACAGTTCGATAGATTTTGAGCCCGTATCCGGCCCTTTCCCTACCGGTTCCAGTCCATTGGCTACCGATTCGGTTAAAAACCGTTGACCAATGGACTGGTTCCTGTTCGGGCCCGCTGGTCCGGGTAGTTTGGGCACCACTAAAGAGAAGAAGTATACACAAGCAGTTAAAAAGATACTACTGTAATTGGAAATTAACATGAATTTATTATTGGGTTTAAATTTTAAATTTAATTTCAAAGCATTTTGTCTTGATTGTAGTACCTCAGTCCCTGGCAGTAGCAGAAACCAAGTGTAAATTGGTGAGTGGTAAAATACCCACTCCAGCTGCTCCCCCTACCTATGCTCAACCAAATTCCAAAATACATTTTGCCCCATCTCAAATGACCCCTTCTACTTTCATTCCCACCATTCAGAGATGCAATCAGCAAACATAATCTTGAACCCCATCTCAAATTATCCTTCAAGACTTCACCTTTTCCCTCCAAAGATTCAAAATTCCCCACCAGGATTCACTCTTGGAACTCAGCCCCTGTCAAAAATGGCGTTTTTTGGTGGATTAGGCTCCAAGATCAGTGCGCTTGCCTCGGGCGGCGATGATAGCGGCGGCGGGTTTCAGAATCTGGCGGAGTATATGGGGAAAGGCGGCGCAAATGTCGGCGACGAGCTGGTGTTGCTGTTTAGTCATTTGGAGTACGCTTGCAAAAAGATTGCTGCTCTTGTTGCTTCACCTTTTAGCTCGAATCTTACCAAAAGTTTCAGCGCAGCAGCTGCCTCTGCTGACAGGGATAAGCCCAAGCCGCTTGACATCGTGGCGGTGCGTTTCTTGTTTATATTTTGTGGTTTTGCTGCTATGTTTACAGTCCCTGTTCATGTTTATGATGAGATATTCAGTCTGTTGTTTTTGTTTTTCTGGTGGAGACTGGAGAAAATATGTATTTTGGAGATTTATTATTTGTCAGTCTATGAAACGTTAATTGTTATCCGGTTGAAATTGTTTGTCAGCCTCAGGATTAATAATTACGGATTAAAAGAAGGTTGGATAAGATAATGTTTAGTATTAAGACAGTTGATGTCATTGACTACTTGAGATTCTTAGTTAATCACTATCTAGAGTTGTATACTGCGGATTGCTTATCTATAATGTTAGCAACTATTCTTATGAAACCCTAGTGCCTGCTGCTCCGTGAAGCCTATTGTTCGTTATTTGAGTATTCTGATCATTGTTGGACATTCTGATGTGAGACATTGGCTCATCAAAATGTTATTTGTATTGCAGAATGAGATTATATTGTCGTCTTTGAAGAATTCTGGAAAAGTTGCAGTGATGGCCTCGGAAGAAGATGATGCTCCAGTTTGGCTTGCCGATGATGGTCCATTTGTAGTTGTTTTAGACCCGCTGGATGGTTCTCGGAATATTGATGCCTCTATTCCAACTGGAACGATATTTGGGATCTATAAACGACTAGAGGAACTCGATCATCTGCCAACACAAGAAAAGGCATTGCTGAACTCCCTCCAGAGCGGAACTAAGCTTATCGCATCTGGCTATGTCCTTTATTCGTCAGCTACCATTCTGTGTACCACCTTTGGCTCAGGAACACATGCCTTCACGTTGGATCACTCAACGGGAGACTTCATTCTGACCCATCCCAACATTAAAATTCCTCCTCGAGGTAATATAATAAAGGATGCTAGAATCAACTTTTACTAACAAAACTAATACATTTTCAATCTAATATGTAAATGTGGTGGTTCATGTCAGGGCAAATATATTCTGTAAATGATGCTCGGTATTTCGACTGGCCTGAAGGTTTGAGGCAGTATATAGATACTGTTAGACAAGGCAAGGGCAAACATCCTAAAAAGTATTCGGCCAGATATATATGTTCTCTCGTTGCTGATTTTCACAGAACTCTCTTATATGGTGGGATTGCAATGAATCCAAGGGATCACCTTCGACTCGTGTATGAAGCTAATCCTCTCAGTTTCCTAGCAGAGCAAGCAGGAGGCAGAGGATCTGATGGTAAAGTTAGAATATTGTCTCTGCAGCCTGTGAAGTTGCACCAGAGACTTCCTCTATTTCTTGGAAGCCCGGATGATATAGAGGAGTTAGAGAGTTATGGAGACGTACAGCAAAAAGTAAACCCAGGATATGATGTATAGAAATTTTACTTTTGTCTACTCTCTTTGAGTCTCTTGGATTGCCACATCTCGACCGTGCATTCTTTCTTCTCTGTGCTGATGGGTTTTCTTAAATAAAATTGGAAATATATAATAAAATTGAAAGTTAACTTTATGTATCATCATTAGATTTGATCGTTCCAGTATCTTTTAGAGCATTCAGTTTGACACCAGTTTAATTTTGGTAGAAGCTAAGTACTCTTATGGTTCAAATAGAAGAATGGAAAGAAAATGGAATCAAGTCAAGGGAAATAATGGTAATAATAACCGTTACTTTTATAGAATGTTTTATTTAATAATGAAAAGGATTCACGAATCTTTTATTTAATAATGAAAAGGAATCACCTGTAACGGAAATGAATCACATGTATTATTTGCAGCAATATTTAAATAGCATGACAGACACGTGAACCAAACACAGCATGAGCCATGAGCCATGAGCCATGAGGTGCAGCAGCAGCAGATAGATGGCCCCACGTCCCGGTCGAGTAACGGCCCTGATTTTCCCAAACTCCCTTCGTTTGGTGTATACCATTTCCAATTCCAAAGCTCAAAAACACATTAATCAACGATTACCCGCTAAATACCACCTAAGTCTTCACTAATTCACTCCCTTAATTACTCTTAATCCTAAAAACTGATGTCTTCGCCGTCGTCTCTTTGGGGCTAGGGTTTTCAATTTCGCTTCCGTCATTTGAACTTGAAGTGCACTCGCGCATGGATGCTGTGCCTGTGCCTGTGAAGGGGAGGCCGTTTGAGTATGTGAGTCTTCCTATTAGAGTACATGAACACGGCGGGGGATTCGACGCTGATGACATCACCTCCGGCGATGAGACGATGAGCACTGCCGAGGAAATGTTTGCGCCTATAGTCAATAGTCAGTCTTCGCTGCTGCTGCCGCCTTCCGAGCTCACCATTTCTTTTGAAGGCCAAGTCTATGTCTATCCTGCTGTTACTCCGGAAAAGGTTCTCTTCTTTTCTTCAAATACAACCTCTACGGTCTCCACTTTCCGCTCGATGGCTTAATCCGATTACTCGATACTTGTTTACTTAACATATTTTACGTACACAGATTATCAATTCTTGATTTTTTTTTTTTTGCCTTTTTTGTCTTTTCCTCGGAGTGTTTATGCGGTTTGTCAAATTTCTAGTTTCAGTGTATTCGTTCCTGAAATTACTGCCATATTCTTGATGATATACGTGGGTTGTTTGGAATCAAAATTATGTGATAGTTCATGAATCTAAAGCAACGGATACATGAAGTTTATGATGAAATTATGTTAGACTAAATGGTGAGAATTTACTATTTAGGCGCAAGCAGTGTTGTTGCTCTTGGGAGGTGGGGAGACGCCAGCCAGCATTCCCAGCTCTGAATTTCTATTACAAATGCTAAGTGATAATAAGGTACCGCCAATATTTCAAAAGGGTATGGTTTCCTAAAGATTTTTTGTCTGTCTTTTAAGATTGAAGCTTGAATGTTGCTTCATGTGTGAACTTGGTGAATAGGGTGTGGATGATGATTCGAGCCGGCCTACTGTTTCTCATAGGACTGCATCATTAGAGAGATTTCGTGAGAAGCGGAAAGAGAGATGCTTTGAGAAGAAGATTAGGTACAGTTGCCGGAAAGAAGTTGCTCAGAGGTAATTTTAGTTTTGAACTAGTCTGATTTTTGCCTAAGGCTATTACTCAATCATGTATGCGGATGATAATGGAATGGTTGTAGTTGTAAGTCTGGAACATGTCTTTTGCCATATATTCATTTACTCATCACCACTTTGTCTTATGCTGTGTGCTGTTACTGATACCTGTATTTTCTTTGGGATTTACAAGATAGAACCTATTTTCGTCTTCAATAGTTGATTCTTTCAGTCTCGTATTTTTGTTAGGATGCATCGGAAAAATGGCCAATTTGCCTCTGTTAATGATTTTTGCAACGTATCTGATGATAATTTGGATTCAGGCAACAGTACTCAACCAGAACCTGTGTGAGTATGGAGCTTTCCCTAGTTTACTAATAATTTGTTTACTTAATTTAGTTATAACTTTTATTAAGGTTTATTTGGATATATCAGATCATTAGATATCCCCTAGTCAACTGGATCACCCATGCTCATCAGCTGCTTAGTTGTAAATTGTTACACATACTCCCTGGTGGTAGAAACTAAATTGATCAACAGGCTGTTGGAAACTAACTTATTATGTAAAAATTGATGAATGACCAACATTTGAGATTTATGAGGAATTACCAGAGTCAGTATTGAATACAAGTGGCCCTATGTCGTCGTGAAAAACAATTATATGTCAAGACTAAAAAATCTCCTTAGTTCTAATTTATTCTATTTACTAATGCTTGATATTGTCATCTAACTCAATACTCAATCAACAAAACTTAAGCAGATATGAAAGATTTACTAAGCTCTGGAAGTAAGCTATCCTCCTTGGTGAAAATCAATTCACTTTTATTTTCATACTGTGGTTTTAACTAATGAATATGCTATACATTTGAAGAGGTTTAGCATAATCATTCTTCTTTATGTGATAAGCTAATATTTTTAAAGGAAATTAATATTTAATGAGTCATCTGGCGTGCTTCTGTTATCCTGTCACTGGCAGCTGGCAATTAAAGCATCACATACTGGATTTCTCCTATTTGAGTAATATCAATTAGTATATGGAAGAGAGAGCCATTCAAAATGTTATTGGTCAAAGTTTCTATACAGACCTCTTTTAAATTTTCATTGCACCAATCAGATCATGAAAATTAATGAACTGTTTTGTTCAGTGCAGAGATAAACTGATTGCAGAAACAAAAATATTTGTTGTTGTTGTTGTTGTTGTTGTTGTTGTTGTGCTATTTTCAACTATAAATTCCAGTAGATATGACATCAGCTGTCACTTTTTGTGCTCTATTTGCTTCTGTAATTTTGCTCATTCTTGTTTGGTATTATACTCTTTCTTTATTTTACCTTGGTCATAGTTTACGTAGATGTGAACATTGTGGAGTTTGTGAAACATCAACTCCAGCTATGCGACGGGGTCCAACAGGTCCAAGAACTCTATGCAATGCTTGTGGATTAATGTGGGCAAACAAGGTGCTGCCTTTTGAGACCGTGTTACGTTCATAAATGTTCACCTTTTTTACTGTTGTACTTACTCTTTGTCATGTTACGATTGGTTTGATTTCTTCAATCCGCCAAGTCATTTAAGAAATATCCTTTGCTATCTATCTCAACACCTTTTCTTTTCTCAAGGTTCACTTTTTTGTTGCTCTTGTCATATGGTGCTTTATAATTTTTGTTCTTATGTTGGTTTTCTAATGGCTTTACTGTCATTCTAGGGTGCACTGAGAGGTCTTGAGAAGGGAGGTACACTTGAACAAAACGAACCAGTAAGTGATGTGTTTATAAGTTCCTATGTTTTCTATTTTCCCTTCCACATTGACTTGCATCAGGAAAACTCTATTTCTATTGCTACTTTTGTTTGTTTGCGGAAAATTTATAATAATTTCTTTCGGGATCTTGATAACAGTCACGTACTATAGAAACATCTTGTACATGCATCCGACAGGAACCTCTAGAAACCAAGCCTCATGCAACCAAATCATCTAATTCGTTGGCAACCAAGATGAGGAAGTAGTAATATATATGTTCACTTATCATGAATCGTCGAACTCTTGGATTTGTAGAAATTTTTTATTCCTCTGATATAACCTTACTTGCTTTTGTGCCTCAGTACTTGTAAGGATTTTCCACAAAAGGATGTGTAGAATGTGTACTTTTGGACAAAATGAAGCATAATTTTAATACTAGTATTCATGTATTATATTGGTTCCTGTTTTCTCAGTTGGCTGGACATAGAACTCCTGAACAGACAAAGTCGGCATTGTTGCAATTTGGAAACCCTTCATTCAGAACTGAGCAGGTATATGATCTTTCTAGAGCACAGTGATCAATTTGTTAGCGAATAGTACGTGTGTACTTGCTACAAGCCTTCCTGAAAACTAATCAATTTAAATTAAGGGAGTAAGTAATGCCAAATAAACAATATTTTCAGGACCATATAATAAATACCCTTAGATCATAGATGACACAACTGCATAGAGTTTGCACGCTTAACTTGTCGCCTAGTAGCAGCAGGCATGAGAAAATAAGCACTACCAATATCTTGTATGCAGTCCTGATAACTGCAGCAAGAGAAGCTAGAAAACGTGATAGAGAGTAGTATCATTTAGTTGCTCGTTTGGTTTCAATTTGAGGAGTAATATTTGCAATTGGAAAGATATTCAGATTATGTATGTTGGTTGATGATAGTCCAATTCATCATATGTCATGTTCTATACTTTTCAGGACATGATGGAGATTGCTGAAAGAAAAGAGAATTCATCTGGTAACCTTGGTGAGCAGGTGATTGTTTCTGGGAAAGTTCTCTCATTTCTCGGATTCTTTGAGATGCAAAATTTATCCTTCAAAATATCTAATTGCTGCATCTTTTGGTTTGCAGGAAACATTGGATGAACTTAGGAATGTGTCTGGAACCGAATTCGAGATCCCATCTAACTTTGATGAGCAGTTCTGTACTTCTACGACCACTGCAACTTTAACAGGATAGCGACACTGTCTTTTTAATCCAGGCCTCCGTCTCTTTTATGAATAATCATTATGTATAGTGAAATGATAATTCACGTATAGAGGTGCCCAATGGCCTGAGAAAATGAACCTAACGTTGATTTGACTAGTATTAGAGATGCCTTGACTTCATGACGATGCGGATTTTATTGAGATTACTGATATAATCCGTAATGAAACTGTATCTTGACGGATCAACAACAATATAAAATGGTTGGCGAAAGTTTCTGGTTTCCAGTGAGGGAGAAAATTACTGATTTATAATCTTATTCAGAAACATAATTTACCATATGTAATCATTACTCGATATGCCGGTGCTTCGGCACTACAACATTTGTATTTGTGTTACACCAACAAAAGAAACTGCCTTCACCCTTCTCACGGCATAATACATCAGCAGATTCCCTTGGTGAATATTTGGTTTAACCTTAAACTGATAATTTGCTCGGATTCCAAACAAAGTAATTTCAGTGAGCAACAATAGCAATAAGTTAGGAATTTAATTGCGAAGTTGAAACACAATGCAGACGTTAAGCACATAAATCCATCAACGCACAACTATTGTTGCTGCTTCTACCAGCGGAAAGTGTTCAGATGCCCATAAAAAGCGACCACGAGTTAACAATTTTATCAGCCACCAAATGCACGATCAAAGAATTACAAACGAATATGACTAATATGAAATTACAGGGACTCGAAGAATATAAACGCAAGCTGTACAGAGAGTAGCTTGAAGCTTTTCAGAAAAATATCACTTCACAACCCTTATTCTGGAAAGAAATGGTTGACCACTGTGTTGGACTAAAGTTGTCCGAACATCTCCATACACTTGCTACACCACCACTTGTAAAAATTCAAATACTTATACTTCTAAAACCGTCACTTATATGGAAGAGAATGATAAGATATGCATGGGAGAAGTAGTGATCAATTTCGTTGTTCTTAATTTAACAGAAAGAATGCTGGCTCCACAGAACTGATCCAGAGAATAGCATTGCATATCACCCAGAAGATTATCGTGTAGCAAGTCATTTAATAAATTTGTGCATGGCAGGACATGATTTGCAGCTATCTAAAATTCGGCTGTCGGATAAAGACCAGAACTGCGACCACCACCATTGGTGTCTGGATAATAAGGTGAGTGCAGCTCACCAGAATTCGATGACCTGCGTGACTTCGAGTGTTTTGGTGATGCACCGTATAAGTCAGAGGAACCACTGCTAGTGTTGTACATAGATGAGGTTGGAAGTCCATGAATTTTCGGAAGACCTGTTTGATCAGTACTCAAGCTGTAGCCCCTCTCAACTGTCTCAGCTTCGAGTGGCAGTTCATCCAATGTCTACAGGACAAAAGAGAAGATATAATTTACAAGCATAGTGCTACTGGATGATTTCACTGACTAGAAGAAGAGGGAGATCCGAGACATGAAATGTAGCAATACTCTGTTGTGCATACTAGGCTTCTATTTGAAAATTGATGTGATAATGCTTAGCATTAGATGGTTTTAATTTGTAATCTTGCTTAAGACAACTCAATGAGATAAGATTTAAGTCGAGTAATGGGTTGAGACTTCGAATTTCTAAGTCAGATTTTATTCAATATTCACATTTCTAAGTAGCATTTAATCAAATGAGAAACTTATGATCATGCCCAAGACACACTAACATGTAACCCAGGCTAAATTTTGTGTAAATTGGTGATCTCTATATAACTTATCTCAAGGCCACCTCAAGGTACAAAGTTTACATACAAAGATACGTATCACACTATGAGCTGCTATGTACTACTCCCTCTGTCCGGTTCTACTTGTCTCACTTTCTATTTTGGATGTCCCACTCTACTTGTCTCACTTTCCATTTAAGGAAATAATTAAGAAATCACTTTATATCACTTCAAAACCACTTTATGTCACTTCAAAAACACTTTACATCACTTTATCAATTAAAAAATACTTTATATCACTTTATTCACTACACTAAATACACCCTTTATATCTAATCTCTTTTTTTTTCTTAATCTCCGTGCTCGTCTCAAATGAGACAAGTAGAAAGGGACGGAGGGAGTAAGACTTACTCGGAATGCTTGCTGCAGTACACGAAGTGTCTCCCGGGTACGTTTCCTCTTTGTGGCCACCTCATCTGGTTCCTGTAACATTTCTTCAAACAAGTTTTCTCTGCTCAAACACAACCAGGAACAAGTATCAGCTATTTTATGTATTTGGGAGAGGACAAAAGTACTTAGACAAGGGGAAGAGGGAGGGATGGAAGTTACAACATAACCCAACCATCATATCAACTGGCACTTAACAGTGTACAACCATGCTAATACAGTGAATGATGAATGAAAAGGGAAACGAGAATAGTTAAAATTCTAATCCACTTTTCTTGTTATAGGTGAGAACAAAAATTAACCAAAAGATATCACATCACAGTCGATTAGAGTAATCTAGCCTGCATTCTCTAAAACTTTTTGAAACATGCTGATATCAAAATCCTAATTTTGAAACCGATAAGCCACAATTATTCCTCATTTTTCTCAGCGAAATTTTGTTTCTTTTTTGTAAACATTACCATACCTGTAAAGTTTTTTGATGAAAACATTATGGAGCTCTCTTTTTGTATGGTTAACCTGCAAGATATTGAGGCGAATCCAGTTATGATCAAGGAATATCACCTTAAAACAGGCATTTATAAGTACATGCAGTGATGGGAAAACGAGGAGGAATATGGAAATAACGTGACTAGAGCATATATACTTGAACAGAAGCCACATTTTTTAAGGTAAGAATCCAGACCAGATATTCAAATAATTAGCTTGGTTAAGTCTAAATGGTCATAAGACTGAGATTTACTGACTAAAATATACTCAACATTCAGATTCAAGGACACGCCATTCCATGCTCCCAATGATACAAGCATCACTTATCATAACACAATGGAAAAATCATAACAGAAAATAACAAAGGGGTACAGAAATTGAGCGAAAATCTTAAGAATAAGAAATGAATTACCAAAAAATGCATAATAGCCTTTGGCACGGAATCTTCAATGTTCTTCCGCACAATATCATAATATGATCTCAGCAACAGCTTTGTAATAGCAATCTCAGTAGCCTCTTGGTCTGAGTGGGTTTCAGAGGGCCTCAACACACTAGGGGGCTTCGAAAAATAGTAAAGAAACAGGTTAGATAACATGGAAACAGTCACACCTCTCAAAATGCATTTTATTATTAAAGAGGATATACCTCTCTCAAATGAATCATTGAGACACCATGTTCTATGTTCTGGATAGGTTCAGTGAATGGTTTGCTGGAAAAATTATCTTTTGTAGTTGTACGATTATCATGGCTGCCAAAAATTGAAGATATTCCCCAAGATGAACCAGCGCTGTTAACTGTTAAATCATGTAACAATGTTAAGACATAATGAATGGTACGACAACCAGTTAAGAATTTTGCATCCATCAAACAGACAAAAGGTGTTCTCAAGACAGAGTAACATGGATCCTCAAAACAGAATGCTAGACTTCAGGTAGAGATCCTATTTTAATTTATTACTTAGTACTTATGACAAGAACCACTTCTTAGAAAATATTCTTCTGCATAAGAAAGTAGGTCCTACAATCAAAACTTTAACATCAGTTCCCATAGGTCTCACAATCACGTATTTACATTTCAGTGATTGGAAGTGGGAGTGCAACTGCCAAACTTAGAAGGTCTTTCTTTCTTTTTTCAAAAACGAAAGGAAAAATTGGTTACAGACAACGCACTGTTTGCAAATGCACATACTATGCATTTTACAAATGGACGTGCCAATTAAATGAATTCGAAAAAAATTATTTGCAGTCAGGATGCCAGCAAAAATTTCTTACTCCTCACCGATTTCAACTGTTCTCCACAATGAATTCATCCCCCAAAATACACATACAGAAACAAAATTACAGATATACCTGGTGCGGCAGCTTTCTGTTCTTCTGCAACAGGCCGAGCACCCTTTTTGCCAAGGAGAGAGCAGAAAAAAGAAAGCAATCAGTCACTGAATAAAATATATTCAGCTCCCACAGTCTTTAGGCGTCAGTTGAAAACTTACCTGCTCTGGAACAATCCCATTCACTTGCCGAGCAAGAATAGCACGAGACTTTAGATTTCTCTCTGAATTTGGTGCTTTATCAGAATCTCCTGCATCCTGATTGATGAAAACCAACCATATATTAAATAACATGACATTTTCTTTCCTTAGGAAATTGGATGGCAGTAACACATCTGTATAAAAATTGTGTACCTTCTGTCGTGAAACAGGTGTGGCAATCCGGGATGTCTTGGTCTGTTGTATTGCAGTCTCTACAGCTTTGCTCCCACCAATAAAATTTGGATGCGAAGTATTTATATAATCCATCTATATTGGCCAGTTAAGTTTCAGTCATTTATAAATAAAGACGAACCAACATATTTTCTCAGAAGTAAATGAAGTAAAAGTTTAACTATCTCCTTATACAAAAATAATCAACTCCCTTCATATCCCACATCACCTCAGACTGGAACTACATCAGCTATCACAATAAGATCCACTACTAGATCAAAGCTTTTAAGGCAACACCTTTCACGTGATTTGATTCTAACTAGCACAGCATTAACAGTAGAAAGAACATGTCACAAAAAATATTCACATCTCCTGAACAATAAACACATTTTGCATAACCACCTGATGATTCCAACAATTGTTAGCATTCTGAAGCTAAAATTTTCAGCCAGAATAAAAATAAAGTAACACTCAACTTTATCCATAAGATGGTTATTTATTTGTACCTTGGAATCTAATTTTTTTATAATCAGGGCTAAAAATAATCAGCAGACATGACAAGGAAAAGTGAAGATAACATTTTTAGAAAGTACATAAAATTGACATGAGAGATCTAAAAATTATCAAGAGACATCTACATATGATTGAACAATCAAAAAACCCATGCAACGTACAAGGTAGGGTGTGAAAAGAAGCGTTGTCAATAATCAAGGCCGGCCCTGACATTTCGGAGGCCATAGGCGAAAAGGAAAAAAGGGCCCCTTCAGCGATATTTACACAATGTGCTAAAATCTAATTTGATTTGTAAATTTTTGTATAGGGTAGAGGCTGCGAAGCAGATGACTGAGAGTAGAAAATAGAGACAGAACCAGAGTGTGAATACTGAACAAGAGCAACATTACTTTTTCTTTCTTCTCATTACTAACTGAAATTCTACTTGCAAAGATTTTTTTTTTAAATACTATACATTCTTCATATTAAAAAATTCTATTAAAAAAATATTTTTATATATACTAATAAATTTTTTGTATTTTTTTGTATTTTTTTTAAATTTTGGGGCCCTAGGCCATTGCCCCTATTGGCCATATAGAAGGGCCAGGCCTGTCCATAATAGGTAAAGCCAGATGTGATGGAATAAAGATGCACCCACCAGCTACCACAACAGCTTTTACCATATTTCCAGTTTTCTGTATAAGATATTATGATTTACCTATTTCTGCCAGTTGCGTTAGCTCTGTTAATGTAAATGAGAAGACACAAACTCGGGAAAACAAAAACAACATTAATAATAATAATAATAATAATAATATTATTATTATTATTATTATTATTATTATTATTATTATTTAAATTACCAACAGTACAAGTGTGCTCACAGCAGGAAAGGAGATGGAGAAACAGTGAAATCAGCTATGGTGCTGGACAAGTTTGAGTTCTAATAATGCGGTCAGACTGTTTAAAAGCTGGCAGTAGTATGAATCTACGAGGACAAAAGAGTTCAGTAGACGAGCAGAACAACCAAGGATGTGATCATTTATAAAAAGTTATTCATATGTAAATGGTCATTAAAAGACACTTAGATAAATCAAAACCTAGAAGAAAAGAAGAACAAGAAACTACAAATTCATCATCGGCACACAATTATTTGAGAAGAAAAAATTGTATTCTGAATCAAGTCCATAGGCAAGAGAAAAGATGGAAGGTACTGGTATTTTAATGCAGTGAAATTAACAATATGACAGTATGGAAAAAAAATCCCGACATATATTACCTCCATTTCAATTATATGACCGATCATCGTCTCTGACGGCTCAAGACCTTCTCTTAAAAAATTACCAATAACCTCATCCATTTTCCTCCGTAGGGTTGGAAATCGTTGCATTTCATTAACCATACAGCGATGGCTCATCTAAAAAACATCCAGAAAAAAAAAAACAAAAAATGACCAATTAAAAAGACAATAGGCAACAATAGATCAATCCAGAAGGAAATCCGTATTAAATATACCTTCATTAACTCATCATATATAAATCTGGCACATTGAAGACTTGGATCCAGCAGGCGAGCTATTTGTCTTCTAACGAGAACCTCAAATGGAATCTACATATGTGCAATTATTTGCCATGGAGATGTTACATTAAAAGCAAAATAGAAAAAAAGGAAAGCGCTTGCAGCTTTCTCCAGAACTAGTGAAACATAATTCGAATATGAAGGGAAGTTGGAGCAAAGACTTACTTCTGGTACAAACAACGCAGACCTAGGACCAGTTGCATTTTGGATGGCAGTACGGATGTCCTCATCAGTTAAATCCTCACATGGATCTACTTCCTGCAGAAAAGAGAAAGGAGTATACTAAGCAAATAGAAGGTGATACAAAGTGATGTTGCACATGACATCCATAAGCATAAAGCTCATGTGAGACTGCATATCAGAAAAGGTTGTAGCAACTTGCAGCAAAAAATATCTATGTACATCAATATCATCTGTGAAGCAACATCATCTGAATTTTTGCATATTTGCAATGGATTGGGAGCAAGGTTCTAAAATGCTCAAGAATATGTCTTTTATTAGCAAGCATATCTACTACCTTCAACTACTCTATTCTAATGTTGTAAATGTATGCACTAAATTGTACATAAAACTATCATCTTGCAGTTTTGACTAGTTGACAATCATAGGACTACTGAAATATAGAAAACTCAATAGTATTCATATTCCTTCATCTTGGAAAAGAAATTATAAACTCAGAAAACCAATTCACAAATATGCAATGGAAAATGTCCAAAAAAACAAAAAAATTACGAATCACAAACCTCCAAGCTCTTAACATATATATGCTGGAAAATGTAATGGATTCTTGCTCCTCCAGAGAGCTCAGAAGTTGACATCTCTTCATTTTTTCCTTCTATCATGGAGGAGAATGCTGTTTTGAACAGAAAATAAACACCTTAGTAAGCTGCATCTGCATAACATCTTGTTGGGAGGAGATTTCGAGGAATGCAGCAAATGGACAAAAGTGAATAATTGGAGGTGGGAGATTTTCACATTTGCTCCATTTTTAGACAAACACAAGAACGGCTACAATTGCTAATTGGGGCAAGGTAACACTAGATGCTGCCAGTATAGATACCAAAAGGTCAAGCATTTAAGTAATATCCGTAATTAAGTCAATAAGCAAATGCATAATATGTAAACAAGGAATATACAAATCAATTTACTATGTATTAAAGCAGTACAAGACAAACAAGAACTTCCATACTTGGTTGAAATGTTTACTGAACAGGTGGAAGTAAAATATCTTAAATTTTAACATGATCTCAGATACAAGCAGGAACACTTAAGTCAATGATATTGTCATGTCATAAGTTAAATAACAGAACTTGTCTAAAGGAGTAAGCTGTTCAGATGTGAATATTCCTGTTCAGATGTGAATAAAGTACTCCCTCGGTCCACCATATTTATATCACATTAGGTGTGACACGGGTCCTTAAATAATGAATATGTTATATGTGTAGGGTATTATCCCAAAAAAGGAAAGTGATATGTTTTGTGGACAGCCCAAAAAGGAAATGGTTATATAAATTTGGTGGATGGAGGGAGTGAGTGACCAAAGACAAAGGTCTAGCTTTGGTATCTTAAATGACCTCCTTATATAAAAAGTTAAAACATTTGATCCTTTACCTTCTGAGTATTTTGAAAGAATGTTTAGCAGCAGTGCACCCTGACCAGGCTGTAACAACAAGGTCGAACATTAGGATCAAGATAAGTGGCGGATTACATTACGTCAATACGTATGATTCAATCACAATGATAACCAGATCACATATAGATGATATAGTCATATAGATGAGCTATACTCTCTGATGCACATAATCGATCCACATACATTGACATAAACAATCAGGATTATTGGTGAACTGCACCAAAGTCGAGAAAAATCTTTGGAATTTGTAATCAGTGGTTAGTACTAAATGAAATTATGATCGGGTACACAAATTTTAATTTCTGTTTGCAATAAGTCATGTTAAGAAATCAGAACAAAGGTAAATACAAGCACATCCTGGAGCTCAAAATATATACATCTATATCAAAACATTTGGAACTCACATCACATTATATGGTACATCCACAAACTCACCCAAAAAGAAAAGAAGATGCAACAAGATGAAAATGACATGTTTTTACAAAACAAACAGACCTTTGATTCGGTAATTTCTCCATAGCTCGCATGCTCTTTTGCAACAGAGACAAGTGCAGCACTAATGCGGGTTTTCAATCCTGGAAGCACAGTCTTAATATGTTGAACAAGAATCTGTAACAAGAACAAAGCTGATATCACATCGGAAAGCAAGACGAGATCAAAAAATATCTGTTAGTTTTCTATAAAGCACCAATATCTCAAACTTCAAAGTATAGCAGCATATCTTAATTTTCATTTTATATAAGACAGAAAACCTTTTGGCATTCAAAAGTGACATCCTACAAATACAAGCCAAATCACAAACAGAAGGGAATGCACAAAGTCATTCCATCACCATGTCTATGCCTCTGTCAGGTTTACACATGCAAACTTAATTGAGTATGTAATATTACAATACCATGCAAGGTTGAAGAAAAGGGTGAAAAAATTTCAACTGCAGCAACTAGAATAGAATCAGTTATCCAGAAACTTCTCATTGGAAAATAGATGTACTCTCAAGGATACTGTTAAGAACATGTCGCATAAAATTTGGATAGAACACAGTCTATCATTATATACCTGGTTCAACTTCTTGGCCAACTGAGGTACCCCACAGCGGTCAGCAAGATCACTATACACCTGCAGAGCATATATTTAAGTCATCTGAATAAGAATGAGATCCAGAATACAGTTCTTAATGTAAGAGATCAAGGCCGTACTGGGCGACTGCGAAAGAATTTCTCCTCTGCTACAAGTGCATCCTTGATGCTGCGGTTAAACATTATATCCTGCACAGTTAATATTCATCAGAGGTATGCGCTGCAACGACAGAACCTATCTGGCATCTAAATACAACATGGCACTCTTTCTCTGACATTTATTGTCCTCTCAATTGTTCTCTATACATAGGTAAACATCTGAGGCACTAAAAGTTACAATATTGTTAGACCAACTCTAAACTACCACATCAACAACAAATATTGAATCCACTATGTCAAGGTATCCTGGATACTAGTACTATTCAATGATTCTATTTTGAGCATCTGAAATAACGCAAGGTAGAATAAACCTTCTGATGAATAATGACTAAATAAGTCCAACCACATCGCCAGTAAGACATATACTATATATATAGAATTATAGATAAAAGGCAAAGATTTCATAAAGAGGAGAAAATAAAGGGAAACTGAAGGGCATACAATTAGTTCTTCAAAATAATCCAATAAAAACTTTTACAACAACAGTTCTCGACTGGTCTCAGTGAAACTCAATATTTTTTCACCTCTTTCATATCAAAGTTGAAATAATAGTTTCAATAGCCCAAAGTAGATATTGGAAAAGAGAAGAAACATCAAATGTTCTTTGGATGATCAAAGGGTTGTTAAATTCCTGAAAATTCCATCTCTAAAAAGTTTTATTAAAAAAAAAATGCTAGTTTAGAACATAAATATACCTTCTAAAATAAATAGATTGTAATGTGACACCAAAGCCGACTATAGGAGACAAAACTATGAAGGGAAGAACACCCACCATCAAAATCTATATCTATGAACAACAGCATTATAACAAAATTCTAAAGGTTTAACATAGGAAATTAGATGAACATAAGAATAAGAAAAGCTACCTCTTGACTGCGATTAACAACACCTATATAGCCAAGTCGAAGAGGAATAGCTTTTCCAAGCAAAAAGTTGCGAGCATCAGTACCCCTGTCCATAATGTCCAACTGAAACGGAAAAGTGCCACCCCCATAAGAACAAAAGCACATTATGACTAGGTTCATTCAATCTGATCATAAAGTTAAACCGCACCTTAGTAATCACACCAATTGTTCTATAACCTGCAGATACAAACTTGAAAACATGAAATCTAGAATCCAGATGCTAACACTTAAGTAGAAGCTAGATAACAACTATACATAGGACACCAAAAAGGACAAGTATATAATAGAAGAAGGTACCATCAGGGTCAGCCATTCCAGCCATTTGAAGTGCATCTGAGTTTGCAAGATCCGAATTTGCTGGCGTAACAGCCAGAATCAAGCAACTTGGGCGCTTGATATATGACATAATCATTGTTCTAATGCGTGCTTCAATATCTGATGGTTGATCGCCAACAGGAACTTTAGTTAAGCCCGGTAGATCCACAAGAGCAATATCTAGAACATTTGGGGAGAAAATCTTAAGGCGGATCTGTTTGTCCGAGACACCCTTATTTGCTCCGGCTTCTCTATCTGTTTCAGCCTAAACAACAGGTAAGATGATCAAACACTGAACCCAGACATGTATCACATTCAAATCTGTGAAGGTTCTACCTTCAATGTGAGACAAATATACTGGGATTGTTAGCCAACTAGAAGTCATCAGGGTCGTATATAGTGTTCTCTTCTTCATATCCCCTTGCAACTACAATCCCTCAAGCTAGTCTTTCCTATTCCTGATTACTTTTTATATTCCAGATATGTTGTCCTCACCTAGGTGTATTTATGACATAATGAAGAAAATGGTATCAAGTCACCAGTGAAATAGTGGACTTGTTTAGAATTGCATTTTGCCTAGCAGCATCCACACTTTACAGGACCATAAATATGCAATATTGATACACAAGAACTCACATTAACAAACTTAACACTGAGAAAAACCAAAAGTGAAAAGAAAATCATTATGGTGGTTTGATGTTCAAGCATTTCCATCTTCTCCTACAAACTGAACTATGTTGCCACCCATTATTCCTCTACTCTCGAAATACTTATCCAATTAGTTATTCAAAAGAGCATAAACAGAGCAACTCACCACCTCAAAATCGCAACATATCACAACTGGCAATCATAATGTGCTTAAACTTTTAGTACAATGTTTGCATATGCATATTCATGCTATTTAGTTTTTGTTAGTTCATTTAGTTCAGACCTGTATCCAGTGTTTGGGCCATATAATGTCCTAAATGTTTTCAAAAATTCCACATCTTAAGTTCAGATGAACTTATCAGAACCAGGTCGCATATTGAACAAGCTTCACGAAAAGTGTCTGCTCAGACTCCAGCACCCTACCCCAAACAATTAACTCGACACCAACACCCTATCATTTAACTTATCGTATGTAGAACAAACTTTTAGAAATTGGGCACAATACAGAAACCTATGATTTCCATACAATTAGTTCCTTCAGTAAAATTTCTGAATATCATAGGATTAGCTCGATGCTGAACTGTTTTCAATACCTATGCATAAACTAGCTATAGCTTTCTGAAATTGACGCTTGATAAAACACAATACATAAAGAAGATTACCTGAATCTCATTCCGGATATCATTAAAATCAAAGAACTTCTTCCCGGGCAAATGCAAAAACTCCCCCCACTCGTCTTCAGTTCCATCGCCCTTACCTTTCCTCTGCACCAGCTGCAGCACGAGCGGGCGGCGAGTGCAGATGTCATTGCCACGCGGCAGAAAATCGCGTCCCACCAGCGCCTCCAGCACGCTGGATTTGCCGCTGCTCTGACTTCCCACCACCGCCACCTGCGGCAGCTCGATCGTGGACTGGCTTCCAAGCTGCGAGAAGATGTCCTGTAGCTTATTCACTATAGGTATGACTGAGTGTCCTAACGGCGCCGCAGAACCAGTAGTGTTGCTCGCCGCCGACGACGATTGCTCTTCCGCCATCGAGTCGGCTGATTTTAGTGATTCAAAAGCGAAATTACAAGTATATTAATTGAGTGAATTATCTCAACTTTGGAGTGGGATCTGGTGTTGGAGATCGCGCGACTGCTGAGCTGAAAACCCTAGATAGGGGTCTTGTGTTGTGTGTGATTGGAGGTGGATGAGTGAGAACGCGTTTGAATTTTTGTTTTGGAGAGAGAAGGAGAGCAGGGATCGTGTGTATATTGCGAACGTTCCCTACCGCCCAAGAAAAAGAGAGCGACACAGAGAGTTTGCACGTTTTAGGTTTTCATATCTGGAATAGAATAATAAATTAATGCTGCTTTCCAATTCTTCTGGATTGTTTACATTTATTGTAATTAATTTGTTTTAGTACTATTATTTTTATTTACACTATATAATTTGGACTTTTTCATTCTATATATCTGAATTATATTTTAAAAAGAAAACTAGGCTTAAATTCCCTAGTCATAATAAGTTAAAAGTAAGAGAAGTGTATAGGTAAAAAAGACAAACTTATATATGTATTCTGTCTTCAATCTTGTTATTAAACGTTTGCTAATGTTGATACTGAATTTTTGAAAGAAAGAAAATGGAAAATGGAAAATTGAAATTGAATGTTTGACTCTGTGGTTACGGTTAATGATGGTGACACCATACAGGGGGCACTGTGCGTTGGGGTGGTGCACCACCTCAAGCTAATACACAATACTTGTAAACTTTTAAAATATCGCAAAATATTATCTTGAGGTAAATGAATCGAATCGAATCGAATCGAGTGGAATCGGAAGTCTGCAACTTAAAATTGACTTATTTCTTACATAAGTTGAAATCGAATTACATCTAACAAAAAGTCGAAATTGATTTATGTTACTTTATTTTTGTAATTGTCTCATTAACTTAATCGAGAGTTTGAAATTAATCGAGCTTTAAAATATTTACTGTATGGATATAAATAAAAAAATTAAGTTAATATGGGATTTTAAAACAAAACTATGACATTATTGATTTAAATTATTTTAACAAAGTAAAATTGTGAATTGTTGTACACTAGTTCATAAATTTGAAGTAGTAAAGGTCACATAAATATCATATTTAGATTTCAAATTAGTATTATACTACCCGTCAATGATCATTTTATATTAAAAATTTATTTTATTCATATGAAAGTGATGATACTGTGACAATTTCACTGTCAGAAGTGTTACACGATAATTAAATTATAATAACAGAGTGATAGGATTTTTCGGGTGGTTAGGCTATCTGCAACGCTATTCGAGCGTGGGTGCTCGAGACCACATCGAGCACGGGGTGGCTCGAGCACCCCGCGTGGCAGACGGCACGAGCTCGAGGCGTGCTCGAGCGCTCGAGACGAGCTCGAGTCCGGCGCGTGCCGAGCAAGCGCGAGCATTTTTGAAAAAAAAAAAAAAAAAAATTACGGCGCGTGCATTGCACGCGCCTAATGTATATATTCGAAATGTTTATGCCCGTTGCGGCAACGGCTATGCCGTTTAATTTTGTTTTGTTTTTTTTTTTTTTTTCTTCACCTATAAATACCACCACACTCTCACTTATATCTCACACCATTTTATCATCCTTTTTCTCTCTCAAATTCAACCTAAAAAAATGTCTTCATCGGAGGAACTTATTTTTTCCGATTCGTCGGAGGAATATGTCGAGGGCGGCACCGACGACGAGGTGCTGGAGATGATGGCGGACGTGGATCGCTACATGCGTGCACACCAAGCGGAGCAAAAAAAAAAGAAGAAGAGGGCGCGAGACTTCGTCGACCGCGACCGAGAAGCGGCGTGTGCGATCCTCCACGTCGACTACTTCACCGACCACCCCACCTACGGCGAGCAGTTTTTCCGACGCCGTTTTCGGATGCACAAGCATCTGTTCTTGCGCATCTGCACAACGTTGGAGGAAAACGTCCACTTCTTCACGCATCGACAAGATGCACTCGGGCGATGGGGGCTAACGGCTGTGCAAAAATGCACGATGGCAGTGCGACAACTGGCGACCGGTGGTGCTGCCGACTCGTTCGACGAGTATCTGAAGATCGGAGATAGCACGGGCCGGCTTTGCCTCAAAAAATTTTGCCGTGCAATCATCGACCTCTTCGGCGAGCGGTACTTGAGGAAGCCCAACGCTGCCGACACTGCGCGTCTGCTCCAAATGCACGAGTTGCGGCATGGGTTTCCAGGGATGCTCGGGAGCCTGGATTGCATGCACTGGGAATGGAGAAACTGCCCAAAAGGGTGGGCGGGTGTCCACACTCGCGGCGATCACGGCGTGCCTACCTTAATCTTGGAGGCGGTGGCGTCGCAGGATTTGTGGATCTGGCATGCCTTTTTTGGGGTTGCCGGCTCCAACAACGACCTCAACGTCCTCAACCAGTCGTCGTTGTTCACCGACGTGCTTGAGGATAGAGCTCCACCGTGCACCTTCACCGTCAACGGACACCGCTACGACAAGGGGTACTACTTGATCGACGGGATCTACCCTTGTTGGCCTACCTTGATCAAATCGCCGAGGGTAGAAACCGACCTAAAGACGGCGAGGTTCAAGAAGATGCAGGAGTCTGCCAGAAAGGACATAGAGCGAGCCTTTGGAGTGCTCCAAGCCCGATGGGGAATAATCCGCGCTCCGGGTCGGTGCTGGTACAAGAAGCATCTCCGAGACATCATGTTCGCGTGCATTATTTTGCACAACATGATCATCGAAGACGAGCGGAAAGATGTGGAGAATTGGAGAGAGGACTCTGACTCTCCATCCAGTAGCGGGGTACACTTGCGGACAACTCCGATCTGCTTTCGGCAATTTATGCAACGGAATGCCGACTTGAGAGATCAAAAAAAGCACCATCGGCTTACCAATGATCTCGCCGAGCACCTCTACCGGAAATTTGGTCCTCTTCGGGAGTAGTCTAGCATTTTTAATTAATGTAATGTTTTTTTATTTTAATTATTGTAATATGTTAGTTTTTTTTAATTAATGAAATGTTTAATGTTATTTTTATTAATGGAATTTTATGAATTAATTTAATAAATGAAAATGGGGAATTTTTTAATATTAAAGATAGAGCACCCTTAGAGCACCTTTGCGTTGCAGGGGTAGAGTGCTCTAAGGGTGCTCGAGTGCTAGAGCACCCCTTAGAGCACCCTAAGGGTGCTCTAAGGGATGTGGATAGCCTTATAGTCATTTTGTATCAAACGCAATCAAATCCGTATTAGTCTCTAACCCGAATAAGAATTTGTCTATCTCTACTCGTCTGAAACACGATGAAAAAAATACACTTTACTACATATTCCCCCAATCATGTAAATATATAATAGAAATAAGAAAAGATTATAGATAAAATTTGAATATCTATAAAAAATATCATCTGAGGGCTCAACCACATAACATATTATCAAAATACTCAAAACAGTTCTCTTGGGGATGACCTAGTGGTAAAAGTGGGTGCCTGAGATTGAAAGGTCTCAGGTTCGAACCTCATGACACGCCTTTATAGATCGAGCCTGTCACACCTGTACTTGGAAAGTGTGGTTTACCTATCATGTGTGATTTGCAGGCTACTGCACAAGGGACGGAGGTTTACCCCGTGCGCACCGAAGATAGTAGCTGCGGGTTCCCACGATATCATAAAAAAAAATACTCAAAACAATTCAATAACAAAATATAACATGAGTTAATTGACATCTTCCTTAATATTACATGTGAGACATATATATTTATTTCTATATAGTTGATGCTTACTATATATATTTGACAATTAATTAAAAAGTAATTTTTTAAAAAGACACAAATTTAAGACCTTAAAAGATGGAAAATGGCTAGCTGATGCATCACAAGGTTTTTCATAGTGAGAGGGTCTTATGTTCAATCCCGATTATATGTGGTGCAGTATATTTTTCACCTTGTTTGGTGGCGTAGTGATCCCACCTACGCGCGTATAGTGGTTTCACCATTGTGTAGTACAGTTTCACCTATTTTGACATGTTTGATTGCAACAAATTGAACGATTGAATCTTGTTCAAGTCTTTGGAAACTGCAAACACGATTTAAAGGTACAATTTCATGTTGAAGGTGCAATTTAAATCATAGTCCACTATTCAATGTCCTCCTATCTCCAAAAGCAATATCGCTCTAGCTCCAACAAAAGTACCAACAACATTTTGAAGTAAAATTCTAATCATAAAAATTACGACTAAAATTTTCACTGTAGAAAAGAAATAAAATAAAATGAAAAAGCAAGCAAAAAGAACTGAGTTTATTATACGCATCACCCCTCCCAGATGCTTCCACGTGGAAAAGCAAAAGGCAACTTTCAAAAATAAATGAAATTTCATCCTTCAACTCCACCATAGTTCCAGTACTCTGTTGTCCTTCATAGACATAATCCCGATTTCCAAGCCATAACTTTTGTTTTCTTCTTCGCCGTTCCACTATTTCGGTATCCACGACGGCACCACTGAATCCCATCGTCTCATTTCCCCTAATACACACATTCTCACATGTGATTTTCCTAGCCCCATTCTTTTCTTTTGCTCTTCTTCTTGCGATCTTTCCGGTATCCATCGACAGCCCCGCTCGATCCCACTATTTACTCCTCTCATTTCTCCAAATACACTCTTTCCCCCCTCCACTGCACTTCCGACTGTCATCCTCCACCGCCTGCTGTATAGAGAAGGGTTTCTGCAAGAGATTCGAATAACTTTGATTTCTCCGCCCTTCTTCTTCGGCGCAGTTTCTGCAAGAGATTCGAATAATATGGTAAATTGTCTGTTCTTATGAAGTAGTCACTATTCAAAGTCGTTTTTTGAAGGGTTTTCTTATTCGTATTACCCCCCTCTCCTTCGTTTTCTTGTCATTCTTTTACTCACTTGTCGCAACATGCATTTTTTTTGTAACGAATTTTTAAGCATGTATTTTGTGTAATAAATCCTATGTGATGAATCTATGATTCGCTATTCTGAAAGAAGCTCAATTTTGTTGTCTAAGATGGAGTGGGCAGCATTCGTCGCCCAATGAAGCGATTGATTAAGAAGGGGCTATCTTCGAAAGGTAGTTGCTTTGATCACTACATAAAAACAGTTGTTTCTACATGCCGATTCCATATGCTTTTTCCAATTTCTTTTGTGATTAAGAAGGGGTTATCTTCGAGAGATATGCTACCTTTATGAATTTACTTGTGAGAGTTTTTATCTCGTTAGTCGTATTAAATTTTCAGCGAATAAGAAAATTCTATTGATTGGAGATGTAAGCATGGATAAAACGATATTATTTTATATAATGTATCAACAGTTTATTCAAAATTTGAAGTTATTAAAAAAATTTACTGATTGTAGATGACATGTGACTACCTGTGCAGATAAAACGATATTATTTTAGATAATGTACCAATAGTTTATTGGTTTACAACGGTAATAATGTAGATGACATTACGATGCCAAAATTAGTATTACCAGTTGAGTTAGGTTTTTTCTTCATTTTCTTGAGACATTGAAGATATGAAGTTATTGATCTCTAGTTCATATTGATTAAATCGATTGATGAAAGAGGTATATATGTACATATAGTATTAGATAAGTAGTTAGATTTTTAGTTTTTCTTGGCTATGAAGCTTGGAAATTGTTAGATCTCATCATATATTAAACTAAATGTTAAAAGATTCTCCAAATGACATGTTAAAAGACAATAACATATGTTTATTAATCAAGTGAATAGATGACCATCTATAAAAGTATGTTTTTGTTTATTCTTTTTATTGAATAGAGACAGTTGCAGATTAATGAAATCAAATATGGTCTATCCTAAACTACACTAACCAACTATCGTGAGCATAGTAAAAATTACATATTTTATTAGATAAGTAATTAATATGTATGTCATGCAATTTATTTAATTTCCCGTTGAAGATATTAAACAATGATGAACCTTTAATTGATTTAAGCCATTATTTGCCTTGAAAGAATGAAACCCTATAATTAATACAATATATTCTTGTTCCTTTAATATAAGAAGTTTTGTTGTATGTGTGTTAAGTGTTCAATATGATTGAATTAAAAATGGCAAGCTTCATCTGGAGAGTGGTCAAATTTAACTACATATGATGAAGTTAAAGTATATCAAAATCCGTAAAGTTTGCAGTTTGTGTTGGTGCTTATTAGATATATGATTATACATGTATCTAGAAAAGTTGCCTCCATGAAATTGATTTATTTTTATCACTTTTCATTCACATTGCATATTGTTAACTCTCTATTTTTTTGCAGCTGTAATTGTAAATTGTAGGTCTATGCTGCACAAGGTAGTTGATATCATAAAATCAACGTTGTCCAGTGAGAATCTCGATAAGTTTCATGATTCTTGTTTAGGGCATTTCTTATATTTACCCCAACTTGAGTTTCTGGAAATATTGTTGATGGTCCCGGTAACGAGTAAGTGGTGTATAGGGGGAGGGAATACACCAGTAGCAATTTTCGTTTTGCTTAACGTCTTTTCACTGATGTATACTACTCAGGTCAGTTCACTCGACAACTGGAAAAGTCAGTTGGACTGGCTCTTAACGGCGCCCGGATTTGTCGTCGGGAACCCGCATGCGTCAAAATACTATTTATATCTCCTGATGACCTCCACTAAGAACAGCTAGGGCAAGTATACAGGGTCAAACCCAAGGGAGGTAGGCTGTGATGATCTCTATGTCACTGGACAGTAGTTGGGTTTGGTTTGGAGCTTCTCTTAACAATAACACTTGAAAGAAACTGAAATAAAACATGAAAATATCAAATAAAGAGGGCATGCTTGAGTCGGTCTTGACTTGGTTCGATGTGTGTGTGTGTGGTTGGATCTCAGGCCCTCGAATAGTCACTGCATGGGCACGTCTCTTAGTTATAGGGTCTCGACACTCACGTTCTTTTACTGTCACCATGTCACACATGTGAGCTTTTCTACTCCAACTCTTTCTTTCTGCATCGAGCCCTCCAAGTAACCTCAGGAGCCCATCTTACTGTCCACAGTATTAGCTCGCATCTGGAAAAGTCACCAATTGAGCCCTCTATGTCAGCAGCATTTGGATCTAGAATGCCCAAGATGGCTATAAGTATGGCTTGCGCCATACACCACACTTCAGTGCCTACAACACGACCGGAGGTGAGGGGAACTTCTACACCTTTGCCCAGTATTGTGAGGGATTTTGCCTCCGCAGCTTCTCCGTTGGCCACTGTAGGAGATGTGGAGGCTCCACCATTTAGGAATCAAGCCCAGCACGTCGGGAACGTGACCAACAGCTCTCTGACGAGCTTCCGACCTCACCTCTCTTACACACAACACTCACATCTCACCTCATCTCGACCAACTCAAGCAAAGATACGCTTAGCTAGACATAAAAGTAAAGGAAAGACAAGAAATAATAAAGAAAACCATTCTTAACATAAAAATAAATGGTGGAGCTTCTTTCTATTATAAAATGAGTTCTAGAGACTTAAGCTGTTGAAAAGAATCCTCACTACTGAAAGAATGCCTTAGAATGGTGAAGGAGATGACCATTTATACTCCAGCTGCCAAGTTGGTAGGTAGGGTTTTGACCACTTTCAAATTCGCGGAGACCTCTTTGGCGTCCGACTTGTCCCCTGGTAGCTGGCACGTCACTTTCAGTCTTTTGTCCTTTTTTCCTTCCCATTGGTCGTCTTTCTGCTATTGCTAGAGGTTATCGTTGGAGTTGCAGTGCTTCTTGTCAAAGTTGTTATTTCTATTTTTCGGCAAAGTTTTAACTTTCAGCATACAGAGTCTTCGTGACTTTGCTGCCGTTTATCGTGATCACCAATAAGCTCCTTGGGACCTCTTGTGCCCTGCTGCTTTCTATCCTCTTTTATGCCCTCAAACTGCTCCATTATGCCCATTTGCAGGAATATGGTGCCCTCCATGCCAATGTGTCATCCTAGACACAAAAAGACCCAAAACAAAGGAAAATGGACTCGATCTAGACTTCTACAGACACTAAAAAGAGCACAAAAATCGGGCTCGTCATACCCACACACTTTAATTCATACTTGTCCTCAGGTATGTGGTCAGACTTATCCTAAGAAAAGACACAAAAGAAGAACAACAGATACGAAACAAAATCAGCATGAAACAGAAACAAAGACACAAAGCATGTTTATTCATCAAGGCCATTAGACAAGTCAAAATTAGGCATGCAACATGTGGTTCACTCCTTCACATTACCTCTCGTGTATGAATGGTTAACTGTTTACGCTCACTGAGCAGCCGTCGTTTAAGCTGCGACAAAATACAATTTGTATTTCACTCATATGCCTACCCCTAAGAACAACTAGTTGGCAAGTACAGGTCGATCCCACAGGGAGTTGCTCGCGATAATCTCTGGTTGGGGCACACAAAGGTTGTGTTGAGTATCTATCTACTACAGCCTTGGGCAACTGTCACTATCACATTTGGCAAACTGCTGAATGTAAATAACTGTAACTTGACAAGCAAAAAGATCAGTAATAAAAACAATCCAGATTTAGGTTTCGAATCAATAAGTATACCTATATCTCGATCATTGGTTCAAAGATATTTGTTGCGTAAGTGTGTCAGTGGTTATAGGCTAAAACTATGCAGGGTCCCCATTGTCACGTCGCCACGGACGCTACATAGTCCGCCCAGCTCCATCCTTATGTTTAGGTCTTGACAGGGACACCCTAGCCAATCCTCTTGGCTTGCCCAAAAGTCCGGGTCCGACCTGATGCTCACCCCTAGATTTGTCCATTTGTCTTCAGCTACAGTGTTGATGGTGCCCATGTCGTGCAGAGTCTTGATCATCTTCAGGGCTTTATCATTCTCCACTGGGTTGAACAACGTTTGAGGCTCATGCATTGGAGTAGCTTCTTCTTTTAACAAGGATGTTGAGCTTGTGCCCTTGTTGTCAACTATTTTTAGGCACGTAGCTTCCTTGCGTGGTCCCAATACGTTGTACCCTCTTTCATTCTCTTCGAGACTAAAGTCCAGAAGACTTAAAACCTCCCTCGTGACTTTTCCTTTCAGGGATAAGTTAAGCAACATTTGAGGACTATGATAGAGATTAATTCCTCCTTTCATCATGATGCAAATTGTTGGCCTTTTGCCCTTGACATCAACCAACATCGAGGTGATTTCTTTCTCGTACAACCTGAGAAATCTACGCATCATATTCTCATCGCCAATGCTTAAATCAGATTTGATGATCAAGGGCAATGTATTACTCTCTCCGAGGTCTATATACTTCCAATGTAGAGGTCGAGGGTCGAGTTTCCCCGTTGGTACCTTTTTGACGATGTTGAGCATCTCCCTTGCTTCCTCCTCTTTCTTGTTCTTTGCAAGTCTATGCGGAAAAGGAGCCTGTATGATAGGTTTGGGGGGTGGAACATAAGGCTTCTCCACCTTGATTTCCTTTTTCGAACGTTTATCTTTAACTTCTTTTTCTCTGGACTCCTCAGCTTTATTTCTCTCTACAAGTGCTGTGTTGGGCTCTTCTTCCGGCTTGATGGCCTTTTCTGGCAGAGGCTTGCCTCTTCTCATTGTAACCGCCTCTACTTGAGCCTTTAGTTCACATTGACATGAGTTCTAGTAAGCACAATCTTCTCTTTCTCGCTCGTCCCTACTCATTGTCAATCTTCGTGGAAATAGAGCTTTGATAGTGGGTATTGGAGGTCATACATATGGCTCCTCGGTCACTTCAGTATCCGCCATGGGCACAACTGGTGCCGACGCGAGCACTAGGCTACTAATTTCAATACAGCTCACTTTGGCCCTTGGGGTGTCTCTATTTGAAGAGGTAGCTTTTCTTGGCTTTTCTCCATCCTGGTGACAATAGTCAAGAGCTGACCTATTTGATTTTGCAGATTGAGCATTCCATTCTTTATTTCTTGCTTAAACTTAGCGTTCTCCTCCTGCTCTTGGGTGAAGCTAGCTCCCAATGTGCTCACCACATCGGTCAAAGACGGCTCTCTGTTTTGGTTCTGCTGTTGGTATTGTTGTTGATTCCCTCGATTGCTACCTTGATGACCAGGATTAGGTCCCCATCCCAGATTGTAGAATTGTTAGTTCAGATCAAAATTCCTATGGGGACCTCCATTGCCATTATGCATTAGAGCATTGACCTCCTTGACGTGACCGTCGTTTGAGTCACGTGCAAAATACATTTATAATTTTCCTATGCCCACAGCTAAGAACAGTTAGCGGTAAGTATAGGATCGATCCCATGAGGGTTGGTGTAGCTTTCTCTTGGTCAGGGTGTCACTAATGGTTTGGGCTCTGCAAAGACACATCTTGGCCAAATAGGAAAATAAAAGTTAAACTAAAAGATAAACAAAATAAAAAATAAAGACAAACCTGCGTTTGGGTGTTAAGTCAATCTACATAAACAAGACGTCTTCATCGATGCAAGGATATATGGTGCGTATGCGTGTCAGTGGTTATAGGCTAAAGCTATGCAGGGTCTCCATTCTCACGCCGCCACGTATGCTACATAGCCCGCCCAGCTCCATTCTTATGTTTAAGTCTTGACAGGGACACCGTAGCCAATCCTCTTGCTTGCCCAAAAGTCCCCAGCATAACACTTTATAAGGCGTATGTTGATCAAGTAGCATTTGGTTCTAGATGGGCCCACTCTGGCACCATGAGATATCGAGGATCTCCGTCCAACTTACTCCAGCATTAACACATCTTTGCAGGTCTAGGCCAAGACATACAACCCGTTCTTGCCGCTCTCAAGAAACGTAAGGCAAACACGACCAGCACTTGATAACCCTCCTGCGATGTAGGAATCCGTATGTGCCCAAAGCTCATTGGCCTTCCGAGTTACCCGTAGCCACCGAACTTCTTTGAAATCATTGCCCAATGCCTCAGGAACACACATATATACAACTTTCCCCTTTGCCAGAAACAACATCCAGATTTAATACTCATGCAGCGTTGTCTTGCCCAACCACAGATTCGTGTAACTACCTAGGCATAAAGTAAAGAACAAGAAAAGAAAGAACAAAATAGAAAAAGTACTTGAATTAAGATAAAGTCGAACAATACCAACATCATCGGAAACAAAGTACAAAGATCGTTTGCCCCCGAATGGGCAAAGTCTCGAAAACTATAAAGTAAACCCTAGACTAAGTATTACAAGAGCAAAAGATTCTAAAGATTGAAAGATATTTGAAAGATATTGAAAGTTACATCTGGTTTTGCTATCTAGGAGTATTTATAGAGGTGAAATTCGTGGGTCTTGGAGGCTAAGCCCATTAAGTAAGTCGGTTGGTAGCTAGGGTTGGGCGAGCTGTCTGCCAGCTGTCTTCTAGCAGCTTCTGTTGACTAAGAGACTTTCCTTGTTTAGAAGATTTGATTTGGACGAATCTTCATGGATAAGGAAGGAAATAATTCCATTCTTATCGGCTACTTGGATAAGGTTGATCTCTTACTTGCTCCCCACTCTTCCTCTTTGGTCGATCTAATTCTTGCCCCGCGCTCTTATTTCATAAATGCTTGACTTCATACACCTCCGTGCCCAAGACGTGCACTTCTTCTTCTCTGCTCTACCTTGCGCCTTGTCTTCTTCACGTCTCTTCTTGCCCAATGGCCTCATCCTGCACGATACTTGATTTGCTCAGGTTATGAAGCGGAACAATTTTAGTGTTGAATGTGCGCTTTATTGCCCAAGCTGCAAGCTCCATTTCCTTGCCCAAAGTGCATTGTATCTATGCCCAGACCTCTCTCGCGGAATATGATCATATATTGCCCTTTTCTTCTCTTTTTCATCATTGGTTGCCCTGTTCGTCCTTGCCTTCACAATGTGTCCTCCTAGACACTAAAGACACACAAAAAGACACAAAACGACTCGATCTAGACCTATAACAAGACTCGAAAAGAGCACAAAATTTGGGCTCGTCATACCCACACACTTGAATTATGCTTGCCCTCAAGCATGCAAGTACAACTTGCCTAAAAAGAAAGAAAGAAAAGACTCAAGACAAAAGACAAAGTCAGCATAACAGAATAATGGGTCATATTGGGCAAGATAAATCTTAGCGAAAAATAAGCAAGTAATTAACTCAAACAATTCATGCATTGACCATCAGATAAATCAAGATTGAACAAATGAGGAGTAAAGGTTCTCCTCACCAACACTCATCTCTCTTATGTATAGGTTTAGTGTTTGCGCTCAAGATAAATTCTACTTGATCTTGCAATAGACTTGCCTACCCTCTAACATCTCCACTCCTTAGACAAAATTTTAGTACTTATCATTAGGTCTTTTAAGGGTTATAATGTGGCTTAAGGCATAGGTAAAAATATATGGATCGAGGCTAAGGTCAATTAGACTCATGATTGGACGACACATTGCCCATCTCTCTTGAACTTATGATTGGACGATATGTTGCCCATGGTCAGGCGATACATTGCCCATGGTCAGGCGATATGTTGCCCATATCTTCAGATTTCCTTGCCTTTGCTTATGGGCCTTAGCACAAAATTCAACCTAGGACTTTTATTCCATTTTTTTTCTATTTTTTTTTCTAGTTTTTTCTTCTTTTTTTTTCTTTTTTTTAAGTCCTTTATTTTTTTCTCTAACACTTCTTCTCAGCATGGGCAATTTGGTTGCCTTAAATTCAGATCTAAGTGTCTTGCCCAAGTTCAGGCTACTATTATCTTCTCGTCCCTCTTATGTATTGCTCTTGAGTCCTTATGACCGGGTATGGATATGTGTATCAAGGGCAATTTATTTTGAGTAAAATCAAAGAAAATTTAAGGCTCAAATGGGCTCATCAAAGGATAATAGTAGGATAGGCTTTTTAGGCTAAGTGGGCTTTAATGAAAGAAAATGCCTAAATAATCTAAGTACATAAATTAAGTCATTAGAATTTCAAAGCAGTGTGCAGGCAAGTTCTCGCATAAACCAAAATCAAAGATGTTAAATCACTCAAGAAAAGAAAAGTTGTATTTGGGCATGTAACAACAAATAAAGCTCAAAACCTCACAGGGCATGCTCAAAGTTCATCCGTCATACTTATCTACATACGATCATGCTCAAACTGAAAAACTAACTACTTGCGCAAATAAGAACATAGAAATCTATCATGCTTATATGAACCTAATAATCAAATCATGTTGACGAACTGATCAAAAAGACACCCCTTTCCACCCACACACTTTACTTTGGGCAAAGTGGGTATGCAAAAAGGGTTAAGACAAACTGATTCAAAAGAAAAAGCAAACAAAACAACCAAGGTCCTCTCACCCACACACTTTGCTTTAGGCAAAGTGGTCAATGAAAAGGCCGACTCAACAACTAAAAAGAAAAGAAAAACAAACAAACAATGTCTTCCTACCCACACACTTTTCTTTGGGCAAAGTGAGTCAATAAGAGGACCGACTCAATTAAGAACTTAAAAACTTAGAACTAAACCTAAAAAAAAAAAAATTGGGAGGAAACAATTATGAAGGAGGTATAACATGGACCTTGATTTGGCGTGTTCATCATGGACAGTTTGGGCAGACTTTGAAGGTCTACATACATGTTGCAGTGGCTTCTTCGTCTAGTCTGGTCAAGCTCATAAGGGTTTGCAACTCCCTGTTACTCGGGCATGGCAGGCGTACATCCTGCCCACCGTTGTTGGTTCTGGAAAAGAAGTTTTGCAAGCATCTTGTACTTTGTAAGGCAGCTAGTTGAAAGGATTGCCTTACTCATCTTGATTCACTCGTTGAACAGCTTCTTCTTCTTTGACTAATTGGGCAAGGGACATCCTCAGCAACACTTCGTTATGTGTGACAGCAGCCTCCGCCAACTCGCTCAAGGTGGCTGACTTGGGTGTCTTCCAACTCAAGGATAACAGACCCCTCTTGCCCAAAGATTCGGGTAGAGAAAGCCTTAGTGGTGGTTATACCTTCGCTTTTGAATTTCATCATGTCCTTGCTTCCATGCCCAAGCTCCTGCACGTCATGAACAAACCATACCTTTGCGAAAAATACTACCTAGCCTAGGGTTTAAACTAAAATAAAAAGAAAATAAAACAAAAAATGATAGATACCAGGTTGCCTCCTGGCAAGCGCCTTAGTTTACGTCGTGGGCACGACGTGGCCTCCTTCACCTGGTTGTCGATTGGGTACTTGGAGTTTGAAGAACTCCACTTTTTCATCCTCGTCAAGCCCATAGTAGGCCTTTAGACAATATCATCCATCAACTTCCAGTTAGGTCATTGCCTACTTGTCTTGCCCAATTGTTCATGTCCTCCTTGGCCAAGCATTCGTCCATCGGTCTAAGAGTCGTCACTCACCAAATTTTCCTGCATGGTTGGGGCGATACAAACAAAAAGAACTAGACAAGCAAACAAAAGAGAAAACTACTAGATACACAACTCCCCGGCAACGGCGCCAATTTTGACGTGACCGTCGTTTGAGTCACGTGCAAAATACATTTATAATTTTTCTATGCCCACAGCTTAGAACAATTAGCAGTAAGTATAGGGTCGATCCCACGAGGAGTTGGTGTAGCTTTCTCTTGGTCAGGGTGTCACTAATGGTTTGGGCCCTGCATAGACACATCTTGGCCAAAAAGGAAAATAAAAGTTAAACTAAAAGATAAACAAAATAAAAGATAAAGACAAACCTGCGTTTGGGTGTTGAGTTAATCTACATAAACAAGACGTCTTCATCGATGCAAGGATATATGGTGTGTATGCGTGTTAGTGGTTATAGGCTAAAGCTATGCAGGGTCCCCATTGTCACGCCACCACACACGCTACATAGCCCGCCCAGCTCCAACCTTATGTTTAAGTCTTGACAGGGACACCCTAGCCAATCATCTTGCTTGCCCAAAAGTCCCCAGCATAACACTTTATAAGGCTCATGTTGGTCAAGCAGCATTTGGTTTTAGATGGGCCCACTCCGGCACCATGAGATATCGAGGATCTCCGTCTGACTTACTCCAGCATTGACACATCTTTGCAGGTCTAGGCCAAGACATACAACCCGTTCTTGCCGCTCTCAAGGAACGTAAGGCAAGCACGACCAGCACTTGATAACCCTTCTGCAATGTAGGAATCCGTATGTGCCCAGGGCTCGTTGGCCTTTTGGGTTGCCCATAGCCACCGAACTTCTTTGAAATCATTGCCCAATGCCTTGGGAACACACATATATACAACTTTCCCCTTTGTCCGAATCAATATCCAGATTTAATGCTCATGCAGCGTCGTCTTGCCCAAGCACAAATTTGTGTAAATACCTAGGCATAAAGTAAAGAACAAGAAAAGAAAGAACAAAATAGAAAATGTACTTGAATTAAAATAAAGCTGAACAACACCAACATCGTCGGAAATAAAGTACAAAGATCGTGTGCCCCCGAAGGGGCAAACTCTCGAAAACTATAAAGTAAACCCTAGACTAAGTATTACAAGAGCAAAAGATTCTAAAGATTGAAAGATATTCCAAAGATATTGAAAGTTACATCTGGTTTGCTATCTAGGAGTATTTATAGAGGTGAAATTCGTGGGTCTTGAAGGCTAAGCCCATTAAATAAGTCGGTTGGCGCTAGGGTTGGGTGAGCTGTCTGCCAGCTATCTTGTAGCAGCTTCTGTTGATCAAGAGACTTTCCTTGTTTAGAAGATTTGATTTGGACGAATCTTCATGGATAAGGAAGGAAATAATTCCATCCTTATCTGTTACTTGGATAAGGTCGATCTCTTACTTGCTCCTCACTCTTCCTCTTTGGTTGATCTAATTCTTGCCCCGCACTCTTATTTCGTAAATGCTTGACTTCATACGCCTCCGTGCCCAAGACGTGCACTTCTTCTTCTCTGCTTTGCCTTGCGCCTTGCCTTCTTCACGTCTCTCCTTGCCCAATGACCTCATCCCGCGCGGTACTTGATTTGGTCAGGTTATGAAGCGGAACAACTTTAGTATTAAATGTGCGCTTCATTGCCCAAGCTGCAAGCTCCATTTCCTTGCCCAAAGTGCATTGTATCTATGCCCAGACCTCTCTCGTGGAATATGATCATATATTGACCTTTTCTTCTCTTTTTCATCATTGGTTGCTCTGTTCGTCCTTGCCTTCATAATGTGTTCTCCCAGACACTAAAGACACATAAAAAGACACAAAACGACTCGATCTAGACCTATAACAAGACTCGAAAAGAGCACAAAATTTGGGCTCGTCACTCTTCAATGAATAGAGTTGGGTATTCATCAGTGTCATGATTAGTGGCTTGACAAAAACCACATTGCTTGACCACCGTCTTCTGCTGCGTATATGGTGACCAGCGTCTTCACTGCGGAACACAAGTTATCAATCTTGGCCTCCACAGCTGAAGGTTCCACAACCACTTGCCTGAATGTATCTCCACCATCATCGCATGAGTCTTCAGCCATGTCCCCTAGCCATTTGAAAGCCTTAGTTGGATCCTTGTTCATAATCGATCCACCGCAACAAGCATTGATAAATGACCTCTCGGAAGGTCGCATTCCAGCTACAAAGTTCAGAACGAGGTCATGAGTTGATATGTTATGCTGAGGAGACTTGGCTATCAACTTCTTGTATCTCTCCCAATAGTTATAGAATGACTCCCCAGTGCCCATCTTGATACTCGTGATGGCCTTACTCATAGCCATGATGTACGCAGCTGGAAAATACCTCTCCAGAAACTTCTGTTGGAGTTGTGCCCAAGTAGTCACACATCCCGCCTCCAGCGTGTACAACCATGCCCTCGCGGCATCTTGTAGGATGAACAGATAGTCAAATATATTCCCCCAAATTTCCATCAGCCCTGATGG
Organism: Schizonepeta tenuifolia; assembly: GCA_029490685.1. NCBI lineage: Eukaryota > Viridiplantae > Streptophyta > Magnoliopsida > Lamiales > Lamiaceae > Schizonepeta > Schizonepeta tenuifolia. The sequence continues at coordinate 37,546,453 of CM055957.1, read as the reverse complement.
TCGAGACGACCAACTCGAAGTCCTGGAGGTGTCTCTGCGGTTCCTCGCCTGGCATAGCGTTGAACCTTAATAGAATTTGAATGAAATGATATTTTAGCTCCAAGTTTTTGGTCGGTACAGGCAACGTGATGCCCATCGGATGCAGATTGAGGTTTATAGGGAACATCATCTGCCTCATAGTAAGCCCCAAGTGCCCTTCTTGGTCATGTTCTGCCATTCTGAAAGGATTTCCCGTTCCAGATCGCTTTTGCTCTAGATCTGATCACTTCGGGTCTAGATCAGTAGCCTTAGTAACCAGATCTATACTTTCTCACTTGTTATCCTTGTCTGTAAGGGTTAGTCACAAGCACACACAAGGAAAATATAGATCTACAAAAAATAAAAATAATTAAAAAGAGATTATCACTAGAAAACTTACCTCCCCAACAACGGCGCCAATTTTGATGGCGCCCGAATTTGTAGTCAGGAACCCGCACGCATCAAAATACTATTTATATCTCCTGATGACCTCCACTAGGAACAACTAGGGCTGTGATGATCTCGATGTCACTGGACAGTAGTTGGGTTTGGTGTAGAGCTTCTCTTAACAATAACACTTGAAAGAAATTGAAATGAAACACGAAAATATCAAATAGAGAGGGCATGCTTGAGTCGGTCTTGACTTGGTTCGATGTGTGTGTGTGTGTGGTTGGATCTTAAGCCCTCGAATAGTCACTGCGTGGGCATGTCTCTCGGTTATAGGGTCTCGACACTCACGCCCCTTTACTGTCACCATGTCACACACGTGAGCATTTCGACCCCAACTCTTCCTTTTTGCATCGAGCCCTCCAAGTTACCTCAGGAGCTCACCTTATTGTCCATAGTATTAGCTCGCATATGGAAAAATCACCAATTGAGCACTCTGTGTCAGCAGTATTTGGATCTAGAAGGCCCAAGATGGCTATAAGCATCGTTGCGCTATACACCACTCTCTAGTGCCCGCAACACGATCGGAGGTGAGGAGAACCTGACGCTACCGTTATTTAGCCGCGGCAAAATACAATTTGTATTTTTCCTTGCCCACTTCCTAGGATCAGCTAGTCGGTAAGTAAGGGTCGATCCCACGAGGAATTGATGCAATATTCTCTTGAAAGTATCATGTCACAATGTTGGTTTGGTCTATTCCTACTAATGTCTTGGGCAAAACATAATAAAGTAAAGATTGAAATAAAACAAGTAAACAATCAGTAATAAAGGGCAATCTGGATTTAGGTTTGGTTGAATGTGAATAAGTGTAACTCGATCATAGGTGCAAAGCTATTCGCTACGTATGTGTGTCAACGATTATAGGAAAACCGCGTTGTAGTCCTACTGTCACGTTGTCACGCCTACAACCATGACTTGCCCAGCTCGTCCTTACTTGTGAATCCTGCGTGGCATTCCCACCCCAGGCTTCCTAACTTGCCCAACTCACCCCCGAGCATTCCTCAAGGGTCATAGACTGGAACAAGCAGCTTTGGGCACTAGACGAACCCGTTCCGGCCCTATGAGATATGAGGATCCCGCTCCGACTTTTCACCAGCGTCAGCGTACTTCGTTCGGCTCCGCCCATGTTCAACCTAAGATTTGCCGCCCTCAAGGAGCGTGAGGCAAACCTCTCCCGGTCCCTGTTGGTCTAAACTACCTCTCTTTTAAGGAATCTGCCGCCCTCTAATTGCCCACCGGCCGAATGAACTCTTGGCACAAACAGACTGCTTTGAAATCATTGCCTAACGCCTCGGGAACACACATATATATAGCTATCTTGCCCAATTAGACCTCATGAGTTATTAAACACTTAAATCACATATCCTCTACCTAAACCCAGATTTATAGGTTTAGCTAGACATAAAGTAAAGAACAATAACAAAAGAGATAGAAGAAAACATACTTGAATTAATACTAAACGATAGTCTGCCCAAACTGGGACTTAACAGCAGAAAACTAAATTATACGGTAAAAAAAATATAAAACTCATATGTAAGAGGTTTAAAAGTTATCTAAGGCTGCATGCACGAACATATTTATAGAGTACAAGGATCATGGGCTTAAAACCCTAAAAACCCACATAAAGGCCTTTGATTGACAGCTGGCAGGTTCCCTTCCTTGACCGATTAGGAGTAGGAAAGATTTGTTTCCTTATCGGTAAGATCTCTTCCTTATCCTTTTACTTCCAAATCCGGCTAGAGGTTATCTCCAAGTTTCCTTCACCTCTAAGGCACGAATTACTTCCTTGTAGGACTCTTCTGGATATGTCATACCAGCTGCAACGTCTAGAACCTTCGTACTCTGCTTCCTCTTCACCTGCCCAGAGCTCTTCTGCCTTCTTGATCTGTTTGGAATGACTGCGGATGGTCTGAATTGATCAAGCTGACTGGTATGGAGCAACTTTTAAGTGTTTGGACTTCCGCCCTCGGTATCTCTAACTGCCAGTAAAGCTCCTTGACCATTGCATCATATCGAAATGCTCACTTTCACGCACAAATCCACTCCAAATGCCCAAGTTCCTGTCTTTCCCTGCCTACTACCAAACATGTCCTCCCAGACACTAATACAGACTTAAAAGACACAACTTGACTCAATCTACACCTAAAAATACATGATGAGCATATAAAATATGGTCTCATCAGAACCCCTACGCCTTTGCCCAGTATTGTGAGGGATTTTGCCTTCGCAGCTCCTTCGTTGGCCACCGCAGGAGATGTGCAGGCTCCACCACTTAGGAATCAAGCCCAGCACGTCGGGAACGTGACCAACAGCTCTCTGACAAGCTTTCGGCCTCACCTCTCTCACACACAACACTCACATCTCACCTCATCTAAACCAACTTAAGCAAAGATACGCTTAGCTAGACATAAAAGTAAAGGAAAGACAGGAAATAATAAAGGAAACCATTCTTAACATAAAAATACAAGGGTGGAGCTTGTTTCTGTTACAAAATGAGTTCTAGAGACCTAAGCTGCTGAAAAGAATCCTCACTACTGAAAGAATGCCTTAGAATGGTGAAGGAGATGACTATTTACACTCCAACTGCCGAGTTGGTAGGTAGGGTTTTGACCACTTTCATATCCACGGAGACCTCTTTGGTGGCCGACTTGTCCCCTAGTAGCTGGCACGTCACTTTTAGTCTTTTGTTCTTTCTTCATTCCCATTGGTTGCTTTTCTGCTGCAGCTGGAGGTTATCGCTGGAGTTGCAGTGGTCCTTGTCAGCGTTGTTCTTTCTATTTTCGGCAAAGTTTTTACTTTCAGCATACGGAGTCTTCGTGACTTTGCCGTTGTTCATCGTGATCACCAATAAGCTCCTTGGGACCTCCTGTTCGCCTTTTAATTAGCACAAATAATTCACAAGTGTACGGCGTGTGTATAGATAGTGGCAAGCAAGGCCATATCCACGGAGACTAATTTTCAACTCTCATGATTACTATTACTATGTTGTTCAATTCTATTTGGACTAATTAGAAATTGAGGTGATTGACTAGAAAGAAAATTTGACAATTAAGACAAGTAAAGCAAATAATAAACAAGGAACGATATGAAAGATACAAGAGATAAAAGGGTCGATTCTAGGGAATGCTTTCACTCGGCAACAATGATGATCTAATCCTATTAATCTATTCATCCAATTTTAATCCAAAACATGAGGAACAATCACACAAGTAATTACACTCCACCTCTCGATGAGAATGCAAAAGTAGATTAGTAAAAAGCTCTCTCCGGTTAGGACTCGAGACAATCAACTAACTCCAAAGGGCACAAGTAGATTAAATGTTCATATTCTTGCAAATATCTCCACTAAGTCCCAATTGCTTGCATATTGATAGTTCTTGCATTCAATGAACATATAAATCGGCTAGGACTTTATACGAACACTTGGCATGTATAGAAAAGTGGCCTACTATTCTAACATGAAAATCAAGCACCAAGAACCACAATCATGAAATAAAAGGCAAAACAATATTAATAGATTAACATCATCATCATCCATGAGTTTCAACAATTCCCTAGAACCAACTAAGTAATTTAGCTAATCATGTTCATAATCAACAAAATACCAAAGTCAAGAAAAAAACATCTTAAATACAAGAGAATAGGAATAGAGAAATCAAATCCTAGTCTTGAATCTTCAATGTTGTTCACTTGTTTCCTTCTTCCCCAAGCTCCAAGCTCCAATAATGGTGGAATGGTGTAGTGTGTGAAAAAGTGTGTTGGAGTGTGTAGGAGGTGGGTTTGTATGATGATGGATCATTAGAGCTTGAGTTTAGAGAGGTATATATAGTATTGGTAGTGGAAAACAAGTTGTTAAAGGAAGAAATCCGAAAAATAGTGCGAAAAATGAAGTAAAAACGTGTTTTGGTGGGAAGAAAGTGCACCGCGAGCGGGTGCTCGCAAGGGTGCTTATGGTCTTCATGAAAAATGCTCTCAGTAGCAGGTTGCTTATGTAGCCCGCTCAAAACGACCTTTTTTCTTCTTTGTTTGCGCGCCAGCGCGCGTATTACTTATGGTTGCGCGACTTTTTTATTTTAGCCCGTTTTCTCTCGTCCGAACTCCGATTTGACCTTTATTTCTTCCTATGGCTTCGTATCGAGCTCTTCTTTCTGATTCCAAGATTCATTTTCTCCAATTCTAAATCCATTTTCCTGAAAATTGAACGAAACAAGCAACCAAGCGTAACAACTTCACAATAACAACACTTATGCAGTAATACTCATACAAAGCATGATTTTCTTGAAAGAAATGGCACCAAGTGCACCCTTAAAGCATAGAAAAATCATGTTTGTCAACCCCCCAAACTTAAAACCGTTGTTTGTCCCCAAACAACAAAAAGATAAGAAGAAACAAAACAAACATGCAAGGGTGAATTGATGGCATTATACGGCTTCCAAAGATATTCACATCAAAATCATGTTGCAAAAGTATTTCTCAATCAAGGTCGAACATGCTACAAAAAATTCAAGTAATCAACCTCTTAGAAAATCCGGATTCTCGCACGACGACTTTATTAAAAGAAACACTCAACACTCAAGTGTATGCATAGGTAGTGTTTATGCTCGGTTTGACAACATGCATGAGTTCTACATAAGCTTTCAATTTATCTAATCTATCTATAGTTCAAAGTGCTCCAAATAAAGATCTAAAAGGGCTTTTAAAGGGTTTTAATGAGGCTCTTTGGTGGGTGAGTAATTTTTGGGCCAAGTGACTTTCCAAAAGATATGACAATATCAATAACCAACAACTCACAAATGCTAAAATTTGCACAAATAATCAAAATTCACACTCACTTTGTTTTGCTTTTATTTTCATTTCTTGCTCGAGCTTCTAACTATTGGAATTGCTACCCTTTCATGCTCTTTCCAAATCTCAACATTTTCCAAGATCTTTTTTTTTTAATTTTTATGAGCAAGGATTAGCTATTTCTAATTCACATTATGCTCATAGCAAAACAACCTCAATCATTTTTCAACTCACCAATTTCCTAAATTCACAAGTTCTACCCCTTTTCAATTTAAGTTAAATCAAAGAATAAGCTAATGCTCAAAAGGGCAACTATGATTATGCAATTAATTTTTGGTCAAGAAAATAAGGAGATTTTGGCTAACCAAGAAGGCCTTTAATTATGTCAACATCTTGAGCACATCTACTCATTGTCAAAGAAAGAACCATGGCAAGTTCTAGAGATACAAATGCATGCTCAAACATTCCACACACAAGGAACAAGTAGGACTAAAATCAATGATTAGTCAAAGGCTCAAATCTCACATAGGTTCATTCAATCTACAATCTAAGCGGCCAATTCTCACTTCATCAAAGCTTATCCAACCAATCGATCAAAATACAAAGGCAACAATTTTCATAAAAAACTAATTTTTCATTCTCATCCTTAGCCATGCCGCAATCCACCCAACACAAACTTTATTAAAGACTCAACTAAACATTAAAAACTCAAAGAACACCAAAATAACCAAATAGACAAGAACAAGCAACAAAAATAAAAGAAAACAATAAATAAGAAAAATCGAGCAAACTAAATACACTTCTCTCTCCCTCCAAACTTATTTGAAACCAAGAGAGAATAAGTTTGGATGAAAGAGAATTGGTTTAGTAAGCTCGAACTCACAAGTGGTTTTAAGGCGTAGTCAAGGAGGATGGTGAAGCGACGGCCTTCCACAAGTATGCATCTTCTCAATTTCGGCAAAACCAAATGATCCAAGATGACCATTATCAAAGCAACGACTCTCCAATAATTCACTCATAGTTTAACAATCTCCCGTATCAAAGAAAGAGTTTCCATTTAAAATGTTGTCATCCTCATATTCATTATCATTCATCTCTTCAATAGATTGCTGACGAGGCTGTCGTTCGCACTCTCAAAATGAATTTGTAGCCTATCCTCACAGCTATATAGTTAGCAAGTAAGTACAGGGTCGATCCACAAGGAGTTGAATGTCACTATCTCTTGAAACCTCCTACACATGTTCAGAAAAGTTGGTTTTGCTATCTTGGTCACTAGGGCTCTCTTGCCTAATTCGAGAACTCAATAAAACGCTGAAAAGTAAACAGAGAACTGGATCAATAATAAAAGAGACTTGGTCTGGACCTAGATATTGTTAAGTGAAAACCCTAGCTTGGTCATTGGTGCAAATATATTCATCACATGCATGCATCGTTAGTTATGGGACTTGAATGCCGAGATCCCTTTTTACTCGTCACGCTCTCAACAAACCCTTCCCTTACCTATCCTTACTTAGTTGGCGACGCACCGTCGGCTCTCTACCTTGGGCAATACCTCTGTCGGAGTCATTGTCCAGTTTCTTGCCCAAGGAGCATTTATCTCTAGAAAGGCCCAACAAGGAATCATCACGTCTAGCCCAATAGGGTAGACACCTTTCTCTAATGCTAATCGATCTTAACTAAAAAGATGTGAAAAACACTCCTACTTCTCAATTGATTGGTGATCTAATATGTCCTAAGTGATTAATGGCCTATTAACCTCTTATTCGTATTATCTCATATTTGAACAAGCTCATTATCATTATGGGAACACATGCATGCAATTATCTAGCACAATTTAGACCTCTCAAGCATAGGTTAACACTTAATTGTCTTGCCTAAACCAAGTATAAATGCTTAGCTAGACATAATCATAAAGTAACGAACATGCGAATTGAAGAAAATCATAAACACTATATTAAAACTTACGAAGTACGTGAAGAAACTAAACACGGCCAAAAGTGTCGAATAACAAAGTACGAATAAAAGTATGCCCGTAGGACTTGTTTTTCTCCTCACAAACTCTTGATGGAATTACAGGGAAAATAAGCATAAAGTGCAGCAGCAGGGCTTCGATATATATATATAGGCGAGTGCTTAGGGTTTGGGCCCCCTAGTCCTTAACATGGAAAGAATCCACGAGCTACCTTGGGATGCAAGTAACACTTGATAAGCTCGACCCTCAACAAGGTAAGTCACATCTATCTCCAAGAGATCCCTTACGGATCCTAAATCTAGTTGGATAAGGAAAGATATTTAAGTTAGATCATCTTTTCCTTATCATTCTAAATCTAGGAGAGAAACTCGCCTGTTGACCAAAGCACTCCTCCTATCTGTCTTGACCAATATGGCTCTCCCTGACCTGCTTTCAGAAATGCTGCTTGTTTTCCCTGTTTTGCCCAAATTTCCACCTGCAAGGCAGCAGACATCCTCCTGCCCAAAATATGTCTTCCCAGACATAGAAACTAGATAAAACACCCACAAAGACTCGATCTAAACTACCTAAGACCAACACTAAAAAGATACAAAATATGGACTCATCAATTTCATAGGTCGATAGATGGAGAAAGTTTGGCTCCCATCATTCACCCGGAGCGTGAGTTCTCCATTTTCCATATCAATAAAAGCTTTACACATTGCCAAAAATGGACGCCCAAGTATCAAATGAACATTTGTATCTTCTTCCATGTCTAACACCACAAAATCCACGGGGAAGATAAAATCACCCACTTTTACCAACATATCTTCAACAACCCCTCTTGGATAAGTAAATGATCTATCCGCCATTTGAAGTGCAATGGTCGTAGGCTTGATGGTCCCGATTTCTAACTTGATAAACATTGACAAGGGCATCAAGTTGATGCTTGCTCCTAAGTCACACAATGCTTTCTCAAAGTAGTTTCCGTCAATAACACAAGGAATTGTAAAGCTTCCTGGATCTTTCATTTTAACGGTTAGCTTTCTTTGCAAAAGGGCGCTACATTCTTCATTGAGATGCACCGTTTCAAAGTCTTTTAATTTCCTCTTCTTCAAGAGCACATCTTTCAAAAACTTTGCATAGTTGGGCATTTGTTGCAATGCCTCGACTAAAGGAATGTTGATGTGCACTTTCCTAAAAATGTCGAGGAATTTGAAGAATTGCTCATCGATTTTCTTCTCTTGAAGTCTTTGTGGAAATAGAATAGGAGGGCAATGAGGAAGTGGAGCCCTGTACACCTCACTTCATTTCTCATTAGCTTGCTCTTTATAAACTTTAGGAGCTAAAATAGGTGAGCTAGTAGAGGGAGGAGAAACGTCTCTTTTCTTACCACTTTCTCTTGAATGCTCAACGTCAATGCTCTCCGATTCATGCTCCACATTTTCATCTTTTTTATTGAGCATCATGGGCCCTCCATATGGTGCTCCAATCGTAAGATTCATGGCTTTGCAATACTCATTCATCCTTTCTTTTGTGAGGCGTTGAGGGAATGGGATAGGAGGACAATAAGGATGAGGAATTTCGAATACCTTTTTCCTTATCTTGCGAGAATTTCCATTGGAGGCTTGATGCTCTTCACTTAGTATTTTGGGCTCCTCATGTGAAGTCCAACTTCTAATCTTGATAGCCATACGTTGCTCTTTAGGATTCATAATGGTGTTACTTGGAAATTTACCTTGTTGGTGTTGATTGCTCATTGAAGTAGCCAATTCTCCTAATCGTTTCTCAATCATCTTGAGTTGAGTCCCTTGAGCCTCCACAATGGCTTCATTTTTCTCCATTCGAGCTTGAGTACTTTCCATGAATTTCATGAGCATTTCATTCATACTCGGCTTCTTTTCTTCATTGATAACTCCATTCGTCACCGAAAATCCCGGTGGAGGTTGAAGGGCATTGTTGGGGTTCCCATATGATAGATTAGGATGCCTCCGATTTTCATGATACCCTTGATAGCATTGATTTCCACCTTGACAACCACTTTTTTGAGGCCGGTAGTTTTAAAAGTTTCGATTGTTGTTCATGTAGTTGACATCTTCTATCTTCGATGGCTCCTTCATCCTTGACTCATTCTTTGCCATAGCATCAATCTTGCTATTCATGGTAGACATTTGCGCCGCCAAGAGGGCAATAGGATCCAAACTTGAAGTGGAAGCCACCTTTTTCAATATTGTCCTCTCTGTTGGCCATTGGAAGCTTGTATTAGCCAAATTCTCAATAATCTCCAAAGCATTAGCATACCCCTTTTTAAGTAAGTCTCCATTTGCCGATGCATCTAAAAACTTCTTCATCTCACCATTGCATTCATTGTAGAAGAGACTAACTTGAGAATCTTGGTTGAATCCATGGTTTGGGCATTTCCTCAATAGCTCCCTAAACCTTTCCCATGTTTCATACGAAGGACTCTTGATCCATTTGTTGGAATTGCATAATTCCATTCCTTAACTTCATAGTCATCCCCAGTGGGAAAAACTTCAAAAGGAACTTTTCCACCATGTCATCCCATGTTTGCACACTTCCATTTTCAAGAGATTGATACCATTGCTTCGCCTTATCCCTAAGAGAGAAAGAAAATAGATGAAGCTTGATAATATCATCCGGCACCCAATTTATCTTCGTAGTACTACACATCTCCAAGAATTGGATAAGGTGGTCATTGGGATCCTCTTGTGGACGTCCTCCGAAAGTATTTTGTTGAACCATGGAGATTAAGGCGGGTTTGAGCTCAAAGTTGTTAGCATTGATTCTTAGACCATGATGTCCTCCATAATGAAATTTCGGTCGGAAGACATCTCGAATAGGGGGAATTGGTACCCTATTTCTTTCCGCCTCCCGTGCTTCCTCTTGTGCTCTCAATTGAGCTTGCATAGCATCCAATTGCTCTTTAATTTCCCGAACTAAATTTGCATCGGCCATTATTTTTTGTGTTTCTCGGTCTCTTCTTGCCCTTGCTTGATTATGCCGGCAAGATGCTTTGATTTCAGGGTCTAAAGGATCAATTTGTAACCCCCTAGACCTCGTGTTCATGCACTACCTAATAAAAAACAAAGCTACAAGTCAATAACAAGGCAAATCCAAGAAAACAAGATTGCAAAAATAACATAAATAATGTCTTATCTAGATTATCACAACGGTTTATAATATCACAAGTAGTAAATCAAATAGTCCCCGGCAACAATGCCAAAAACTTGTTCTCCTTTTAATTAGCACAAATAATTCGCAAGTGTACGGTGTGTGTATAGATAGTGGCAAGCAAGGTCGTATCCATGGAGACTAATTTTCAACTCTCATGATTACTATTACTATGTTGTTCAATTCTATTTGGACTAATTAGAAATTGAGGTGATTGACTAGAAAGAAAATTTGACAATTAAGACAAGTAAAGAAAATAATAAACAAGGAACGGTATGCAAGATACAAGAGATAAAAGGGTCGATTCTAGGAAATGCTTTCACTCGGCAACAATGATGATCTAATCCTATTAATCTATTCAACCAATTTTAATCCAAAACATGAGGAACAATCACACAAGTAATTACACTCCACCTCTCGATGAGAATGCAAAAGTAGATTAGTAAAAAGCTCTTTCCGGTTAGGACTCGAGATAATCAACTAACTCCAAAGGGCACAAGTAGATTAAAGGTTTCTATGCGTGCAAATATCTCCACTAAGCCTCAATTGCTTGCATATTGATAGTTCTTGCATTCAATGAACATATAAATCGGCTAGGACTTTATATGAACACTTGGCATGTATAGAAAAGTGGCCTACTATTCTAACATGAAAATCAAGCACCAAGAACCACAATCATGAAATGGAAGGCAAAACAATATTAATAGATTAACATCATCATCATCCATGAGTTTCAACAATTCCCTAGAACCAACTAAGTAATTTAGCTAATCATGTTCATAATCAACAAAATACCAAAGTCAAGAAAAAAAAACATCTTAAATACAAGAGAATAGGAGTAGAGAAATCAAATCCTAGTCTTGAATCTTCAATGTTGTTCACTTGTCTCCTTCTTCCCCAAGCTCCAAACTCCAACAATGATGGAATGGTGTAGTGTGTGAAAAAGTGTGTTGGAGTGTGTAGGAGGTGGGTTTGTATGATGATGGATCATTAAGGCTTGAGTTTAGAGAGGTATATATAGTATTGGTAGTGAAAAATAAGTTGTTAAAGGAAGAAATCCGAAAAATAGTGGGAAAAATGAAGTAAAAACGTGTTTTGATGGGAAGAAAGTGCAGCGCGAGCAGGTGCTTGCAAGGGTGCTTATGGTCTTCATGAAAAATGCTCTCAGTAGCAGGTTGCTTATGTAGCCCACTCAAAACAATCTTTTTTCTTCTTTGTTCGCGCGCCCGCGCGCGTATTACTTATGGCTGCGCGACTTTTTTATTTTGGCCCGTTCTCTCTCGTCCGAACTCTGATTTGACCTCCATTTCTTCCTATGGCTTCATATCGAGCTCCTCTTTCTGATTCCAAGATTCGTTTTCTCCAATTCCAACTCCATTTTCCTGAAAATTGAAGAAAACAAGAAACCAAGCGTAACAACTTCACAATAACAACACTTATGCAATAATACTTATACAAAGCATGATTTTCTTGAAAGAAATGGCATCAAGTGCACCCTTAAAGCATAGAAAAATCAAGTTTGTCACCTCCAGTGCCGTGCTGCTTTCTATCCTCTTTTATGCCCTCAAACTGCTCCATTGTGCCCATTTGCAGGAATATGGTGCCCTGCATGACAGTGTGTCCTCCCAGACACAAAAAGACCCAAAACAAAGGAAAAGGGACTCGATCTAGATTTCTAGAGACACTAAAAAGAGTACATAAATAGGGCTCGTTAGCTCTACAACTGAGTTGCTCAGTTGGAGCTGATCACACAGTTGGCAGCACAGCTGGCTCCTATGCCTGAAGTTCAGTTGTATGCACCAACTGAGGTTTTAATAAGTTTTGCTTTGCGGAAGATGGTGGAATTTAAACTCGTTATAAAAATTGAAACCTTTGTGAAAGGGGAAGGTCAAGTTCCCAAATTAGTGCAGTTTGATAAAGATACAATATGTATGCATATGCTGGGTCAATTGGTTAGGTATTTAAAGTACTAAATGTAAAATGCAGAAAGTAAGTACACAATATTTTAACGTTGTTTGGAGATCAACCTCTGATGCAGCCATTGTTTAAGCTGCTACAAAATACAATTTATATTTCACTCCTATGCCCACCCCTAGGAACAGCTAGTTGGCAAGTACAGGGTCGATCCTACAGGGAGTTTCTCGTGATAATCTCTGGTTGGGGCACAAAAAGGTTGTGTTGAGTATCTATCTATTATAGCCTTGGGCAACTGTCACTATCACCTTTGGCAAACTGCTGAAAGTAAATAACTGAAACTAGACAAGCAAAAAGATTAGTAATAAAATAAATCCAGATTTAGGTTTAGAATCAATGAGTATAACTTTAATTTGATCATTGGTTCAAAGATATTTATTGTGTAAGTGTGTCAGTAAAACTATGCAGGGTCCCCATTGTCACGTCGTCACGTACTCTAGATAGCCCGCCCAGCTCCATCCTTATGTTTAAGTTTTGACAAGGACACGCTAGCCAATCCACTTGCTTGCCCAAAAGTCCTGGGCATAACACCTTATCAAGTACATGTTGGTCAAGCAGCATTTGGTTCTAGATGGGCTCACTCCGGCGCATGTGAGATAACGAGGATCTCTGTCCGTTATTCATCAGCATTGATACATCTTTGCAGGTCTAGGCCAAGGCTAACAACTCATTCTTATCGCTCACAAGGAACGTAAGACAAGCACGAGCACTTCTTGATAACCCTCATGCTATGTAGGAATCTGTATGTGCCAAGGGCTCGTTTGCCTTCCGAGTTACTTGTGACCACCAAACTTCTTTGGAATCATTGCCCAATGCCTCGGGAACACACTAATATACAACTATCAAGAACACTTAGACCTCACGAGATTTACAAGTTATACATCATATCATCTACCCTAAACCTGGATTTAAAGGCTTCCTAGATTTAAAGGCTTAGCTAGAGATAAAGTAAATAACAAAAGCAAAAAAGATAAAGAAAAACATACTTGAATTAATAACGATAAGCAAAAGATGTTCGCCCTATTGGGACTTAGCAATAAACATAAATTGTAACTAAGAATATAAATGTAAATTTTTTGCTGCAAAAACTAAAGAAGTAAAAGCTGTAAAATTGTCTCTCTGCCATCTCTTGCCCACGACAGCCTGCACCTTGCCTTCTGGAGCGAAACATACAATCGTCTAGATTGACCATACCACTGAAAGTGGAGCAGCTCTTCATCTTGATTTGGACTTATGCCCTCAGTAGCTTGAGCCACGAGCACGGCTACTATGGTCATTGCATCGTATCGTCAGTTCCTTCCCTTTTTACATGTTTTGGCTCCAATCCCTCCCAATTTCTGCCTTTCCTTGCCCTGCCAACTCAAGTGTCCTTCCAGACACAAAACAGACACAAAAGACACTAAAATAGACTCGATCTAGACTTAAAACATACATGACAAGAGCACAAAATATAGGCTCATCATACCCACACACTTAAAGTCATGCCTGTCCTCATGCATGGTATATGGCTTGCCCAAACAAAAGGAAAAACAGAAAAGACTCAAAAGACTTGACTCAAAACACAAATAGAGGTTAGCACAACATAGGATAAATAACGAAAGCAAAAGAGATAAAGAAAAATATACTTGAATTAATAATGATAAGCAAAAGATGTTCGCCCTATTGGGACTTAGCAATAAACGTAAATTGTAGCTAAGAACATAAACGTAATTGTTTGCTGCAAAAGCTAAAGAAGTAAAAGTTGTAAAAATGTCTCTTGCGCCTTGCATGCATGGATGTATATATAGAGTACAAGAACTAGGGCAAACCCACAAATGGGCTTTCTAGAAAATGGGCCAGCTGCTTCTATGTATGGATCAATGGATAAGGTTGGAAAGATCTCCTTCCTTATCGCTAAAATCGTGCTGCTGTTGTAGTAGGAAACATCGATCCAATTCTTGTGCTGCAAGGAATTTGTTTCCTTGTAGGACTCTAACAGCTGCATCTTCACGCGCCAGCACCGTTGCCAAAGCTCTGCACTCTGCCCTTCCCAATCTCTATGCCATCTCTTGCCCACGACAGCCTGCACCTTGCCTTCTGGAGCAAAACATGCAATCATCTAGATTGACCATACACTGAAAGTGGAGCAGCTCTTCATCTTGATTTGGACTTATGCACTCGGTAGCTTGAGCCACGAGCACGACTACTATGGTCATTGCATCGTATCGCTAGTTCTTTCTCTTTTTGCATGTTTTGGCTCCAATGTTGCCCAATTCCTGCCTTTCCTTACCCTGCCAACTCAAGTGTCCTCCCAAACACAAAACATACACAAAAGACACTAAAATAGACTCGATCTAGACCTAAAACACACATGACAAGAGCACAAAATATGGGCTCGTCAACCTCCTACGTCCACGACTTCTTTTTTGGGAAAGTAATACACTAGATAAGCTTAAGCATGCTTACCAACGCCCCACTTGGATTACGGGTTCCAAGCAAAGCTAACTAGTTCGATTTCGGGTTCGAATAAGACCTTACAACACTTTTTCGGGCAAGTGTACAACCTAGTCTTAGATTCCAGATTCTAAGGGACATGTTCTTGGATTCTGGGTTCCAAGGGACCTGGTATTAGATTACGGGTTTCAAGGGACCTGATGACTTTGATTTTGGGTTCAAAGTCAGACCTAAGGTTTTGGATTTTGGGGAAAAATCCAATTGGGAAGCCTTCAACACTGAGGGAAGTGGAGGCTTCAACCTAAAGCTCCAGATTCGATCTCTTGCGAGAGAATTCGGTCAAACACAATACAAGCAAGAACCTATTTCTAGACTCAATCAGGACGCGGGGGGTTTGAGAGGCTAGAGGGAAGAACAGGATGAGGGATGAACACTCCACTTCGACTAGACTTTCACCAGAGGTCTTCTTGCTCGGAGAGAAATAGGTGATAAGCTGATGCCGCTTCACTCTTGATTTTTCTCTCTATGAACTTCTGTAGTTCACTCTTGTGTCTCACTGAGCTTTTATGTGGAGACCTCTATTTATAGAGGGAGTTGAAACTAGCCGTTGTAAAAAGCCGTTTGATCTCTGCCAAAAGCATGGCACTCCACCAACTTTACTGGAAACTTTCCTAAAGTGGTAACTGCAAACTTTTCTTTTTGCACGTCGTTGTTGTCTGCCTATTTATGGTAAGTTTTCTAGCTAACTTGTGCTTCCGAGTAGATTCAAATCTGGACTGCAACTCCTCCATCTTCAGCGTTTTCAAAGTCTTATCTTCTCCGCTTTTCGACGTCTGACTTCGACACAACTTCTCTTCACACTTGAACTGTATGCCTTTAGTTGTGTAGTTCAGTTGAGAAGTCAACCGAGCTACTGTCCAACTGAGTCTATGCTTTAGTTGAGGTTGATATCTCAAGTGATCTTAAGTCTCAGTTGAGTCTGGACCTCAGCTGAGTCTGGGTTTCAGCTGAGTTTGTGCCTCAACTGAGTTCTTCACAAACTTCCTTTTTTAGTCTGACTGACTTCTTTTGCTTGAAACCTGTAAAGATAAAATCCCTACGCTTAAATAGTGAGCTCTACCTAAGATCAGACTAAAGGCATTCATGTACTCGGTTGGGATCAGTTGGGATATTGGTATCTTTCAAAATATTTACTAATTTTCCCAACAGTTGCATACTTGATGATTTTTCATATTTCTGATCCCAATAAAGTACAAGACTCAGTTTGATTTAAAATTAGAAACCTAGAATTTGAGTTTAGCCCGGAGGATTATTTTTTGGCTGTTGGACTTAAGTTTGGACCTCCACTATCTCTACTGCAAACCTCTACACTTCATACTACTTGTTTTGGCGGTAGATATGAGATTGCAGTAGGTGAGGTAAGGGAGGGTTATTATAAGTCATTAGGTGAAAAATGTGTTGGTCGTAGTATAGATAGCTTAAAACTTGCATATTTGATGTATATCTATAATGTCTTGTTTCCTGTTTGTCATACTAGCAGTAATAGAGTTGATATTAGATATATTCATGTTGTAGATTATTTAATGTATATCACTGGGGTCTCGACTCGTACAAGTTTTTAGTTAGCAAGTTGTTTTTGGCTTACCAAAAAATTAAAACCGACTTGATTGATTTTGATAAAAAGCCGAGTGTCAATCTTTGTGGATTCAGTTGTGCCCTTCTTACATTTGTTCATGAAAACATTCCTGCACTTGGGTCATTATGTACTGAAATTGTCACCGGAAAAGAGTCTGTATTTTCTCGTATATTGTGTCGACAAGTCCTCCAGAGGATGCATTACAAAGTGCTTTTCGAGTATTTTCAGCATGGCCCATTACCCTTCACAGTTGTAAGTAATTTATTCTTGTGATGTATATAGCTAGCTCATTAAAATTTATTTGAACATAATTTTCTTGGGAATTTTTAACTCAGTGTTTATTTGTCTCTGAGATGACATGTGTAGGAGAAAGTTTTGATGTTTGATTCATACTAGAAAATACAATATGTTTTAACATGTTTGTGAAAAAATAAAATTACAGAAATTTCTTTCGTATATTGTTTTGTGCTTGTTAATACATATCAAAAGTAGTGCATTCTCTTTAAGAAGTTTCTTTTTATATTGGTAGAGCTACAAAGGGTTTCTTGTAGAAATAGATTTAATCCAACTTTATACTTGGCTAATTTATATTTATAAATTCCTTAAGTTCGTTAATCCAACTTTCCATGGTATTATTCGAGAAATAGTAATAAACATTATACTTAGGTTTTATGTTTTTTACTATGATCATAAGTTTGAGCATAGTGAGTTGTTTCATTACCACTGCAAGATTGCATTCTATAATCAGTCACATGGAAATAATTGTTTTCTCTTTTCAGACATTGCTGAAATGTATAAATTTCTTTTAATTATTATTACATTGTATTTTAATTCTTATATACAGTAATGATAATCACTTAATTTACTTGGTAAATTTATTTCTGTGTATTTTGTAGGAAAAATTATGTCTCTCTCCGTTCGAGGAATCAATATTGTTGAGCGAGCGACCGTATTTCCCTAACTCAGCTAATGGTTCATCATCTTCCCTTCAGAAGTCCCAATGAGTGAGGGTCCAGTTGAATTTTTTGATCGTCTACGTAGTTTTTACTTGTCGCATTTCAAAACTAGTGATGCCTTATACTCCAATCCCCGACCAGTAATTTCTCAAGAATATTCCGAGGCCCCTCGCTATGGTGATATTGATTGTACGGAAGAGAAGGTATTATTACATTTTACATCACATAACTTTCCTTTAATTATTTTGTTTCAGTCCAGTAATTATTTAATTTGTGGCGCAAATGGATGATGTTGTGGAAAATACTTCAAATTTTATGGTTGTGTTGTCGAGAGTACATCATAATCAACGGAAGGCATCACGAGATATTAAGAGATCGATGAGGGAAAATAAGTTTTTTTTTTTTAAATTATACATTTCATACGATTGATTTTTGTTTATTATCACCTTAGTGAAGCCTTTAATTTGTCATGGAGGTGGGGGAAGATGATGTTGAACATAATTCGAAACTTTTGCAATTGTTTTCTAGAACATATTGTAATCAATAGAAGGCGTTGCAAGATATCAAGACACTGATGACGTCAAATGGAAACGCTGATTTCAATAAGGTCGTTTACATAATTGATTTTTTTTGCCCATATAATTTAAAACCCGAGTTTGGTCGAACCGGTTTTCTATTTTTCGGGTTTTTATTTTGTTGTGATGACTAATTCACCTCGATATTATTTTGGAATGATTTAAATACTACCATGTCTTAATTTATGATATACACATAATTAGGTTAATCAAACATAGCAGAATGATGTTGCATCAGATTTAGAAAATGAGAAATCCTCCCACAAAAATTCTCGCAATCGTGGGTTGTCGTGTAGGGTTGGTTTGAGGTCAGTTCCTGATACACCATATAAGAAATTCCGTAAATGGCATGAGGATGACGTGGCCAAGTGAAAGTAAGTGTTATAAAAAATTATAGATTATTTGGATAACTTTGTTTTATTAATCTAAGAGTTTTTATGTCATCATCGTATGTAGTTCCGGACTGCTTAGGCTTCCCATCGTGTCAGTTGACCACCTCGTGCATGATGCATTTGATAGGTTGATGAAACAAAACGTGTATTTGATAGGTTGATGAATTCGATGATTTGTGGCGTGTTTTGTTTTTGATTTCGTTTAATTCACTTATTATTTTTATTTTGGTTCAACGCAAGCTAAAGATGGGGCGCGACCAGACTGTCCCTTTGTGGCTGAAATATGTATCGGGCCAACTTCCACAAAAGTACACAGTAGAAACTAAGTTCATATTTACAGACTTAAACTACAGTGTATTGTTCAAAAGTACATATACAAAAGACTTAGAGTTCTGCAGCGGAAGAGTTCTAACTAAGCATCCTATCTTTCAACTCAACATCAACCGTCGCCGCTCACCGTCGCTTCAACCTGCACATTTAGAAAACAATGCAGGGCTAAGTACAAACGTACTTAGTGGGCACGATGCCAAAATCATAATCATAAGTATAGATAAATATGGCATTTCATAACCGTAGCACGTCGGGGTTTTATTGAAAAGGGCCTGCGTCTACTAAACATTTTCTTTTCTCATACATCACTCGCGCGAGCATTTTCTGACTAATGTTACGTTTAATCTTGACCAATTCTCATTCACCGTGGCTGGTACCCCTCAACAGGATATCACATACACCACAGGTTACAAAGTGCACTAACTCTGGAAAGCACTTAGCAGCTAACTCAGAGCCGATCGTTAGTTAACCTAGTTAGATTAACTCTAAATCTGGAAAACACGAATGTTGACTCAGATAGGTACAAGAGAACTCACATAAAAACATAAAATAGTTCATGCCATATTATCACTTTGAAAACACAGATATCAAAGCGATAAAGAAAGATTTTCCGAGCATTGCTCGTTTTATTTTGTATATAAAAGCCCACCTCGATATACAGAACTAAAAGCACTAGCTTTCAACTTCGGATCTTCCCTCCTTTCTTTACAGCTGGCTTCCTCCTTCATCATAAAAGAATAATACTTAAAAACGATTCGTAAAAGATAATCGATCAAAGAGAATCGAAAAGGGTTTTAGTCGTTTCATTCTTTAGGCAATTGCATGCTTACTAGATTCATTTTACTTAAACGGGAACGAGACTCGTACAAATCCCGTTAAAACTCTGAAGGTCTCATACTCGACTCTTAGGTCAGTAGAGAGGGTAGTCAATAGCTTAATATGACTTAAAAGATCATAAGGAACTAAGTTGGAAAGAATCAACTTAGGAAAAAATTACATTTTAGTTTAATAACCGACTTATGAAATTTCTCGCTTACTACTTCTTTATTTGAACGGATAAGAGATGAGATCTCGACTGGTTTTATCACTCAAGGCCCTGTACTTGACTCTAAGGTCAGTAGGAAGATATTCGTTAGCTATTACTGCTTAAACGATCGAAAGAAACTAAGTTGTGAACGAAACAACTTAGGAGAATTGAAACTGAAATTTTACTGCGCAATACAGTGACTCTGGGGTCTGCCCAGAACAGAGAATCTGGAAACAGGGGATGAGCCCTATACCGTTAGAAAGTCTGGGATGTCTAGTTTACGCTCCAATTTACGGATCACAAATCCGATAAACGAGCTAAAAGTTATTACAGTTTCCGGCGAGGGTCGCAAAACTGCCGCGATAACCCTAGTTGCTCGATAGATTCGACGTATAACGTCTTTGGTTCGTTCTAAGCTCTCGAATTCAATTTCTTTAGAAACTGGACCCTCAAGGCAGTCATCACGTACTCCCGTACGTGACGAACTCCTTCTCAAAACTCGTCCAATAGCACGACGTTCTAAACGTCGGCTTTCAACTAACAATTACTAAACCAACAATTTATGAGATTCGCGTTCTAGTTCTCGACTATAACCATAGCTCATATTATACTAGCTCGAAAGCCCATGACATCAACTACAAAGTTGTTCTCAAGTCCATCATAGACAATAATATCAAATTAGAATTCTCATTCGACTTCTCGGTTATTAGTTACGTCTAGTTGTTCGTCTCTTATGAAATTTTCAAAGTTGTCGGATTCCGTTCAAATTTTACGTCATTAAACTACATCTAACGAGAATCATTTTCATGCATAAAATCATTTCATAACATCACTATATTTCAACTTATGACGAGTTCCTCGTCTTTTTCCGATAAATATTTTTAGAAAAATCTAATTAAATTCCTATTAACAACTAACATCAACTACAACATAATTCCATCATCAATTCATCAATTAAAACAAACACATGGAAACCCCTAAAACTACTATAATTTTCGGTATTTATATATATATTAAGAGAGTGAATTTCTTCTCCAATTAACACCAATTATTCATTAATCATCCTATTATAACAACAATTAATCAATTGCAAATCAAATTTCATCTAACATGCATAAATCCCCAAATTCAAACTCAAACCCTAAATCGGTTTTCACAAAACATGGGGCTTTCGATTCCTCCTTGTTCTAATCACCAATTAAACACCTCTTAGGCATGAATCTATCATCAATTGAAGAAATCCAAAAATCCTACAATTTCCCCTAAATTTTCGGTAAAGACATAGAGATTAGGGTTCTTGTTTTTGTTCAATTTTAATCCCTAATTATCCTATCTAACACATCTAATTTCATTAATCCAAGATCAAATCATCTAAATCAATACTCTAATTTTCGATCACAAGAAAAAAAAATAAAAAGAAGAAGATGATGGATGGATAGAAGTATAGAGGGGAGGATTACCTTGCTAATTAGTGAAAGAAGTATTAGGTTTGGATGAATGAATGAAAACTTGTGTGTTTCTCCTTCAAGTTCTTGAAGCTTTCTTCAATGGAGATGGAAGAAATGAAGATGGGAGAAGGAGATATGGGTGCTGCCGATTTTGTGTGGGAGGGAAGGAGAGATGAATTTAATTTGTATTAACATAAGGTATAAAGTATAAGAGGTGTAAAGTATGAATAGTTATACCATTAGGTGTCCTCAATAATAACATTATAAAAATGAAATATCTACTAATGTGAGAGGTATGAGGTCGGTCAAGGGTGAGGAAAAAAGAAAAATACGCGCTTTTCCGGCGCGATCCGACGTTTTGGAAATCGAACGACGAAAAACATAGCTCGGCACAAAATCGTCGCGATCCGATTCGACCGAAAATTCTAACGTACGAAACTTAATCGGAAAATAAATTTATAAAAATTTATTTTGACAAAAACCCGGGACGACACAGTCCGAGTTTCGTCCGAAAAATCATAAAAACGAACTTTCTCGGGCGAGTTCGTATCGCGATTTCATGAATGTAAAAATCAGACGGTTTTCCGTTCTGAGTTCACGAACTAAAAACTTTTCGTACGCGCTAACCCTAATTACAGTAGTCGTCTAGCTGACTTCCGTAATTTATTTTCGGAAACGGATTCGACCGTTAGTCTTAGAATTCAAAATCGTAAACTTAGGCGTGCAAAGTCATTTATTTAATTAACTTTAATTTTTTTGAAATCGTAAGGATTTTACGGGGCATTACAATATAGCACGAGTAGATCGGCGTAGCTCGATTCCTTGGATGAAGCAGAAGTAGGATGTTGTGCCATTTGAGCATACTCCTCAGCAGCCTAATGGACACGACTGTGGCATAATGGCGGTGAAAATTATCGAGTATCTCACGCTAGGTACACCATTTGATGTTCATTGGTCTCAAACTCATGAGTTGAGAAAGAACTATTGTGTTGAACTTTTCAATTTGTTAGATATGTCCATCCACTGAAGTAATTTTATTATCTTATCACATTTTGCTGAATTATTTAAAAATGATAAAAAAAAATACAATTGTGGAGTTATACAAAAGATGTGTTAGGCCTCTATAGTAGGGTCCACCGGCCCTTTTCCTGTCATATCATCACAGCCATCTACAAAGTAGTTGTATTCCTTTTAATAAAGCTCAGTGCGACAAGTGCAACATATATCAATCAATATCATGCAGATGATGAAAATGGTGACTTCATTTGGTATGCATTTCAATTCCTTCAAATATAATTAACTAATTTCAGATATATAAATATGTCATCATCTAAAAATTAATAAAGAATTAATTTAATTTGTTCGTCTTATACGCTTTCATCCCATCAAAGTCATTAATTTTTATACACTACGACTATATAATCGAAACATAGAACTGATGAATTTGTTGTGTTTGTTTCAATTTGTTCGAAATTGTATCGAAATTAAATTAGGTAGCTCATAATTTTTGTACTTAACACATTAACTCGTTAGCGTTAAAATATATTTTCACATTAGCTAATTAATTAAGGTTAATCTGCTTCTCATATTTGGTTAATTCTCATAATTTCACATTTGTTAATACGGGCAAATTCTCAAGTCTATCTTGTATATGTTTGGATTTGACTACTTCTTGTCGCCCGGATTACATAATTAATAATTCTAAACCCTTACAAAGTCACTTTATTATTCCTACAATCTGCAAATCTAATTTTTATTCCTCGAATGAAATTACCATTTTTTGGCCATAAACCTTTGTAAACTATATAGAGCATTCCTACATGATTATTTTTTAAGGAGACTCCAATATTAAAGAATATAAATAAAATTAATCATACAAATGACTATTAATATTATTGTATTAATATTAATTATTATTACAATAATTGAATTCATTATTACATTTTTCTGTATTCAGGACCACATACAATTGGAAATAAGCCTGTGATAGTGAAATTGTGGGATGCTGAGTTCAATTTTGAGAATGAAATCCTAAAAGTCATTCCGTTGTGGATTATGCTACCTAAACTTCCTCTTCATTGCTGGGGAGTAGATTCTCTAAGCAGAATAGGCAGTGTTTTGGGGAAACCTATATGCACAGATGAATGCACAACCACACAGAGCAGAGTGTCTTATGCTAGAATGATGATCGAAATAGATGTCACACAACCTATCAAATATGAGATAATGATTGAAGGAGAAGATGAGAAAGAGATGAAGCAGAGAGTACTATATGATTGGATTCCTCCATTTTGTG
The DNA here is from genome assembly GCA_029490685.1 of Schizonepeta tenuifolia. Taxonomy (NCBI): domain Eukaryota; kingdom Viridiplantae; phylum Streptophyta; class Magnoliopsida; order Lamiales; family Lamiaceae; genus Schizonepeta; species Schizonepeta tenuifolia. The sequence goes on along the minus strand of CM055957.1, from coordinate 37,522,993 downwards.
CAAAATGCCAAACAGTAGACCATGATTGGAGGTGGAAGGAGAAGAGAGTGCAGCAAGCTCAACCTACCCAAAAATGGAAACCAAAAGCTCAAATAATCTCAACTGAGGAAATGGAGGTGAAGGATACCTCAAATGGGGAACATAATAGAAAACATGAGGAGGAAAGTAATGAACAAGACTTGGATAAGGAAGCAGGAAAGTGGAATATACCAAAGAAGACTTGTCCTAAATCAACAGGAAAGCAAATGATGGATGAGGTCATAGTAGAAAATGCATACGATCTATTTGCTACAAAAGAAAGGGGAATGGAGGATATACTAGAGGGCGGGGACCTTTTCCCCTTTGGTAGAAAATGAAGTTGATGCTGTGGAATATAAGGGGTTGTAACAAACCCCTTAAGTAAAAGGAGATTAAATATTTTTACTAAAAATAAAGTGGATGTTGTTGGTTTATTTGAGACAAGAGTTAAGGCGGATAAATTTAAGAAAATTTCTAGAAAAATTAATACTCATTGGAAGTTTGTGAACAACTACTCTTCTGCTGTAAATGGAAGGGTATGGTTTGGCTAGAATTCCAAGTCCATGGATGTAAAGATCATTGGAGAATGTGCTCAAGGGATTCACTGCAGAGTGACTGAATTTAGTAGAGGAAGATTCTTTGACATAGTTTCTGTTTATACTTACAATAGAATATCACAAAGAAAGGAGTTATGGACTTTCCTTCAGCACATTGTGAAGCAATTTAACTCACCTCTCCTAATAGGAGGGGATTTCATTACAATACTAAACAAGGAGGACATGCTACGAGGAAATGAAGTTACTGAGGTCGAGACAAGAGATTTCCCAGATTTTCTTCAAACTAATGGTCTCACCACAGTAAGAATGGTTGGAAATAGGTACTCATGGTGCAATCAACAAGAAGTAGAGCATAGAATTATGTCCTTAATCGTTAGGTGTGTGGGAAATGGGGAGTGGTTTGATGCATTCTTTAACATTATTGTAGAAGTGGGGGAGAGAAATGTATCAGATCACTGCCCCCTAATGCTCAGCTTTGAAATAGGCAATGTTGTTAGAAACACCCCGTTCAGATTCCTTAATGTCATAGCTGAACACAAAGATTTTAAAAGAATAGTGGAAGAGATATGGAGATCTCACAAACACAATAATAAGCTGCTCAACATATGGTATAAGTTGAAAGATTTGAAACAACCGTTGAAGCAGCTAAATGAAACTTGCTATAAAAGGACAACTGAGAGAGTTCTCCAAGCAAGATAGAAGCTCTCAGACATACAGCATGCTGACGAGCCCTATTTTCGTGCTCTTTTTAGTGTGTTGTATAGGATTAGATTGAGTCTTGTTCATTTGGTTTGTGTCTTTTTGTGTTTGGGAGAACACATTGGGTAGCAAAACAGGAAAAAATGGTAATTCGGCATAAAGAGGACGAAATCAAGGCAAAATAGGTCAAGGCAAGTAATGCTGACCACAGAGGGAAGAGAAAAAGAAGAAAGGTCATGAAGAGCGCCAACGAGGTCACCACGTCAGTGTGCGAGGCCATCACGATGATAAACGACAAAGGTACAAAGACTCTGTATGTTGAAAGTCAAAACATTGCTGAAAATGGAAAGAGCATCTCTGACCAGGACCACAACGTCTTCAACGGTAACCTCCAGCAGCAGCAGGAAGACGACCAATGGGAAGGAAGAAAGGAAAAAAGACTGAAAGTGACGTGCCAGCTACCAGGGGACAAGTCGGACGCCACAAAGGTCTCCGCGGATTTAAAAATGGTCAAAACCCTACCTACCAACTTGGCAGCTGGAGTATAAATAATCATCTCCTTCACCATTTGAGGCATTCTTTTCAAATCTGAGAATCTCCATTTCCTCCATAGTTAGCTGTAGAGAAACAACACCACCTTCTAGTTTCCATTTTCAACCCTCTACCCTCTGGGGAGAGGGCACTGCTTTCTTTCCGGCGACGTTGGTGTTGGCCATGTTTTGCAATCCTTTTTTCAGTTAAATAAAACTTTAGTTATGTTTCATTTCTGTTTCTTCTTTACTTTCATGCCTAGTAAGTTGTTCTTAGCTTGGTTTGGGTGAGAGAAAGTGAAGAGTGCGGTGATCATCGAGAGGTCTAAAATGGGCTCCTGAGATCTGTACAAGCCCGTTCCCGATGCGTTGGGCTTGATTCCAAAGTGATTGAGCCTCCACGACTTCGTCGGAGGCCTACGGAGGAGTGGCGGAGGCAAAATCCCTCACAATACTAGGCAAAGGTGTAGGGGTTCCCCTCATCTCCGGTCGTGTTGCGGGCGTTGGAGTGTGGTGTATGGCGCAAGCCATGCTTATAGCTATCTTGGGCCTTCTAGATCCAAAGGCTGCTGATGCAGAGGGCTCAATTGGTGACTTTTCCAGATGAGAGCTAATTCTGTAGACAGTAAGGTGGGCTCCCGAGGTGACTTGAAGGGCTCGATACTGAAAGGAAGAGCTGGGGTCGAAATGCTCACGTGCGTGACATGGTGACAGTAAAGGGGCACGAGTGTCGAGACCCTATAACCAAGAGACAAACGAGTATGGTGAATATCATTACACTAATGACCGAGATGTTTTTTATGCCGATCTCAACCAAGTCCATTCCAAGCTAAGGTTTATTTCTTGTTATTTTATTTTTCAGTCTCTTTACTTTATGTCTTACCCTCCGTGGCTCCAATAAACCCCCTCTCCTAAACTTTCTATGACACCAGAGATCATCACAATAATTTCCCTTGGGTTCGACCCTAAATACTTACCACTAATTATTCCTAGTGGTGGGCATTTAAGAAAATTATAAATGTTTTTTGACGCACTTGCGGTGCCCTCAACGACGAATATAAGATCAAAACCGAAAACCACGCACCGTCAGAAATGGCGCCACTGCCGGGGAAATTGTCTTTCCAGTGGTGATCTCCTTTTTATTTTCGTGTTCTTTTTTCTTTTTGGGTATGTTTGTTTCTCTTAACCCTAGGTTAGCAATTTTTGCATAGAAGGTCAGTTTATTCATGTTGTGCAGAGAATAGGGTAGCACTGCTGCAGTAGTGCCCATTTTCAGGATTGTAGAGAGCATGAAAACAAATATGGAGGGACACTAAGAAGCAAAAACACAACCATCAGCAAGGCCTTCTTTTCCTGACTCGTTTAAGGGGCAAGAGGAAGTCTACTGCCTACCCTCAGACGTGAGGCGTGGAATCATGGAGATCAGTAGCTTGGGCTAACTGGAGGAAGTTGCAGTCGCATGCAGAGAGATCCTGCTACAGACCCGCAAGACCTCAGAGGAACACATAAAGCCCTCTGCCATGCCATATTTGGGTACTCAAGACCACCTTCTGCCTTCTAATGTGTTTCTCCCTTGTGTCGTTTTGTTTGTCGAGTCTTTGTTTTTGTTTGTTCGTTGTTAGTCTATCCCCCTTTATCGATTCACTTTGCCTGAGACAAAGTGTGTGGGTGAGGTAGGATATTACATTTTCTTTATTTTCTTTATTTTGGTGTTTGTTGCGTGTTTGTTTTATGTCTTTGTTTTTGTGCTGTATCTTTATTTCACCCAATTTGCTCAAGGAAAAGTGTGTGGGTGGGGTATGTGTTTGTTATTGGTCAGTAAGCTAGGACTGTTGGTTAATGAGCTTGATGTTGGTGAATTTTCAGTTTGATTATGGCTGTATGTAGATAAGTATGACGAATGAGTGTTGGAAATCACCTGTGAGTTTTTGGGCCTTTACGCTATATTTATGATCATCACAACTCTTTCATTTCTTGTGGGTGAAAATAACACACTCTTGTTTTGGATTCAGCTAGAACTTGGTTGCTTGCTATTCAAAATTCTATTTGACTTAGTTGTTGGTGTTTAGATGATTTGGGCAATTCCTTCTTTAAAACCACTAAGCTAAAAGTGTCAACCGTACTATTATCATTTTCTATCCCCTTTGAACCTTATAATTCATTGAATTAATCAGATAAAAGCCTGTTAGTGAAGCCTTCTTGGGCATGATATCTGGAGCAGAGATTACGAAGGGGGTAAAAAATCTGGAAATAGTGGGCAATCTGGGGAATCAACTTTTTCCAAGGGCAAAGAAATCCCAAAATCCATACTAAGGTGTAAAAAGAAGAGAAAATGGGCGCACAAAAAGATAAAGCCCTAGGTTGTGTGCTATGGTCCGAGAAGGCGGGAAAACTAGTAAAGGTTGGTGACCTCTAAGCCCAATCCTGAGCTCACAATGACCCTGGAAATTCAACATCTGTGCGTAAAGCTCCATAACAATCCTATGAAGTCCTAATGATGATCACCAACGATTTTGTCTAAATGAATAGAGAAGCAAGGGGGTAGGCAAGCCTATAGCATGGCCAAGATGAGGTGTTTTGAGTGTAAAAAATTGAACCTTTAAACACGAGAGTGAAGTGAGGGAGTGAACTATTTGCTCAATGCTCAATTTTGACTTATTTGATGGCTTATTTTTGAAATGTTCTGAATGCTTGCCATTTGTTAAATGTCTTGCTCATAACATTCGTTGTCTTGGCCTTTGACCTTGTCTAGTGTCTTTAAGTTATCTTCTTTTCTTGTGCCTTTGAGTCAGTTTTTATTCTTGTGCTTTCGGGTAAGTCGCACTACATGTTTGAGGACAAGCATGAATTAAAGTGTGTGGGTATGATGAGCCCTATTTTTGTGCTCTTTTTAGTGTCTTGTTTAGGATTAGATCGAGTCTTGTTCCTTTGTTTTGTGTTTTTTTATGTTTGGGAGAACACATTGGGTGGCAAAAATAGGAAAAAAATGGTAATTGGTCATAAAGAGGACAAAATCAAGGAAAAATAGGTCAAGGCAAGTAATGTTGACCAAAGAGGGATGAGGAAAAGAAGAAAGGTCACGAAAAGCGCCAACGAGGTCACCACGTCAGTGTGCGAGGCCATCACGATGATAAACGGCAAAGGCACGAAGACTTTGTATGCTGAAAGTCAAAACTTTGCCGAAAATGAAAAGAGCATCTCTGACCAGGACCACAATGTCTTCAACGGTAACCTCTACCAGCATCAGGAAGTCGACCAATGGGAATGAAGGAAGGACAAAAGACTGAAAGTGACATGCCAGCTACCAGGGGACAAGTCGGACGCCACAGAGGTCTCCGCGAATTTGAAAATGGTAAAAACCCTGCCTACCAACTCGACAGCTGGAGTATAAATAATCATCTCCATTTCCTCCATAGTTAGTTGTAGAGAAACAACACCACCTTCTAGTTTTCGTTTTCAGGGCACTGCTTTCTTTTCGGCGACGTTGGTGTCAAGATCCTATAACCGAGAGACGGACGAGTACGATGAATATCATTGCACCAATGACCGAGATGTTGTTCATGCCGATCTCAACCGAGTCCATTCCAAGCTAAGGTTTATTTCATGTTATTTTATTTTTCAGTCTCTATACTTTATGTCTTGCCCTTCGTGACTCTAATAAACCCCCTCCCCTAAACTTTCTGTGACACCGGAGATCATCACAACAACTTTCTTGGGTTCGACCCTAAATACTTACCACTAGTTGTTCCTAGTGGTGGGCACTTAGGAAAATTATAAATATTTTTTGACGCGCGTGCGGTGTTCTCAACGACGAATATAAGATCGAAACTAAAAACTACGCGCCGTCACATGCCATGATTGGAAAGGAGCTGAACACTGATTTAATTCAAGTAGAAAAGTAGGCTATGATGGAAGTGGAGAAATGGAGTGGTGTAGAGGAAAAATTATGGCAACAAAAAGCAAGGGTGGACTATATTAGATTAGGAGATCATAACATAAAATATTTTCACTCATATTTCAAAGCAAGAAGGGCAAGTCAGGCCATCAAATTTCTTCTTAGAGCCGATGGCACTACTTGCCAATACCAGGTGCAACTGAAGGAGGAGGTGAGATTGTTTTACCAGAGTTTGATGGGAAGTGCTGCCACATCTTTGAACATGGTGGATAAAAACATCATTTAGAGAGGTCCTGTGCTCAACCATTCTCAACATTTATGCATGGAAATTACAGATCAGGAGATCAAGACAGCTCTATGGGAGATGAACTCGGGTAAAGCACTAGGAATGGATGGCTACAATGTGTTCTTTTTCAAGAATACATGGGAAATTATTGAAGGAGAGGTCACTGCTGCAGTTAAGGAGTTCTTTGAGACCAGTTACCTACCCAGAATTGTCAACAATACCCTGATTACTCTTCTCCCAAAAGTGGAAAATCCCAAGACTATAAGGGACTATAGACTGATTGCATGTTGCAGTGTTCTATACAAAATTATATCCAAGGTCATAGCCAATAGAATGCAAGGAGAGCTGGATAAATCATTGGCCCTGCACAATTTGCATTTATAAAATGGAGATTGATCTTTGAGAACATCATCATGAGCCATGAATTGATCAAAGGTTACTCAAGAAAGCAGGTGTCACCAAGATGTATGGTTAAAATAGACATACAAAAGGCATACGACTCTGTGGAGTGGCCTTTCCTAAAACAGGTTTTACTAGAATTTGGCTTCCCATATAAATTTGTTATGTGGATTATGGCCTGCCTCTCCACAGTGGCTTATACCGTCAATATCAATAGTGAACTTACAAAGCCATTTCAGGCCAGAAAAGGCTTAAGACAAGGTGGCCCTCTCTCACCTTATCTTTTTGTAGTGTGTATGGAGTATTTTAATAGGTGTATGGTGGAGTTACAAACAGATAGAGACTTTAACTTCCACCTAAGGTGCAGAAAATTTGGTCTTAATGCTTTGCTGATGATTTGTTGTTATTCACAAGAGGAGATATAGGCTCAGTAAGAAGGTTGATGAATTCATTCAGCAAATTTTCAAATGTCTTCGGACTCCAAGCCAATTCAAACAAGAGCAACATGTATTTTAGAGGAGTAAGAAGTGATAAACAAGAAACAATGCTTGCAGAATTCGGCATGGTGAAAGGAGATATCTCCTTCAAGTATTTGGGAGCTCCTCTCTCATCAAAGAAATTGTCTATTAGCCAATGTCAACCCCTTATCAAGAATATAATGGACAGAATTGACTGCTGGACCTCTAAACTTTTGTCATATGCTGGGCGTGTGGAGCTTATTAGATTAGTGCTTTTCAGCATACAAACGTATTGATGCCAAGTTTTTGTGACTCCACAAAAGGTTTTGAACATGATATAATCTCTATGCAGGTCATTTCTATGGTCAGGGACCTCAGTTGAATTTCTTTTTTTGCAAAAACTAGTAAAAAAAACTAATGCAATTGACTAAATTGTTGTAATAGTATGAGGAAAAAGGGTTATGGCCAAAAAGAAAAGAAAACAAAAAATGCAATTGACTTCGACTTGAGTTGTTAATTAGCCCATATTACGCAATGATTATGGAACGATTACAAATGAAAAAGTTTGTTTTTTGTTAATCGGGTTGAATATTGAGCTTTATCCCAAAAATTTAGTTCATTTAATAGTTGTATGTGCATTTTCTTACTAATTAAACCGTCCGAAAATCGAGTTACACATTATAAAATTAAGGTGTTTAAACATAAAATATAGTATTACAAATATAGTAATTATTCATTATTCAAATTTACTCTCATGGTAAATACTAATTTCATACTAATTTGATATTCCTCCATATTAGTACTTTGCTAAATGAATTTCAATATCCATTTTACAATCTATGTGTTTGTTTTGTATTATAACTCATAATTAGAGTAGTCAACGTATTCATCGAATGGGAGACACTATATTATATGGACAATTTAAAAATCATGAAACTTTGTTGTGCACATTGTCATGTTAGATCATAATAATAATTAAAAAAAGTCATCGTCATACATACATGACTGTATTGTACATACATGTCTCAATGAAAGGTGCAACATATATATATATATATATATATATATATATATATATATATATATATATATATAGTATATGTTTTAATACTGATTTTGTTACTCGTACTCCTATCATCCTATGTACATGAAGTTGTAGATGTCGGATTTTGATTACTTGTTGCCGCCCGGATTACATAATTAATAATTGTAAACCCTAAATAGGTGTTTTATTATTCATACTAATTTTCGTATCATAATTTCATTACTCGAACGAAATTGCCGTATATTACCAAATAATGTGGTAATAGTTATTTTGATATAATCTAGGAATAATATGAAATTATTCTTCGAGTAACAGATTTGGTCCTAATTAGCAGATATCCATACATATTCATCTTTTTTGGCAGCACGCAAAATGAATGCTTTTGTAGAAAAAGCCTTACAAGTCAAAACTTTCTGATTCCCTATCCATGCATGACTTTGGACTTTTTGATCACCTAGACATGTATATCGGTCCATTTTCCAGCATTCCTCCATTAAACAAATATGTTATTCATTAAGGCATACTTGCGCCTTGTAATTCATTTTCTGCATTAATTTAATGATATTTAACTTAATTCAATTCATCTTGTCTGGAATCAAAATGCTTATATCGTAACAAATAAAATAAGAAAAATATTCGAATGTATTGCATGTTTTAATATTCATTCGATAAGATAGTAGTACAATATGGATGATTTTTACACGTAACTTTTCAAATATTTTATATAATAACTAATACTCCCTCTGTCCCGCTCATTTTGTCTCCTTACTATTGGCACGGAGATTAAGGAAAGTTATTTGTTTAATAAACTAGTGGATGAGATTGAAAAGGGATGAGAGAGAAACTCTTATAACCACTCATTATGTCTATATTTGGATGTAGACAAAATGAGTGAGACGTCCATTTAAGGAAAGGGAGACAAAATGAGCGGGACAGAGGGAGTATTGTTTAGTGCATAGGAGGGTGATAGAATGCGCACTACCTTTGTTGAAAAAGGGGTCTACCTAGGTTCAAATCATAGTGATGCATGGTAGGGTAAAGTGATGAGATATATCCATGTTTGAACTCTACTTATCCAAATAAATTTGCAGGGCTATGATTTATAATTTATTCCTCATTTTACCTAGTCGTGTTAAACTGCTTTGTGCCCCAACAATGAATTCTAAGTGTTCATTTAATTATAACACCTAGCAGCTAAGTGAGATAACTACGGATTAGGTGTTGGTTAAAAAAATTAAATAAAATGATGAAAAAAACAAATACAATTGTGGAGTTATACAAAAGATGTCACAGCCCTAAATTCCGAGGGACGGCAGAAGCCGGAGTGCGACTGGAATTGGATTAAAGAAGCGGGGAAGAAAAGGGGATGAATGAATAAACATAACATTAAAGAAAGAAATTCTATGAACGAGACTTCATTAGCAAAAGACAGAGTTGATCTCGAAGGATCACTCGAACAAGATCTCAAAAGATTCTAAGTTATAAGTACAGATCTGAAACCCAAAAGTGATATTCATAATTACATGAGTGAGGCTAGAGTTTGGCAGCGGAATTGTAATCTACATACTACAGTCTTCCTATCGACAGCTCTTAACTCAACCGTCACCGCTCCCGTCGCTTCAACCTGCACATTTAGAAAACATATGCAGGGCTAAGTACAAAAGTACTTAGTGGGCACGTTGCCGAAAACATAATCATAAGTATAGATAATCAGGCATTTCATTTCTGTAGCACATCGGGGTTTTTCAACAAATTCCCGTGTCTACTAAACATTTTCTTTCTCATTTTCATAATTTAGCTTGTACAAGCATTTTTCATAGATGTTACGTTCAAATCTTGACCAGTCATAATTCACCATGGCTGGCTACCCCTCAACAGGATACCACATACACCACAGGCTACAAAGTGCACAACTTTGGAAAGCATAATAGCTAACTCAAAGCCGATCGTTAGTTAACCCCTTTTGATTAACTCATAAGGTACAAGAGAACTCACATAAAACACAAAACAGTTCATGCCATAATTATCACTTTGAAAACACGATTATCAAAGCGATAAAGAAAAGGTTTTCGAGCATTGCTCGTTTTGTTTCATATATAAAAGCCCACCTTATAGATTATAGAACTATTAAACGTGCTTCCGTTCTTCAATCTTCTGTCCTTTCCTTATGCTGACTTCCTCCTTCATCGTACATAAAATATATCCTCGATAAGTTTTTGAGACGACAAAAGAAAATGGAAATCAAAAGTCTATTAAGCTTTTTAGGCATTTGCACGCTAAACTAGATTCTTTTAGTTAAACGGGAACGAGACTCAAGCACATCTCATTTAAACCTCATTTGGTTCCTTACTCAACGCTTATGTCGGCAAAACTGAAGTTGATTGCTTACAACAACTTAAGAGTTCAAAAGGAAACTAAGTTGAAAAGAATTCAACTTAAGAAACTAGGTTTCGGAAAAATCTGCACAGATCAGTAGGTTTGTACAGAACAGGGGATTTCGAAATAGGGCACGAATCTTATACCAAAAGAAAGGTACGGGTGTCTAGTTTACTCTCCAATTTACGGATCTCAATTCTGATAAACGAGCTAAAAGATATGACAGTTTCCGTGAAACGTCGCAAAACTGCCCGAGGCTAACCCTAATGCCCGTTAACTCGACGTATGACTTCCTAGGTTCGTTTTACGTCATCCTACTGAAATTCTCACGAAGTTACTGACTCAAGGCAGTCAACATGTATCCTCATACGTGAGGAGCTCCTTTTTATTTCTCGATCACAAACACGACGATTAATTCATCGTCTTTCAAACTACACAATTACTATACCAAAACAAATCCTAACTTCTCGTTTCTACTTCTCGTTCACAACTATAATTCATCATTTCATAACTCAAATGCAAAAAGCCGTCAACTACAAACTTGTTCTCTTATTCATAACAATCACTATTATCTAATTACTTTTCTTACTCGTCTTTTCTATCGTTACTTAGGATCGTTGTTTCGTTCCTTACCAAAATTCCAACGTCATTAGAATTCAATCAAATTCTACAATCTTATTCATCATCTATCAAGAATCATAATTACGTAAATCATAACCTCAAACTATTATCTAATCTCGACTTATCGTTGATCGATCGTCTCTTACAATAAATTTTACGTTCTCTGTTTTCGTTCAAATTTTACGACAACGATTATCATCTAACGAGCATTACTAACATGCAAATCATATTATCAAAACGTTAACGAGCTCTAACTTATTGTCACGTCTTCGTCTCTTACATTTTTCGTTTTATTTTTAGAAAAATCTCAATTAAATATATAATCGTCCTTATGCATCGTATATCTCATTTCCATTAAACAATCGAGCATATCACAACATTTACTATCCTAAATCGTGCCTTCTTCGTCTCTTAGGTTTCAAATTTTATTTTTAGAAAAATCTAAAACAATTTATAGAGTCAATTAACATCATGAGGAACACTAATCTATCATTCAATCGACAAAGAAATCGAGCTACGATCAAAGCCCCAATTTCTCCCCAAAATCAGTACAAACCCTAAGACAAGGAGGTGTGATTTTCTTCATGATTCAATCCGTAGAACTCGATTCTAAATATCCTAGAATAGGTATCGAACAAGGAACAACATGCCTCTTATTCTCAAGATTTTCGAAAAAAAATAAAAGAGATGGAACAATAATTTGTTCGGTTCAAATGGTAGATGAAGTTCTTACCTTTCGTAATATGGATTCGGAATTGGAAATGATCGGTAAATGCAAGAGCTAAGCACTTGAGGAAAGCTTGGAGTTGAAGCTTCAATGGAGGTGAAAGAAGAAAAAATGGGAGAGACTATGGGTGTGGTGATGGCGGTAATGAAGGGAGGAGGAGAGAGGGATGGTGAGTCACTATAAGACATATAAATTAAGAAAATATCCTACCAAAGTTATGGTGACTCGCTAAGACATGTTTGGCGAGGAATTATTTGACGATAATAACTCGTTTCTGACTCTTAAACGTCGTTATAAAAATCGAGATATACTTTCTTAGTTGGTTTCAAATTCGACGAAATCTAATTCGTCTGTTAGATTGGAAATAATTTACGTACTCGGAAAATTTCATTCGTTTTTCAAAATCCGAGAAAAAGTCGGGACATCACAGTCCAAAATTCATCCGGAAAATCATAAAAACTAACTTTCTTCGATGAACTCGTATCGAAGAAAAAGTGAATGTAAATTCTGACGGATTTTGATTCTGAGTTTTCGGACGAAAAACTTATCGGACGCAAAAATCCTAATACAGTAGTCGTTCGCCCGATTTCTAGAAATTATTTTCTGAAACGGATTTCACCGCAAATCTTAGAATTGAAATTCATGATCTTAGGCGTGCAAAACCATAATTATTATTAACTTTTATTTTTAAAGACAGTAGAAATTATCGGGGTATTACAAAAGATGTGTTAGGCCTCTATAGTAGGGTGTCCGGCCGTTTTCCTGTCAAATCATCACAACCATCTACAAAGTAGTTGTATTCCTTTTAATAGACCTTAATGCGACAAGTGCGACGTATATCAATCAATATCATGCAAATGATGAAAATTGTGACTTCATTTTGTATACACTTCAATTCCCTCAAGTATAATTAACTAATTTCAGCTATGTAAATACCTCAGCATCTAAAAATTAATAATAAATTAATTTAATTTGTTCGTCTTATATGCTTTCATCCCATCAAAGTTATTAATTATTATACACTAAGACTATATAATCGAAACATAGAGCTGATGAATTTGTTGTCTTTGTTTTGATTCGTTCCAAATTGTATCGAAATTAAATTAGGTAGCTCATAATTTTTTATACTTAGCACATTAACTCGTTAGCGTTGAAGCATACTTTCACATTAGCTAATTAAGGTCAATCTGCTTCTCATATTTGGTTAATTCTCATAATTTCACATTTGTTAATACATGCAAATTCTCAAGTCTATGTTGTATATGATATAAGATTAATACTAATAAAATGGTAGGGCAATTTTCTCCATGTCATACGATACAGCCTTACGCGCAAATCTAACTTGTTCAAATCGACCTTAATTAATGAATTTAATTTACCCATACTGTGAATCACATCTTTTTGGAGATTAATATGAAGAATATACTGTTTCGAAGCTTATTATTACAAATTCTAATTCCATTTAAGATTTCAGATATTCCTAACTATCCTAGCAGCATCATAGCTCATAAGATCTTTGTGAGGATATTGATGGGGACGCAAAAGTGAACTTGTAAAAACATCTTGTGGTAGCCTATTCGTCGCTACTATGTATGAAATCAATATTCCTATATAATGATTAAATCTATACTTATATAAAAAGAGCCTTGTTTTACAAATTTAAATCGTCTAAAACATCCTTACTACTTATACAAAATTTAATCGCCTAAAATATCCTTACAAAATTTAAATCAAATAATATAAAATATAATATGTCATAAGAAATATAAACTTACCTTATTCATAATTTAATATTTACCTTATTGTATTATATTATGATTTGAAAGAAATATTTTATTAATATATCTATCATGCATTCATAACCTTTGTTAATATGTGATACCAATCTTGTTATTTAGTCCTTATGAGATTTAATATGTGATACTAATCCTGTTTACTATAATTATTATTTTTAACGTGCGAGTGCACGTTAATTATACTAGTTTGTATAAAAAAAGCAGATAACAAATAAGAAGTGAATAAAGTAATAGGACTACTCATAAATTTCTGATATTCTTCCTTCAACATAAATGGTCAATAGATCACCAATTCATGTGATTAATAACATATCATTATACAATATAGGTAGTTTGAGTTTTGATTTTTTACTATAATTACATATTTTTAATGTATTAATTCCCAAAAAGTTAAAAGTAATTATAAAAAATATAAATTAATAAGTACATATTAAAAGTAATCATCACTGATTGTCGTTTAATGATTTAGACTAATATATATATTCAACAGTAATTTGAGCGTTTAAACATTGTAGAGTAATATAATGTTTATGTATATGCTAAATACAAATATAAAGATGGATACAAAAGTAGAAAAAATCAATATCAACCCTCTAAATTGTTACACATGAGCTTAATTATATGAACAAATTTTTTTTGTAGATTTTCACTTCGTGTCAACACTTTCTCTTATATGGTTGGTTCATGTAATGCCCCGAGTTTTCTAATCCCATCTTAATTAAAAAGTTGCTAATTAATTAAGGCTTTGTACTTCTAAGTTGATTAAATTTAGTTATAAGAATAACGCTGAAGTATGTTTCACAAAATAATTGGCAAAAGTCATTCAATCGACTACCGTGTTGGGATTTCCACGCCCGACTAAATATTCATTCGAGACCTCAGATTAAAATGGCGTCTGCTTTTCCATTCACTTATTTCTCGATACGAATCTTTTCCAAAAGTCAGTTTTTATTCATTTTCGGATAAAATTCAGTACCGTCACGTGTCAACTTTTTCGCATTTTTCGAAACTAATGATTGTATGTATTTTTGTCAAAAGTTTAACCGTCTGATAAAGTTGTATCGCGTTATTATTCATAGTTCAAATAATATCCAGATTTTTTTTTTCACATGTACATGTTTTACTTTATTAAAGCAAGTTAGCAACTTTATTTTCTCTTCCTCTCCCAACCACCAATTTCTCTTCTCTCTCTAAAAAAATACCACAACCATCACCATTGGAGAAGAAATGTCACAATCCCAAATTCCGAGGGACGGCCAAGCCGGGATGCGACTAGGGATTGGATTAAAGAGACGGGGAACAAAGGGGGAATTACTGAATAAATGATAAACTGACATTTATAAACAATATAATTACTATGAACTTGACGTCATTGAATAAAAGAGAGTCGATCTCGAAGGATCGCTCGACAGAGTTGTTCACAAAAGAAACCAAGTTTAAAGTACGAAACTTAGACCGATAAGTTACATAACAAAAGTGAAAATAGTTTGCAGCGGAAAAAAACGTAGAGTTTAAAACTGTTCTTCTTTCCTAAAGTACGACCTCTACTCAACTTCCGCCGTCTTCGTCACTCAACCTACACATTTATAAATACATGCAGGGCTAAGTACAAAAGCACTTAGTGGGCACATCGCCGAAATCATATCATAGGTTTTATATAGATTAATCAGGCATCTAAACAGTAACACAACGGGATTTTTCTTTCAAAGGCCCGTGCTTACTAAACATTTTCTCTTTTCATAAATCACTCGCGCGAGCATTTTACTGTCGTTACGTTCAACTTGCCCAACTTCTGTTTCAACGCCGGGGAAGAGTTAACTTCTTCCGCGGACGTTCTATTCACCGCAGCTGGCTACCCCTCAACAGAGTACCACACACACCGGCTACCGTGTACACTAACTCTGGAAAAGCAGTCGGCTAACTCAAAGTCCGATCGATTTAGTTAGCAGTCGGCTAACTCAGAAAGGCACAAAAGAACTCACATAAAACAAATCTTTTATGCACTGATAATCAATATGAATACACACTTATCAAAGCAGTAAGTAACATTTTCGAGCATCGCTCATTTTATTTGATATATAGAAAAAGCCCACCTTAAGGCGATATACAAAACAACTACAGATTCCATCTTCCATCCAATCCTTAACTCCGACTTCCTCCTTCTATTGTAAATATTCAAACTTTAGTACTTGGTCGCAACGATAAAAGAAAAGAAATTGAATTCGGTTAAGTCTTTTAGGCATTTGTACTTTAACTAATCTTTTTAGATTAAAGAAGAAACGAGACTCGAACACATCTCATTTAGAACTAACTCGGTTCCTTACTCGACATTTAGAACATCATAACGGAAGTCGATAACTCATAACGACTTACTAGTTCTTAAAGAATTAAGTTAAAAAGAATTCAACTTAAGAATATGAGTTTTAGAATTTTCTGCACAAGTCAGTAAGTCTGGAGCTTATACAGAACAGAGTATTTCGAAACAGGGGATGTTCTTGGTACCAAAAGAAAGCTACGGAGGTCTAGTTTACTGTCCAATTTACGGATCTTGATTTCGTTAAACGAGCAGAGAGTTATGACTGTTTCCGTGAAAGGTCGCAAAACAGTCCGGAAAACCCTAGACGCTCGTATAACTCGACGCACAAATCCCTAGGTTCGACCAATGCTATACAACCTTTATGTGCATGAAATCTCTATCAAATTACAGTCATGACACACGATCATTTATCGCGAATACTTTCTCCTTCCTCGGTTAATAATATGTCGAACACTTTCTCGTCTTTTCAACTAACCAATTACTAAACCAATTTCATTTCTAATTCAACTCAATCTTTTAACTTCTATTTCATAACTCATATGAAATTATCATCATCTACACTCTTGTTTATTAATCAACAACAAACACTAATATCCAATTAGTTTCCTCGTTCGATTTTCCTATCGACGATTAAGCTCGTCTCTTCGTCTCTTATGAAAAATTCAATATTCTTAGAATTCATTCAAACTTTCCGATTATCATCATTAACTACTAAGATTAACTAGTATGAAATCCATAAGTTCATATCATAGTCCATACTTAATTTATCGATGATTCTTTGTCTCTTACGATTTCATTTTCATTTTTAGAAAAATCTAACTTAAATCTATGTTGAACCTTATGCTTACTACATCTCAATTATATCAACACATCATCCAAATCACAATATTTTGTCATTCAACTACCCACTTCTTCCTCTCTTACAACTTTGTTCATATTTTAGAAAATTCCCAAACAATTCACAAGTTCATTATTCATCTTATGCAAACATATTCTACAAACCATACATCTAATACTCAAACTCAAACCTATCTTACTTATCTTCAAAATTTTCGGCTATTATAATTAAATAAGGGGGAAAATTTCTACTTGATTCTAACCATAGTATCTTTAATCATAAGCATAAATATACATGAATTAAACTTAGAACATCATCCTAAAATCCTTAAAATTTTTGGTCATGGCTAGAATTAAAGGAAATTGAATTTTGTTTGGATGGAATTGAAGAGGAAAGTCTCACCTTCATGATTATGAACTCGGAATTGCAATTGATCGACAAACTATTAAGTTTTGATGATTTAAAGCTTGAAGAAAAATGAAGAACTACTTGAAGATTTGAAGAACTTGAAGAACAAGAGAGAGAAAAGAGAGAAGAGAGAGAGGGCGGTTAAGAGGGAGAGAAGAGAGAAAGAAATTATGAGGAATTAATTTCAAAATAATTCAAAATATCTCGTTTTACAGGTCTTATACTGCATATTAAAAACGAGAAATTAATTTCCTAGACGGGTACATTTTTGACGAAATCCAATTCAACCACTAGATTGGAAATAATTCACTTAGTCGGAAAGAACAATTCATTTTCCGAAATCCGATGAAAAGTCGAGACGTCACAGTCGAAATTTCGTCCGAAAAAAAAAACTGACTTTTACCAGAAGACTCGTATCGCAAAATAAGTGAATGTAAAGTCAGAACCCTGAACCCTGAACCCAGAAGACTCGTATCGGACGCGAAAAATCCTAATACAGTAGTCGGTCGAATGACTTCTGGATTTTATTTTCAGAAACGGATTTCACCGTTAGTCTTAAAACTGAAATTCCTTAACTTAGGCATGCAAAGCCTTAATTAATTATCAAATTTTTATTTTAGTGACGGAAGAAATATCCGGGATATTACATCCTACCCCTCTAACAAAAAATTTTGTCCCGAAATTTGCATATCTTCTTTAAACTGTTCGGGGTACTTCTTCCTCATCTCTTCTTTGAGTTCTCACGTGGCTTCTTCCTGCCCATGGTGATTTTATAACACTTTTACTAACTGCGTTGACTTGCTTCTTAACTCTCGCACTTTTCGATCCAAGATCGATTGTGGTCTTTCTTCATAACTTATAACTTAAATCGAAATCAAGAACTATGTCTTGTTGATGAATCACGTGTGTAGGATCGAACACGTACTTTCTCAAATGAGATACACAAATTTAGTAAACATTCCATAGACTTGGCGACACTGCCAATCTATCCACATTAAAACTATCTTTTCCAAAACATCTACTAATCATACAAATCTTTGTCTAAGCTTATACTTGACACAAAATAATTACTATATCCCTAACAGGAAAATCATGAGGAAAAACTTGTCCCCATTCTCTAATTTTAAGTCTGATCGACATATATTACTTAAGACTTTCGTCCTCTCTAGATTTCTTTCTTTCGTCAACTCTAAACTTTGATCTAACACTATCATTCTTAACATATCTTCTGGTACTTGAATCGTTCCCTCGGATTCACCTTAAATTCTCTATCGTAGGTTTGGTATAGCTACTAGTGCTGCTATTTGGTTAGTTATTGTCTCAGATGTATCGATCACCTCTAAATCCATCATCTCTAATTCCTGTACGGTTTCTACGTCTCATATGATTTCTTCAGTTCCAATCCTCCATTCAGGCTTGTAGTGTAAATATTATAGACATCCGTTCACCCATCGGTATTCCATGAAAATCTCTAGGGTTCTTCTCAGGCTAATTAAAGGAAATCTTTCTCTCGTGGCAGAAAATCGTTGCGTAGTCGTTCGTATATCCAATCCACTCCAAGGATTTTATTTATCGTATTCAGATTTGTTCACTACAACCTTAGAAGATCCTAAGTTAAATTCTAGGTTTGAGCAAACAAAAGAAGTGGTGTTGATTTCTCTCCTGAGGGCGTGGTTACTCTCATTTTATGATTAGCGCGCTTTGGTTTTATTTCTCTAGTGTCTATACGAGCTCTAGTAATAAAAGAATGTGAAGCTCTGGTATCAACTAATTTATGACTGGGTGATGGAGAAGTTTTACCCATACCTGCCAAGTAACCCTTGTCCTTATCCTGCTGGTCCGACTGTTGAGACTGTTGTTGTTGTGGATGTGGCTGAGCTTGAACAGCTCTCAAGGGTTGGGGCTGACCATACTGAATTGGTCTCACTGTTTGCAATGGTTTCGGACAATCCCTCTTCATATGCCCTTTTTATCCGCAGTTAAAGCAAACACCCGTGCTTGCCTGACAAACACCGGGATGCGTCCCATTACACTTAGGACATATAGGAAAAATGATCTTTCCTTAGTTATTTCCTTCCCGAATATTGTTCCTTTGCTGTCCTTGCATCTGTCCTTGTGGATTATTTCTTTGCCACTGATTTCCACCTTAGTTTCCTTGATTGTTGTTGTATTGATAGTAGCCACTGTTATTTCCTCTGTCACAGCCCCAAATCCCGAGGGACGGCAGAAGCCGGAGTGCGACTGGGATTGGATTAAAGAAGCGGGGAAGAAAGGGGATGAATGAATAGACATACATACATAACAACTTATCTTCTATGAACAAGACTTTATTGACGAAAGGAAAGAGTTAATCTCGAAAGATTACTCGACAAGCACTTCAAAAGTTTCTAAGTTATATTACAGAACTTAGACTACAGTGATTATTACACAACATCAAAAAGAGTTTAAAGTCTAGCAGCGGATTTGTGAATTATATACAAGAGTCTTCCTTAACTCTATTCAACTCTAACTCAACCGTCGCCGCTTCAACCTGCACATTTAGAAAACATATGCAGGGCTAAGTAAAAAAAAGTACTTAGTGGACACGTTGCCGAAAACATAATCATAAGTATAGATAATCAGACATTTCATTTCTGTAGCACATCGGAGTTTTTCAATAAATTCCCGTGTCTACTAAACATTTTCTTTCTCATTTTCATAAATTAGCTTGCAAGCATTTTTCATAGATGTTACGTTCAATCTTGACCATTCATTATCACCGTGGCTGGCTACCCCTCAACAGAATACCACATACACCACATGCTACAGTGTACACTAACTTTGGAAAGTCCCTTTTGACTAACTCAAAGCCGATCGTTTGGTTAACCCCTTTTGGCTAACCCATAAGGTACAAGAGAACTCACATAAAACAAATAGTTCATGCCAAGATTATCACTTTGAAAACACGATTATCAAAGCGATAAAGAAAAGGTTTTCGAGCATTGCTCGTTTTGTTTCATATATAAAAGCCCACCTTGATAGAATACAGAACAAAGACACATGCTTCCGTCTTCTGATCTTCGTCCTATCTTTGGTGTCGACTTCTTCCTTCATCGTAAAAATCATACTTTAAAGCTCGGTCGCAAACGATAAACGAATACGAAAAGTCGAGTTAAGTTTTTGTTCTTTAGACGTTTTAGGCATTTGCACGCTAAACTAAACTCTTTTAGTTAAAAAGAAACGAGATACGAACGCATCTCATTTGACACTCACTCAGTTCTGCACTTGACTCTTAGGTCAGTGGAAAGAAGATA
The DNA here is from genome assembly GCA_029490685.1 of Schizonepeta tenuifolia. NCBI lineage: Eukaryota > Viridiplantae > Streptophyta > Magnoliopsida > Lamiales > Lamiaceae > Schizonepeta > Schizonepeta tenuifolia. The sequence goes on along the minus strand of CM055957.1, from coordinate 37,502,730 downwards.
GTCGATGTCTTGAAACGACTTAAAAGATCGAAAGAGTTCAAGTTGAGAAGAATTCAACTTAAGAAACTACGTTTTGAACATTCACTGCACGAGGTCAGTAAGTCCAACCAGAACAGGGGATTTCGAAAAAGGGGACGAATCTTATACCAAAAGAAAGGTACGGGTGTCTAGTTTACTCTCCAATTCGCGGATCTCAATTCCAATAAACGAGCTAAAAGATATGGCAGTTTCCGTGAAGGGTCGCCAAAACTGCCGAGTGAAACCCTAAGCTCGATAAAATCGACGCACGGTTTCCTAGGTTCGTTTTATGCTATCGAACCTAAATTCCCACGAATTTATACACCAAGGCAGTCAACACGTACTATAATACGTGAAGAACCCCTTTTCATTTCTCGATCATAAGCACGACGATTAAAACTCGTCTTTCAAACTAAACAATTACTAAACCAAATTTCAAACGTTATTAGAATTCAATCGAATTCTACAATCTTATTCATCATCTATCAAGAATCATAAATACGTAAATCATAACCTCAAACTATTATCTAATCTCGACTTATCGTCCGTCGTTCGTCTCTTACGATAAATTTTACGTTCTCCATTTTCGTTCAAATTTTACGACAACGATTATCATCTAACGAGCATTACTAACATGCAAATCATAATATCAAAACATTATCGAGCTCTAACTTATCGTCACATCTTCGTCTCTTACATTTTTTGTTTTATTTTTAAAAAAATCTCAATTAAATATATAATCATCCTCATACATCGTATATCTCATTTCCATTAAACAATCGAGCATATAAGCACATTTACTATCCTAAATCGACCCTTCTTCGTCTCTTAGGTTTCACATTTTATTTTTAGAAAAATCTAAAACAATTCATAGAGTCAATTAACATCATGAGGAACACTAATCTATCATTCAATCGACAAAGAAATCGAGCTACGATCAAAGCCCCAATTTTTGAAAAAAAATCGGTAATAACCTAGAACAAGGAGGTGTGATTTTCTTCATGATTCAAACCGTAGAACTCGATTCTAAACATCCTAGAACATGTATCGAACAAGAAATCACATGCTATTTCATCCTTCAAATTTTCGAAAAAAATAAAAGATGGGGGAAACAAGTTTTGTTCGGTTCATATTAGAGACGAAGCTCTTACCTTTCGTAATATGAACTCGGATATGGATTTGATCGGTAGATAGAAGAGTTATGATCTTGAAGAAAGCTTGAAGTTAAGCTTCAATGGAGGAGAAATGAAGAAAAAGAGAGTGTGCTTGATGGGGAGGGGTGGCGGTATTGAGGGAGGTGTGAGGGAGATGGATGACTCACTATGGTGAGTCATAAAGCAAAGTAAATATCCAACTAAAGCATAGTGACTCGTCAAGGTTGCGTTTGGCGAGGGATTATTAGACGAAATATCTCGTTTCCGGCTCTTAAACGTTGATTTAAAAGTCGAGAAATACTTTCCTAGATAGTTACGGATTTTACGAAATCTAATTCGTCCGTTAGATTGGAAATAATTTACGTATTCGGAAAACCTAATTCGTTTTTCAAAATCCGAGAAAAAGTCGGGACTTCACAGTCCAAAATTCGTCCGGAAAATCATAAAAACTAACTTTCTCCGGTGAACTCGTATCGAAGAAAAAGTGAATGTTAATTCTGACGGAATTTAATTCCGAGTTTTCGGGCGAAAAACTTACCGGACATGAAAACCCTAATACAATAGTCGTTCGTCCGATTTCTGGAAATTATTTTCGGAAACGGATTTCACCGTAAATCTTAGAATTCAATTTCATAATCCTAGGCGTTTAAAGCCATAATTATTATTAACTTTCATTTTTAAAGACTGTAGAAAAAGTCTGAGGTATTACATCCTATCCCCCTTACGAAAAATTTCATCCCGAAATTTGCATACCTTCTTCAAAAAGATAAGGATATCTCTCCTTCATCTTTTCCTCGAGCTTCCACGTGGCTTCTTCTTGCCCGTGGTGATTCTATAATACTTTTACTATTGGTATCGACTTGGTTCTTAATTCTTGAACTTTTCTATCCAAAATCGATATCGGTTTTTCTTCATAACTTAGGTCAGATTCAAGAACGACGTCTTGCTGACTTATAACGTGCTTAGGGTCATAGACATACTTTCTTAATTGGGAAACGTGAAATACGTTATGGACACTTCCTAGACTTGGCGGTAAGGCCAATCTATAAGCAACAGGTCCTATCTTCTCAAGAATTTCGTAAGGTCCTATGAACCTTGGTCTAAGTTTACCCTTAACACCGAATCTAATGATTCCTTTTGATGGTGAAATCTTAAGGAAAACCTTATCACCAACTTCGAAACTAAGATTGGTTCGTCGATCATCGGCGTAAGACTTCTGTCGGCTCTGGGCTTCTTTCATTCTATCTCGAATTTGTCGAACGATCTCGATCATTTCATTAATCGACTTAGGTCCTAAGTTCTTTCTTTCACCCACTTCATCTCAATAAAGTGGTGACTTGCATTTTCTTCCATACAATGCCTCATAAGGCACCATTCCTATCGTCGCCTGATAGCTATTATTATATGTGAATTCGACCAGGTGTAAGATATCCTCCCAATTTGTGCTTCGATCCAAAACCACTGTCCTTAGCATATCAACTAGAATCTGAATCGTCCTTTCGGATTGTCCGTCCATCTGAGGGTGAAAAGCTGTACTGAAGTTAAGTTCGGTGCCCAACTCTTTCTGCATGGTGATCCAAAATCTTGAAGTGAACTTGGCGAAGCTGTCTGATATTATGGACTTCGGTACTCCGTGCAGACGTACAATTTCATGGACGTACAACTGAGCTAACTTCTCTGATCCGTAGGTAGTCTTAATCGGTAGGAAGTGAGCTGATTTTGTGAGTCTATCAATAATCACCCAAATGGCAGTATTTCCTCTTCTTGACTTAGGCAATCCTGTCACAAAATCCATAGCCATTCCTTCTCATTTCCATTATGGGATATCTAATGGCTGCAACAATCCATACGGTCGTCTATGTAAGGCTTTCACTTGCTGGCATGCCAAGCATATTTCTACAAACGAGGCAACGTCTCGTTTCAATCCATTCCACCAGAAATTCTTCCTTAAGTCCTGATACATCTTCGTACTCCCTGGGTGTGCTGTATATGGCGTATCGTGAGCCTCACTCATGATATCGTTCTTTAATTCTTCGTCACTGTCAGGAATACAAAGTCTGCCTTCAAATAATATCGCATTGTCTGGTGCTTCGAAATATCCGTCTGGTTTATCTGTTCTTATCTTTAGTCGGAGCTTCTCCATTGATTCGTCTTTCCTCTGGGCACTTATGATTCTCTCTCTTAAGTCCGACGTAGCTTCTAGTACCGCTAGTTGACTTGTGATCGTTGCTGGTGTATCGAGCACTTCTATTTCCATCTTTTCAAATTCTCGTACTATAGTTTCTTCCTCGACAAACAGACATCCTAACTTGGTTGGAGCCTTGCGACTCTGCGCATCTGCTACTACATTTGCCTTTCCTGGATGGTAGTTGATTCCGCAGTCGTAATCCTTGACTAGTTCGAGCCACCTCCTTTGTCGCATATTCAGTTCTTTCTGCTCGAAGAAGTACTTCAGACTCTTGTGATCTGTGAAGATCTCAACCCTTACACCATAAAGATGGTGTCTCCAAATCTTTAATGCATGCACAACGACTGCGAGTTCTAAATCGTGGGTTGGATACTTAACTTCGTGAGGTCGAAGTTGTCGTGAGGCATAGGCTATCACCTTTCCGTCTTGCATTAGAACACAACCTAACCCGTTCTTCGATGCATCGGTATACACCACATATTCCTTGTTTACGTCGGGAAGAGCTAATACTGGTGCTGTGGTTAACTTTTCTTTGAGCGTTTGGAAACTCCTTTCACACTCGTTCGTCCATTTAAACTTGTTTTCTTTTCGAAGTAGCTGCGTCATAGGTCTAGCAATCGTGGAGAATCCTTCGATGAATCTTCTATAGTAGCCTGCTAAACCCAAGAAACTTCTGATCTCGTTCGGACTTGTTGGTGACTTCCAATTATGTACTGCCTCTACCTTGGCAGGATCTACTTTGATTCCTTTGGTTGAAACTATGTGTCCGAAAAACATTACTTCCTTCAACCAAAATTCGCACTTAATGAACTTGGCATACAGTTTCTCAGTTCTAAGTGTTTCCAACACTATCCGTAGATGTTCTTCGTGTTCTTTTTCATTCTTAGAGTAAATGAGAATATCGTCTATGAAAACTAAGACAAATTTGTCTAAGTATGGGTGGAAAACTCTATTCATGAGGTCCATGAACACAGCAGGGGCATTGGTCAAACCAAACGGCATAACTAAGAATTCGTAGTGGCCATATCTGGTTCGAAAAGCAGTCTTTGGTACGTCCTCGGGTTTAATCTTCAGCCGATGGTACCCTGATCTTAAATCTATCTTTGAAAACACTCCTGCACCTTTGAGCTGATCGAAAAGGTCCTCTATCCTTGGCAAAGGGTATTTGTTCTTGAGGGTGATCTTGTTCAGCTCTCGATAATCTATACACATCCTTATTGACCCATCCTTCTTTTTGACAAATAACACTGGTGCTCCCCAGGGTGAGACACTTGGTCTGATGAAACCAAGGTCTAGCAATTCTTGCAATTGGATTTTAAGTTCTTCTAGTTCTTTCGGTGCCATCCTATATGGGGCTTTAGATTTGGGGGCCGATCTTGTTTCTAGGTCAATCGAGAAATCTATGTGACAGTCGGGTGGTAAACCAGGTAAAATTTCTAGAAAGACGTCTTCGTACTCGTTGACCACTTTCACGTCTTGAATGATCTTCTCGGCTCCTGGTTCTCCAACTAGGTATACAAGATAGGTTGTGCAACCCTTCTTCTTTATCAACTTCTTGGCTTGTAAGGCGGATATTACGGGTATTCTCTTGCCCATTGTAATCCCATGAAATTCGGTCGGCTCTCTACCCGGGGGTTGAAAAGAGATTTTTCTCTCGTTGCAGAGAATCGTGGCATAATTCCTTGACAACCAGTCCATCCCTAGGATTATGTCTACGTCCCACATTATCATAACATTTAAATTGTTCGCTTTAACCTTAAGAGTTCTGATTTCTAGTTCTAGGTTAGAGCAAACATGCGTGGAAGTAGTGATCTCTCCTGAAGGTGTAGCTACTCTCATAGGATGTTCAGCTCTTAGGGGTCTGATGTCTAAGTTATCCGCACAACAACCAGCAATAAAAGAATGCGATGCGCCTAATAGGGATGTTGTTTTCCCATACCTGCAAGGTTTCCTTTTCCCTTTCCCTTATCCTGCCCAGTCTGCCTATTCGCGCATGCCTTTGCATTCTGCTGTTGTTTCACGTGCTGCTGAAACTCCTGCTGATTCATTTGCTGCTGTGGCTGCGCCTGTATGGCCCTCAGAGGTACTGCTTGCAGTGGTTTAGGGCAGTCCTTCTTTATGTGTCCCTTCTGTCCACAGTTAAAACAGTTGGGAGTGCCTGCTTGACAGACACCGGAATGTGGTTTGTTGCACTTGGGGCATACAGGAATGGTAACCCTCCCTGGGTTATTTCCTCCCTGACTAAAGTTCCTCTGCTGTCCCTGCGGCTGCCTTTGCTAATTATTCCCTTTCCAGGGTCCGGCTTGGTTATTCCCCTGCAAAAACAACCCAGACTGGTTGTTTCCCTGCCACTGTTTCTTCCCATAGTTATTGTTCTGATTCGGCTGCTGGTAGCCCTGCTGATTGCCACTTCTCTGATTTCCCTGATTGTTATAGTTCTGGTTGTAGCCACCGCTACTTCCTCCTTCCCACTTTCTCTTTCCTTGAAAATTGTTATTATTGTTGTTATAATAGCCTCGGTTTTGGTTTTGGGTTGAAGCTGGTGTGGTTGTTATTGTTTTCTTCTCATCGGGCACAACGGCCTCCATCTCTAGAGCTCGCCCTAAAACATTAGTATAGCTCAGTCCCCCATGACTGGCTAATGCTATTCCGAATTCATGTCTTAGTCCCTCACAGAACTTCTTCGAGATCTTTTCTTCGGTATCGACCTGAGTAGGCGCATACCTGGATAGCTCACAGAACTTAGCATCGTATTTTGTCACCGTCATCTTACCCTGTTTCAAATTGTAAAACTCAGCCTCCTTCTGAGCTCTATACGTCTTCGGCACGTACTTGTCGTACATCGCCTCCTTAAACTCGTCCCACGTAAGTTGAGCCAAATGCTCTGCAGGTATCACTTTCTGTCTTGCCTCCCATCAGTAGTCAGCTGGTCCGGAGAGCTGGAATGCTATGCACGATAGTCGCTCCTCATTAGTACATCTGAGGAGCTTGAAAATTCTCTCGATTGATCACACCCATAGCTCAGCATCGCTAGGGTTGCCCGTTCCATTAAATACGGGTGGGTTTCGTTTGAGGAAAAGATCCTCAATGTCCCTACGGGGTGGTGGTGGAGGTGGTGGTGAAGGGGATGGTGGAGGGGTATCATGATGTTCTTGTTCTTATTCTTGCTCTCTTTCATTTTCCGGTTGACGTCTTCCACGTCCTCTGGGCCTTCCAGGGCCCCTTCTGTTGTTAACATTTCTCGGCGGCATTTTTCTTTAACTATAGGGAATAGGAATTCTCATTAGTCCTTTCTTTTAAATATTCTTTTACTTACTCACCCTCTTTCCAACTTATTCAAGTTCACGGAAATGAAAAATCGAACATAACTTCGATATTAGTTCTTTAATCTTTTAACTTTTCAAGTTAAACTAAACTTCTCGTTACACGAGTTCATTTGACATTCTGGTTTACTACATGATTTATAAGAAACTTTCTTGTGATCAAAACCCTTTTACGGGTCATGTATATATATATACATCAAAAAGAATATTAATTCTGCCTCCAACGAGGACTTATACAAAAAGTTAGACTACTACTAGTCTAAACTAGGTTGACTGCCTATCTATAAACCGGGTGCCCTAACAAGCTACATCTCCGTATCTACTGGAAGTACTAGAACGGAAACGATTCATAAAATTTCGTATCCGCTAGAGTACAACAAAAACTAGTTACTGATCCGACTATGTACAGGACAAAAGAACTACTACTACTACTAACATGCATCTACGATGCTGTACTCAACAAACTACAGTCGAGTCCGAACTGCCCTCTATGGCCTGTAAAACCCTAAGAGTCCTCCTCCGGGTCCTCCTCCGAATCTTCGTCCGGATCCTCCTCTGGATCCTCATCCGGGTCCTCCTCCGGATCCTCCTCCTCTGACTCTGAACCAGAGACGAGCTGGAGTGCCTCGTCCTCCCTCAGAGTAGAGCCGTCAGAAAGTGCAAGTAGGGGTGGTGATGGTGCCTCTGAAACTGTCTCCTCTAAGTCTGAAACAAGATAGTCCTCACTGGTCTCTACTGCACGCTTCTTCAGAGGAAGAAGGTGCTCTGGAACGGAACCCGACTCGTACTCCTCCCTAGAACGGACTCTGGATGGTCCTGCCTCTAACTGTCCTCTGACTACCTCCCACTTTGCACAAATCTCCTCAAGCGGTGTCAGTGGAGATGGTAGCTCTAACATGGCGGCAAGCTCCGCGTCTATCCCTCGGCTCCCTGACCCTGTCTCAAACAGTCCTGTCTCAAAAGGTCCTCGAACTCTCACACTAGGCTTGGGTAGAAAAGGAATAGCTAACCCTAATAGGGTAGCTGTCTCTGCGTCAATCTCCACGAGTCCTGGTCCTGGAATCAACTCCTCAAGTGGCCCAAGTGGAAGTGGTAGCTCTGGTGTAGCTGCGGGCTCCTCGTCCTCCTCTAACTGCTCTGCCTCCGAGTCCGACTCCTCACTAAGCACAAAGTCTGGTGGTATCTCCAATAACGCGGCCAACTCCGGGTCCAAGTCTAAAGGCTCTGGCTCGGTAACCGCTGGGAAGTGACGGTAGGGAAGATGTGGCTCGAAAGGGACTGGAACCATGAGCCTGCTGTCGAAGAACGCTCGTGTATAAATAGAGCGAATCCCGTGTAGTTGCATGTCGGCTCGGTGTCGTCGCCGAAAACTCCTAGGAAAAACCATGCCATGCGGTGCGCCCAACCGCGCCACTCGTCCGATAGTCGTACAATCAGATCAGATATCGGCAGACTCTCTGGGATAAAGTGTCGTGCTGCATAGTAAACTGACGAGAAGTTACTCACTATCTGTCGTACGTCCTCCACACCATAATCTGCCTCATAATCGTGATAAGCATCCTGTAAAGTGTCTGCTAGAGTACGCTGTGGTAAAGGTGCGCTCTTCCGAGCTGTAACGCGTCTCCTAACCATCCTACAAAAGTTTTAAAGAAACACGGATCAATAACAGGTAGGGAAATAACTTATCTTAATGAAATACTTAAATTACAAAATGAACATTCCTTATTCAATTGTAATATCACCACTTAATCAACCACTTGTCATAACATCTAGCAATTCAAGAAATTGCACTCAAACAGTATATAGAAATAAAATTTGAAGATTTTATTTTCATCCTTTATCTTATTATTCATTTATATTTCTTACTTTATTTCCTTATAACTTTCTTTCTTTATTCTTTATTACTTTCTTTCATTATTTCTTCCTTAAGAAAAAAAAAAATTTCTTAACGATTCTTACTTCCTTAAAACAAAGTACGTCTACTTTGTTCATGTTACTTATTCAAAAGTAACATCCGTTTACAAAAGATTTTGTCCTTCTCGACACTCGAATCTCTTACTTGTAATACCCCAGAATTTTCGTACGATCTTAAAAATTTAAAGTTAATAATAAAAATGGCTTTGCACGCCTAAGTTTACGATTCTGAATTCTAAAACCAACGGTGAAATCCGTTTCTGAAAATAAATTACGGAAGTCAGTTAGACAACTACTGTATTTAGGGTTATCGCGTACAAAAACTTTTTAGTTCTGGAACTCAGAACGGAAAACCGTCTGATTTTTACATTCACGAAACCGCGATACGAACTCGCCCGAGAAAGTTCATTTTTATGATTTTCCGGACGAACTCGGACTGTGTCGTCCCGAGTTTTTGTCGGAATTAAAATTTTAAATATTATTTTCCGATTAGGTTAAATACGTTAGAATCTTTGGTCGAATCAGAATGTGACGATTTTGTGCCGAGCTACGTTTTCGTCGTTCGATTTCCGTAACGTCGTATCGCGCCGGAAAAATGCGTAATTTTCTTCTTTTTTCTCTCCCTAGCCGACTTCCCTCACACACACAAGCATGATATTTTTGATTTTATATAGTATTTAGCAATGACTCACCATATAGATATTTATTCTACTTTACACCTAATGCTAATAAGAAATATCTAACATAGTTAGTCATCATCTTCCTTGTTCTTTCCCCTCCCCCCCCAAAAACCGAACCCACACACACATACATTTACTCTCTCTTTGTTCTTCACTTCACCATTGAAGACATCAAGTTCTTGAGCAAGATTTTCATACAAGTCTTAATCCAACCATCAAAGTCTATTTCTTCCTTTAGTAATCTTCAAGGTAATCTCCTCCTCTACATTTCTATCCATTCCAAATCCTTTTCTTTTTATTTTTCTTATGGATCGAAATTTGAGGATGAAGGGAATTAGATGTTTTGATCTCCAATTGGTGTAATTAGGTATATTAGTTATGGATCTATGTTTAAAATTGAAAGAAATCAAGAACCCTAAGACCTACCTCAATACCGAAATTTAGGGGAAATGTATAGGATGATTGAATTCTTCAATTGATGGTATATTCATGCTTAGGAAGTGTTCAATTAGTGATTAGAACAAAAAGGAATCGAAACCCCCATGAATTGGATGAAAACCGAGTTTATGCTAGGGTTTGAATTAGGGATTTTTGTTTAATGTTGCAATTAGACATTTGTTGCGCTAGGCTATTGCGAGTACTGAACTTGGAGGTTTTGCTTTTGCGCCTGAGTAGG